>CP136869.1:15286584-15896862 GCA_033000465.1 Sciaenops ocellatus
TGGTTGTATGCTGGATTCACGTCTTTATCTGGAGGCTCTCTTCCGCTGCATCTAATCCCCTTCATATACAGCACATAGATATCGGTGACTGTACAGGTAATAGTGCATATTTGTACTATAACAATGCCCGTGTGATAAACTCAGATAGGAATTTGGATAAAGCAGTCTGTTTAGAGAGCACACTTCCAAGAATTGTTCAGTTGACTGAAAATGAAAGAAAAGTGATATTAAGCTTGTTACATATCGTGACCTTCAGTAGTAAAAACAAAGCTGGGACCAAGACCAAGAGATTTACAAAGGAACGCCCTCACTGACAATCCAAAACATATTAGTCATTGATCTGTGTGTTAATAAATGGATTTCTTTTTTTATTTCAGTTTCCTGGAGCTCTTGATTGAGATCCGTAACCGTCACAATGACGTCGTTCCCACCATGGCTCAGGGAGTCATCGAGTACAAGGAGAAGTTTGGCTTTGACCCTTTTATCAGCAGCAACATCCAGTATTTCCTTGACCGCTTCTACACCAACCGTATCTCTTTCCGCATGCTCATCAACCAGCACAGTGAGTCTGTGTATTATTTGGATCCCATGCTGTCTGTCTTCTCTTTGTGGCTAATTAACTTTTTGTTTCCGTGTGTGTTTCTGTGCAGCTCTCCTGTTTGGTAACGACACCAACCCTGCCCATCCGAAACACATAGGCAGTATTGATCCCACCTGCAGTGTGGCTGAAGTCGTCAGCGGTGAGTTAAAGAAAGTCGTATTTGCAAAGTTCTCACAGGAAACAGAGAGTTATATCGCAGCAGCTCTCGGCAGTGACACAAATCAAACAAACCCGTGTTCATCTGTACTAAAAGGCATGTTTACATAATGATAGTTTTTAAAGAATTTCAGCAGTGTGGATCCAAAGCTGGACTCTCTGTGACCCAGCCAGAAACAGAAGCCACATTAGTGCCTTGTAAAATGAATCCACATATAAACAATGCACATGTTCTGACTCATGTTGTGGCCTCTTCTATCAGATGCCTATGACACCGCCAAGATGTTGTGTGAGAAGTACTACTTGGCTTCTCCCGAGCTGAAGATTGAAGAGTTCAACAGTAAGTTGTTTTTTTTAACTTCATGCATTTGACTGTTTTCTCCCTATAATCTGTCACATAGCTGTAATGAAACAATGTCTGCTATTACCAAGCCTGTTTAGAGCATGTGGGTGCAGTTTAGAGTCCAGATTTAGTCCCGTGATTACAATGTTCACCATCTCATTAACTTCAAAATAACTGTTCGCATTCTTGTTTTCCAGTGAAGGCCCCTAAAAAGCCCATCCAGGCGGTGTATGTGCCCTCTCATCTGTTCCACATGCTGTTTGAGCTCTTTAAGGTGAGCAGTCGGTACAGGATCGGTGCTGGTAACATGACTTGTCCGGTGCTCTTTAAATGTAATTTAATTGTAGTGTGACGATAATTCTGTAAGGACTTGTGCTGAGCTGAGTTAATTAACTCTGTGGGTGTTTGTAGAACTCAATGAGAGCCACAGTGGAGCTGCATGAGAACAGTACAGAGGGATTACCACCAGTCAAGGCGAAGGTCACTCTGGGTAAAGAGGATCTGTCCATAAAGGTAAATCAGACACACACACACCAAATCATTAAAAAAAATACTTGGGTTTTTAACTTTTTGTGTTTGTGTCTGCCTCGCTTTCAACTCTGCCACAATCTTTCTCCAGATCAGTGACAGAGGAGGAGGTGTTCCTTTGAGAAAGATAGACCGTTTGTTTAACTACATGTACTCCACTGCCCCTACACCCAGTCTGGAGCCAGGAGCCGTCCCACTGGTAAACACACACACACACACACGCACACAAAATGAAATCAGTATTGACCCTCGTGACCATTTCAAACCTTTTTTTTTATGTACGGCATGACATCTGGGAAATTAAATTTTGCCTCTGTCCCTCCCCCATCCAGGCGGGTTTTGGCTACGGTTTGCCGATTTCTAGGCTCTATGCCCGATACTTCCAGGGGGATCTGAAACTCTACTCCATGGAGGGCGTGGGCACGGATGCAGTCATCTATCTGAAGGTAAAGTGAGCTAGTCAAATGCGGAACATGTTGTGCCATAAAACTCAGCTAAGTTAGAATTTAAAAGGAATTATCTGTCTTATTCACTCTTTAGTGGAGAGTTGGATGAAAACATTTATACCAATTACATCTGTTTGTTAACCATGGCACTGGAGCCTAAATTAGCTTAGCTTAGCCTAGCTTAGTTTATTTTAGATTACCTTAGCTCAGCTTACTTTAGCTTAGCATAAAGACTGCAAGTGGGAAGAAGCAGTTAGCCAACCTCCCTCATCTGTCTGTTAAGTAATGATGCTAGAGCCAAAGGATAGTTTGCTTAGCTTAGTACAGAGACAGGAAGTATGGGGAAGCAGCTGGCTTTAGAGGTTTATGTTGGCAGATTTGTTCCAGTCTTCCAGTCTAACCGGCTGCTGGTGGAATGAAAGTGTTGGCGTATGTTAGTGGCTGCACCTTGCTTCAGGTCTTTATGCTAAGCTAAACTAATCCTTGCTAGTGTTTAGTGTTATAATCGTCATAGTTGTGATAATGACTACGTGTTCTTATTGGCTCTTGTGTTTTGTTCGTCCATTTAAAGGCCCTGTCCAGTGAGTCCTTCGAACGCCTGCCTGTCTTCAACAAGTCAGCGTGGCGGCATTACAAGACCAGCCCCGAGGCAGATGACTGGAGCAACCCCAGCAAAGAGCCGCGCGATGCCAGCAAGTCCAATTACAAAGCCAACAGATAACTCTGCCCGGCCCGCTAAAACCCAGCCCTCTGCTGGGAGCCCAGATACCCACACCCTGGCCTCGAGCATGTACGATGAAATGTTGCCCTTGGGTAACCGCTTGGTTTAGGATCAGACTTGCCTTTACATTCCAGTGATTAAAGATTTGGAAAAGATGGACAACCTTGACTTATATCTGTACCCAATGGCAATGACATTCATCAGCGTAGCTTTCATTGTTGTGGCATTACCACTGGCTCTCCCAAGATGGAGTTTAAAGTGAACCTCTTCCAAATTATAGCTCCCCCTCTGTCATTGAGTGAGGTAGCTCTTGTGAATCTTTACTAATGCTGACTTTATTTTCTCCTCTATCTGGACATTATTTTAAGCTGAGTTCACTGCATCGCTGTTAACCCTCCCTCTGTCTCATGCACAGTTTGTTCTGGCTCGTATGTGCTGACTAGGGCCACTGCTTCCTGTGGCTGAATAAGCCGTGCACTGCTGATTGAGTGTCTTTCTCGCCATCAGTCAAGGCTTGTATTCTGTTTTCAGCCTCTCGAACACAAGCAGAGTGAGGGGGGTTTGAGTTTCAGTGCGAATGGGAAGAGGAGGAGGAAGAGGAGGAGGTTTCATTTCCATCCTTTGGGAGACACTTTTGATCGAACGCACAATTAGGCCAGTGTGTCATCGGCATAGTAAAGACTTGTTTTGGACTTGTTTTAAGCCTGAGGAAATAAAAGAGAGGATTGCGTATAGATGAGAGAAAATTACAACTACTTTCTAAAAGATTATAGGAAGAATACACCTTATATTTAAAGATCTAGAAGGACTCGTTTTCGAAGCCTCATTTCTTGAAAAAATCAGTCTCAAAGGCTCTACTGGAACTCAAAGTTAATTTATAATGAAACAATGTTAGAAATATAATAATTATTATATAATAAAATATATCAGAAATATATTTTACTACTTCACTCATAGAAATCGACTAAACACCCACCTACAAGCAATACTTACCCTCATCTGACATTTCTGCTTGCAAGCCAGCTCTGCACTCTGATTTAACACCTACTAAAGGACCAAAGGAGCGTCTGTAGGACGCTTACGAAATGCCACCATGCCTGCTTTGTTATGTAGCTTCAGCCACACCAGCATGATGTAATTTACGAACCCTCGCAGAGAGGAATGGACCTGTTGCATCTAACAAGGACTACACAAGTGGGAATACATTATCACATTTGCTTTCTGCCCTTCATCCTGCCGCGGTGGATACGTAACACGCTCACAGCTTGGATCTTTCACTCTAACAACGCTTCATCCAATCAGACTCACTTGTAGTAGTACTAATCCTTACAGTTTTCTGAATGAGTTTGAGCTCAAGTTGGTGTATTTTTAAAATGTGCTTTTTGTTTTTATTATCATGACATGAAAATGGAATAAAATAGAATACAGCTAAAATGCATAAGGGACTTATAGCTGACAGGTCTTAATTTATTTTTTTCAGGAACAAAGACACAGTTAAAGAACTACTTTTTTAGGCATTTGCACTGTTTTTCTTCTACTTCCCATGTTTGAAATTTTGAACAAGACTGCTTTTGATTTAATCATTGTTCTTGGATTATTTTTACGTGTGTGGACAGTCCACTTCATTTCTTTATTTAAAGAATAGGAAAGCAGCGTTTGGAATAAACCGGCAGGGGAAAAATGTGGTTAAAGGAGCCACTAATTACTGGGTACTGAAATATTGCTTCAAACCAATCCGATATTTGTCACATGAATCATATTAGGAACTTTTTTGGTGCACTTTATTAACCTAACATGCATATTTTTTACTTCAAATAACTTTCATACAATCATTTCAGACAGCTGTCAAGAATTTCCTTATAAGATAATTTATGATCAGGGAGATGCCAGATCACCACTTACACTCTCAAAACCGTCATAATAGCGACATAATTTCTGGAACTACTGACCAAACCTTGAAACGTGACCCAAACCTGGTACTGTTTGTTAGGACCAAATGATCTCAATGATCTGAAGTGACTTCCTTTTCTCATCTCCTTTAGCTCCATCTGATGTGAAAAGAGTATAGCTGAAGAATTCAGGGAGGAAAAGCTTCCTCATCCTTTTCAGCCTCACTGTAAGATTTCATCACTGCCAATGCCTTCGTAAACCTGCCAGTCTCACCGAGTGATGCTCAGTGACAGTGAACCTGCTGTAAAGACAGAGACAGAGACAACAGTCCTCTTCGTTTAAAGGCCTCAGTTCACCGCCCTCGATGTGTGGTCTCCCTGCAAACCAGTCGTGATCACGTTTAAAAGCCAAGACTGAACAAAGGTTTCAATTCCACTTGTGTGATTTCGAGGCCTGAGGATTTTTCATCTCCAGTAGTTGTCAACCTTCACTGTTTCTGTATGGTATTTTAGAGATTATTGTGTATATGACTAATAATAATGTGTTTGCTGCCAGTGTGGAGTGATCACTGTGTTTTCCATCCCGATGTACCTCCAGATTAGACAAATGTATTCGTATGCATGAACTCCTCAATGTGGAGGTGGTCATGCAAAGATATGCAAATAATGCAACATGGACCTATACCAAAAAGGTGATGGAGCAGTCTAATGATGTGATCCAGCATGAGATCAACCTACATTGTCGAAAAATGACAATAAAGAAAATAGCTGTTGTGTGCGATCCGTCCATGATTTGAAGGAGGTGAAGTGCACTTTGATTTACATTCAGTTATAAGTTTTTGATTTATTTACATATCAAGCCGTTTGAACATTAAAATTTAAAAAATAAAAAAAGACACATTCCCAAAGTTTGTACATATAGTGCAGATTAACATGTAGTGCGAACAGGACATTAAGGTCTCTACATTGCATTAGGGTATTTATTGTATCGTTGGGGTGGAAGAGAGGTCTGCTCCGGCCTGGCATGAGCGAGCAGACCTGAGCAAAAAAAAGAAAGTTATTACATACATTTCCAGTAATAGCAAATAAAACATTAGGTAATATTCTAGTTTTTGAGGACCTGACAGTTCATCTGAAGGGCTTCGATTATTATATATTTCAAGTATCATCAGAGTCCTAGAGAAAGGCTTTTATCTCCAAGTTTGATTAACAGCTGACATCATATTCCATTGCGAGAACATTGGCTAAATGTTGATGGATAATACATGAAAAAAAAATGGCTTTCTCCACAAATTTCTAGTAATCAATTATCGTGAGATGTGATTTTTGTGTGGCCTAGTGAATGACTAGAAATAAGAGTGGTTACATTTACTCTCTACCGTAGGTGTGGCTCTTAAAGACTCAGGTTACATTCAAGAAGCTAATAAATGAAGGCTGTCTCGTCACTGT
Organism: Sciaenops ocellatus; assembly: GCA_033000465.1. Classification (NCBI taxonomy): domain Eukaryota; kingdom Metazoa; phylum Chordata; class Actinopteri; family Sciaenidae; genus Sciaenops; species Sciaenops ocellatus. Next base: position 15,292,718 of record CP136869.1, read on the forward strand.
CGAGGTTTTTGGGACTATCTAACAGGCATTTCATAGATTAGGTGCAGTCCAAGACTCAGATTTTAACAGCTCATTTTAGAGAAGATAGAACTTTTCATTTCAAAACTGAAACAAACATTTTCATTTTTGGAACATACTGGGTGCAGTTTTTATTTCTTAGGGATTAGTTTTAATCTGTCTTAAATTTTACAGTCCTGGCCAATTATGCTCAAATGGTGCAAACTTGCACCGACTCTGTGTTTGAGTGCCAAAAGGGTGCCAAAAACTAGGGTGTCTTTTACAAACTCTCAGTTCAACAAGCACTAAATTACACAGTAATGAATGAATCCAGTTCCTGTAGATTCACTGAATGTCACACACATTTTCTGTAACTTTGTGCCGATTCGCATCTGGTGGTCCCAGTAGTTACAAGAAATCTTAGCATCTTTAAGACAAAACGCCAAACTAAACAGAACAGGACAAAAAACAATGAGGTGAAACAATGAGCAGGCTGTTGGACAGTCTCTATCAGCACTGGATAATCCAAAGCAAATCCTCTGAAAGATGCCGCAAAGCCTTCTGGACCGTCTTTAAGATATGTGACACTGTGTACAGAAATCCTCGTCCTCTTCTTCCTTTAGCTTTTTTCTGTCTGCACGGTTGCCCAGACAACAGAGACCGAGCAATGGCTTCATAGCTCTGCAGCACAGCACTTCATTTCCCATGATCACCGTCTGCCTTGCATATTAGCAACTTCCTTGAGGAGAATTGTTTCAGTATCCAGCCAGTGTTTGTACGAGTGTGTGTGTTTGTGTGTGTGAGCAGTTCTCAGGCAGTGTACTGTGTACTGTACTGTGAAGTGTGTGTGTGTGCGTGTGTGTGCTCCACAGTCCATCTACTTCTCATCTTCATCACCTTCACTCATGCTGCTTATAGAGGCAGATGCCCCTTTTGGGGAAGCTGGGGGCGATGGCCGAGCATTGTGCCAGCGGGCAGGGGGAGACGGCGGTGAGGGAGAGCGCAGGGGGGACAGTTCGCGGGGAGGACTGTTGCAGGGCGACTCTCTGGGGGACAGAGCGTAGGACAGCATTCGTCCACTGCGCTCCTGAAACACCTGTTTCTGTAGAAAGAGAGTGAACGTACGTACATGCAGCACAAAAACATTAAAACACATCAGAAAGAAGCTCAATGCCATTTTATTAAATTACCAGACAATGACTGACATTACTCTCTGATAATATACAACTTGTACAATCCACAGATGATGGTGATGATGAAAGAGTTACTTACCCAAGTCCCATCAGGCCCGAAAAGTTCTAAAAAGTTGCCGATAAACTCTCTGGATTTCTCTTCCCACTTCTGAATGAGGTCGTGACTCTTCTCCTCCACGCGGTAAACAAAATGTTTGCTCTTCTCCTCAACCGTACGGACCTTCTCCTTCATTCGGTCCACTTGGTTCTGCAGCCGGTACTTCTTCTCCTGAAGGGAAGTAAATGATGAGGAAAAGCCATTACGCAAGCGTCACAAATGAACACATAACTGACAAAAAAGAAGCCTCCATCAGAAATTAGTCTTTGTACCCTGAATGATTACAATTTGTAAGGGAGTGCAACCAATTCCAATAAATGATTGATGACTGGTGATACCCAATTAAAAGGGACACATCAGAAAATTTTTCACATCTGGCAAATTAAGTCTCACACCATGTAACTGTGATACAGTCTTTGACTTAAGCAACTATCAATAAAAGGACCAAAATGAAGCCTAAAATGTGCATATGATGTGAACACCTAAACCGAGACCAAGTCAAGACAGTATACAACTTACTTAGGTAGCTCATTATCACTAAAACTGTTTGGGTGAGGCGTGGTCTGAGTCATCTCATTAAGCATTGCCTTGCTGTATTTACAAACTGCACTTTTGGATGCTGTTTTGCAGATGAACTCTTTGTGGTTTAGGAGGCTGATGTCTCCTCCCAGACAGCCTTCTTCTCCTGTTTCCTACATTCACCTTTTGGAGTACATGTAAAGGGGACGATGAGGGACAGCTGTTAACAGTATCAAAAATGTATTTGTTGCGTTTGAAGCAGACGGTTTTACATCCAGTCACGGTAATCATGTTAAGAAATAAATCAGACTATGCACAGGCAATTTAATGCTTAAACTAACACTGAACTTACATTTGGAGTCCTCTTTGTCTGACACAGAGTAAAAATCCACTTGATTTCAAGACCAAGGCCTTTAAAAATAGGCCTTGAGACCGGTCTCAAGATCTATCTTAAGTACTACAACACTAGAAGCTCCAGTTTACACTAAATACAATTTAAGTTTTAATTTTTTTTTTTTTTTTCAATTTAGAAACAAGTGTAAATGTTTTAGGAGAAGTTATTGTACTGAGAAATATTCTTCCTTTAGCTAGATTCCTTTTATATAACCATATTGTAATAATGTGAGTGTAGATTTAACTAGATTTAAATATTTTCAGTCTGTAGCAGTCAGCATTAAACATTAATTAGTAAGATTTCATGCGCTTACATTGATGTAGCTGACGTTAAGCTCCTTGGCCGTGTAGCCACGTTGGAGGTTGCGTCGGGCGTAGACGTCGTAGTCTCTGACGATTCTGGTAATCAAGTCAGATGTTGAGATTCCCTCTGTCCGTTGTGTGGGCACAAACATCCCTGGTACACACAGATTTATACACATAGGTAATTTCCAAAGAGGACACACACAAAGTGATTTAATCCTCCTGAGCTTCACACACTCACCTGCCTCCTTGATGTGTTTATAAACGTCCTCACTTCCTGCTGAGGAGTATGGGATATCATCATGAGCCACAAAATCGATCTGAGGAACAATCAAAGGTCACATACTGTATGGCAGTAGAAAAGGCTGCAGCGGCAGAGAGACATGAGGTAACAAAAAAAAACTTGTGAACATACAGTAGGTTAAAGCTTTTTCAAAATATACATAAGTCAAGTTTAATTAAAATCAAATTACAAATGAACTGAAAACAAAATGCAAAGTTTGACACCCAGATATTGTAACCACACACGCTCAAACATACACACGTACTTTGTGTTTCTCTAGGAACTCAGGTGTAAGAGTCCACGGTGCGTCTCTCAATATCTCGTCGACATAGCGGCAGTGTCTCAGGGCTTCATAACGTTCAATCTCCGTCATAACTGTGAATCCCTTGTACTTATGGGTCAGCTCATCACTGCACACTGTTCCAATCACATGGGAGGGAAACCCCACAAAACACAGAAGCATATAAATCACCACCAGACAAATCTGCATGGGTTATTTTGAGCAGTGGAAATTGTCTCAGTGGGTCAGTCCTACCTCCTACTATGAGGTAGGTGTTGGGGAAGAGGTTCTTGGCCTGCATGAGAGCACGAGCGTGTCCAGAGTGGAAAAGGTCAAAGATGCCATCTGCGTAGACTCTGACCGGCCGGTCCACTGAAAACACACAGCAATACAACAACAGATGAATCAAAACTAACTGCAGTGCTACCATGGTGAGAAGGCTGTGGCTGAAAAGCAACATAACTGTACTAAGACATTATTTTACTTATGCGTGGACAGAAATACCAAAAGGTTTGTATTGATTTATGAAAAATAAATAAACTAAAAACATTATTACATGTTTGTAATGAAACAGACAGATTACCTGGTGCCTACATTGCCCACTAACAACTTAACTGCTGAAAGTTTGTTTGGAAATTTGCATAGATATCTCTATGGAAGATGTGTCATGCAGTTAGTGTTAGTGTAGCCTGAAGTCACATCTCTTCAAATTTGTAATCTTCAGGCCCAACCTACGCTGACTCAAGACTTCACACAGCTCACCCCTGGAGCCATAAAAAGGGTTTTCACAACTTTTCACATATGCAGTACTCTACAAGACCTGTACACAAACTTTATTGTGTAAAATCAGAGTTTCCCTTTTCATCATTAGCATGGATTGACCTGCTGGACAGCCCCACTGCAAGTATGAGCTGTTACCAATACCTAGTTCCTTCTTCCTCCTACTGACTTGCAAAAAAAAGTACAGCTCGTCTTTCATACTTCCTGGCCACAAAATGAGGTGTGTGGCTCTTTTATTAAACACATTAATTTAGGAATATGCAATATAAAATCACTAAACTGAAATACTGGAGGCACAAAACAAGCAGCAGGCAAGATTATGTACAAAAGCATAGCCCACCTTGACACCCTTACTGTGTCATCTATGGTGCTTTAGTGGTAAATATTACCAAAGTATTTCAGATAAATTAACACAAATCAGTTGACTCAGATAGTCTGAAGCTGTGGCTGCCTATTTGACCCATTGCTAATCTGGCCTTTTTTGCTCTGTACATACTGTTGACCTAACAAAATCAATCCAAATATGGTACTGTTGGTGTACCTTGTTACATAACATGTCAGTTCTTAAAAAGGTAATTCTACCGTTTGGGCTTAGTGCAATAGTATTAGTAGTATCACTGGTGGGTGGTGAGTAGAGTCTGAATAGTCGTAGCACCTGAATCTTATAGTAACTGCAGTAGTAGCACTAGTGTTAGCATTAGCAGTAAGTGTATCAGTACTAGTAGTAGCAGAAGTAGCTTTTAGTGCAGTAGCAGCTGCACTGTAAGTAGCAGTAGCAGTAGCATTAACATCTACTGGCTGCAGAGGTAATGTCAGCATTAGAAGCAGCTGCACTAGCAGTACTTGTAGTGCAGTATAGTAGTAGTAGTAATAGCATTAGCATTAGCATCAGTAGTAAAATAACATTAGTGAAGGAGTGACAATAGTAGTCTCAGTAGTGACTCAGGAACTCTTTTGTCGCCCTGGTCATGACTGTAAAACACCTCTCAGTCATGGCAGGGAGGAAACAAAGTACAATAGACAAATTGATAATCTCATTCTTGGTTTCACTGATTCCTGGACATTGTGTCATTGGCATTTTTTACTCAATTTGCACCACCTCTGCTCAGTGCTGCGACTTCATTCATTGTCTACAGTGTAATTCAACTGTATGTAGTTTTTATCTTTATTTTTAGTTCTATTTCTTATTTCTATAAAAGAATATTTCTGTTTATATAGTTTTCTATTTGTAAAAATCTTAACACAGGTTTAAATTCTCTGCAAGGGTTTAATTTCTTTGCAAAGGTTTAATCTAAATTCAGATTTATCTTATAGGTTAATTTAACGTAAGTTTACTGTATCTCATGTTGCTACTGGATGCTTGAATTTCCCTAGGATCAATCTATGATAGTAGTAATTGTTGTAGTAGTAGTAGCTCCAGACATAGTAGAGAAGTTGCAGCTTCACTAGCAGTAGTAGTATATTGTATTAGTAGAAAGAGTAGCAGTAGCATCAGTAGTACTGTAGTACTAGTAGGCCTAGTAGTGGTTGAAGTTGTAGTGATACTGTAGCAACAACAGTAGCAGTAGAAATAGTAGTTGCACTAGCTGTAGTTGTAGAGCAGTAATAGTAGTAGTATAACTGTCAAATGTAATTGGAGGAGGGAAGTTGAGGGATACGATCAAAACACACATCAGCTGGGAGAAGCTGGAGTCCATCAGAGACCACGTAGGAGGAGGTCGACTCTACCTGGGGTGCCTCTGCGGGCCTGAGCGATGGTGAGTTTTTCATGAGGGGCGCGGCAATCACAACTGGTCTCTCTGGCAAAGATGGCAGGCTCTGTCAAAGTCTGATACACAGAGGAGGAGAAAGAGAACAGATATCTTATTTTGGAATATGAATGAACAAAGGAGACTTGTATAGGGTTGTTACGACATCTAAAACACCTTCACACCCTGAAGCACATTCACTCATTCCTTCAGTGGCATACAATATGTCTCCCTTTCCATACTCCTGTTACAGAAACCTCCATTAAGTTATTGACCACAGCCGACGCCTGCTCCATATTGGGACCAGTAGATTGAGAGACAGAGCTGCACTCAGTGTTATTGATTACTTTATGTGTGTGTGTGTGTGTGTGTGTGTGTGTGTGTGTGTTAACATGTGGCAGAAAACAAGGTCAGAGCTATTGATTTGTTGTGGATGGCCTCTCGGGAGTTAGCTAAAATTCAAAGAGAAGCAGGACAGGGAGAATAAGCATTTTCAGATATAAAGATGAAGAAAGAATAGAAGACAGTGAGACATGGAAACAAAGACAGGAAGAGGGAAAGCAAGAAAAGGACACATAAAGGACGATACTAGTTAGCACTTGTCGAAGCTGCATCAAGGTTAAAGTGTTGCAGTGTGAGGCCGCCTGAAAATTTGTCTTTGTGTGCCATCTGTTGACTGCAGGAATTATTCACTGAATTTCATTCACACCAATAAAATAGAATTGGCACAGAGCAGAAAGCTGTAGGAGTGTGAGAGGACGGCGAAAAAATGGAAACAGATTCAGTCTCTGTGGACAAGACCGACAACTGACGTCAACATATCCTCCAGGAACAGTAAAAAACAAAACCAGGGCCTGGCATGACAGCATGCTTCATGGACACTGATAGGGGCAGAGCAAAGCACGGCAGTGCAGCTTTTGAGAGTGAGTGTTAACGGGTGAATTAAGAAAATAAAGCTGTTGAAAGAGACCTTTCTAAATCTCTGTTTCAAACATTTTCTACTTTACAGCTCCCCCAAGCAGTATCTAGCATTGCCGATAGTTTTATTTGCACAGGTTTGCGATATTTGAGGAGGAGAATGAAATTTGTGGCGCTCACAGTATAGAAAAAAACTGTGTCATCATTAATAAATATTATTCTCATTAATCTGGATATTACACAAATATCACTGTCAATGGCTTTAAAAGGGACTTGTTCTTCACACTTAGGACAGTTCTTGTGTCATCCATCTCTGCATGATAGACAACAGCATTTGCTATGAACAGGTGACTTATTAAGTATGAATAGACCTCTAATATCCAGACATAAACATCTGAAAGGTGCTGTGCAGCACGCTCTGTTTGGGATCCTAGAGACAGGTAGGCATCTTTAAAAACTAAAAAAAAAACTTTGCTATTGATATTGTTATATCAAAATGATATTTATTTGCTTTTCCTAATTTAATAACAATTGCTTATAAACATGATTTTGAGCTGATGGCATATTGCAAAAATCTGTCTGTATCTGTGCTTGTTTATAAGAGGTCTTAACAGGGATCCCAAACATAAGTCACTATGTACGGTGCATTTGTCTGAATGTAAATGATTTTCTGACAAACAATATGAATACATAACTGTTCACTTAGAGCCCACATAACATATGAAACATTTCCTTGTTTGGTGTAATAACATCGTGCAAGCTCAGTTTGTAGCAAAGTAAAGAATCATGACTTGAATACTTGGATTTTAATAATGTCACAAGAAAATAAAATATTAAAACATATATAACTAATATTTGTATGGGATGTGTTTCACTCCAAACAATGAAAAGAATGAGGAACTATAAAATAACCTGAACTTCACTTCAAACCTTTAGCTTTATTTACTAGTAGCTCAACCTGCCAGGTCTTTATTTTGATTTATACATGAGGCGAGCTGTGAGGTTGCACTTCTGCTTATCTGCACTGAAAAACACACAAAGCATTACTAAATATAAAAGATGCTTATCTCACAACATGCCCTGTGGTCAGCTGTATTAATGAATAGCCATTTCACCTCATTATGCGAATCGCTGCGAAATTAGAGATGTGGGCAGTAATTTAGAGGTCTGGAAACAAGCTATTTAATAAGGATAAGTGGATTTTAATAGTTATGCAACTGTCAAAAGTAAGAGTTTATACAAAGGCATGCAAGTAAAGAGCTCCAGCTACAAGAAGAATAGAAAGAAGCCATTCATTTTTAATATCTCATCTACTTGCACATCCTTCCCATGTTTCTTAAACTGGCTTAGAACACAACTGTCCGGTCTGTTTTCATTAGAAAGGTCAAAATCAGGATTCAGTGTTAGCCACCAGAGCTACAACCCCCCCCCCCCACCCCCCCCCCCCCCACCCCCCAAAGGAAAAGCAGCAGAGAGATTGAGGGAGCATCCTCATCACCCATGATTCCTTGGAGAGAGCAGAGGGGTGGCTTACAAACATTTAGCACAGAGCAGATGGTGAAGCTTCAACTAACTGACCTGGCCTATCAGGACGAACGGTCAGTAAAGCCCTCTCTGGCACAGGCAAAGAACATCTGGCATAAGACGGATTAAAGGCGAAAAAAGAGAAACACGGGAATGGGAGAGGGCACGAGAGAAAACAACAGCAGCAAAGGCCGAGACAAGGAGGCAAAGATGGACCGTTTGGAGGAGACAAACATGAATGCCAGGATGAGGAATTACACCAAAGAGAAAGAGAGACAGGAGGCTCTCTGTCTTTAGTGCCGCAGTGTCCCCTCAGCAGGACATTCATGCTATGTTGTCCACTGTGTGAACCCCCTCCTTCATTCAAACATGTCCACTCAGCATTCTGAGCCACAGCCTCATGCTATAGGGGATGTGTTTCGTAACAGAGGAGCAAGCAGGACCCTTTGTCTTCCTCCCTCTCGCTGTCACACTCACACAATCTGCACACAAAACACAAAAGAAACCACAAAATATGCTCAAAACGCCCTACCGTCCGAGGATGAGGGCAGGTGTGTTCAAGCTCCTCCATGATTCCCAAAGACTCATGGGATGTGGCTGTGGTCCCCCTGTTATGTGACTCAGCATCAGTGAGACGATGCCTCTCTCCTCACCACTCAGTCTATTTCTCCTTCCTCTGTTCCCCCCGCCCACTCTCTGCTCTGCCTCCCTGCCTGTCCTCCCCTGTCCTCCTCCTCCTCCTCATCCTCTCTGATCCCTTTGCTGCAAAGAGGAGAAGGCGGTGTGGAGGTCTTACTCTGAAGGTATTTCCAGGGGATTAACTCTTCCTTTAATGTTATGTTGTTGCATGCATGTTCAGTTTGCTTATGCTTTTCGCTCCTCTCTATTGGCGTCTTAGCACTGGAGGCAAAGCAGGCACATCTGGCATCAGTGTTACAGATGTTCATTGATGGACGTGTAGCAACAAGAGAAGGAGACATCTGTAGGATGGTGTTAATGTGTGTCTAAATTATAGCTGTGGAGGTGAGTCATTAATCATGTATGTGTAAACAGCTGCAGGGAAAACAGTGCAGAAATGAGCAACATGAGGAAGATAAATATTATTGATCTGTACAGGATTATTCTGCCAGACTTGACTGATGAAGAGATGTAGTTAATGTTCATTTTGGAAATGAATCCGGACACAACGCGGTGCAATCAGCATAAAGCACCTTTGCTGATAATAAAACAGTTTGTTAAGAATAAAACAAGGGAATAAATTGTTTTTATTGGCAGATAATATGTGTCCCTCTAAAGTACATTCATTCATATGTGCAGGAAAAGCACCACATATTTCTCCTCTGCTGTGAGTGAGTCGTTGTTTTCAATACACGATCTCCGTTTGAGCTGCTGAGCTCTCGCCATAGCGACGGAAAAGAGGAGAGAGCTCCAAGAAAAAGGACCAATCAGAGAAGAGCTACATCAGTCCAGCAGTATGAGTGGTGAGGATTGGTGGAGTGGTCCATAGCACCATCAGTGAGATGGTACTAAGTATCACTGCATTAGTTTACAGTTGAAGTAATTTGAGAGCCTATGAATGCAAATTATTTTGTTTTGACAGTCTGCAACGGATCTGATATGGAAAAATACTACTAAAAGGACTACTTAAGTTTCAGTGTTAACAATATTAGTTTAAGTATCAGAGTAGTTAAAGACATATAGCTGTTGTTTTGGCAGTCAAACCCATCTGTGAGTAGTCTGATCTGCTTATTTAGGCACACAACTTAAAATTGGGTGTTAGCTCTGCTTCAAGCTAGAGAAACGGCTTTCTCTCTACTGAAGCTTACTTGGCAAACTTTCCCCTGTTGGATTATTAAAACACACAGAGAATAAATATGTCAAATTTGGTGAAAGTGTAAAGATGAGATGCATGCTTACCTTTACTGATCCTCTTCTGCAACAAAGAGGCGCAACACCTGCGCAACAGGAGCGCGCTCTGATGCGTCGCTGTTTGACCATGGTGTCCAAAATCCAAACAGTAAAGAAAGACGTGTCTGCTCCTCGCTTTTCTGTCTGATTTGCTGCTGCTTTAGTCTGAGGCAGGAGTTTAGTCTTTGCTTCAGCACAGCGGGGGTAAGTGCAGCAGAGCGACCACAGTCCGTCTGCCCGGTCTGATCAGCTGCTCACCACTGATGAGCTGCGACAACTGTGGGCCACGGTCCATTTAGCATTTCGACCTTACAGTAGACCACATGGTTGTTAGTCTATGAACCCTCTCCCTATTGTACTGCTGGGGAGGACCTCACTTATGCAATCTTCAGCTTGTAGCCTAAATTTAAAGTTACATGAAACATTGCAAAGATAACACACCAGAACAGTTCATACTGTACACAGATTTACAAACTACTTGCTACTGAAGTCACCAGTATGATGATGTGGCCATAAACAGACTATACTGCCTATAGGAGCGGGCTAACATATGAATTGTCACAGTGATGTGCGGTGTAAAAGCCTAAATAGGCTCTGGGGGGATGAAGGACAAACCACGCTTTGTGTTTTCATTGTTGGATACACTGTAGTGTCTCTGTGGCCCCAATCTGGGACAGGAACCCATTGTGCCCTCCAAAGTACCGCCTGGTCACCATAGAAACGAGCTTCATTGGGATACACAGGCATAGATGTTGTTTTTTTTTAACAAAAAGAGGGCGATACTGTCACTTGAGAATCCATATTTCAGAGATGTAATGTTATTCCTTGGAAAATACAGACATCATGAGCTCACTATGGAACCTCAGACAGTAGCCTGCTTGTCCAGATAATATTATATTAGTGGAAAAAGTTTCATTGTCCAACACAAATCCTGCAGAATTCCTACAGAATGTGGCACTTTTCGATGGAGTGGATAAAATATAATAAACACATTTCATTATAATGCAGTCCAGTTTAACATTACTGCAAACTACAACCCCTATAGTAAACATAATAGTTAAATTAGTACCTCTCTGACAGTGTCACCGAAAACTGAAACATTATAAGCTTTGTAAAAGTAGAATTCATGGCAGAGTTGTTATGTTGGATCACACTGGATTGCACAAGTGTACCTAATGAAGTGGCCGGTCAGTGAAGAAGAAGAAGAAGAAGAAGGAGAAGAAGAAGAAGAAGAAGAAGAAGAAGAAGGAATTAAGTTTCACATATAAATACAGCCACACACATGCAGAGGGTGCTCAAGAGGTGCTCAAGGGCACCTCTGCAGTGCCCAGGAGGTGAACTGGCACCTCTCCAGGTACCAGTCCACCCTCCATACTGTGGTCCATGCTGGACTTGAACCGGTTGAATCAATTCCCAAGCCAAGTCCCTATGGACTGAGCTACTGCCACCCCTATCTTTATTGAGTTATTTGCATACTAAATATACAATTGTATCCTGTATGCTGTGTCCTATGTTCACAATACAGCAACAACAACAGAGCCTTTCTTAGCCAGTGGTTAAAATATCTTATACATTTTCTATCAACGAACATTATTTCAGATCACACAAAACAAGAACTGTATCACTCTGTATGTGTTCTTTGGTAGAGTATGTATCCTTTTAGAATACATCTATATGTCTATGTCTAAAGAAGATGCAAAAACAAAAATAAACTTGTATCATTCTATTATTTCTTATTGTATCATGTTATTTGCAACTAAAGATGAATCTACAGAGTAAGTTAACATTTCAATGAGATAAATACTGAATTAACTCACTTAGTGTATAATACAAAGACAGTATAAAGATAATATAACACTAAATAAAGATATAGTCCCGTACTTTTTGTTTGTGAGTGCACATCACCGTTATATTGGACAACACTGCCACCGTGCGGACAGGAGTGGACACAGCGCTTCATTTGTTTTAATTGGCTGACGGCGCTGTGATGTCACTTCCTGCATATGACTTTCCCCGGGAAGACGATTTGGCGCGGACTGTCCTGTTGTTGTGTTGACCTGCCGCGCTGAGCAGCTGTCAGTGAGCAAACGTTAAAAGGCAAAACAAGTGGAAGTTATGGCTCCGGTATCAAACCCAGACAAAGACACGGACGGTCCGGACGGAGGTGAGTGTTGGCACCGCGGCGCGCGCTAGCTGAGTTTAGAGGTCCTCGCGCAGGGGGATGCGAAGAAGTTGGCTAACATGTTAGCTAGCTTATGCTGTCATTCAACAAAGGACACGCGTAGACAATTAATACTGTTATTAAAATAAGTTATCTAGCTAAGTTAACAAGTTGGCGTAAGAGTCTGGTGTTGTTAAGAGAGGATAATCGACGTAACGTAACGTAATGTGAGCTAACTGCAGTACGCTGCTATTGACTTTATTGGCGCATGAGGAGCTCGCCAGTCCTCAGGTACGTCACAGAAATGGTTCACTAACCACAACAAAACGCCACAAACTAGTAACAGGTGTTCACCAAGCAGAAGTTAAGAGCATCATAGTGCGCCTGCGCTCTTCAGATTTACCCGCAAATGTGACGTTAGTGGTGTATTTGTTGGGATAAACATGTACAAATCTGTCATGTTCATACCCGCTGCTCTTGCTGCTGCTGGGTCGTCATGTCCATGTGTCCTCCTCAGACGATGGAGGTGATGCATGCAGTCTGGCAAAGTCTCGCTCCAGACGGGAGAAGAGGGAGAAGGTGGGGAGGAAGTCTGCTCTGGAGCAGCTTAAGAAAGCCAAGAGGGGGGAGAAGATCAAATATGAGGTGAGAAACTTAAGTGCTGTGCATAACAGTGGGCATCCCACAGTCTGTGTGTAATCTTTGTATTCAGTTCAGTGTGTGACAGCTTAATGTTACCTTACTTGAGGATGCAGTACATCAGAGACTGATCACCTTACTTGTTATGGTCCCTCAAAGTTTGTACTTACTTGGTCTTTGGATTTGCGAAGCAGCTTCTGTCAGACATTTATTGTGCAGATAAAGAAGCTACATGCGTCTATTCAAATTCTGTGAAGTTTCACACAAGCATGAGTGGTTTGGATCAAATTTAAGAGAATTAAACATTAGATTACTGTTTTTCAAAAAGGTTTAAATGTTTCCACATATGAGACTGTCTTCCATCTGTTTCAGAGTAAAAATGATTAGTCGATTAATCGATTAGTTAATTGGATACACTTTTTGTAATCATTCATCAGGCATCCTGGGCTCTGGGGCACATTTTACACTATTTTTGCACATTTTACAGTAATGAATTGATTAACTGAAAGGATAATCACCAGATGAATTGATGATAGAAAAGCAATAAGGTATATTTTTCAGTGGGTCTGATATTTATTCAGCACTGCTTGTTTCATTGGTTATCGTCAACCGGTGTTCATGTTTTCCAGGTGGAGGAGCTAACAAGTGTGTACGAGGAGGTGGACGAGCAGCAATACTCGAAGATGGTACAAGACAGACAAGAGGATGACTGGATTATTGATGACGGTGAGTCTCAGTCTCCTGTATCCACAGTGTGAATATGTGTGATGGAGGTCTGATGTGAAAGTTTCTCTTCTCTCAGATGGAACAGGATACGTGGAGGATGGAAGAGAAATCTTCGATGATGATTTGGACGACGATGTAGTTGAAAACAACAAAGGTAAACATTCATGCAGCCTTATATTACACAATGATTAATCTGTGTTTTGAGTGTGGCTGAATGTACAGTAAATAGTTTTGTACGAAGAATGATTTTTTTCGTTTTTGTGAAAATATTTTGCAGGTAAAGCCGGAGCTAAAGGAGCAGACTCCAAGAAAAATGTGAAGAAATCTGTCGTAGCCAAGCCCAACACCATTAAGAGTCTCTTCATGAACAGTAATGTCAAAAGACCTGCTGAGGTATGTTTCTGCTGCTATCATTGATTTGCTTTGGTGTTTGCTTCCATTACAAATGTCTGTTGTTTTTTTTTTTGCTCTTGTTTTGATCAGAAGCATAATTTTGTCTCTTGCAGAAAGATGTGGATCTGTCCAAAGATGACCTGTTAGGAGATATCTTACAGGATCTGCACTCTGAGGTTGGTACCATATCATCTACACCAGTGTTTCCTAAACTTTTTACACTGCGTACCGCCTTAAAATATTAGGCTGTCCAAAGTACCACCATTATGACAGATATTAAAAATGAGTAGTGTGGGCTGTCCAGGGTGTACTTCTCTTTCTAATGTTTCCTGTTTGGAGCCATAATTTCAGTGTTTCTGAGACATTAATTTCACCTCTGTTTACTATCTCGCTCACATTTTAGCTCACAGCTAATCATGGATGTATGCACGTGCTACATGCATGAACGTGACGACATAGCAGGCTGATATTGAAACAAAACCAGCAATCTCATAGTTGGAAAGAATTAAATCTGTAACCTCTTAGTTAATTTAAAGCCTTATTTTTTCTTGCTAGCCAACTTCCCCACCTCTTTATTGTCCACACCTAATCTCATTTGTTGTGATATTTTAAAATCTGTCTCTCCTTCGGTCTTCCCAGAAACCGAATGTTCTGACTCCTCCACCTGTGGTCACTCTGAAGAAAAAGAAGTCTCTTGGGTCACCCATGAACCCCTTTTCCATCAAACCTCAGATGCCAAAGGTATCCTCATAACCTTCTGTCATAGTCTTACTTTTTTTTTTTCAAACATGGTTGGACATATTTGTAAATTTTGAAATCATTAGTTGTAAGATGTTGCATGTCACTTCTGTATTACCAGGAGTCACCCTCAGCTACGGGGTTAAAGGCCAAAGTCATCAGGCCGCCTCCTGCTGACTCAGCCCCCAGGCCATCAGCCCATCCGCCTCCCTTCACACCCGCTCTTCCTGTGGAGAAGCAGAAGGTCAAAGTGGAGGAGCTGGATGAAGAGGAGGGTAAGAAAGACGGATACAACTGTGCTACCCTTTGCCCCTTCTCTTCTTTCTTCAAGCACCTTACCTGTAATGACATTGTGTTTCTCAGGAAATGACGCCCTGGCATTTGATGGGGTGGACTTTGATGAGCCGATGGAGGTCGGGCTCGAAGAGGAGAAGCCTGTATTGAAGGATGACGTTGAACCTAAAGCGACAGCAAAGGTGGCAGTTAAAGTGGAGCCCAAAGCAGAACCCCAGGACCCTGTCTTAATGTAACTCTTTGATCTACTTTGTTTGCTTCTATTTAATAGGAAATATAACTTTTTTTTATCTGGCTCAGTCTTAAAATGTTTGTCCTTTTCCAGGTCCAACAGGATAGGATCCTCTTGGGGACAAGAGGAAGGTGGAAGCAGCGAGGCTCCAGCAGAGATACAGGTCGACTCCAGCCAACTCCCACTGGTGGAGGGGGAAGACGGGGAACAGGTGTTCCGCTTCTATTGGTTGGATGCCTTCGAAGAACCCTACAGCCAACCAGGTAAAGCATATTCACACCTAGAGTGAATATATAGTGGATACTGTCATTTAAGTTCCTGATATTTTAACCAATCTGTGGTGTAGGTGTGGCGTACTTGTTTGGAAAAGTGTGGATCGAGTCTGCAAAGTCTCATGTCAGCTGCTGTGTTACCATCAAGAACATCGAGCGGACCATGTACTTTCTGCCTCGAGAATATGTAAGTGTCCTGCTCTCACATTACAGCCAGCATCAATGTGATATAATGTAATATTTCAGATAGCATTATTTAAGAAACAGTCAGTTTTTCTTCCCTTTGTTTACTATGTTACAGAAATGGCTACTCTCAACAGTAGTATGAACACGTGAGAAAGGAAAACTTTCCCTGACTTTTTTAGGATTTCTTTCAATTGTTTGGTTGTTTTCATGAACAGAAAGTGAACACCAAGACTGGAGTGGTGTCGGACACTCCTGTAGGAATGATGGACGTCTACCAGGAGTTTAACGAGCTCTCTGAGAAGTTCAAGATCATGAAGTTCAAGTCCAAGGTCGGCGCTAACCTCGGTTCTGTGACTGTGTAGCATGAATGCAAGTTTGACACGTCTGTAACCGTTGCTTGTTTTCTGTGTTTCCACTCTGCAGAAAGTGGAGAAGAACTATGCTTTTGAAATTCCTGACGTTCCCAGTCAATGCGAGTACCTGGAAGTCAGATATTCTGTGAGTAGACACGCACAGTGAGGTAGAAGTGGTCTAGAACTATCGCTTTTGATAACCTGTTGGTCTGTGTGGTGACATTGTTGTTTGCAGGCTGAATTCCCTTCACTGCCTTCAGACCTCAAGGGGGCGACATTTTCCCACATTTTTGGAACCAACACTTCCAGTCTGGAGCACTTCCTCCTCAGCAGGAAGATTAAGGGGCCTTGCTGGCTGGACATCAAGACACCACGTAAGGAAACTCATTGCATTTAGTAAAACTTGATTTGTAATCGAGGGATTCTGATATTTAGTAGAACAAATCATTTCATGTTTGTAACTTTTTTGTTTGAAATATCCAAAAATCTCATTCTGTCTGTGTCAGAGCTCATCAGCCAGCCGGTCAGCTGGTGTAAGGTGGAGGCTCTGGCCCTAAGGAGTGACCTGGTCACTGTGGTCAAAGACCTGTCACCTCCACCCATCACTGTCATGTCCATCAGTCTCAAGACTATCCAGAACCCCAAGACGCACCACAATGAGGTCAGAGCACTGCCAGCTGTACACACAATCATATTTATAGCTGAAAATATATTGGACAATGATGCTGTTGTTATTTATCTGTTATTTTATTTTGTGCTCAGACAGACTGAAATACGTACTGAGCACGTTGACCTGATGATATAATTGTTCCTCTGCAGATTGTGTCCCTGGCAGCACTCATTAACTATCAGTTCCATATGGACAAAGCTCCACCTCAACCTCCATACCAGAGCCATTTTTGTGGTACGTTAATTCTGCTCATATTGTTGAAGGTTTTATTGTAATGTATTAATGCAATAGAAAGGAAATGTATATGATAATTAAAGAAAGAGCCCTTTAGGAAAGGTTGTTATATTCCTTTTGTCTTTGCAGTGGTCAGTAAACCGTCTGACTGCATCTTCCCCTACGACTTCAAAGAAGCTGTTAAGAAGAAGGTGAGTGCAGATGGAGTTCAGCTTGTCGGTACTTAGCATTTGCAGAGAAACAGGAAACACTGTGTTGATATGTTGAAAACAATCTTTTTTTTTTTTTTTTTTTAATCAAAAGACTCTGAGCGATATAATGTTAAACTTTATTCATGTGTCGCTTAGAGGTAATAAATCTGTTTCTACGGTTCTTTAAAGAAAAGTAGTTCGGTATCATTTGTAAAAAAGTTAATTTTGTTAGAATAGTAGCATAGCATGCTAACCCTAAGTATTCTCTTCAATATGTGACTCCCGACCTCTGTTAGAATGGCAAAGTGGAGATAGCTTCTACAGAGCGGACTCTGCTCGGCTTCTTCCTGGCCAAGATGCACAAAATCGACCCTGATGTGTTGGTGGTGAGTAGAAGATGTTCAGAGTGATTCTATGCAATTTCACAAATTTATTACAGATTAATCTTAAGCACCCAGATGAAGGTACAGTGTTTCATCAGGGGAAAATGAGTACGCTTATTCTTTTTCCTGTAGGGTCATGACATCTTTGGTTTTGATCTGGAAGTGATTCTGCAGAGGATCAATGTGTGTAAAGTTCCCCACTGGTCTAAGATGGGACGCCTCAGGAGGGCCAATATGCCTAAACTAGGGGTAAGAAGAATAAATATCTCAGCAGTTTCAGTGTTTTTTTGTTTCGATACCATACTGTACATCACTAAATGTTGCTGTCCTTGCAGGGCCGTGGTTCCTTTGCAGAAAAGAGCGCGACTTGTGGCCGTCTGGTGTGCGATGTGGAGATCTCGGCCAAAGAGCTGATTCGCTGTAAAAGTTACCATCTGACTGAACTGGCTGCTCAGGTGCTGAAGGTGGAGAGAGCCACAGTCTCACAGGAAAACATCAAGAATCTGTACAGGTTTGTATGTCCTGAAAGAGCCAGTTCATTAAATCAGTAAAAGGTTTATCTGTAACTCTTTTGAACTATTTTTTTTTTTTTTTAAACTGTGTGTAAAAGTTGTGTTTCTTGCCAAAAGTGTGTGTTTCTATATCCTAAATTGTGTCTGCGTGTTTGTGTGTTAGTGACTCTCCTCACCTGCTCTATCTGTTGGAGTTGACGTGGACGGACGCCAAGCTGATCCTACAGATGATGTGTGAGCTCAACGTGCTGCCGCTGGCCCTGCAGATCACCAGCATCGCTGGAAATGTCATGGTAACACTTTCAACACTTTTTTAAACAACATTATTTGAAAAAAATATTTTAAACATGCTGACAAAAGAAACAAAAATGATTGATCACTGAAGTTTTTCAATTCCAGGCAGCAGCTTTTTTTCACCTATTGTACGGTTAAAATACTGAAAACTACGGTCAGAAACAAAACAGCCTGCAGACAAAAGCAAAACTTGTTTCTCTTGTGAATGAAAAGAAAGACTTGAAGCCCTAAATCTTAGAAGTCTTTATTGAGGCTTGGCATATTTTGATCAACCAGTGTGTTTCAGGGTGAACTACAAAGTAAAATGCAGTGACATTGTAGACTTCAGTCATATGCATCCTCTGATTTACAACTCTTTGCCTTCTGCTTCAATCGCCCTACGTCTTCTTGCTTAATCTCTGCAGTCTCGTACTCTGATGGGCGGTCGCTCTGAGAGGAATGAGTTCCTGTTGCTTCACGCCTTCCACGACAAAAACTACATCGTCCCCGACAAACCTTCCTTCAGAAAGGCCCAGATGGAAATGGTAAAGCCAAACGCAATCACACATATAGCTTCTTTTTTTCTAATCACAGTCACGTGACAAATGTTCTTTGTGTGTCTGTTTCAGGCCGAAGGAGAGGAAGACGTGGATGCAGGAAAAGGCAAGCGGAAGAAGAAGGCAGCCTATGCTGGAGGTCTGGTGCTGGATCCTAAAGTTGGTAAGTCTTTGTTCTTAGTTTAAAAGTCTGTATTTGTTTTATATGTTTGTTTATATTTCTATAACCTCCCCTCTCTCTCTTTATAGGTTTCTATGACAAGTTTGTGCTGCTGCTTGACTTCAACAGCCTGTATCCCTCAATCATCCAAGAGTTCAACATCTGCTTCACCACTGTTCAGAGAGAAGCTCAAAACACGCAGAAGAAGGAGGTGTGTGTTCACTGTTTATATTCTTACAGTTCTTACACTCTTCTTACGACCAAACATGATTTATAGATTCACCCCAATGTCCACAGAGGTGTAAAGGGCCTTCACATCCTGGTCATCGGAGGAAAGTTTACTTACAACTTTTGTTTCCATGGTAACAGGAGGAAGAGTCGGAGGAGATTCCCGAGATTCCCGATCCAGACCTGGACATGGGAATCCTGCCCAAAGAAATCAGGAAGCTGGTCGAGCGGCGTAAACAGGTCAAACATCTGATGAAACAGCAAGACGTCAACCCGGACCTCTACCTGCAGGTACACACACACACACTCACAAAGTTGACTCATACTTAAACATTCACACTGAAACACACACATTGCACATTATTTCTAGTTATTCTTGAATTTCTTTTTTTCTCACATTCCTTTTTATTTGTATTGAAAGGTTAATTTCCACTTTTTTAGGAAGTGGTATAAAATTGTCAGTAATAACTTCTAACTTATCAGTATCATAACCTATGAGTGTTCAGGGGAGTATTAAATCCTTATTTCTGTGTGGCCTAATTCGAGTCTCGCTCTTGTGTCCATCAGTATGACATCCGTCAGAAGGCTCTGAAGCTGACTGCTAACAGTATGTACGGCTGCCTGGGATTCAGCTACAGCCGCTTCTACGCCAAGCCACTCGCTGCCCTGGTCACACACAAGGGTCGAGAGGTGAGTCAGTCCAACAAAGTGTACATGAACAGCATGTGTAACCTTTAAAAGTTTTTAAAAGTTGCACCTCTGACAGCTAATACAGGTTCAAATAAACAGCGAAGAGATTCTCGGCATGCAGACGGTGCGTTCAAAGACACAAAACACTGATTAAATAATGAGGATGGCCTGCAGTCCTTCTGTGATTTAGATGCTGGCCTTCTGAGTTCCCCAAGTGCAACAATTGTACAAAAGGAGTTCACTTTTATTTGCATCCACAAGAGGGCACTGCTTCATCATTTTCCACGCGTCATCGTGCACCACTCCTTCCACTGTTCCATTTTCTTTCTGACTTTTTCCTCATCTTCTGTTTCTTTTTTGGTTTCCTCCTGTCTCACATTTCTCACCCACAAAACTCTCCCCCTCGTCTCGCGCCCTTCCCTGTTCTAAATATAATTATTCCTTCAAGTTCATTTTGTCAGAATAAGAGACCTGTTGTAGTGTCTGCGATATCAATAGCTCCATGTAAGTATGTTCCAGTAACAAAACGTCACAGGAGCACACACAAAGCTCACACTCTCCCCATGTAGAGTCTCATTGTGTTCTTTAAACACACACAAACGCAACAACATGGGCGTGCACGCTTAATAAATTGGTGCAAAGAGGCGTGCATGCTGCATGACATAAACGGCTAAATCTGGTATTGTAACTGAACACCACACACACACTCTCTCCCACCATGTCGGTGTTAGTACTCATGTTCATTTAATGAGCTCTAACAGTACACATCCTCAGCAGAGGCGTCGAGCTTTGCCTCAGGGGAGTCCTTCATTAAGATCCCCTTACACACTCATTGTGCTCCCTAATAGAGGGCAGGGCAGTAACTCAGTGTGTGTGTGTGTGTGTGTGTCTGCGTGTTATTTTGTCAGTCCGCTTGTGCCTCCAGTCACGCTCGTTGTTCGGCTGACAGAGCTACATTGTAAAAGGTGCACATTTGATTCGCTGGGACAGGTGGGAGTTTCCCCCCAGACTCACTGCATGTATCTTTGTCAGCAGCCAGAAGTGGATGGGTTGATTACATTTTACCTCATTTTATACAGGAAGCGTCCCGCATTCATGCCAAGAAGTCGGCTACGTTTCACACACTGTCTGACATTGCTGCACTTTGTGTGTTAAGCTGAATATTAAATTAGTTAATAATAAGAGAAAGTCTACCCAAGATTCAAGAGATTTATTGTCCTATGCAAATAAAAACACATGGACGTTTGACTTGTTTGAGTAATCTTTTTAAAACTTCAACCAAAATAACTCAAAGTATCTTTGAAATTTCTCCAAACAGCTCTTGTAGCATAGTCCAAGTGTTTTGTAGCAGTTAGGGTTCAAAATGTTTATCTCAGTATCCCTCACTGTTTTTTCACTGACACACACACACACACACACACACACACACACACACACGTAACCAAAAGTATTTTGGCACAGAGCTGTAGGGTGCACAACTAAGCAGATTGTCGTCATTGAGGAAAATCGAGGAGGTAATAACAACAAACCTTTTCTATTTGGATCCACAGTTGTTTATCCTCCACAGCCTTCCTATTTCAGTAGTTTAAATATATGCTGACAGGGATATATTGGCACTTACTTATGATATTAAAGGTGCCATATGTAAGTATGTATGTTTAATGTAGTGGATATGTCATAACTTATGTCTTGCCAGATTACTACGCCAGCTAACATGATCTATGATGCAAACTTAAGTATTAAGATTAATGTGTTGATTTTAGCTAACAATAAATGATGTGACACTACAAAGTTTTCCAGCGTGCAGTCTCGTGTATTTCGTGTCACTTTGGGCCGATGTCCAGAACGATGCAAAGGTGTCCTTGTCAACAAAGAATATCTGAAGGTTTTGTGAGAATCCGTCCATCTCAACAGTGGTGACCTCTCAGTGGTTGAACCAAGAGTGAACACTGTGGACATAAAAAAAAGGAGTTTCTCTAGAGTATTGGGAACAAATCAAGTGTCAAGATTTGAAGACCTCAGATTTGGGCAAACCACGTTTAACTTATTTAAAAACTAAATCCTAAAATGCTGAAGCTGAAAGTGAATACAGAGTTTTTAAGTTGTGTTTTTAAAGTGGACCATAATCAGAATCTGAATTCCAAGTAGGTTTTCACATACAAGATATTTGTCTTGGTGTTATTGGTGCATAACAAAGATTAAGTTAAGATAAAACTCAAGTATTAAAAAATATAAACAATATAAATATATATACAGTTTGTGCAGGAATGTGCAAAGGTTTATGATGTGCAGAATATTTTAAACGTGATATTGTGATATTTATCAAAATGAGTTTGCATTGGGCGAACATGCTGCTGCATTTTGCATAATCCAATCAATCATTTGTTTCCTTTTATATACCAGTTTCTGTCCAGAAATTATAATTATTGTGTTGCCATATATTCTGATTCTGCTTTATTTACACTTAAATGGTTTCAAATCATTTAAAGCTACTCTTAATACCTGCTGATAATCTACTTTGCCTCCAGCGTTTTCCCAGGCTTCTGAAGTTACCCAGCGTGCTGAAGGGGTTGTAAACAAATTGGATTGTATTTAATTAGGACTTTACTGCGTTAGTACATTGCATACAGTGCGGAGTGATATGGCAGACTGGGGAGACGTGCATGAAAAAAGGTCATCGGTCCGATCTGAACCCACAATGTGCTGAGCACACAGCGTGGACCTCAACTCGCTGAGGTAGCAGGAGATCCCCCCCAATGCTCAATCTTAGTGTTTTGTTTACTTTGTATCCATGATCCAAGACACGTCTATTTATACTGCAGGTTGTGTGTTTGGGGGAGAGCACGGCATCAACACAACCAGGGAGTCCCACTATGAATATAATACCGTAAATAATGTTGTTGAGGGTCATTTATTACATCTTCTACAAACCTTGATATTCTGTCATAAAACCTTTAAGTTAATTCTGACAAATTCAGCGACCCACTGCTGTTAAAAACTGCATTTAGAAATGTTTTTACATCACAGGGATTCATTACTGAATGTGAAATATTCATTATCTACCATCAGCCCCAGCCTGTCTGTCTTTTTTTTTTTTCTTGGTAGCTGGATTGTGTCAAAGTAAAGCCAGCTTCTGTGAAACCTCAGGCTGAGTTCCCAGTATATTGGCCGTCACACTCTGATTCAGGCAGCAGTTCAAACAAAATGAAGCAGTTTTATTGAATTGTTACGGAGCCCTAAAGTTAAATAACCGTAAGCCAAGTAGTTCTTGGTAGTTTCCGACTGCAGCGAGCCAGAAAGGGCCAGCTGGTATTTATTGCAGGGTTTCTAGTGTATTTGTGGGTATTGCCGTTTGCACCCCTGCCCCGTTTTAATCGTCACATTTGCACTCTACTTTCATATCATGATTTAGGAGGCTTTTTATTTTTGTAATTGTAACACGTACACCGACCACTACTCTGTCCGCCGTGTAAATCCACCCTCCCGCCCCCTCAGCGTGCTCCCTTTATCCGTTTGGACAAGTGAATGTGCATGTGTTCTGTGTATTTATTGATTGGCTTAGCTCTCATCTTTCTCTCACTCTCGTTTTAAATTGAGGCCTAAACCCCCCCTTTGCGGCAGGAAGGTTCAGGCCGGGGGCCACAGTGATTTCTCAGCCCGGAGGGAGGGTTCAGTTGGGGTGGTTGACGGACCCTCGGCGGTGCCTCTTCTGATCAGACTTGCCAAGTTAAGAGGGGAAAGCCCCCACTTAGCTCCCCTCCTCACTCTTGTGTGGGTTCCTTGAGTATGTCTCGCATCCATCTGCGTCTCGCATGTATGTGTTGATGTACATGTGTCAATGCGTGTGTGCGCACAAGTGCTACTGGCCGAACTCTGCCCTTTGTCGGGGGGACCATTTGTTGTGGCCCTACTCTGTCCTGGTATGTGTGGGTATTAAAGGGGGGATGATGGGTATTAAGAGGAAGGTGAAGGTTTAGGATTACACAGCCACAGATTGATGTCCCCCTCAACCCCTCAGCGTTATTTTGGGTTCTTTTGTATGTTCGCCAGAGAACAGTTGGGTGCAGAGAAACAGATATACGAAACTCAGACACAACTTACACGCATGTGGTTATAATAGGCTGATAAATGCATTTGTCATGCCAGGAAGACTTTTATTGACCACTGGCTGGCTGATTCCTGACGTCAACTGAAAAACAGAGAAAATTAAACTCTGAAGAAAGAAGGATTTTGTGCAAAACACCATTGAAGCTGCACAGCTTTTGGCTCAACGTTGGTGTTAATTTCCCTTGCTGGTGTTAAAGTTACCCGGCGTAGCAAAAAGAAGTGTCTGTTAACAGTCAAGGGCAGCACGAAATCTGCTTTGCCTGGAGTCATCGTTCCTTCTTTAAACGTGAATGAATTAGGAGCTATGTTTCTTAGTTTTGCCACTTTTATGACCAAAGCATGTAAACCTTCTCACCTCCTCTCCTCACACAAACTGTAGGTGTGCGTTTGCGCGTATACAACCTCCTAATCGAGTGATGTTAACAACAGAGGCCGGTGGAAGCTGCTGATTGTTGCGGAACGCAGATTGGTTTCACCTTTGACCCTTTTGCCAGCAAATCTGACAACCATTAGCAGGTGTGTGTGTGTGTGTGTGTGTCTCAGGATGGAGGGTGACTCCTGAGAGCCATTCTGCTGTAATTGAGTCTCTGTCCTTGTGTTTAAAAACAGCCTGACAGGAGCTCGTAGTTGACATTATTGGATGGCATGCAGAGTGAAGGATAGAAGAGGGCTTGGGTAACAGAGCCGAGGGTGTGGAGAGGTCAAAGTCTGGTTTAGGTTAAACCTCTGTGTGCGCTGGTGTGCGAGGGTGCGTGCGCTCGTAATGAAGTCTAAGTAAATATTGTTGCCCCTGGTGTCCCTCATTCAGGTTCTGCATCATTCCTCCTTGTCTCAAGAATCACAAATCATTTCCCAGAATTAGACGCAGGAATACCTGAACCAGCCTATCATGTCTCATCTTTGTGTGTGTCAGTGTGTGTTTCTGTCTGGCTGCGATGATGTACGAGTAAATATCGTCGCCCTCATTTCTTTCATTCAGAGTCTCAGTCGCCGCTGCTGTCTCAGAATCACAGGGGTCATTTTTACATTTCCCCGAATTAGAGATAAGAATACATAAGCCAGCCTACGCTTGTGTGTGAGTGTGTGTGTGTCAGCACATGCATATGTGCATGTCTGGGGAAATGAGGGCTGCATGTTTCCATGGTCCTGTAGTCCTCTTAAAGAGCTGGCTTTACTCCTGATAGGAGTGGACTTAACAAATAGTCACAAGGGAGCAGCGCTGCTATTTTGGCTACATTAGCTTGTCTGTGAGGGCTGACAGTGGACGGGACAAGGTTTCAGAATCCAAACTGCGACTTTAGTAACACCTACTAATGAGGCCATGTGAGACCGGGCTAATGGCAGGGATTATAATTTATTATGGATTGATCTGACATATGGTGTCTTTATCGGGGCTACCGATAGAGCTGTAAATGAGAGGATAATTAGCACATGGTTTTAGCTGACTTGGCAAGTAGGTGATACATATGTTCAGGTCTATTAAAACCTTAAAATTTCTTGCCCTAGTTGTTGTCAGTAGCCTCTCGTGTGAGGAGCTGCTAGTTTAAAAAAAAAAAAAAAATCACTTGATTAATTGCTAAGAAAAAAAATAGACTGTCCAGACAGAGAGCTGAGAGATAAAGTATATAAATTGCTTCATGATATGATGTGATATATTGTAAGTATTTGAAACTCATATTTGCACAGAACTTTAATGTTTTTCTTGTCTTAATAACTGTAAGTCTAGTCAGTTCTGATCCTATTTGACAGTTTTAACTGAGTGTACTGACTGTAAAACAATATCTCTCTCTGCTTGTCAAAATTAAACACATTACCGGTTATTTTTTGCTGGCTCAGAGTCCATGTCTTCCTAGTTGAAATATTTTAGCGATAGTAATGCCCAAAAGATATTATCTAAATTTTGTTTTCCAAATTGGAAATGTACGTTTACTAAGTAAGTAAGTAAGAAGTTGTAACTTATGTTTAAGCTGCAATAAAAAATACATTTTAATTGGAAACAAGCTGTAAACACAAACTTGAAAAATCATCATCTTTAAGGTTGATATGGTGGACTAGCAAACAGTTACTCATTCACAAATCCAGCAGTGACAGAGAAACATTCGTTCATTTAGAGTTATGTTTCTGGCCATCTGATCATTGTAAATCAGAGATTTCCTCTCTTTTTAGCTCTGTTTTTGGTCTCTACCAACTCCTGAGGGAAATCAGGCTTTATCATTTGGCTCTTGAGCTGCTAAACCCTCCTTTATATGTACAAAAGTTAGTTGCTAGCTATGTCTGTCTGTCTGTTTGATACTGTTTTTTAAGAGCTTTTTCCCTGATGCATTTGACTGCTGCTGCAGACAGTTCTCTGTAGGTTTATCACAATGAGCGAACCCTTTCACATTTTCATTATAAAAATATTTATTATAGAGGCTTTAAAGCCCAATTAAAAATATGTTTATAAATATTAGAGCTGACTGATGAAGCGATGCCTCATTACAAACGGGCATTTCATTTTCCTTCTGTCCTGCTAATATCACATTTTAATAAGCTCATCTTTGACAATCTACACACATTAGTCATTTGCCTGACAACATTTTAAGAATTCACTGGTGACCGCTCTGACTGTGCCAAGCATGAAGTGACACATCAGGATGTGTCCTTTCCAGCTATTAAAGAACCGTATTTTAATTGACCAGACAGCAGGAGGATTGTTGTCATTGTTGAGTTATTTTCGCCGAACGCCGGCGTTTGTGATCTCAGCCGGTTGTATTAAATCAGACGCAGCTTTACAACAGATTGACCCTCCCAGCAGCAGACATGAGAACACAGCTATGGCATCTGCCAGGACAGGTGTGTGTGTGTGTGTGCGTGTGCGCGCGCGTCTGTGTGTGTGTGCTCATGCATTCTTGCATGCAAGTGAAAACATTTTAGTGAAAGAAGGATTTTCATTCTCCGTTTGTGTGTGGAGGTGTGTGCACATCAGAGCTCACGCTAGCAGAAGAGAAACTATAAATCTTTTATGCATCTGGTGTTTGTGTATGTGCACTCATACTCATGCGCCTTATGTACGTGTTGCACGTCCCACCACCCCCCGCACCTCTGACAGTGGTGTGTTCCTCCACAGGTGCTATTTTAGTCGACCGACTGTCATCCCAAAATGCTTTTCAGCTGAGTGCTTTTCAAAACAATCGTCAGTGGTGCCCCAGGCTCTTTTTTTTTTTTTTTTTTTTTTTTTTACAAGGGCCCTCTGCCACACTGAGGTTTAACATGCAGCCTCTGATTTGCTGATCAGTGGAGGGGTGTAAGGTATATGTGTGTGTAAGTGTGTGTGTGTCGAGGGGTTCAGAATGGGAGATTGAAGGTGGGACTTCATGCCCCTTTTAGATGAGCAGGCATCTTGCTCATTTGTCTACTAATCACTCTGTCTGAAAGGAAGCAATAAAGATAATGCAATTTACAAACCATTTGTCAGTCAAACAATGGAGGCCAGTTAGGACCCATATTCTTATTTAAAATGACAGCCTGGCAAAAGACAAAAGATATTTTGATGAGGAGGCGGGGGGAAGTGGATTGAAATAAAGAATACACGAGAGCGACATGATAACAAGACAGATGAATCCCTAATAGATAAGGCCAACAAATAGCTGAGCAGCAGCTGGGAACAGGCGGATATCACAACAAGACTGAACCAGTCATCAATTAGCATGACAGGGTGCAATAACGTGCAGCTAATGGGTACAGCTCATGTGCAGACACACAGGTGCACATGCAAAGACAATGTTAAAAGTGTACGTGTTCTGATGTTGAATGTAAAAATATCAAACCTCCAGTCCATTTCACTTTTTCCAACTTAATATCTGCTCTACAAATTTTTGTTTTTTTATTTTTTTTCTGCTGCACTAGTAAGCTGGACAAGACTTGTTTGTTTCCATTGTGGACCTGTGCTCTTGCAGTTGTCTCCCCCCCCCCGATCACTTCATGGCAGCTTTGAGTGTTACACACTACGGTAGCACCACTTAACCCAACTACATCTTTTAGCAACATTGGCAGGGTCAGGTGCCCTGAAGTCTGCACCCTCAAGTCTTCAGGTAGATAGTTAGGTACATTATGTTTTAAAAAATTGGGAGCACAAAGAGAAAATGTCACCTGTAAGCTGTGGAAGTCAGCGCTGAGATACTGTAGGGGCACAAGAACTCTCCACAGCACTCGCACGTAGGACTGTCCAAAGCTGGCGGGTCTGAAAAAGCTGCAGCTACAGACTGCAGCGTCCGCTGCGAGTGGCAGAGCTATCTAAAATGACTTTGAGGTTTCGTGGGACTGCAGTTCTGAAAAGTGTTACTGTCGTATAATTTAAAACGCACTGAGTACATTTTGAATTTAATGACGCTTTCACACTGAACTTGTGAAACTAACTCTGTGGTGTTTTAATACTTGGTTTGGTTTATTTCAGCTGGTGTGAAACAGTGCAGGCTCTTGTGTGGTTCTTTATGGTGTGGATGCAGACTAACCACAGGATTTTATGATCCTATATATGTGGTTTTAGCATGAATTCAAACTACCATTAAATCTATCTTGTGGCATGATGCAGGATGTCTGATCATGTGACTTCATGCTTGCTGCTCTTGGTTCATTTGTGATAAATCCAGTGGTGGGTAGAGTATAGAAAGTCTAATCTTTCTTTTACTACTTTTACTTTTAATAATATCTTTTAGGTTGTGTGCCAGATTAACATTAGCAATTTTAATTTTTCATGTGTAACGTTAGCTGGCTAGCTACATTTTCACCTTTCGGTATGTGAAACTGACGTCAGTGTGCTTGTGGAGATTAAGTTTTGATTTGTTATAAGAAGTGCGGCCAGGGATTGTGGCTGGAAGCTGCCTCTTTTTCTGGGTTTTGCTCAATTATCATCGCATCATGGTCAAAAAACAGCTGGTGCTTATTTTTCTTCAAGGCAGCTGGCAACTTGGCGTCTGCAGTAGAGGTGCTCCTTACACTCTCTCCCTGCTCAATCCCCACATTTAGACCAGTCACAAAGGTATAAATTCAAATGTAGCAAAGTAAAAAGTAGATGACTCGCTCAAAAAATACGCTTGAGTAAAAAATGTTTACTTGTAATGCTTCTTTACCTACACCTGAATAAGTTGGTGTGAACATAAACCTGTAGGCATCGATGTCTGACACCTGAGCCCGCAGTGTTTTATGACCTGAAAGAAAAGGATGAAGTGTGATAGGGATTACAACTGTAGAAACAAATTCAGTCTTTTCAACCTCCGAAATCTTCTGTCCCGATCCTTCACTCTGCCGGAGCGTTTGTCAGCTGAGCTGCTCATTTAGCGTTCAGTCTAATTACACTGTATTAACACCGATGAGTGAAGAAGTAAAAGAGGCAGGAGTCAGAAAACTGAGTGATGTTTCACACTGTGACAAAAAGAAACTGTAAGATTTAAAGAGATTTAATAAATTTGCTGAGTAGAAAATAGAACAAGTCAGACACTGATCTTGTTGTACATATTAAAGGTCCAGTTTGTAGGATTTAGTGACACCTAGCGGTGAAGTTGCAGCAGTTGCAACCAAATGAATACTCTCCTTTGTCTCACCTTCTCCTTCCAAACATGTAGGAAAAACTCTGGCTGCCAAATTCAAATAAAAAGCAAAAGGCTGTATCTAGATCAGTGTTTGGTTTGTCTGTTCTGGGCTACTGTAGAAAAATGGCGGTTCAGTATGGTGGACTCCATGGAAGAGGACCTGCTCTCACTGTAGGTATAAAGGGCTCATTTTAAGACAACGAAAACACAACAATCACTTATTTACACTAATGAAAACATACTAATGCATATTATATTCAATTCCTGCCAATAAATACTCCTAGATTTTACACACTGGACTTTTAGATGATTAAAATAGGACTTGGGGAAGATTTTCTAACCGTACCTTACAGAAATAAAGAAATATAAAGTCTTGACATCTTAAAATTTACTGAAACAATCGTCCTCAAAAGCCCATGGTGATGTTTTCAAGTGTCTATTATATCAAAGATATTCAGTTTATTATCTTAGACAAGTCTGAAAACAAGACTCTTTGACTATTTGGAACTATAATAATAACTAATTAACTGATAAAATGATTAAAATGTTAAAAATGGATAACCAGAATGTTTGCAGATTAATGTTCTGTTGATAAACTAATCACTTATTTGTTGCAGCTCTTCATTAATCCCCTTTTTCATCAGTAATCTTGATGATGTCTAAGACTCAGTTGTATGACTGAAAATATTGTGATATCAGCATGTAACACGAGTCCACGTCAAGCTTTTTCAGTTGTTTGCCTCAGTATGAGCGGCATGCACGGTGGTGACGAGTGTAGTCATCAGAGGGAAGACGTACAGACTCTTTTTTACCCCCTGAGGCTGTGTGTTTGCATTTGTCCATACAGAATGTGTGTGTTGGTATGTGTTTAAAGATGAGCACACACACACACACACACACACACACACACACACACAAACACGTCGGTTACACACATCGCATCATGGTCAAACGACTTGTCTTTCACACGGTTCATTCCATACAACAGTCTGTCCTGCTGGAAGTGACAGCATATGGAAAACCTGCCTAAATTAGTCCACACATCAATTACATCAACACGTTCTCACCTTGCTCGCCCCTTATCCCGACCCCCACCTCCTCGCCTCACTTTGCTGTCGCTGTGTCTTTCCCACATCCTCTGCCCTTTTCTTTCGGTGTTATTCTCTGATCAGCACAGACTCTGCTCCCATCTCTCGCCTCGTCCAGCGTTTCTTTCCACAGCTTATAACGAAAGCTGGATTTTAATGATTAGATTTGTTGATGTGATGATATACAGTGCACCATGACACATGTAGGATTGTCAACATTAAGAAATTTCCCTTTACCATCTGTGTTAGCAGGTGTTCAGGCAGTAAAACAGCACAGGAAGTCTGGTTTGAGATGTGTGAATTTGAAGGCTTATGAAACACCATCACATACGAGTTCACAAATCTGGAAAGTTCTCAAAGCAGTGACCATTTTTTATCTTTTTATTGTAGCAATTGTGAGGCAAACACTCCAAACAGTGTTTACATTACAAAGTATTTAATTTGCCACATTGCAGCTTCTTTCTGGATGATGTTGTGCTGCGGCAAAATTGAGACAGGTGCACCTTTCCTTTTTTTTTTTTTTTTTTTTTTTTTTTTTAGGACCACTGCAAGGCAGCCAATGCAATAGTCTCATTTACAGGATTTTTGGATCAATATGATGAGGTACCATGAGTTGGCAGATATTTAATTGCTGGTTTGGCTAAAAATATAATTTCTTATTTGGTTATTTATTCATGAATGATTTCTCAGTTGAGTTGAATTTCCAGATATATTACAATATAATGATATGCAGTGTAATTACGACATAAAAATATCTGAGAGTAACTTCTTTAAGTTTCCTCAAGATTCAAAACGAAGCCGCAGTATAATCTAGTCATTATACTTCTCCAACTATATGTTATCGCAGCCCAGTCGTCGTTATTAATTTTGAAACTTAGAGAAAGTGCGTGTTGTTTGCCTCATGGGATTAGCTTTCTTTTTGCTCTTCTCTGATTGGTCGGCTGACTTCATATGAGCTCACCTGGAGGTTTGCGCTGAAGTGTTCAGGCTTCCTTCCTTCCCTTCATCTTCTTCTGACGAAGTCAATTATTATTTGTGGGAAAATGTTCATCGTTGTGGTGCAAAGTTCGGCAAACAGATTTGGAATAGCTGTAACGTGAAGTGATACATGTAGTGAAACGTCTCACTGATGTTGTGCTCTATATCATCATTCATACAGCGATTCTCATCCAATCAGATTGCTCGGTCTGAACCAACTGTTGTTAAAGTATCTTAGAATAACCCGTGTGTGTGGAGTTTAACAGACGTGCAGTACTCTAAGTATGAGTGTAAATGACAGCAGCTGGCACCAATGTCATTATACGTCTGATGACCCTTTACCTGAAATCTCTGGGAAAATAAATTCTTTACATCCCCTACAAGAAGAAAAAGCCTCCCATAAATTCAGTTGTACGCCTGCTGGCTCTCTGCTCAGTCAGGCCCAGACTAAAGTGCGGTGCCATGTAGCATGATAGCTGTGATTGACTTTTTAACCCTGAAGGAAAAAAAACATTTTCATTCGTGACTTGAGGGCTTTTGTGCCACAAAAAATGCACATTTGGAGGTATTGGAGAACTCTCAAAAATCATTAAATTTGTCGTCAAATTATGGCAGAACAGTTAGTTTTGCTCTGAAGATGTATTTACCTGTACACTCAATCAAAAACTAGCAAGAGACGGGCTAATCATTTTGTCTGCATGAAAGCTTAGCAGCACAGTTTAGTTCGTATGCGCTTAGGCCAAGATTTGTGTGCGTGTATGTGTGTGTGTGTGTGTGTTTGTGGTGAGACCTTGACCTTGACTGTAGTCCCTAATCGAGGAGGCTGTTCTGTGAATGACTCAAACTCCCCCCGCTGTACAATGGTATGTAGCAGCCCATAAAGCATGCTTAAGTCCCGCTCTGGTTTCAGGGAGTGGAACACCCCCCCACCACCACCAGCCTCGTCCTGCCGCAGCCCGACCCCGCCCCTTCCTCACACTCTGAAATAGCCACGTCCTTGTCCCCACACGGAGCACAGCGTGAGTCGCGGTGTGTATATATGCAGCCGTGGTTGATTGAGGAGCAGATTGCTGGTGACAGGTCACACTGCGTTCCGTCCCTCCGACCCCCCCAGATTAGCCACCCGGAGCACCCGCTCTACCCTCCCTTCCTCTGGACCCCCACCTGTTGGGATCCCTCTGCTGCTCAGATCGCTTCCCCCCCCTCTCTTTCACACACACAGAGTGGACAACGTACGTTAACAGAATTCTCTTATTTGTCCGTCACTCACTCGGCGGGTGATAAAGGCCATTACGAGTCATTAAGGTGTGTGTGTGCGCGTCTGAGTGTATGTGTGCTGGCCGGCTGGGATGTGTGTGGGTTGAAAAGACGCCTGTCACAGCACGCTCTCATAATTGCCCTCTTAGCCAATTATCCCCCATTTAAAAGCAAGTCACCTGCTCTGCTCCCGTGTCCACACACACGCACACGCACATACACACACTCGCACTCACACACAGAATGAAAAACAGAGAAACTTAATGTTTAATCATTGTTTGTTCCTGACTGATATGTTTGTTTACCGTGCTAAAATGCTGTATGTGTTGTAAAGTCCTCACTCATGCTGTTGTCTCTGCTCTCTCCTTCAGATTCTGATGCACACCAAAGACATGGTTCAGAAGGTGAGACTGTAATGAGCTTTTGGTTGTCCTGATCAGTTTATGTGATATAAATCTAGTCAAGGAAGGTCTAAAATCTGCACCCAAATCTGTATCAGGATTGGGTCACAGTTACCTCAATAATGGTGAATGTAATGATAATCACATCCCATCAATGCATGATTTTTCACGCTGGATCCAAATACATCTCCTGATTATGACAAGTTCAAACATAAGTATTTAAGATAAGACTTCACTGATGCTGAGGAAATTAACATGTTCAAGGGTACGGAGAAAGTAAAACATTTGAAAACTTTAATGAAATAAATAGAAAATTAACAAACATTGAGTGTATACAATACATCCATAAAATATGCAGTAATACAATGAAATATTATACAGAAAAGGAAAAGATTATCATTGATATTAAAACCTACTACAGAAATAGCAATGCGTTATTGTTATTATATAAAGATTCAAGAGATGCAATGCTATGTGTAAAATAGTTATAAATATGTTACTACTTTTTGCACTATGACTCCAGTGGTGGAAACAATATTAATGATAATACTGACAATATATACTGTATATTCCCAGATAAACTGTGAACTAATTGATCTGTTGAGCTTGATGGTTGGATGTTATTGTCGTTGATGTTTTGAGTTGAAAGGGATTTAACCAATTTACATATTAGAAATTAAGTTAAAAGTGCATGTAGTCTTCTACTAATTCAGTACATTTGCTTTGAAGCTAATAATTGCTCTTACGTCTAGTCTTTGTTTCTCTTGTGTGACTCAGATGAATTTGGAAGTCATCTACGGCGATACAGACTCCATCATGATCAACACTAACAGCAGGTCTCTGGAGGAAGTCTTCAAACTTGGCAATAAGGTGTGAAGTAGAGAAGTTATATACATTTCTCTTCTTCAGATATTTGACATTTTCACTTACTGCATATGCGTGTAATTTATTCCCAGGTGAAGGCAGAAGTAAACAAGCTCTACAAACTACTGGAGATCGACATTGATGGTGTGTTTAAGTCACTTTTACTGCTGAAGAAAAAGAAATACGCTGCTTTGGTGGTGGAGAACCACGGCGAAGGACGATACAGTGTCAAGCAGGAACTCAAAGGCTTGGACATCGTCCGCAGAGATTGGTGTGACCTGGCCAAGGAATGTGGCAAGTATGTTAAAGAAAGCAGCATGTTAACAATCTTACATTGGAATAAATATCAGGATTTGCAAGGGATTTCAAGGGTTTTGTCATACATGTGAAGCACTCCTCTCCTCTGCTGTCCCCAACTTTTGCAGCTATGTGATCGGACAAATCTTGTCAGATCAGAATCGTGACGTCATTGTTGAGAACATCCAGAAACACCTGGTGGAGGTGGGAGAGAAAGTAGCAGCTGGAGAAATACCTCTCAACCAGTATGAGATACACAAGGTGAGGACATGGCTGTGTGTGTAAACCGTGTGGACATCCCACACATTCTGGAAAACCTAGAAATTCAGAGACTAGTTTTACAGCCATGGAAACACCTGAAAATGACCAGATATCCTGGAAATAATCTGTGTTGTCCTGGAAAATTTATATTTTAGCCCCTCGCTCAGATCAGTAAGGATCATCATCAGATCACCTAGGTGCATATTTTCTTTAAATGTTAATTGGACGTGGAGCAAACATTTTCACTTCTTCTTTTAATGGTCTACTAGGTTAGAAGATGAATTTTCTACTTGATTTAAACTGTTACTTATAGTCTGTGGCCACATTAATGTTCCTGTTAAAGGAAAAGTGTAGTAAACTGTAGTCAGTCCGCTGGAGACCGTAGCTGGACTGCCACAAAAACAAGCTAACGCTCTTAATGTCCCGTCACCAGAGACCACCTGCTGATTTTAAATGATTTCTTTATTTGAGACTCCAGGGGAATTTAAATGTACTGCGCCTTTTTCACAGTTTTGTGATGAATGTTCCTCTCAAATGGTTCAGTGTTAGGTAGGATAGCTAAACACAAAAAGACAAGGCCAGGACACCTTATTGTACAGTTAGCAGTGATGGTTGTAGCCGTCACCTGTAATGAACCTGAGACACTTCAACATGACCCCTGCATCCTTAAAAAGGAGGAATATAACTGGAGTTAAACGTGTAGAGACAAACTAATACACCCTATGTGAGGCTCAAATGTTTGGTGTGTTCATGTTTGAATCAGCTTTGTTTATTGTATCTGTTCATCGTTGCTGATTCTCTCTTTCCTTCAGGCTCTGACTAAAGATCCTCAAGACTATCCAGATAAGAAGAGCCTCCCTCACGTCCATGTGGCTTTGTGGATCAACTCCCAGGGCGGTCACCGGGTCAAAGCTGGAGATACAGTCTCTTACATCATCTGCAAGGTGTGTATGAGAAACTACTTCACTGGTTATTTTAAGGTTTTTTTAATTACATTTCAACATATAGTCATGGTTTTGTAGTGTACTCATCACAGTTATCACAACGATTTTAATCTCTCTTCTAGGACGGCTCCACGCTGGCAGCCAGTCAGAGAGCCTATGCTCTAGAGCAGCTCCAAAAGCAGGAGGGTCTCACTCTGGACGCTCAGTACTACCTCGCCCAGCAGATCCACCCCGTGGTGTCCCGCATCTGTGACCCCATCGAGGGCATCGATGGCGTGCTCATAGCCACATGGCTGGGTACGTTAATGACAGGTTTTAGTAGAATGTAGAGGCCTTTTAGTTTTATTGAGCGTGGGTGGCCCAACAGCATTCTGGTGTTAAATGATGCCTCGAGGAATTTCAGGTTACCTTATTTCTTAGAAAAATGGCAAATTACAGAAATTAGTTTAAAAAAAAGAAGCAGCATGCAATTAAAATTAAATGAGTGAAAGGTTTTTAATTGGTGTTGTTGACTTGCATAACACTTGGGATTAAATGCCTGATCAGAATTCTCATTTGCAGTTTAAAGATGTACGATTTTATAAATAAACACCGGCCATGAGGTATTTGTGGTGCACAGCTTACTTTGAGTGATAGTACTAATCCCACTTTATGTATGTGTTAGCATTAGTCCTAATTCCTGTTTTATAGTCTGTTGACAGCTGAGGCAGCCAAACATAGAAAAGTTGTCATACCTAATTTCACAAGAGACCAATAAAAGTACAAAATAGATGTTTCATTGTTGTCTAATAGTCATAAAATTAAGTTGTATGTATGGAAATTCCCAAAGTATTTGTCCTGCTCTGCCCTGTCTGCATGTAAGAAAATGTCTTAATTATTGTAAATTCATGTCAAAATAACAAAAAAAATTATCTGTGGCGTAAACTAGAATTGTCTTTTGTACATGCCAGGTCTGGACCCGGGTCAGTTCCGGGCTCAGCAACAGTACCAGAGAGAGGAAGAGGCTGACGGGACGCTGGGAGCTCCAGTCCAGCTGACAGACGAAGAGCGCTACAAAGACTGCGAGAGGTTCACCTTTACTTGCCCTCAATGTGGCACCGACAACATCTACGACAACGTCTTTGAGGGAGCTGTGAGTAGACGCACACACTGTCAGCTATCATGTGCTGTTAATCATCTGCTGTGTTTTTAGATGATTCCTACGGCCGTGGAAAAAGTGTAACATTTCAGAATTATCTTCTAGAAGTGAACACATCCCTTGCAGTATTAGCAGAACCGTGCCTGTGTCTGCTGACCATATCCGTTCTCAATATATCCGACCATTGCAGTTCAGTTTGTCAGCTGGTACGTCGATCAGTTTTCTAATGACGCCGTTTCAATTACACGATCTTTGTTGTGTATCCAACCTAAAATGTTGCTCGAATGACATATTCACACAAAGCAGGCAGCTGCAAGATTTATAAAATATGTCGTGGATTACTCATGGAAAAATCTAAAACGTTGCTTTGGCCAAAATATGTCAATGCAATATTAATTTCACACTTACAGCTTATTCATTGTCATTCTTCAAAAGATTCAGTCATCATAGTCATTAATTTGTCTAAAAACCCAGACTAGTTCTTGGGCGTATTTGCGGTTGGAAAGAGATCTAAATTTTTAGTCACTTTTTCTCCAACAGGAATGAAAAATATGTGCAATCTAACACCCGAGTTTACATCATCCCAGAGGAAATGTTGCCAAAATGGCTTCAGATGATTTTCTGTCCAAGAGTCTTCTCGGGATCTGAGGGTTCTTTAGATAAACAAAAGAGATCTATTCCAACACAGAGTTATTTAGCCTACCCTCAGATGAATCAACACCTCTGTGATTCAACAAAAACTTTACGTTACAGCTTTATGAAGGGAGGATCTATTGCAGGACTGCATTAGTTTTAGCTCTGTGTGCCTAATACACTGGCAGCTGAGTGTATGTTAAACCCAGATCACTCAGAAGAATAAGTTGTGGAGTCGGAGATGATCTAACCACACGGAGAAACTAAGAAAGACCCAAATGAAAAAGACAAGATTTCACGAATGGTGTGTTTCACTGGTCTAGCGGTAGAGACGCGCATAAAGAGTCGGGCGGTGGAATAATGGTGTTTCCGAAGGCATTTCTGTCAAACTTCCTGTGAAGGATTCATGCTTTAGTCATCCTCCATATTGTGTCTCTGTCTGTATTTTTAGACAGCTGCCTGGCTCCAATACGGACTCTGTTTTCATTGGCATAGTTTGGACTCCACAACTTGAAAAGCCTTTCCTTAACCCCTGCTGCTCTATGGACACACACACACATACACACTGATCTCCTACCATTTGTCAGGCCAAGGTCGTGCATGTGTGTGTGTGCGTTATCAGCCTCTAATGAGGAGCAGGGCACGCAGCTTTTACTTGTCTGAAAGACACCAATAAAACTGACAACCCTCTGTCCTTCGCTGGCTGAGAGAACTTGCATTAAATTAAAAAAAAGGAGTATCATGCACAGGCTCCATAAAAGGTTGATATCATGACACACTTGGTATGTTTTTAGAGGAATACACGCTCACACAGGAAACGTACTAGAAAAGCGGTGGTAGATTCAGTTGAAGTGAATCTGTTGCTTCACAGTTTGACGCTTTAACAATAGAAAATGTTTATTTAAATGTTAATTTCTTTGGACTAAACTAACCAGGATTCATCTAATTACTGGTGTTAATTTTCCAGCATGCGTCAGAGGCCGGTATGCACGCACACACAGCGAAACCGATAAGACAGGAAGTTAATTAGGGTGGTGAACATGGTCTAACAGCTCAGTGAGAGGGGAGGACAGATGGGCCTTGACTCCACCACTGACACAGAGCCAGAAGATGGTAGGAGGAGGCGGTGATGGATGATGGAGGACAGACAGAGGAGGAAAGTTGTTTGATGGGGGTAGCGGCTGAGAGAGGGGAGGGGATGAAAAGATTAAGTGTGCAGGGGAAAGAAAAGCTGGATGGAGCTGCAGGGATTTCCCTGAGTTCAGTTTTAACAGAGCGTTGGGTATCCCACGTCGGGCAGTTAAATCAACAGGCTGTGTAAGCTGCACATTATCAGACTAAGACATGAATGAAAACAGTCAGGGTCGATAGTTGACATTGTAAATGTTTTTTAAAATTGTTTTAGAGCTTTGTTTGAAGTGCAGACATGAGGTGGTTGAGACGACAGTTGTTTGGAGGAGTAATAGGTCTCACAAGACAGAAACTACTCTCTCATATTTTCCATTTACTTGTTCAGTCATAAAATAACTGGCAAGTAAGGGGCATGATGTTTTATTTTCTATATATACAACTTGGTTTGGGAGTTTTCAAAATGAAGTTTGGAATGAAACAAGTGAGATAAAAAAAAAAGAGTAGGAGGGGAGGAGGGATCATGGGGAGAGTGAAGAGGGGAGTTTGCTTTCATCCAGAGCTGATGGGAAAAGATGGGAAAAAAAACAAAAAACATGAAGAACAGGAGGACACACTGAGATGGAGAGGGTTAATGTGTGTAGCTGCATATTAGTGGAGTCAAGTAAGTTGATGGACTCAAAACTGGTAGAGCGCGGTGGGGTTTTTTTCCTCTCCGAAATGAAACAATGTAGGCAAACAAAAAACCTGTGTGTGGCTGGGTGGGTGGGGGGGGGTGTCACATGCATACTTGTGTGTCATTGACTTCCCTGCAGAAACCTTTTTTTTTGCTGCTGTCAATGTGACAGTTAAATGGAGTTCAGGTTTAAAAGAGCGAGTGTTTAAAACTGTTATATTTAGTCTAATTGTTATGTACCGCGGCTACTTTTTCCATTGCATTAACTATAAACCTGGCTGTCGAGTGGACAATTCAGGGGTACTGAGGTCACGCTGACCTGCTCTCTGAAGGCTACAATAATGTTAAAATTTACTGGACCGAGGGGTGCTTTAAGCCCTTACACCTTCCACACTTGTGACATGTTCTTTGTTGAGCTTTAAAGGTAAGCTGCTATGCTGCGCAACTACTTTCCTGATTACAGGGTTAAAAATGCACCTCTGATGTATCCCTCTGTACATATATTTATGCACGAGACATTCATAAACCTGGTGAGAGTGAGATTGTAGTTTTTCCCCTGACTCAAGTAAATGTTTCCCCCCTAACAGCCAGTGTACATGCAGACCCAAAACAAACGACTCCATCATGCGAAATACATGTAAATAATATTTTGTTAGCAAATTATGGGATCCACCTCAATCGTCTTTTCCCTTTGCCGAAGACAATATTATGCTTTCAGCTTACCTTAAAGAGCCGGCTGCTGTGTTTTGTTTTTTTTCTATCAATGTTAATACAATAGAGTTAAGTGGCTCCCCTTGTTCAGGAAGTAAAAGTCTCATTCCTGTTCTCTATAGACCATTTCATATGACTCACTGCTTGGCTGAACAGAAGCTATAAGTGTAAGAAAATGTGGTTCTTTGATTAAAAAGTGAAACAAAGTACAGCCCGTGTACATAAACACAAAGGATGAGGCGTTAACCTCAACTCCAAAGGTCCACAGCGGCCCAGGGTTAAATCCTGACCTGTGGCCCACTGCGGCATGTCATCATCCCCCCTCCCCCCCTCTCTCCTTACCTTACTGTCACTCTTCAGCTGTCACTATTAAATCAAGGTTCAAAAAATAAAATTTAAAAAGCCCCAAAAATAATCGTTTAAAAAAGAAACATATAATGACAGACCATAAAATTCTGGTGGAAGCTAGGGGGTTAGGTCATACTAGAAAAGAAGTTTGTTTTGCAGCGTAAAAAGATTGCTTCCTCTGAAAGACATTCACTGTGTTGCATTTATTTGTACTAGTAAAGTAAAAATCAATAATTGAAAAAGAAAGCTTTATGGAGAAGTTCAAACCCTGGCTGCTTTCTCGCCTCCTCACAGCTCCTCACAGCTCCTCACAGCTGACTATTTACAGGGTGAACTGGGTTCTAATGTCGGATCGTTTCAGGAAAGTTACACAACAGTTCTGTTTTATGCTCTTGAGGATACAGATAATACAATCTGCAGCTTAAATCGGTTTCAGATTTTTGGGTATAGCTGCAGCTGATGATATTGTGTGTTCTTAATCTGTTCTCTCTTCTTCAGGGATTAACGTTGGAGCCCAGCTTGATGCGATGCTGTCACATCCCCTGCGGAAGCCGCCCCATCGACCACGCCGTAAACATCAGCAACAAACTGCTACTTGACATCCGTCGCCACATCAAGAAGTACTACTCTGTGAGTATTCCAATAAAACTCTGCTTTACACACACTCTAACACACATACATACATACATACCTGTAGGGCCACAAATTCAGCACCATGGTAACTGGCACAGCTGGCCAGCTGTTCTTCTCTCCTCTACTTCGTCTTTTTTACATGTGCTTCATATTACCAGAAATATACACTAAATGTCAATCTTTGGTGCACAAGTGCTAAGCTTTACGCACTATTTAACAACTGTGGTTGTGTTGCATGCCAACACTTTGCTAAAGAATTTAAATTATTGCTTCATCTGACAAAAGACAAGCTCAAGTGGACAGAAACTGATTTGTATGTAATGAAACACTCAAAATGTGTAAAGAATTGACCTCCAAGTGTGTATATAATAGTGTTGAGCTGTGTTTAATATGCCGTGGGATGCAGCTGACGCAGTAATGGTAAGAGAAGCCGTCAAAAAGCTGTTGGTCGAGAGACGAAGGAAACCTCAGCAGGGCACGGCGCTGACATTTTCAACCAAAGAGCACATTATGCTTGCAAAAGCATAAGAACAGCAGAAAGATTTGACTGAGCATGATCCACAAAAATACTTAAATGGCCGTTCTTACTTTGAATACCAAGTTTAATATTCAGTTCTTTTTCAGATGTTAAGGTGAAATTTAAATGATACATTTGTGGAGACTGGGTCATTTGAGAACCTAAAAATACAACAAATCAAATGTGTTTGACTTTAAAGATCGCACAAATTTGTCTCAATAATACGGGGCTTCAAAGAATACTTAGGATGTGGGATTATAAGCTTTAAAGGGTAAATCATTTTTGCAGTTAAATAAAAGTAAGGGCTGTCTTGAGCATGTACGCAAGGTGTGAAAATGTGGATCACAGGTCTCTTAAAAATGACAAATCCATCAGGAGTTATAAATCTTTTAAACTTTGTGATTTTATCTGTCATAAAATATCCATATTTCACATTTCCCATGTAGATGTTGGACTAACTATGTACGCCTGAAACTAGCGGGACCGTCAGCTTTGCACAGAGATAAGACTCACACAAACTACTTACCCATCATGCATCTGACCTCCAGCAGCCCTCCAGACACTGCTGTGCGTCTTGTGATGGCACATGGGATTGTTGTAGCTCTACACTGACCGCGGCTTTACATACTGTAGTGTGTTGGTGTGCAGGTTTGATCAGATATTTTCAGTACTCTTCATGTTACACAATCTGAATTTTGTTTAAATTCAATTTAATTATAGGTTGTCTTTGCCATTATTGGCATCACATTTGTAATGACCAGTAGAGTCACTTGTTTCCAGAGGTTTAATCTGTAGGACTTTGGACTTTCCCTGGTTTTAGAGGCACCAGCAAGTCAAAGTTTTCACCTGTCAGATGAGTCACATGAGGGTCACATTTGTAGTTTTGTTTGGTATACACATTCATGCTCCTCACAGGATGATTTACAGTAATTTCAGTGATTCTTTCACTCTTTAATAGTGCCTTCATCAATCAAGTGTCCCACTTACTTTAGTTTATGACCTTCAAAGCTAATGACACTCCTACCATTCGCAAATATTAGCATTTACATAAGTACAGCTTCACAGAGCTGCTAGCATGGCTGTAGACTCTTAATCTTGTTATTGTGTAATTCAAAATCACAAGTTTGTCTCAACATGAAGTTCATTCAAGGGCGTTGTTTAACCGAGGTGGTGGTGCGTCTTGGACACTGATCCATCTCAGAAAGGCCTAATCAATACTCGCTACATAAATATGTGACATTTGCTGTGTGTTTAATTATATTTTGATTAATTGATGTCATGAGCACCAAACAATGCAGGAAACACAATTAAAATATTGCATTTCTGTGGGTTTTATGTATTAATTTACTCCACACAAATGTGATGTTGCTGTCTCTTCAGTGGACGTTTAATTGGTTGCTCGCAATTT
Source organism: Sciaenops ocellatus (assembly GCA_033000465.1). Lineage (NCBI taxonomy): Eukaryota > Metazoa > Chordata > Actinopteri > Sciaenidae > Sciaenops > Sciaenops ocellatus. The sequence goes on from CP136869.1 coordinate 15,335,509, forward strand.
GCTTTTATCAAGACACCAACTTTTCATACTCAGCTGAGTATAAAAACTTTTTGGCAATATTTCGGGACCACTCAGGTTTTTTTATGCACAAAATGTGCAACTCTTTGCACGTATTTACTATATTGTTATACAAATTCTTGTAAAACTGTTGTATAATGTAGTTGCCGATGGCTTTGTTTTACTTCGGTTTCTTTTAAAAGTTGCCATGCGGTGTCAGTCTCAATTATGTTGGTGTACCGTTTGGACACTTGTATCCAGTGACTGGTAGATCCCTTTTGGGCCGAGTGGATACAGAGGATGTGAAGTAAAACAGTGTTTAGGTGCAAGTTGTCACTGTACTCAGAGCCTGATAAGCAGCCCGAGAGTGAGGTGAATTGGATGCCTGTGTTGTCTTTGTAGAGGCCTCTCCTCTGTCTCCTGGTAGCCTCTAACACATTAGTCTAGAACGAGTGGAATGTAAGTGCTTCCTCTGTCATTCACTATCTATGTCGCTCGATCTCTGCCCTCTCTGTCTGTTTGTCAAAATAAGCAGACACAAACCAAAGGAAACTTCTTAGTGTCACTGTTTTGCAGCTGAGACTGCGAGCCAGACACAGATGTCGAAGCTAGGTACGTGAAACAAACCGAGCCAGGACACATCTGGGAGAGGATCATAGTTTAGTCCGTGAACTCCACCTGGACGGCTGCCCGATTTCAGTGATATTTAAGGCTGACTGTGGAGGAGTTTGACCGGTCTGATCGTCAGATTGGACACGGCAGTGTGTTGAATTGTGTTTCAGTAAAATTTGAAACTGGCTCAGCTTCTCTGCTGCAGGTTTTTTTTTTGTTTTTTTTTTTACGACAGACCCTGCAGCCCACACTGCTGCAGCCAAAATGCAATACCCCTGTTCAAATCAACGGGAAAACCAGCGATTTCTCCACAGCATTGGATTTGGTTTGAATCGGGCCTAAAAGTATGTGGGGGTGTGTGTGTGTGTGTGTGTGTGTGTGGGGGGGGGGGTTACTCTCCCACAGTGCTGAACAGAAATCAATTAGTTTGGTGAATGTGTGGGGAGCGAGCCCCCCTCAACCCCTTTGTCACGATGTGTGAAACAGCTGCTACCACTGAATACTTACACCTCACACAGCAACACACACACCAGCATACACACACACACACACCGCTGGAGGCTGAACAGCAGTGGACACAGCACACACAGCGGGGCAATGAAGAGGGGTAATATTGTGTAATTAAGGATTCCTTTCAGGCCGAGGGAGAGTTCAAATAGAGCTGTTTGTCTGGCCAGATCCAGTGAAAGCTCTGCACCTCTGTGTGTGTGTGTCTGCGTGTGTGTGTGTGTGTGTGTACACCAATATACGTGTGTGTTCGTGTCCTAAGCTAGGACCACAGAGACATTAATCATTAGCGAAATTACCTCCTGTCCCCCCCACCCTCATCCCTACCATTATCAATAAACCAGCACCCTGAGAATGGGCAAACACTTGTTCACTCCTCTTTCTCTCACACACATGCGCACACACACACACACACACACACACACACACACACACACACTGTTGTCATCCTTTCCTCCGCTCATCCCGCTGTCTTTGCCAAAAACAAGATTCGCTTGTTTCCTGAACTATCCAATTCTTCTTTTTCCTTTTTTTTTATTTTCCCCCTAACCCCTCCCATCTAACCACCGTTGCCATGGCATTTAACAAATTATTGCAATTACCCTCGTCATGCGGGTCGCCCCTGGAAACGGGCTGAGGGGCAAGAGAAGAAAGGGGGAGGGAGAGAGAGAAAGGGTGAATGAAGACCAGAGAAGGTGATAATCCTGTTTTGAACAAAAGGTCAAATTGTTGAATAGAGAAGCTTTGATTAAGCGGAGGAGGTACAAAGTGGAACGGTTTGAGCTCTATTCAGTGTGTGTGTGTGAGTGTGTGTCAGAGTGAGTGTGTGTTTGTGAAGTAGACCGATTTTAGATCTATTCACTTTAGAGCTAGAAGTGTTGACTGCTGAAGCTCAAAAACAGTTAGAGCTTTTTCTGGTGTGTGTGTGTGTGTGTGTGTGTGTGTGTGTGTGTGTGTGTGTGTGTGTGTGTGTGTGTGTGTGTGTGTGTGTGTGTGTGTGTGTGTGTGTGTGTGTGTGTGTGTGTCCAGGGCAGGTGGATTCCTCTGGTACAGGCGTCATGTCAAAAAGGCTTCTCTGCTGAATTAACAATGACAATGGGACTGAAACAATTAATCAGTTACGAGATTAATTGATTAACACAACATTAATTGGCAACTATCGATCAATTTGTAATTTTTCAAGTAAAAATACCAAAATTTCTCTCACTGCTATATGTTAAAAAACATGATACATAAACATATAATTATAAGTCTTGTATGAAAGTGAAGTGGACATTTTTGACCTTTGAACTCTCGGTCACACAACACAAATAATTTGAAAACGTCTCCTTGGGCTTCTCTAACTATTGTCTGACACTTAATAGATCAAATGATGAATCAATTATTTAAGAAATGTATTAACTAAATAAACTGATAATTAATATAATGCATTAGTAGCAGCCCAAATTAACCATGCCTGTCTCAGAAAAGATGGATCACCTTGTAGGAGCTAGAATGTAAGAAAATAGAGAAAAATGCAACTTTCCTGAACTAAATGTGACGTCTTCAGCAGAGCTGATCAGCAACGATCAGTCGATTAATCAGTGAAAAATGAATCTGCAGCTACTTAACCATGTTGACTTTTGACTGTTTCCTGACACATCATAGACCAAACAGTTAATTAACTGAGAAATGAGTCTGCATATTAATTGATAATGACAGTAGATGGTAGTTGCAGCCATAATTTACAATACCTCACACTTTACTATAGAAAATGAACTATACTACTAAGGAAAATGTACATGGTGCAATTACACTTCAGACTAGGGCTGAAACTAATTATAATATTTAATTAATCTGTTGGTTATCAATCAATCAATGAACTGTTTAGTCACTATAATGTCAGAAATTGTGAAAAATACTCTGTAGTCAAAGTTGATGTCTTCAGATTGATTCTTTTGTCTCCAGATTGAATCAACAAACGACTTCATCGACTTAATGTTTCGGTACCAAACAGCCGTACTAATAAGAAGTTCAAGGGTCAAAGACAGCAGAAGAATTTAAAAAGATCACTGTATATATCCCTGCAGCTTCAGCAGAGGTGTACAGTAATAAAGAGGATGTGAAAATGACAGACTCCATACTGTAAGAATAAGAGGCTTAAGAAGAGATGAGTGTTTAAAATAAGCGAACAGACAAAGACGAGGAAGCAGAGAGAGGGTATATTTCGTGGTGGGCCCTGTCGTGGCCTGGTCTTGCCTCTGTTTGGTTAAATTATGTGGAACTCATTTGACGTCTGCATTCAGTGTGTCAGGTATCCACTGCTATAATTATGCAATTATGAGCCTTTATTCTCTCACGTCCGACTGTACACCCCCACCCCCCACCCTCGCTCCGCAGAAATGCCTCAATTAGATTTTTTTTTTCCCTGCCTCCCTCCTCATGTGCTCCTTGTTTTTAGTCCTTTCTGTACGTCTCACACAGGTCTGCTGCACTTAAACTCAATTTATTTTTATTTTTCCAAGCGTGTGTGGTTTGTGGATAGGCTTCAGGCCAAGACAGCAGAGCACAAGGGCATTGTGGGTAGTTTGTTCTCTTTTCAGCCTTCTCAGTTGCCATGTCTCGAGTCTTTGATGCGTGTCTTAATTCATTTTAATGCATGTGAATGGGAAACGATTAATATGTTTGTGCTCAGAATGAATACTGTGTGTGTGTGTGTGCGTGTCATGGGAACAGCAGTGTGTGCTGAGGCTTGTGTCATAAGAAATACACAAAAAATACGGAGATCAAGCGGCCCGCCTATTGAATAACACACTCTGATACTCCTTATCTCCCACCTCCATGAACCATTGTCCTGGATATGTCTTTATCAGAGATGCTGAAGCGGTCTCATTTCCCATGATGCTCTGCTCTTTGTTTAGGAGCAGCAGAGGTGTTTAGATAATTAGCCCTTGGTGCTGGGGTTTGTGGGTAAAGCTGTGAACTATGGGACTTTCTAATTGATTTGGGACATATGTGTGTGTGTTTGTGCGAACCTGTGTGTTTGGTTTTCATTTAGAGGAGATTGGCTGGTGTGTGTGCAGCTGTGTGTGTGTGTCGGTCTTATATTTTCGGTTTAGTTGCACAATATAGAAAGAAAACATTTACAGTATGATGTGCAGGTTGTTCCTAAAGGTCCAGTGTGTTAGATTTAGGAGGCTCTATGTACAGAACATGTCAGAAATTGAATATAATATTCATAACTATGTTTTTATTACTGTATAATCACCTGAAAATAAGAATAGTTATGTTTTTGTTACATTAGAATAAACATTTTATATCTACAGACGCCACAGGTCCAACATGTTGCATGGCCATGTGTATACAGTAGCCCAAAACAGACAAACTAAACACGACTCTAAGAGAGCCTTCCGTATTTTGTGTGTTTTGCAGCCTCTGTAGTTCCTCATTCACCCTAGGAAGGAGGGGTTGAGGCACGGAGGTTGCAATCAACAACTACACCACCAGATGCTACTCTAATTCTACATACTGGTCCTTTTTTAAGTTATTCAATTCAGAAAATCGTTACTGTTCCACAGGGTGATTCTGGTGCAGCATAAAAAAAGCTAATAAATATAAATTATGAAATTATTGGAAATGTGTTGGTTTCATCATTTCCTGGTGTTAGAGATTGCAGGAATAGTTTTGATGTAGAGAGAAAGGTTTGGATTGCATGTTTGGTCGAGAGTTATTGTTTATCAGGACTGCTGTTACTACAACAGGCAGTCGGAGATCTGGATGAGGAAAATGTTCAACAACTGATTATGTCAGAAAGACATGGACAAAAGCAAAGAGGACTAACGTGCTGAATTAACAAATGAATGTTACTGTCCTCTTTCAGCCATGTTGAAGGGTCTGGAAGTGTTTCCCTCACCATCAGAAAGCTAACAATAGTTTGTGAATGTAAGTTTTGCTCCATGTCAGCAGCCTTTGTGAGTACCAAGTGTTGCTTGTTTGGCCTTCCTGTTATGGGTGCAAGTTCAAGTCAGTGTGTAGCATGAAATATAGGTCCTTCTCGGAATAAATCATATTTTATGTGTATTGTTCAGTTTTAGATTAAGGAAAGAGTCTTTCAAATGGAGAGCCTTTACAAAGTGGTCTAAATAAGTTATGTATGAGTCAGTATAAGACACAAAATAATAGATTAAACTTCACTTTAACACATGTAGCTGATCGTTTTTCAGAAGTCACATAATACATTAGTTGGAGATGTGTATGCAATCGAGGTGTGACGAGAGATTTGAGAAGGTCCATCTTCTGTTAATCTATCTTGGAGAAACTACATCACAGGTTGGGTTAACATGAATGCAACAAAATAAATACAGGTCCTGGAGACGAACCTGTCAAAGTCTGCAAATGAAAAGTAGCAATTTCCTTTCCATAAAGACATTGACCCTAAACATGCAGCCAAATCTACAATTATATGGCTTAAAAAATTCTCGAGGAGCCAAGTATGAGTCCAGACCACTCTCGTCCCCATGTGCATCAGCAAAGTTTGAGTAGTTTTGTGGAGAACAATGGAGGAGAAATTGCAGCATCCATGCGTGTTAAGGTGGTGCAAACCCATCTGCACAGACATAATTGGTGTAATTGGGTAAATACATGTGCAATCAATACTTTTGTTTTATAACATACTTTAATTTTGATGCATTTATAGAGAGTAGAATTTCCGTTGATCAGTGTCAAAGCTTAATTACACCGAAAGTGATTCAAAGTTAGAAAACACGTAGAAGTTCAGACGGGGATGTGTTTTTGTTATAGAAACATGTTAATGATGGTTTTATTTTTGACCTTTTTCATCGGCACTGTTTGTGCGCCGCATGTCGGCTTCAACAACTTCAATAATTACGTTTGTGTGTTCGTTTGTCTTCACTTTAAAGTTCATTGGAAACGCATTCAGGTAACCCGTCTTTCTAACCAGTTTGTTCTCGTTGTTGCTTCCCATTAAGGATTATTGAAGGTTTCTGCACCGTAGAAAATGGTTTATATACTGTAGGCTGTAAAGAAAGAAAATAATCTTTACCATTTCTTTTGTAGCTGCTGCTGCTGCTCAAAACTGAACAAGAGGCTAGACAAAGCCAAACATAAAAATCAATCAGAGAAACAGTGGCTGCCTGTCTGTGTGAGGGGGATGTGGTTAGAAAGACAGGTGCAGTGGTTTTGAGGGGGTTTATTTTGAGTGAATGGAAGGAAGGATGGATAGACGCAGGAAAGAAGCAAAGGCGTTGACGGTGGTGGGTCTTATGCTCTGTCATTAGTTGGGCATTAACCCCCTCTCCTTTAAACCCCCCTTAGTAATGACAGGGCATAAGAAGCAGAGGGGGTGGAGGGGTCTGGAAGAATACGGGGAGATTGAGAGGGTTAGACCACAGCACCTGCCCAGGGTCACTACCTCAACCCAGGGGGTCCTAACTACTGCCGTTTTGGCTGTCCACTGCTCTGCCTGTCTGACAAGTACTCACAGAGCAGGACCCCGACGCACAGCAGCTGAAGATACATCCAAATATAAAGAGAGAGACAAGAGAGCAGGGCGGGATGTGAAATCAAATGTAAACCTCTGTTCTTGTCCCTCTTTCTTTGCCTTTGTCATCTCTTGTTTTGTTTTTTGTTTTTATCTTTCAACCCCTCCGATTACTTTTCTTGTCACTTCTGTTGTGCGGAATTAAAAGCAGCTAAATGGGAGCGACAATTTTCAGCAAGATTTTCCTCATTACCAGAAACCGTTTTCTAAAGTGTCTCGAGGGAACAAAAGTTTTTTTTTTTGTTTTTTTTTTTCTTGTCACTTTTAAAGAACATCTTTATCAACAAAATAAACGGCAACACCGACACATTTTGTAAATAACGTAATCACGTAAGGTAGTAAAGGCGGCTATGAATGCTTTTTTTCCCCTGATACAAGCCCTTCTATGATCATCTGTCTGATGGAAACACACCTCATTCATGTGTGTGTTTTCAGATATTTCTCTTTGGGCATGAAAAAGTTAGAATTTAAAGTAATTTCAAAGGAGTATTGCAGTAATAGAAATTCAGGGAGTCTGATAAAAGCTCTGAAAATCATAGAATGAAAAATTCATCAGTTTAGTATTTTAAAACGTATTTTTTTTACTTTATTACTTGATATTTAGTTTTCCAGTGTCAAGTCTGGTTTCTGCAGAGGTTTTGGCTGCTCTGAAGATGAAACTAGTCACACATATACGATGATGAATGACCAGAAGTTTGATAAATGACCTGAAGTTTACACAGCTATCATCTTCTTGTTTTCAATAATGAATTATCTGTTCATTTCTTTGATTTATGAAGTTATTCTATCTGATCCAAAACCCTCAAATATTTGGTGCAAAGATATAAAAGCAGCAAATCCTTAGTTAGCAAATTAGTTGCTACTTAATTCTCTGTAGATTTGCCTTATTAATTGACTCTGTTACAGCTCTACGAAAGTTTAGAAGCTTCACAGTTGTTGTAACTGAAGTGTTTGATCTCTCTCAGGGCTGGTTGGTGTGTGAGGACCAGGCCTGCCAGAACAGGACCAGACGTTTGCCCATCGCCTTCTCCCGCCACGGACCCATCTGCCCTGCCTGCACCAGGGCGACTCTCAGACCCGAGGTAACACAACCACATATATCCGAATTCACGCTTTAAACACACAGGACTATGCATACGCGCACGCGCACGCGCACACACACACACACACACACACACACATACACTCTGGCCTCTGGTTGAGATGTCGAATTGTGTACATTTTGTCCAGGTGATGGTGCTATGGAGCTGAAGTCTCCCCCTCTCATATGTGCTGTACATCTTTACTCATTAGGATCACATTTCAACACGTATTGTAAATGTACACACACGAGGATAAAAGTAATCTTCCTTTTTGTGTGTGTTTGTGTGTGTGATGCCTGCCTTCATGTGTTTGTAAGTCACTCAGAGCAGGTTGGTAGTTAAGCCATTAAAAACATCTGTCCTTCTAGCCGTGGTAGCCGACTTATGAACGCTTTGTTAGTTTGACCACTGGATTTAAAAGAAACACTCAGTTTGAGTGTGATGGTTCAATCTTTTTTCTGTTTTTTTTTTTTTTTTGGGGTCCTCTCTTTCTCTGTCCCATTCTTACCAGTCCTGTCTCAACCCTCGCCTTAACTCTCTCGTCAGTTTTTTTTTTTTTTTTTTTTTAAATCTTGCGTTCTCCTATCTGCTCCCCCCGGCTGCTTTGCTGTGTCTGACTCTGTGGCGACAGGTTGTAAACCAGAAGGCCAATTTCTGCTGTCACTGTAGCCACTTAGGCGGCCATTGGCGTGCCTGAGGGCCATGGCACTTTAAACTGCGGGCTGAATAAAACATTTAACTCTCTGCGCTCACTCATGCACCCCTTCTCTACGCTTAAAAAAAACAACCCTGTAGCCTGTGTTCATTTTACCTGCTCCTCAATCACACCGTTTGATCTCTGCACTCTCTCATAGCGTACTCATACTAACTTTTATGTGCATTGAAGGAAGACAACAAACTTAATCAGCAAAGTTTACAAGGTGAGGAACTGAAACTGGTTGAAAAATATATATGAAAAAGGCAAAATCTAATACATTTTCTCTTCAGATTGCACTCATTAGTCTTCCCCCTGTCACCCACTCTCAGGAGGTCTGATATTTACTCTGCAGGACCCTTTAGGAGAAAGATAAACTGATGGAAAGAGCTTCAGTGAACACAGGGAGCCTCTCTGCTGATCTGATTAATTAAATGCATTAAAGTATTATTTAATTCATTAAAATTTATTGTCCTTGGATAAACCTTTGACTACATTATACCCTGTGTTTTAGCAGGACTGTGATGGCACTCATTTAGGAGGCCTCCATCTGTCTGAAGGATCTCTGTCCTCGTCAATATGCCACTTTGGTCTTGTTAGTACCCGGCTACAACCTACTGAATAAACAAACACGTGGCACACGATGTAGGCAGCACTGCCTGTTACGGTTAAACAAAAACATTGCATAACAAGTAGTTTGCAAAAATAGAACATGTTTATCCAGTGAAGGTGTTATAAATTCATCTTGTGTGACATTTAAGCACAGAATAAGCTTTAAAATCAGTCATGTAGGGAGCCTGGACGAGAAGGCTCTCGAAGGCCAACTGATTTTCTTACCTGCTGCACAGATGGAGGGCTTACTAAAGCTGTTAATGGACCCCATGGTTGTATTGTTGTGTAAAAATGTTTTTCTTATATTATATACCAGCTGTACGTTGGTCTAAACATAATAATTTGCTTGAATGTTTAAGCCAAGTTAAATGCAAAATCACAAATTTAACTTACAATCTAACCCATGATTTTTAAATTAATTTACTCTTTCACATGTTTTGAAATGTATCTATTCTATTGATGTATAACTAAACTAGTCTTTAATAATCAAACTGGCACATTATAGACCCTTTAGATACAGAAAGAGCTGCATCTCAGAGACATTTAAACCATAATAAATGTTCCTGACTCTCATATCTGACCTCTCCTCAGACAAGAGAGATTTTACACTCAAGGACTTGGTATAACATGATTTATATCAACGCTAACGCTGACTTTTCAGTATTAGGTAACACTGTTATCTGAATCAAGCCAGTGCACGGAGATTAATAGCCCAGCAGCTTACATATTAAATTGCTGCCAATTATGCAAAGTACTCAAGAGGCCATTCATGGCTGTTTGAGCTGTTGGTGGATCGGCAGTGCTCAAACAACCAGAGAAGAAGATGAAGCATACACCAGCCCCCAATCCTGTTTTTTTTTTGTTTTTTTTTATCAAAGTTTTTTGGGGTTGTTGGATGCTCCATCAGTTTTCTGTGCATCCGGCCAGACTCTGTGCCTGCTGCATCACTCTGGCTATGTTCCCTTTATGCTTTTTTATCTGCCAGTATCGTCACAGATTATCAAGCTAATATCAGCACCAGCCAGAAAGACAATCAGGGTTTCTTCTTTGTGTGAAAAAAAGCAACACTTGTTTGTGCCAGAGCTTTTGTAAAAAGAGCGTCTTGTTTGTGACTCCGCACTCCTTTTTATCACTTGCATCATGGTACATTTACCATCGCTGTGGGTGCTGCCTCTCCTCTCTTCTCCTCCCTCCATCCGTCTCTCTCACTCTGCCTCTTCCTTTTTTCTCCCTCCCTCCCTCTCTGGACACAGATTCAGAGCGTGATCTGATCTCCATGTAATGGGAGAGTAATAGGCACTCTGCCTTGATTGGTTGGTAATTTGGGGGAGTTATGCACAGGTGCAATTTGTAATATTTTCAGTAAATTAAATTTCTTTCTCTTTCTCTCTCTCTCTCTCTCTCCCTCTCTCTCTCTCTCTCTCTCTCTCTCCCTCTCTCTCTCCCTCTCTCTCTCTCTCGCTCTCTCTCTCCCTCTCTCTCCCTCTCTCTCTCGCTCTTCATCTCTCCCTCGCTCTTCATCTCTCCCTCCCTCCACAGCGCTTAACTGAAATGGGCTATTTTTTTTCTCACAGTGTCTCAAATCTCTGTCCTGACTTTCCCTTTCTTTCCCCCCTTTTATTCGATGCTTTCTTCCCCAGCGCCTTTCTTTTCAGTTTCTCTCCCTCCTTAGCTCTTACACTCATTCTCTCTCTTCCCCCGGCTTGCTCTTTCTCTCCTCCTCCTCACCCTCCCTTTCTGTCTCCCTCTTTTTCTCCCCTCGTTTTATTGATGTACGCTCAGGCGCCCATTAGAGCTCCCTTTTTCCCTCTAGTGGAAATTGCAGCATGTTAATTTTCACACAAATTACGGCAATAGCAGGTATCTCTATTTGATACATTATAGCGGGAGCAATCAGAGATAATTGAGTGCCTTTCAGAGGGAGACGGCTGCATTCACTGCCGGCTCAAAGCTGCCCCATTATCGCCTAATCGCTCTTTAAACACTGAATTTTGCCGAACAAAAATTCTTGTCATAATTTTGCTTAAGTGTATTTGGAAATCACAGTCCTTTGAGCGAGGATAATTGAAATCAAATCCCTTTCACTGGAGCTGACATTTCTACATTTCCCTCCAATTGAAATTAATTTCAAAAATTGAGCATGAATATCTTCAAATAGCAGGCAATTATGCCTTTCAATGGGGAGAAATTACCGGTGCTGAATCGTTGGAGGCTTGCGGGCGAGAGCACCAGTTAAATGCCTTTGTTTCCCGCCGTGTTTGCCTAGTAAAGATTTACATATATTGACTCATTATGGTGTCTTGTGAAGCTGATCGGCGTGACTACCACAACCGGCAATAACGCTCATCGCATCTAAAAAGCTCAAGAGTTTTAAAGCCTTGTGGCCTCACAGCTGAGGGAAAATGTATGTTTGTTTCTTTCCGTCTCCCTCCCTTTCTCACTCCCTCTCTCTTTCTGCAGCTGCGGTTGTGTGAAGGCTCAGATATTGTAGCTCCCAGTATTTACAACAGCGTGTTTGTCGAGTACGTGAGAAAAGTGTGTGACGTTGAGGCCTTGTGTGTCACTGCTGCTGTGATATTTTCTTCCAAGCCATACGCGTGTCATGGCATCGAGTGGCTGTAGTTTCTCAGCAGCCTGCACACTTTCCATCCACTATAAACTCTGTGTTTTTGTTTTTGCGCTGTCTTTCCCTCACACACACACACACACACACACACACATTGTCTGACTGACTACCTTTTCATTAACTGCTTCACTGGTGTACTTGAGCGACAGTATAGTGCACAAAAGTTCTCTGGAGGTCAGATGTGTCTTTGTGTATGTGAATGTGTGTCCCCCCCCCTAAAAGATAGAGACAGGTGTTTTTAAGACTCAGAGGAAGTCTTGAGTGCTCGTTTTGTTGTGCGAGCCATTTTCTGACTGTTGCTCTGTGATTTGGATCAATTTGTATGATTTAGCGTCTTCTTCTTATTTCTCACTTTCTTCCTTTATTCTATACATCCTGTCTCCTCTCTTTCTTCTCTCTCTCACACACACAGACACTTTTCCCTCTTCCTTTTGACTTAACAGTGTTTGTGCATGTGTACATGCGGCGGGATGTGTGTGTCTTTGGGGTGGGGGAGTCAATCGGGGGAAGAGGGAGGCAAAGGAGCAAGGGGTACGAGGTGGGGGCTGGGGGGTCCTACGCTCCCGGGAGAGAGGCAATTTCACAGCTGGTTTGCTCCTTAGGCAGTCAGGCTGAAAATGCTGCAGATTTGTGGAGCAAATTGAAATGGTGTCAGTGCAGGAACAAAGCGCCGGGCTGAATGACGAGGTAGGCGTGTGTGTGTGTGTGTGTGTGTGTGTGTGTGTGTGTGTGTGTGTGTGTGTGTGTGTGTGTGTGTGTGTGTGTGTGTGTGTGTGTGTTGCTGTGTGTGTGTGTGTGTGTGTGTGTGTGTTAGAGAGAGAGAGAGAGTGAGGTGGGGTTGAGGGGCCCTAAATTCAATAACCACCCTGTAACATTTTAGCCACGCCTTTCTGACACCTGTCAGTCAATCAGTATGTAGCGACTGGCCCGCCCACAATCAGCATTATATTGTTTGAATGTTAGTGTGTGTGTGTGTGTGTGTGTGTGTGTGTGTGTGTGTGTGTGTGTGTGTGTTCGTTCTGTGTGTTTTATTTTCCAAGAGGAAGAAGTGGTGTGCGGTGTTTGTGCCGTCCGAGCTTGTTCAACCTTGGCAACCGTAACCGAGGCTCCATTATGGGATGTGCATGGTTTGGTTGTTGACTAGGCAGTGCATCAACGGTCAACAGCTGTGCGTGCCATGTGGGCAAGCCATAGAAAGCCATTAAACACATATATACGCACACACACACACTCACACGCATTCACACATCACATAGTTTTCATTTAGTTGCATTAGATACTCTTGCCACTTGATTATGCCACAGCAGTAAAAACTGAAATTACAATTACGCACATTGCCGATTGGCAGGTATAATGGGCACACACAAACACACTTCAGTCACTCACTCTCGCACACACGGATACTGACACACAGGAATTGTCAAGGGATTCTTCCTTGTGGTAATAATAAAGCACTCGGCGCACACCTGATGGCAGTGTGGGGTCGGGGCTTAGCGTGCCCTCTCCAGCGTAGCAGGGAAATGACGAGCCAATAACTGCAATTAAACATGCAGTATAATGGCTAATCAAATTGACAGCCTCGGCTGTTCGCATGCCTCTCTCACAATGGCTTATCACAACAAACTATTATGAGGGAGGGTATTTCAGGCCTGATCCCCTCTTTTCTTTCTCTCTCTCTTCCTCACTGTCTCTGATTCTCTCCATCTCTCACTTTTTTCTGTATCTGTACCCTTTCTCTTTTGCTCTTTTTTTCCCTTCTCTCTTTCCCTCCCACCTCTCTTGTCTTGCTTATCCTCTCCGTCTCTCTTCCCTCCTCTCTCTCTCTCTCTCTCTCTCTCTCTCTCTCTCTCTCTCTCTCTCTCTCTCTCTCTCTATCTCTCTCTGCCTCTCTCTTTCCCTCTGGCAGGCTGTCGTGTGGCTCCAGTTAATTGCAGTGGAGATTAACAAAGCAAGCAAATTTGTTTTCTTGCTTTACTGTGTCACACAGAGGAAGGGAGATGTTTTCAGGGAGGTATAGTCGAATGAGCGGGGAGCACATTTGTAGAGTCACGCTCACGCTACCTGTTTCTCAAACTGGCAAACAGTATTTATTTGTCTGTATTGGGCGGCTTTTTTTTTTTTTTGCTCTGTCATGATCTCGACTCTCCTGTCTCATTAGACTAAAATAATGGGGATTAATAACTCATTTATATAGACAGGAAATAAAAATTTGTTGGTGAGTTACGTGTATCACACAGGTGGTGACATACTGTATGTGTTGAGGTCAAAGGGAGTTTGAATAGAGAGAAGAGAGTAATGCATTCACACATCAGCAGAATTGGAAAAACAGAAAATTATCATTATTACTATGATTATTCCACATTTGTGAGTGTTCATGCATTTAGAGCTGCGTTAGAGATTATTTTCATTACTGAGTAATGTACAGATTCAGTTTTTCTTTTATAAAAAAAAATTAAAAATGCTCATAACAGCTTCCCCAGGTGTAAGGTGACGTCCAGCTAATGGGCTGAAACCCAAAGATCTCAGTGTTCTATCGAATAAGACGAGAAAAGCAGCAGTTTTTCCCATTTGTCAAGCTGGAATCTGCAAAGGTTTGGCTTTTTTAGGCTAGCAATGTGTAGGCTGTGGTGTTACATATTAGAAAATATATAGATTGTCTGAGTTGATTATAGTAGTGTTACAATATGGAAGTATTGGCCTTGATTCGAATCCTTCATTATTGGGTATCTCCACAGAGTCTGATCCGATGCTTACATGTACCTACATGTTGATTAAAAATGTATATGATATATTGAACAGCTGTAGCCTTCTAAATGTTTCATGAGCTACTTGATCCAAACACTGAAAGCTCACATCTGGTGTGACTAAGCGATGCCAACCCGGGTGTCAGAACAGACTCAGTCACCAGGGCAATAACATAATTGTTTTACATTCAAACGCTCTAACTTCTACCCTTATATGCAGTAAAATGCTCGCAGTCTGGAGCCGGCTGTCATTATGGATAGCTGCGCTGCAGACTGACAAAAACAAGAGAGAGATTACATTTTTATTAGCCTATACAGATCCTTTAAAATATGCCCTGATACCAATACTGATACTTCTTTAAAAGTAACCGCCTGCCATCGTGGCATTTTCAGACATTTTGTAACCAATCGGATACTTCGGATCGGTATTGGCACCAATGCTGTCCAGCCATTGTGGGCTCCAAACTCACGTCTTTAGCACTACAGCTATCCTTGTGTTACCTTACCTTTTTTTTTTTTTTAAACTGAAGCTGGCTATCACCACAACATTCATCAGACTGTACATTAGATCTTGTTCCCTTTGTGTTTTTTGTCGACACATCAGCGTTTTAATCTGCAGTGGTCTGTGTGTTTTCTCTACAGTACTCCGAGAGGTCCCTGTACAACCAACTCTGCTTCTACAGGTTCATCTTTGATTGGGAGTATGCAGTTGCCAAAGTACTACAGCCTGAAGAGAGAAGTAAGACTATGCACACACACATACTCTATGTTGCTTGTTACAATCTTGTACCTAACTTTCAAAAGTGTTTTTCAGTTGCTCACAAGACTAATTTTTAAAGTTTTGTGCAGCGGTAGTTGTGAAAACAGGTCTGCTTTTTAAATTAAAATGTTTTTTTTCTTTGGACTGTTTTTATTATTCAACAGTACCGCCTTTTGGAACAGAAATCAACTTACTAGAACTGCTATTGAAGTTTGAATGTTGATGTCCTAACAATGCTTCCTCCCAAATACACATACAACATAGCATTAGCAATCAATGGCTCAACGTAAACCTTTTACCCAGGCTGCACTTACAGTATTCACCAATGATGTGTGACACACACACACACACACACATGCACGCACACAAGTAGCGGAGGATGGGCATTGGATATGGGGAGGGGGGTTAAGGACATTCAGCTCCTCGAGTCGACAGCCCTAATTTAGGAGACGGATTCAATCACACACACATACAGAATGCAAAACGCTCCAATCACTGGAAGAAAGAAGGAAAGAGCCCTCGATCGCTCTCCCTCTACCCCTACCCTCACTGTCCATCTCTACCGCTTTCTCTCCTTTGCTCTCTCTCTCCTTTCTCTCTCTCTCTCTCTCTCCCTCTCCCCCTCTTGGACAGGCACTCGTTTGGCTGTGTTGATTGAAAACAGGTTTTAGATTTGGGGAAATGATAGGGGGAGTAATGGGCGCGCTGACGAAAGGATAGCCCTTCTCCTATAATGGGACATGGAGCGTATATTTCCCCCCTTGGACTCAAATAGACGCTACTCCAGCGCTCTGGGCGCGCTCAGTAGGCGTCAGCCACAGGGCCTCTTTACCCATAGTTCTCCCTGATTGATGTCACTTGATTAGAAAGGGCCGCTGGGCCGAGTGATTTATTTATTTGATTAAATATTTATGTATGTATGTTATTTATGTATGTATGCCTGAATGCTGCGAGTGTGTGTGCGCCAGCCAGGACCTGAGTGAGGCAGCGAAAGAGTGAGACAGCAGAGGTAAATATAACGTGTAATCAACAGATGACCACTCAGAAGATGGAGGGAGCTGAAATAGAGGGATTGGGCCGGTGTAGAGGAGGGGGGAGAGGGAAAGAGTACTAACATGATTATAGCCTCCATTTTTGCTTTCTTTTATTTCTGTCTTTGCCCAGATGCAAGAAATCATCGCCAATCAATTCTCAACTCTCCTCCTTTCTTTATGTTCCCATGCTCTGCAGTGTTTTTGATCCGCATCGGGCTTTCTCTTCCCGAGTTTCAGCCTCACAATACAATACAGTACATTCGATACTTGACGGTAAAGCATTGTAAATGTGTGCTCACAGTTTACTGTACATATAGAAGGTAAAATACATGATGCATGGTTGTAGAGCGTTTTGACATCTTGTTCTGTGACGGATGCAAACATTTTGTAGAATGACACCAGATCAGCGTCACGTTTTGTCTGTCCACTTACTGTTTCAAAATCAGACACACTTTATAAACAATACTGTAAACCACTGTTTGCCAAAATATTTGGTTTGACACACTTAAAAATAAATAATATCTATTTATGACACGTTATTCCAGGTTGCATAATCTCTCCCAGTGGGTGATTTTGGCTCCCCAGTGCATGAGAGTGGAAACACAAACAATTTTTGATGTTAAAGACTTACCAAACTTCATGAGACTTAAGGAAGTCAAACTATCAACCATTTCATACAGACAGCAAAGATAAGAGAGGAGTATCAACATAATTTTGTGCTGCTTGTGCTATCCTGTTAAGCAGTTTGTGATCCTCTGACATATCTTGGGACCTGTTGGGGTTCCTGACCCTTAGGTTGACATCTACACCTATTTATACGCACTTAAAGCTAATGTAAAAAGTCACAGATTAGAGGACACTCTGGGGTATTGGATCATCCACCAGCCGTGCGGTTTTTAACCACCCCACCGTGTCCAGATACCATCGTGTTTACTTGTTCAGGGAGCTACTCACTCTCCTCTGTTTCTCTGAGTTGCCAGTCCATCAAATCATCCCCCTTCCTGCTTGGTGGTTACCTCCACTCTCCCCCACCTCGTCCCCAAAATCTGTTTTCAAACACAGAATATGCGGCTGCATCCCGGCTGAAACACCCTGTACTGTTCTGCAACCAGTGTTCAGCACCGCCCAGCACTCTGCAGATTTAACATTCACAACAAGAAGCCCACTGACTTGATGTCACAGTGAAAATGTTTAGCAATACCGAACCGATGCAAGCTGCATTTAAACGTGTTTTTTGTAACATAAAGTAAGTTATTCTTTTAACAGCAGACTAAATTATATTGGTGGTTGTTTGCTTTAAGTGATTGCAAAGTGGTGTAGCACATCTAAAGTTACAGTTAAACATTACAAATCCATCATAACCCCCAAAGCCAACCATAACTGAACAAAATGTTTATTAATTTAATAATTCAGGAGGGTTTATTTATTGCAGATTTGGGTCTCTGTTGTCGATAAACATTCATAATCTGACAGGCTCACTTAATTTCATCAAGCAACAGCGACTCCACCAAATGATTAATATCCACCACACACTCACACCACTGCTTCCCTGAAATGAAGGAGGATAGATGTATACACATACTCATGCTGCTATAAAATATAGGTTTATGGTGTTATCCCTCTGTCCTGGGGCAGTAATATCACATATTACTGCATTACACACCCAGGGGCCACACTGCTCAGATTACAGGGCAGAGACATACAATCCTATACACCCTACTCCACTCTGTTGTGAGTGTTGTCCCTGTGGGGAGTGTGTACTTGCATACCTATAGAGATTTATGAGCAATGTTTGTGTATGTACATCATTACACCTTCATGTTGTTGCTGTCTTTCTGGTGGTCCTGGTGCTGTATAGTGAATGTAAGTAGCGAGAAGTTACTTCTGGCCATCAGTGGTCGTGGTATTGGATTTTTGATACAGAAATAAAGACATACCATTGTCTAAAACACACTGAGCTGCACTGTTGCACTGGCTGACATGTTCATTAATCATGATAAACCTGGACACTGTAGTTTATTTTGAGTTAATCCTACAAATACCATCCTGCTGCTGTAAATACTTTCAAACTCACCAAGTGTGTATTAATCTGCACCTGCAAATAGTCCCCAACAAACACGTAGTTTCCTCTTGTTCAGTCTCAGAACCTATCGACTGAAGACTATTTAGCCTCTGGGTGCAACGGCTAATGTTTCTAAAAACATCTTTAAAAAGCAGATATCCAGGCGGAGACTTCCTCTCCAGACGATTAGCAACTTGATATATTTTAGCTCATCTTTCCAAACAGATATCTACATCTGATTACGAACTGTTTCTGGTACCAGAAGTTTGGTCCCTTGCCTACAGATTTTACATTCAAATGCAGATAAACCTTTATAAAGATCCTTGTTTGACTACCGTTAGCTAAAATCTGCAGTGCCCAGCTGTCCACAGCACTTAACATGTTTTAAAAATGAAAATATAGATGATTTGTCCTATTTGAAAAGAATTGCATCTGGAGTAGGAAAGAATGGAGCTGAGTAATTTCACATCTGGCTACAGGAGCCTTTTAGTGCAAACCCGCAGCATACTCCTTGTAGCTGAGTCAGATCGAGGTCATAGCAACGTTCCTACGCCACAAAGAGACCCATCCAGGATTTGTCTTTGACTTGGACCACGACTACTTCCTGTAAAGGGTCTCGTGAGGTTTATTTTGGCCTGTTGACTTCAGATCTGCCTGAATTAATCACACCATATGTCCTGTTCAGCTGGACTGCTTAGGTTTGAAAATGCCCTGAGGAACACAAACAGGTAGAGGAAGTCTCAAAGACGACAGACGCTGGCTGCTTATTGATTTTATAGAATTTGCCAGTAACAATATAGACTATTACAGTAGTACATTATGTCTTCAGCCACATTGTTTAGATGATACCTGGGTATTTATGGCTCGTCCAGCCATTGAGAAAAGTCTGAATGTGTGTATTTACTTGTGTACTGAACTCACACAATAAAGCACATTAAAGTAAAATAGCTTTACACAAAAGAGCTCTGAGTCAAAGCTGAATGTAATTTGATCAGCTTGAATGTGTGTATGCACGCTGCAGTGCTACAACGCGCCTGCGTGTGTGTGTGCACATTTGCAAACCAGTGTCTGTCTTATCTACATGTACATTGCATTTTTGTGCCTGATTGCTGCGACTGAGTAAAACATGGAGGTAATTTCGTCCTCTGCAGGAGATCTCTAATAGATTATACACACACACACAGAGGCGCACACACTATGAAAAAAAACAAAAAAAACATGCTGTCCGTTCCTTAGCTGGGAACATCCCGTATCAATGACTTTCAAATCATTTCATGTCACTTTTCTTCTCTCCATCTCCCCTGCTCTCCCTTTTTATCTCCCCCTCCCTCCCCTCTCTCTCTGTCTAACTGTTGCCTTTCTCTTCCCTCCATCACCCCTCCCCTCTGGGTCTCAATCTTGAGTGTGGGCAGTATGATTGCGTGTGTGAGCAATAATGTAATTTTGCCGCATTGATAAAATATAAATTGTCCTTGAGCTGCGCTTTTCTAATGATCCATTTACCGACAGCTTCCGTGCCACCTCTCAGCACTCTGCGTTTGCGCCTCTTCTACCCTCCCACTCCTCTTCCTCTCCCGCTCTGTCTTCTTCTCCTCTTTTCCTCCTCTCTCCCTGTCCATCTCTTCCCCTTTCCATTTTCTTCCCCGCTCTCTCTCTCTCTCTCTCACTCCCTCTTTCTTCATCCTCCACGCTCCCCTCCCTTTCTCCGGCGGTACAAAGCGGGGTGGCAAAATCCGCGGGTGCGATTGTCAAATCAATTATTCATTCTGTGCAATTACACTCACACAAAGAAGTTTCCCTGTGCTCCGAGTGGTGATTAAATTAACTGCTATTCCAGCTGCCCGTCGCCACCAGCCTAATAGAATATTCATGGAGGCGGCCGACGGAATGGCCGATCTCCATTAACTTCATCATGCTCACTTAATTACAGGCTTGTTATTGTATTTACACCTAGTTAGAGCGTGCAGAGCCCCGATCTACTCGTGCCCAGCACCGCCAGAGTATGCGCGAGTGTGTGACAACACCTAGTTAGAGCAAAGATAACCCCTGATACACTCACTGTGAGCGCGTGTGTGTTGGTAGTCCACGTGGACGTGTGTGTGAGGAAGAGAGACGATGTCTAATGCGATCAATTATGCAAAGTTTTTAGCATCTAAAGCTACATGTGTGTGCGTACAGTATGATTTCTATCCATCGCTCATGTTATTTCGCTCCTCTGGGCCTTCCCAGCAATGCCATCTCCCCGGTCTTCTTCTCTTTCCGCCTCACACTCGCTCTTTAAGGGAGGCTATTTATTTGAACTACACTCCCCACTGTGCTCCCGACTTGCAGCAAGGTCTCTCCCTCTTTCTTTTCCTCTCGGTGACTCTCAAATCATTCTTTTATCTGTTCGCCACACAGTGATTGAGGTGGAAAAAGGGAAAGGAGTGAGGAAGGGGGAGGAAAGAGAACAGGAGGAGGGGGGGGAATTATTTTCTCCTACCTTTCAGAAATGATGACATGATTGCTTTCGCTTGATCATGCATCATCACCCTCCTTCTATTCCCCAGATAAATAGACTAGTTTGTCTCTCTCTGCCTCTCCTCTCCCCTTTTCTCCCTCCGTCCCTGTCCTTGCTAACATGAGGATTATCTGGTAATCGTTGCTGCTGGCGTTTAAGTCAACCACACCATCTTCTGTGTGTGCGTGTGATTACTGTTTGTCACATAGATGTTTTTTAGTCGCCATGACTGTGAGTTAGTGTGCTTTTTAAGTGTTTAACTACCATCAGTCGTTTGTGTGTGTGTGTGTGTGTGTGTGTGTGTGTGTGTGTGTGCGTGTGTGCGCCTCACTGTATATCTCTGTGTATCTAACCTTTGTTCCCTTGGGCAGTCAGTGGACTGGTATTTATCCAGCAGCCACTAATGCAGCAGGCAGGAAGAACGAGACAGGAGATAGGCGAGGACATGACAACTGACCATATGGACCGTGTGTGTGTGTGTGTGTGTCACAAGTTTTTAATTTGTTTGCTCATAGTAAAACACTTTCATTAAAAGCTATGATGACTGTTTATTAATCGAATCCTTCGATGGAAAAAAAAAATTTAATCTGCACCAATTTAGACCGCCAATTATTTATTTATCGAAACCTTGACAAGTTCCAGTTTCTCTGGATTTTCTGCTTTTTCTCTTTTGTGTTCAAAGTCCTTGTTTTGTGCGACCATCAGCTCAAAACACAAAAATCTTGTCTCATTTAAGAAGCAACAACTAGTGATTTTCATTTTAACTTTAAAAAGCCTCAAATGATTGATCGATCGTCAGAATAGTTGCCGATTAGAGTTCTGTCGATCGACTAATTGTTGCAACTCCAGTTGCAGCTGTAATTGGAAGAGCTATAGTATTCAATCACTCAAGGAACCAAACATTCAGCACACTATCACGATCACTTTAACTCACTTTACTTGAAATATTCTGTCCTTCATCTGCAACAGTCAGATAGACAAACAGTACTGTTAACAGATATGTGAACATAACCGGGGCTAAATATTTAGACATTTTCCAAATTGTATGATTTTTACGCATTAGGTTTCTTATTTTATCGATTTAAATGAGCCTTGGATGTATATGGTAGTGTGTATGTATGTTTTATCTATTGACATTTTAAATTCGACTATCGTTGTTTACAAAAGAAGAGCTCATTGATCAACAATTTGATTGGCCGTGTTTTTTCTTTGGTATATATGTATATGCTCACGGAGCTGTTGACCTATATGATTTTCACCTGAGGGATAAAGATTTTAATGTAAAATAAATGGGAAGAAAAAACTTAATTCATGTACAATGAATGAAACTAGAAGAATCTTGTGAAATCGGATCAGTTGCAGACAAAACTTCTCTCGTTTCCATGTCCCTGCTTCTTCACCACAAGCTCCAGTCATCGCACCATTATTCGTGATGCAGCTTGCCACACTCTCTGGTGTGATAGCGTGTTATTACTTGGTTTCATGATACTTCATCTACACTTGATGCTCAGTATAATATTGTAAAGATTTGGTTTTGGTGGCCACCCTGCCCAGGAGAGCAGCTCTCTGTCTTCTCTCTGGTCTTATTATGGCCCACCTGAAGGGATAAAAGGGACAAGATATTGACTTCATGCTCTCATTGGGCTTTCTTATCGATCTTATGATCCTGTGTGTGTGCACACGCTGCCATCGACCCCCTCAGTCCAATTCTGCGATGCCCCTCCCGGCCCTCGAAGTGATAGTATTACTGGCAGGATAACATTGGATCTGTAAGCTCTCCAGTTAAACGCTCTTCGTGTTTATTAGCGACGAGACAAAGCCGGCAAAGCCGCTCCTCTTCCAGCAGAACTCTGCAGAACCTAATCATAGGGATGGATAGAGGTGAGAGTCATCATTAGCGAATCATTCACCAGTTTGACATGCACACATCGCAGACGCCTGTAGTATTGACTTTGATGCAGCCGAAGAACTAGCTGATCTTCTGTTGAGCTCTAGCGACGCTAATGCTTCTTTTCTTCCTTCACCTCCAGGTCGTCTGAAGAATTGGAACAGAGAAGAAAAAGTATATCGAAGGCTGAAGGAAGTGCCAGACAAAGCCTTGGCTACCAGCGGCTACTCGGAGATTAACCTGGCTAAACTCTTCCAGGCCTTCTCCTCCATCAAGTAAAACAACACACACACAACTGTAAAGACGACACCGCAGAGAAGCTCCAACATCTCAGTCAAAGACGGAAATTTGCGCGTTCACCTGCATCTGGTTTCTCTGTTATTGGTTTCTGAATATAGCAGGATTGGTCAGTTTAGGCTTCGACCTCCTAAACCCCCATATCATCGTCCTGAACCTAATGGGCTTGTTATATGACTTAAAACCCAATCACACCTTTTCCCTTCTCTGGTTTCTTCACATAGATACTTGTGACTTGACCCTATCACCCTGACTCTGTATGGTAAAGGGGGAGTAGCAATCATACCTAAATTACAGTCTATTGTATGTGTGTGTGTGTGTATGTGTGTGTGAGGGGAGAAAAATGACTTATCCTCAGTGCAGCCAGTATACTCCAAAAGCCGCTAATTAGCCAATGATAGTGACCCTGGCCACTAAGACCACTGGATGCCTGCAGCGATCGGACACTTGTTCTGATTACCACCATTCATCCTGAGTGTGTGGTCCCCTCCGTGTGTGTGTGTGTGTGTGTGTGTGTGTGTGTGTGTGTGTGTGAGATCAGGAGGATGAAAGAAAGGAGTAAGGAGGATGCAGGGAGTGACGTGGGTGAGGGAGGCCACACGTTCTGCTGCTCCGTCGCTCTTTTGTCTCCGTATCGAACAGCTGATCTTCTCCTCCACCGCCTCTGTTTAACTGTCATTTCATCCCTTTCACTCTTCTTCATCTTCTACCCTCCCTCCTCTGCAGAGTGTGTTTTAATGCCTGTAATTTTCTGTGTATCCGAGTTGTGTTGCTCAGGTGGGTTTATGTAATGATTTTTTGTTTTGTTTGTAATGACCAGAATAATTCATATTGGGTTATTTTCATATTGTTAATAACCTTTTTGATACTAAAACCTCAATAAAAAAAATAAATGGATCAGATGTTAATCTTGTTTTATTTGCAGTGTGGGCGGGTGGGAGGGTGACAGAAATGGGTGGATGGATATCCTGTTTCCTGTCACCACTGCACGATGTGACAAACAAACATGCCATGAAAGTTTATTAAAAAAACAAAATGGATAAAAGTGACAAAAACTCCACATTTCATAATGTTTGTTGGGTAAATTAAACCATATTTAAAGACTAAGTCTGGTGATTTTCTGCATTTTTTTTAATCTCAACAAATCACATGAAAACACAAAAACCAACAATGAGTAGATCCTAACAAGTGCTGCCCGTGTAGACAAAGCCTGACTTATCCCTCTGTGTCATAGACCTCCATTATTGTCCAAAGACTTAAATTAAAAACGAGCCACACTGTTGAACCGGGTGACAAGTTCCTAAGTTGATCCAACATACATCATCCTGCAGCTTAAAATAGTCCCTAACACATTTTAAATTTCAATTTTATTCATATAAATCATAATAAAAGTTATCTCATGACACTTTCCATATAGGGTAGGTCTTTATAATATTTACAGAGAGCCAACAGTTCCCACCATGCAAGCATTGCTCTATTATTACCAGTTTGAGTAACATTTCCTAAAAACTACATCATAAAGCTATTAAACAAAATCACCTAGTTTCATTTTACAAATAAAACTATATATTTATGATCTATTTTTTCCAAATATTAAACCCAACAGAAAATAAATCACTAAACAGAGAAACAAAAAGGAAAAATAATAAAACAAATGTAAATATAACAAATCATTCATAATGAAGAGATAATGTCATATTAAACACTAAGCTCTGCATGGAAATGTACCTCGCGATGTCTGTAGAGACCTCTCTGAGGAGCCTATCATCTGTCCGTGAAGGATACATATGACAGCATGTTGAATTCATTGGGAAACCTTGGGGACAGTGTCTGAAGAACGCAGCTTTTCCAGACTACTTCGAGAGATTTGCACGTTCAGACAGTGTGAATGGGCTTGGGACACAGACATGCAGAGGAGTGAGAAGTGTTGGGAGCTTCTTTTCATGGTGTTTGTTGACAAAAAGTCTAATACAGAAAATCACCTTTGAGTACACAGCTCTGTGAGTTTGACTGCTGAATAATCAGCTCCTGTTGATTTCCAAAGAGAGCTTTCAATGAGTTCTTGTGGGAGTTACCAATGAGGATAAAATCCTGTAACATATTTTATATTGCAGTGTCGTGATGTGGTGCCTTCTGTGGGAAATCAGCTGTTAATACACGTCGTATCGAGGTGTTTCTATATGTTGATTCCAAAATTGAATGAAACGTGTCATTGCTGCAGTGAAAGTTCAGTCTAACTCACTACATCAAGTGTTTTCACCATTTTCCTCCCAAGAATTCTCCTTTGTGTTTAATACAGTCGATGGATTTTTTTTGTATTTTTTTTACTCCATCCTCCTGTGTGCATTTCCATAAACACTGCACGCCTCACAAATCACTTCAAACCACTGTGACTTGTGAAGGCAACCTTAAGTGGGCTGAACACTTAAACCATGATTCACTATGCAATGGATAGAACATGCTGTGTGTGTGTGTGTGTGAGAGAGAAAAAGTGTCTTGGTGCATTTCGAGCTCATAACTTTACATATTTATTAAATCACATCAGATCTGACTACTTCTCCCACAGTTGCTTTGCTTGTTTTCTCCTGGATTTAATCAACTGAAGCTCACATGCACTGGCCTGCTACTCCCACTGCCTGCAAGGCTGCTGCAGGTTTTTCAAGTGAGAGAGAGAGAGGAGGGAGGGGTGGCTCGTTTTGTCCTCCCCCAGTTTGGACTAAAAACCAGTCAAATTGAGTCCCTCTGCATTAATTCGACCCTGCTAAGCTAATAAGGTCGAACAAGTCTCTTTGTATTGTCGTGTTAAGCTTTATTGCTTGTCGTTTTGACCAGCGATGGACAAGGTAGGCTTTGATGAGGGAATTAGTCCTCTATTCTGTCCCTGTTATTCATAGCGCGGTGGAACATACAAGCACCAGTGAGGGTGTCAAAAGGAGAGCCGGTCCTATTGCAAAGTGTCCCCCTTGTTGGAGCTGAAAGGGCGGTTATGAGACGATAAACCGCTTAATACACTGAGCTAATTGGATGAGAGCAAGAGAGACGGGGAATTAAGGGGCGATCCGAGAGGGGAGCGGAGTGCCATGGCCCGGCTATTCAGGTCTTTTCATCGGGGCCGGTTCTCCGCCTGGGGTGGGAGGAGGAGGTGGAGGAGAGGGGAAGGTTGGGGAGGTGGTGATGGTGGTGGTGGTGGTGGGGGGGTTCATCAAAGCGCCTTTTAGAGCTCCTCTCCCGGGGACTGAGTGAGGACTGATCCGGCTGAGGCTGTGGAGTGATTGGGCCTATTCTCTCAGGGAAGGGACGTGGTGGGAGCAACGAGGCCCGGGAGAATCCAAAATCACGGGGCCAAATCAAGTCCAGCAGCTGGGGGAAATGGCGGTGATGAAAATGGGCACGACAAGTCAGTGGGAGGACATTTTTCTGGACACCTGGATTTAACCTGCGAGAATACAGGAGCATTAAGGCTCAGTGGATTGACACAATCTACCAAATCATGTAGATTTTCTCTTTCTTTTTTTTCTTTCTTTTTTTTTGCAGCCAATTTGCAAAAAAACATCGCATGATTGAGCTGTATTCACTCCTTCTTTTTTTAAAATATCAACATTCATCATGATCATTCATGCAACAAGAAACCTCATGGGTCTAATCCCAAATACAGGCCCTGTGTCTTGAATGAAAGAGCACACATCCAACAAGTGTGACTTTATAAATCCAGAGCTATTGCACTGCGACAGCATTTCAATTTTCTCGCCTTTTTGCGCTGCAAAAGAAAGTTTAAGCCTCGATCCCAGCAGGTCACCCGCCTCCCGGCATTCCCCAGATATTAGGGACAAATTGGTTTGCCATTCATTAGTTATATTCACAATAAGATTAAAACCCCCCCGGACAATCTCATCAAAACCCTATAGGGCCATACAGGAAAAACACACACGCTTCAGTGGGCTTTAGCAGAAGAATAGGAATTTTAAAAAACATAGAGCTTGTGGATGATGGTTTTGACACACAGGAGAAAACTGGGTTTTCTTGCATTATGCTCCAAGGAGCAGATAGGCGACTTTGGGTGAGTGTGTTTGGGTAAATTTACGCACAGAAATCTCTCTTATCCGATCTAATTCCTGCTTATTTGGACTAAATTGAGTGATTAACAGGTGTAAGACCTGCAGGACCTGTAAAACAAGACCTCTGGAGGGAACAAGAGGGTTTTCTTCCACAGATACAGACAATAAAAAAAAGAGAAGAGAGAGAAGGGGGACTACATTAATCCGCAGGGTAATTTCACGCGATTTGGTCGGGCACCATAGACGGGTCAAACGGAGGAGAATAACCATTGATTGCTGTAATAGTCCTGCATTAGTAGTGAGATCCAATGGAGAGAGAGAGAGAGAGAGAGAGAGGGGTGGGTGTTGGATGGGGGGGGGATCTAGGGGAATTAACTCTCCGAGGTGTGTGTGTGTGAAAGCCGTTTGATGAAGTGGTTTGTTACTTCATTAATGACAAAGGGGACTCGCTTCCATCGACACGGCATTACAGATGTTAAGACCAATTTAGCGCCTTTAAAGGGTTTTAAAGGAAGTTTTGTGACGGGGCCCCCCCAGATAAAGTGGGTGATCTAATTGAAAACCCCTCGCCTTTTGTCGCGCATCTCACATGTTGGGGATTAAGCTCATGAATATATGGTCAGTATTTTGTCAACTCCACTGAAGAGGATAGACGCACGCAGCGCGCTGGATTACGCGTAAAATAGATCTTCAGGTGGAGCTGTGCGCCTCCATCTCTCATCAAATCCTGTTTTTTATCCTTTAAACACCAGATGAGCTGTTCCACAAAAATCCAAGCGGGCTATTTAGTCGTAAATATACAAATTAGTTATGCTAAATTAAAAAAACAAATCTCCAATTTAAGACAGAAAACACGTTTTCTTCATAACACCTTTTATTAATAGTTCTATAATATTCTATTTCACATTGTTTATTTTTCCTGGTTTTTTAGGCCTATGTCAGTCCTAAAGGAATTTGAAATAAAAGATAACTCATTTTACCAATGTAATTTATTCAAATTAGCATTATTAAACCAGGAAACTTACAATCACTTAATAAGAAAAGAAAAAAAAAACAAACGTTCCTTCACTCAGTTCCTCGGGGAAAAGTGTTGACATAAATAATTATCTAAAAACCTAATAATAATAATAATAATAATTCATAAACACAGGTGAAATTCTACACAGGGCGACATTCATTAAACACTACACCGAGTGCAAATTATCAAAACACGGTCTCCTGAAATATACACGACCTTGTTTTGAAAATCATCCATTTTTTTGTGGTACTTTTTTTTTGTTTGTGTTTTGTCCCTTTTTACACATTATGTACATTTTTCTTTCACACAGTCAGGTCGTTAGAGACACATCTCAGATCTCAGCTTTGCTCGCATGTCCTGGAGTCAGACTCAGCGGAAATGCCACTGCTGTGATAAAGAGGATGGGAGAGAGGAGAGGGGTGTCAAATTTACAGAAATCTGGCTGAAAACGACCTCAGATAACTCCGGTTTGATTCGGAGGTTTTTAAAAATATATATATAGATATAAAGAGTGGTGTTTGCTGAGTGAGACTGGTGGACAGGCGAGCAGTGGAGAGGAGTCAGGCTTGTAGAGAAGGCTATGGAAGGTCTATGGACAGTTTTCCTTTGGTTCTGGGCGGGTGGTGGTGGTGGTGCGGGGTGGGGGTGGGGGCCATTCCTCCTCCAACTCGCCTTTATTAAAGACGTAGACTGGCTCAGCCCACATCAATGCATACAGATTAAGCAGTGTTTAATGTCGAGCACTTGAGTTGTCCACATTTGAAGTAGCACAGGAATCCTTTCTAAAAAAAAAAAAAAAAAGTCTGGTTTCCCCTGCAGTTCTTCAGCTTTGTGTGTGTGTGTGTGTGTGTGTGTGTGTGTGTGTGTGTGTGTGTGTGTGTGACGACAGATCCTTTTATTCAAATGTAAGTAGCCAAAAAAGTCGAGTAAAATTTCAAAATATTACTTATTAAATTATGAGAAAAAAGGCCCCTTTGAGTGACACTACTAAATATTATATTACTTGAATTATTATAAGTGATGCTCTCATGTTACTGCAGCTGTTTGAGCTGTTTTAACATAGTGTTGGGTAGTTTAATTAATTTATAACAGTACTTCATATTTTATAAGCTCATGCTTTATATGTTAAATATTAATAATTACTAATTAATGCACTAGATATTTCCTTTAAGTAGTATAAAGTGTAATCAAATGGAAATACTGCAATACAAGTACCTCAAATTTATACTTGAGTGAATGTACTTTGTTACATTCCTCCACTGGCACTGTGTTTATTTTGTTTACTGTGCATGTGGCACTTTGTGTTATGAGGACTTAAACTCTACTTATATGATCTATGTGAATGATATCGAGCCAGATTTTAAGTTTAATTTATTGTCAAAGTATAAAGAAAAATTAAGAAATCTTAAAAAAATGTATATTTTAAGCTTTGTCTTGTAGGGTGAAAAAATACTGAAGTTACAGGACTGTCATTCAGGTCTGTGTGTGTGGAGTGTAAAACAACATTACAGTAGCCTTAATTGCCAGACACACACACACACACACACAACTGCACACACTTTTTTCTTTTTTTTTTAATTTTTTTTTTTTTTTTAGCCAGTGCTCTTTTGAATTTGGTCGTGCTATTTTGTTGGGGAAACATGAGGTAACAGGGATGGTTGAACAAGGGGACATCAGGACATCAGCCTCCAGAGGTATGAATGGGTTTTTTTTGTTTTAAAGGGGAGACGGGGACGGGGGGAGTCATGGAATGGGGTGTAAGCCCGGGACTAGGGGGTGGTGGAGGCCTAGAGCTGGTGTTGAGTGTTCAGCACACCTCCTTCCCTGTGGCTCCGGTGGGCAGGATGTTAAGCTGGGTGAGCTGAGCCGAGTGTTCCTTGGCCTTGAGGCGTAGCGCGGCGATACTGGAGGCCCTGCGGTCTGCCGAGGAAGAGGAGGTGGAGGAAGAAGAGGACGGATCTGGGAGGACGGGTCCCGCGTGGGAGGGATTCTCTACAGGAGGGGCGGGCTGACGGAGGAGAGCTGCAGCGGTGGAAGCACTGGTCAGGGGACCCATACTGGAGAAGAGCCTGAAGGAAGACAGGTGAAACTTTGCTGTTACATCAGGAAGAGGAAACCTGTCCAGAAGTATTCATCTTCTCTTAGCTTCTCCAGTTTGTCATCTTAAACCTCCTAAATAGATTAATATCATCTATTGCATGCTGACTTCCCTAATATAAAAGACAACATGGAGAGTGTGAAGTTGACAGTGCTGTATAATAGAAAGGACGAAAGCAAATGAGAAGCTAATTGTGGCATATGGCGTGTGCAGTGTCACCCCCTCCTCACAGTTTGTCTTTGCAGGATCACACGTTTGGTTAATTTATTAAGGCATCTGACAGAGTGATTACACACCACTGTGAATGGTTAACAGTGTAACATATTTATAATCAGACACTGAGATAAACAGTAAAGCGGTGCGACTGAGGATTACTGTCACCATCAGCTCCCAGCGCATCAAGCGTTAGGAGCTGATTATAAGCTCTGCTGTGCATTTTTCCATACATGTGCTTGACTGCAAAATTGTAGTCATTTACTGTAAAATACAGGGATGAATGAGGAGTCCCACAGGTGCACTGAATGGTGTGTCCTGGTGTAAATAAGTGTGAAGAACAGGTCCGAAGAGGGGGGAGGTGCCATGTGCATGGCTTACCTGCCAAAAGTGGGTCCGATGAAGGCAGGGTGACGAAACATGGCGGCCGTGCCCAAGAAAGTACCCAAACCGAGCGGGGTGGCCAAAGGTGGGGCAGAGCCGTTGTGAGGTGGTGGGGCCAAACCCGGGAAGGCAGCGGCTGCAGCCGCGGCGGCTGTCCATGCGGACTCCAGGGCTGGGTGGGGGTGATGAGGGAAGGGCCCTCCTTCCAGGTAGTGGCTGAGAGGGTGGCCCGCCGCCAGGGGTCCTGGGAAGGGAAGGCCAGACGGGTGAGCCTGCACCCCGGCCTTCTCGCGCTTCCTCCACTTGGCTCTGCGGTTCTGAAACCACACCTGAGGGCAGACAGGTGATGACACATTAATATGAGCTTATATATATATATATATATATATAGAGAGAGAGAGAGAGAGAGAGAGAGGTTGCATGTTTGATTGATGCACAAAGAGGCTTTTCTTGCTCAGTTGGAGACCAGTCACACATAACTGTTTGGTCTCTTGGGCTATAAATAATTAAAACTACAACTCCCTGTCCTGCTTACACCACAGCAATGTTTCATTGTAATTAACAGGACCAGACTCTATTGAATGTTGTGTCAGTGTTCTCTAATAGTTGTCTAGTTCAGGTGGTGGCCAATAGGCTGGAAAGTCAACGGTAATTACATGCAAGGTAAACCCTGCCGCTCACGGTGCCTTAAATCTACTTTCTGTCTAATTAAACCCTCCCCGTCCGTGTAGACGGGCTCTTTCAGGGTGGTGGTGGTGGTGGGGGGAGATAATTAAGAGCGGTGTTAACAAAAGATCCAGAAAATTACCGCTGAACTGGCTCCAATAACAATTAATGCGCTTTAAATTAAATTCTTAAGAAGATGTAGAACAAGTGACTCCCATCCAAGAGAGTATTTAACTTTCCCACGCATCCACTGTTGCCCAGTTTGCACTGCAGAAGCACAATGAGCAAAATGTCAACATGAGGAAAGTGATTGAACGAGCTGAGCTTGAGCGACAGGGACTGCACACACACATTTATTCCCAGAGGGCTGTTTAGCATTACACAGCCCCTCGGGAATTTATGAGTTTTTATCACCTCCTGATGGCGCCCGTTAAGTGATTTGTTCACCTACGGCCCCCCTAAAGAGACATCTGTTGTTTTACCGTCGGCCATAACCTCCCCGGAGCTTCCACCGTGTGTTTGAACTGTCTCTCTGGTTATGAGCCCGGGCTTTCGACATGCAAGCCACGCTTTTCAGTGCAGAGAAGACCGAGAGGAGGGAGGGAGGGAGAGAGAGAGAGAGAGATGGATGGATGGAGGGAGGGAGGGAGGGGGGAGCAAACACCTTTAATGGTCTCTCATTCGCTCCCAAGTGCAAAGCATCGGATCAATGCAGGTCTATTGCAATCACATAATGGGAAATCAAATAGCATTATCCCTCCCCTCTGTCTCCCCCCTCCCTTCCCCTCTCTCTCTCTCTCTCTCTCTCTCTCTCTCTCTTTCCCTCACATCCTTTTACTCACACCCCCCCTTCCTCCTCCTCTGATGGGAATTCAAACACCATCTCATCCCGGGAATATAGACAGTGTTTGCTCGTGCACTAAGTGAGCTTTTTATGAATCGCCATCGTCGGCTTAATTGCCACTAAAACGTCCCCCAGTCCTCGTGTAATAACATTCAATAACAGGAAAGACCTTCCCCGCTCAGCCACTGGGGCCATTTAACACATTTTTTACTGTAATAAATTACTGCCTCAAATTGGCCCATAATCGTTGATCCTCAATCAGTGACGCATATCACCGGTTATTATCCAGCACCGTGCATCAGAGACATTTTATAGAGGACATAAAACATTAAGAGGGGGTGCTGCTTTTTTTCTTTTTTTTCTCTTACCCTCCTCTAACTCTTATTTGATTTACAAGCCTACAGTCTTTTTTTTTTTTTTTTGCAGAGGATAAACACAGAGAGACACTTACTTGAACACGGGCCTCGGTGAGATCCAGACGCATTGCGAGCTCTTCTCTGCAAAGAATATATAAAAAAGAGAGAGAGAGAGAGAGACAAGAGAAGGAGAAAGAGGAAGGCAGAGGGACAGAGGGAAAAGATTCAAGGTTACAGGCCACAGTTTGGAAGCTACGTAGAATTGCTGTTTTGTCCCCTCCTGTTGTTCACTGTCAACAATAGACGACGAAAATAGGCTTGATTTTTTTTTTTCTTCTCCTCCCTGGCATGGGCTGCAGAAAGACGCCATAGCCATATTCTATTTTCCCTGTCACGGATGGGTAGAAATAGGCCTAGTGATTGTTAGATTTTCCCTAGCACAGGCCTGTCACTGTAACAACATAATGGTTGAAATAATGACATCTAAACTAGCCTGCCACAAAGCAATTGACGCTGCCTTCAAGCTTACAAAGATGGGCTTGCAGTGTAAATTAGACCCACAAGTCGCCTTAAAGTAAATCGATTGGAAAATATGAATAATCTCAATGGTAAGAAAAATCATAAAAATGTAGCTTTTTGTGTCTGGAGGTGTCAAAAAAAAAAGCAATGTATAAATGTATATAAATGTACATGTATCAATTAGAGAATGCAGAAAATATGATTTATTATTATTATTATTATTATTATTATTATTTATAGGCGAGTTTATTTTGTGTTTAGGTCCTGCTACATAAAAATCATAATTATATATATTTTAGACACATTTTACCTGCATAAAAACCCTCATAAAAATGAATCCTGCTTTGTTGTACACCTGTCCTTTGGCTTGAGGTTAGGCCCTGACTTTTTTTTTTTTTTTTTTTTGCACTGTGTTCAGTATCATGTCCAGCACGTAACCTGAGCTGCAGCCGTTAATTATTCCTCCTGACAATAACACCGCTGTCATCAACAGCAGCGGATACAGGTAACAAAACGTCCCCATTGTTAGCACTTACAGGCCTATTGTGTTCACTTATGCGAGGCACGGGTTTGGTGTTGGGGGTATTTTATGAGGTGTGATCCGCACAGTGTCCAGTTTAGGACGTGTGGAATAACTGGAACAGTTTCTGGAAAAATTGGATGTGTTTATTTATAAATAAATGCAATTAATTATCACCTTTATTCATGGAAATATTTTTAAAAATATGGTGCACGTTTTGTGGCTTTTTTTGTGCTTTTTGCATTTTATTTTGAAAAATGGCACCTGTTATAAAAAATAATAATATTACTGATAATATAATTGTTGCAAGATACAATTATTGTAAGCTGGTTTAATTATAAACGTTTTATATGCATGGAAATTAAAATTGTAGGCCTCGTTTTGGTCTTTTTTTTTTAATTTGCAAACGCACATAATGCAGAATTATTATATTATTGTTATAAATTGCATTATTATTATTGTTATTATTATTATTATTATTATTATTATTATTATTTAGTTTTAAGAAAGACATCATTTTAGTGCCAAGTTTTCTAGACTTAAATGAACAAACATGTCAGCAGTTTAAATTGCTCTTACCTGGTGAAGACGTCGGGGTAGTGTGTTTTCTGGAAAGCCCTCTCCAGCTCCTCCAGCTGGTAACTGGTGAACGTAGTCCTGTATCTTCTCTGCTTCCGTTTCAGCATCCCTTCCTCCGAGTCACTGCCCGCCGACAGACACACGCTGTCCTCCCCGTCCCTCACGTCCCCATCCCCGGCGTTCAAGCTCTCCCTCTCCTCGTCCTTCGGTGACAGAGCGGCCGCGTCCCCGCAGCTTTCCTCCTTCCCCGCGTCCTCCTCGAACTTCAACGGGCCGAGCTCCACCAGTCCCAGACTGCCGTCCTCCGAACCCTCTCCGGGGCTCTGGTCGCCTTCTCCCCGGCTCAACGACGCGTTCTCCCGGTAGGACTTGCTGCGGCTGATGCTCACTTGCGGCGCCTGGCTGATTTTGAGGCTGTCGCTGGCGTGCTCCAGGAGGAGCCGTTCCCTGTCCAGCGTCTCTGGGTGGTCGTGGAGGTACTTCCCCCCGGGTCCGTACAGCCGGCGCAGTTTGGGTGGCAGGTGCATGTCAGCGCTGAGAGAAAGGGTGTCTTTCGTTTGCCCTGGGAGGAAAGCGAGTAAAAAATGTCAAACAAAATGGCAGCGAATAAGCTTAGCAATAAATAAATACTTTTACAGGCATGTGAAGAGTTATGTTACACTTTACAGGAGCTATTTTTTAGCTTTTAACGACGTTATTCCACGTTAAAACTCTTCTTGACGCATTAACCAGCCTACACACTTTGAGCTTAAAACTAGCGCATTTGTTACACGTTTACCTCCATATAAAGCTCCAAAAATATTCGACTTTATTTTAAAAAAATATATCAGCTCCAATAAAAACTTACTGTCAGCCGTCTTGTCGAGCTCCCCTCTGCCGGGCAGACCCGTCAAACTTTGCGCCCCTATCAGCCGGACCTTACAGGGACTCCGTCGGCCCAGAATGCTGTCTATGCAGTAAGAGGAGAGCAGCGTCGGGGATTTAGTGCTCTTCCTCTCGCCCCGGTCGTGGATATCTTCCTCAAACTGACCGCTCATGTCGACGCTTGGGTTCGTCTAGTTTCGGTAACGCCTGTCAGTCTCCCACTCTCTCTCTCTCTCACTCTCACTCTCTTCTTGTCCTCTCTTCTTCTCTCCTCTCAGGCCGGTGTGTCTGTTTGAACCTCCTCCCTCTCTCTCCTCTCTCTCCTCTCTCTCTCTCTCTCTCTCTCTCTCCTCTTTCACTCCTCCGTGTCACCCTCTCAGCTAATGACAGACAGCGGTGCGCTCCCTTCTCCGCTCCGCTCCGCTCCGTGCGCACTCGCTGGCTCGCTCGCTCTGTTATTGCGCGCCTGATTGGCTCGTGTGTGTGTATGTGGGGGAGAGAGACCAGCGCGGAGCTGCTTTATATATTTTACGATTAAAGTTAATTTGAGGGGAAAGGCAACAAAACCTGACATGGAGCGAGTTTCTCTCTGTGGAACGAACTCGACAGGTTAAGCTGGAAAAGCAAAATCACTTTAAATCAGTTTGTTTTTCGCGCTTTTGTTCCGGTTTGTGCAAAAATATTTAGTGTGTGAGTGAGCCAGCACTCTGCTGAAATTAACTGATAATGCAACGATGTTTTGGCACAGATTTACTAAGCACAGGTGTGTTTTATAGCATTAATTAAGTACAAACATAATAATAACATTTTTTAAGTTATTTTGGTATGTCACAAGAGTAAAAACGGGTGTAATTTATAAAATGATTTAAAAAAAAATCAGGATCTTGAGCTTGCTAGCAAATAAAACTGAGCCACCATAAATGTTATTACACCATGTAACACAATGTGCTTAATTCTGCACACTTATAGCCTACATGTCCTGCATATGTAGGTTAATAGAACAGCATATTGGGTGTTATATAATTATTATATTATTAATACAAAATTAGCAGTTTTAAATGTTAATTTGTGCCACAGAGTGTTCATTTTTTTTTACAATTCCCTCCCTTAAGGCCCATGATATTTATATAATATATATACTATCATATGAGCACACTATTATTTTATCTTATTGGCTTTAAAATTATGAATAATTTGTAATAATTAAGATTATTATAATAAAAGGCAAAACAAACACACACAATGTAATGTAATTAAACATGGAGCAGGCCTGTGTTTTATTGTGAATATTTATAGGTAGTATAAATTTCTACCAATCACTATAGCTTCATGATGAACTCCTTACTCTTTTTCTTTTCCAGAGACACATTTCCACATACAGTAAGTGTCAGTGTGAATCCTTGTGCCAATACATAAAAAAATCTGGCGCGGAGTTTGCGCTCAACCTCAGACAGCACCTGCGAAAGCCATGTCAGAGATTTGAGTCACATAGAAAAAGAAACATCAACACTGGGACACAC
Organism: Sciaenops ocellatus; assembly: GCA_033000465.1. Classification (NCBI taxonomy): domain Eukaryota; kingdom Metazoa; phylum Chordata; class Actinopteri; family Sciaenidae; genus Sciaenops; species Sciaenops ocellatus. Next base: position 15,372,099 of record CP136869.1, read on the forward strand.
AGAATTTAGGCTAAAACTGTTTCAGGATGCATCATTTAATTTTTATTGTGATAAATTTTTAATATCTAATTAAGATTAAGATATCTATCTATCTATCTATCTATCTATCTATCTATCTATCTATCTATGTTTCTCTCTCTCTCTCTCTCTCTCCAATTGCCTGCTCTCTGCTGGAGTTGTGGATTGACTTCAAAAGTGAGGGTGGCGCGACGGTGATGAGTTGCCGCACGGGGAGCCGGGATAGCACGCAGGGACTCCGCTGTGGAGAGGGGGAGAGATGGAGAGATGGATCGAGAATGTAATTTTAAATGAAAGTCTATTTAACCCGCTGTGAATGGCATGACCCTTATCCTCGCCTCAGAGCCCATCACTGTTAAAAGGATCATTTTCAGAATTCAATCCAAAAAACTTCAGCAAGCTGCAATTTACTCTCTCCTTCTCTCTCTCTCTCTCTCTCTCTCTCTCTCTCTCTCTCTCTCTTTTCCTCCCTTCAGTTATGTATCTGCCCGGGCTGGAGCATTGCAGCAAACGAAAAATAACAATAAAATATATGTCCAGAAAATTGCACAAGTTTTTTTTTTTTTTTTACCTCCTTATCTATTTTTAAGCGATTGCTTTATGACCTTTTTGTGATTGAAACTGGAATAAGAGCGCATTGATCTGTTTAGTTAAGGTGCAGGCCGCTTAGTACTAGGCCTAGATTTAGTGCAGGTAAACCCAACTACCTCAGCTATTTTTTTTTTATTGAAGAGCCTCACAAAAATGTGCCAGATGCTATAAAATATATCTGCAGAAACAGCACAAAACAATGCGTTTCTGTGCATTTTGTGATTGCACAGTTCCTCTGTGTCATTGTGTTGTAGCGTGCATTCATAAAACATGCTGCACTCTAATAGTATTATAAACAGATGCACACTGTCGGGTGTCACATTCAATCCATCCGCAACTTTTTGTGGTGTCACAAACTTCCGAGCTTGTTTATTTGCACGCAAATCAATGTAATGAGTGTAATAACAATATAAAATGTTATGCCTTTTCCTGCGCGGTCACAAACAGACGTGCGTAATACAGACGGGTATTTAGAGTCGCTCTGTAATTTGGGGGCCACAATTTGATTCATTTATCCGCACACTGTTATTAACCCTGTGGAAAAAGAGATGTCAGCCGCCATTTCAGCCAGCAGGACATCCGCGCTTTGTTTAAATGCACTAATTACGCGCATACATTAGAGGGGGACGGAATAGTCAGAGCGCAATTTTCACATTTTCAATTTTCCGTCTATTTGACGTGCAGGTGAAGAGATGGCGGAGAGAGGCCGCCTTCCGTTTCAGCACCACCTCACCACCCGCCTCCTCCTCCCACCGCCTGTATTTGCATAACATCCTAACTTGATGATATCCAAGGGGAAACACCAGGTTCGCTTAAAGCTGCTCCTGCTGCTGCTGTGCCACTGTGTGTGTCCACAGACCTCTCTGGATTTCTGGTGTCACGCACCTTTGCTCATTTATTTAAAAGTCAGATGGAGGATTTGTGTATCAAAAGCATCCTATATTACATGTTTAACAACTTTCTCCTAAGTTATGCAGGCTTTCTCTGTTCCCTTTCAGTCCATGTATCTCCAGTGAAGGCCTTGGAAGTGATACTGATGAAGTCCATCATCATTTAGGACCGGCAGATTGTACTTTTGCCTCGCGGGTCATTCAACTGGCGCCATCTCCTGGATGGAATAGAAACTGCTCTAGCAGGTATGAGCCAATTCTTATAATGTAAAGTCTGTTTTGCGTCCATAAGGCACAATCCAAGTCTTCCATTCACTCCCCACATCTCTAACACTTTCTGCATCACGCTTCGTGGCCTATCTGATCTCAGACACATCTGTATGCATGGTCCTTCATAGTAAACAAACACACACACACACACACACACACACACACACACACATATCTATCTATCTATCTATCTATCTATCTATCTATCTATCTATCTATCTATCTATCTTCCCCCCATCCACTTGTAGAGGACACATTTACGCACAGACCCTCTGTTTTCCCGCAGGTTTGTCCCTATGCAACACGTCCCTAACACGCACCAACTGGCTTGTGGCCTTGGTGACGACGACTCATCCTCCATCCTCCATCCATCCTCGCGCTCTGACATAATTGGACACTTGCTCTGCTTGAAGAGGCCGAGCAGGAAAGGAAAGGGGGGTAAAAGGAGGGAGACGGAGAAGGAGAGGGAGAGAGTGTGTGTTGGGAGGGGTGGGAGGCTTTTAAGGCGCGCGTAAGCAAAGTTAATTAGCGGTTATTAACAGCCCGCATAATGAGAGCGAGAGGGAGTCAATTTAATGACTTTGTTAGCGCGAGTTCAGAGCGACAGGCGATGATCGAAACAACAAAGGCGAGCGCGCACGCAGCCATCATCCGTAATTTCCAGCGGTAATGCGGTCTGATCAGAAACAAAGGGTTCTAATTTCGTTCAACTGACTCGATAATTTGTCCTTATGTAAGGAAAATAATTAATGACTTAATGCTTCAACAGAAGTAGCTTTCTTTGGGGAGGGATTTCGGATGCCTCGTTTGCTGGAGAAGGTCGTAAGGAAATCAATTTCCAGGCCTATAATTATTTACATCATGAATTTAAAACGTGGACGTGTGCCTTTGCTTTGGTTAGTGTGCAGACTGAGTGTGAGTATATTAGGAAAGGAGGGAATGAGTCTCCAAATCCAAAGACAAATTGTGTGCGGTGACAAATGAGCCACTTGTCATAATGTGGTATTAGAGGTTTTGCCATTAAAACACAGAGAATATGGTGCAGAGTTTAAGAGAAAATCATATTTCTAAAGCTGCAATCTAACCAAAATCTAAATGTGATATTTAGGATCCCTCATCAGACCAGGTTTGGAGGTTCTGGTGACAGATGATACCTGATCATACCTTGGAACTCAGCTGAATTGATGGTCCCTGACGCGTCTGTCCCCGACAGTGTGCCATGTTATTGTGGCTACACTGCATTGCAATATTATCCGAGGCGTGCGCGTCTTTACGCATGATTTCATCAATCCACAGATGGCTTGAGTCGGAGGAAAGATGTGAGCTCTATTATCGATTGCGGGGACATGAGCCGCCTGCGGGCCACTCTTGGATTCATGGCAGGTGGATAGGTCACCCGCACGAGAGCGGCAATTTCACGGCCCCCATTGTCTCCACTGATTACTGCTTTGATCACAGGAATCAAGAGCCCGAGACTCTCGTATAAACCTACTACGGAGTCCAGGAGCCTCGTGAGCTGAAGAGGTCATCATCATCATCCTCATCACCATCATCAGAACCGTCATCATCGTCGCTAGTTGACCATACAAACCTGGGGTGCCGTGTGTTTTCACAGGCGCGTTGCCCTTTTATTGATTGCGTGCCTTAATTTTAATTCGATTGCGCGAGTGTCAAAAATTCCGCAAGAATCATCCTAGTAATGAGATAATCAAAGTAATATATGCAAATCAGTTATGTTGCCAGCTTATCAAAACCGGAGTGCCCCCCCTTGAGTCTGAAGAAGTCCATTTATTCAGTTAGTGGCAATACCTTACGCAAATGGCGCGATGCAAATGACAGTTGATTAGACTAAATTAAGAAGCTCGTTTCTCTCTGACCTTGTCTGAGTTTTATGTAAATTCTTTTTTTTTTTCTTTCTTTTAATGTGATAAAAATGCACTTTACACCCTGGCCTTTTATGAATCTGAACAATATTTTCCATGAGAGAAACAATGGTCAGCCTCACAGATAACTCACTGTGTTGGATGATTGTCTGTCTGTCTGTCTGTCTCTCAAATCTCAGTGTATCTTGACCCCGGTGCAGCTCCCACAGGGACAGAAAGTGTGCCGCTATAACTTCCTTGCTGTGTGGGAGTGTGCCTTGAAGATAGACTAGGTGAGTGTGCATGTGTGTGCTTGTGTGTGTTTACACGATTATGTGTACTCATGTGTGTACCATAACATATTGTCTTAGGGGGACAGAGAGAGTGCAGTTGAGACTTCCTCTCTGTGGGGTGTGAGGGGCCTGTAGATGGGAAAGGAATAAATCCAATATAGATTGCAGGGCTGCGCTGCCTCCCGCTGGGGACCCTCAGACTTGCAGGCCAGGATCGAAGTGCTTTTCTCCCCCTAAATTGGCCTGAGAGGCCGCAGGAGCAGCCGAGCTACACCCCCCTACACTGGGACTGCCTACGACCTAATGATGGTGCTGGGGACAGTGCTGGTCTGTCTCTCTGTGTGTGTGTGTGTGTGTGCACATATACACTGAAACTCACACACAATTATTCCCAGATTGATACAACATCAGTCACACACTTGCACCAGTCAAACACACACTCAGACAAGAAAACACGGATATAAACACACCCTCCTCATTCTGTGATGTCGAACACTCTCATTCCTTGTCCATTCATCTCAAGTTTTCCTCTTCACATCTCAGACCACCCCTCAAAACTACCAAGCTCTAAACTACAGATTTAGAAGGAGGCATCCTCACTACCCATCCACACACACTCCAGAGAGAGGGGTGAATAGTATAACTGGCCCCACGCTAAGTGTTTGGACTGATACACACTCCTGCCCTTTGGTTCCCCTACAAGGAAAACACCATCGGCACCCCAATGCCATTACGCTTCCTGCAAAACATGCGGCGACTGTCATTTTGCTTCTGTCCAGGGAGCTAATTCTATTTGTGATGAGGTGTCTGGTGTGCTGCCAAATCGGGTCCAGAGACAGTGTGACAGAATATCCTATAGCTGGACATTTGTGGCTCAGTATGTCTCGTTACCTGCTCACAGGGCATTTTATGTTAACTACAGTATGCCACCATAGCTCATCTCAGGGGGTAACAGGTCGCAGAAGTGAATACCAACATAGAATCGTGCTTATATTTACAATTCAGCCTTTTTTGGGCTGTTTTTTAGATGCTTGCATCGTGTAAGTATCATTTTATTTCAGTTTCTTTGCCTTGTTCCATAGGAAATCACTGCAAGTCATGTCTTAACATGCATCATGGACGTTATTCACACACTCGTCTCACTCCTTCTACTCCGACTTTTCTTTGCTGCACCATCTTGTATCTTTTCTCTCCTTCTTTCTGTCTTCTCTACTATTTTCCACTTTGTATTTTCTCCCTTTCATCTCCATCACGCCTCTCTTGTCTCTTGACGCTGATACACCTTTCACCTTGTTGTCCTCAATTCTCCACTTGTGTCTCTGGCGTGGTGCATTACTTTATGTTTTTCTTGCATCAGACCAACAGTTTTGTGGCTATTTTAATGTCTTTAATTTAATAGCTCATCTGTGGCTGCGCAGAAAGCAACATTGCTATTCATGTGTACATTATGTTCAGCACATACACAACACAACAGAGGAAATATTCATACTAAATACCTTGAATGCAAAGACAAACACATGCGGACATAAACAGAGGCCACAAACAGATACACAACAAAATCCTTTTGACATCAATAATTGGTAAATCCTCTGATTAACTTGTAAGAATTGTCCTTAGAGTGCTTAAGTAATTGTGTTTGTGTGTGTCCTTTTTTTATTGCATGCACCCCCCTCTCTTTAAAGCACATCTTTATAACCAAGCAATTCCAAAGCAATTTTCTCTGTGGGAGGAGAGTGTAATTTTCTATTCTGTGACACTGTGATGTGTAAGAAACTGGGAGCTGGCGCTAAAAGGCGTCTGTAGTGTGTGTCTTGGTGTGGGTGTGAGCCGCTTTAATGGCCAACGCGGGGCGGGTGGCAGTGGTGGTGAGCGGGTGCATGTCAGGAAGGCCATCATTTAATGACTCCCAAATAGTGCCCTCCTCGTTAGAGCTATCGTCCTGGAAACACGAGGCTGTGAACCAGGAGAGCGCCACACGCTGCAACAGTCTTTTATCTTCATATTAAACCATTTGCATAACATTACCGCGATAGATAGGATTCAGGAGATACTCAACCTACTCAGGGAGAGACAGAGAGGGTATACTACATGTCCTTGCAAATCTAATCAGCGTTAAATGGAGCTGTCAGATGTGTGTGTGTGGTACTGGATGGCTCATGTCAGGAGTCATTTAACATTAAGCTGCAATAGTATGTAACAGGGCTGTAATTACAAAATACAAGAATCAGAGCTATTTCTTGTTAGATGTGACATCCAAATACAGCAGTTACCCACCAGTGATACACAAGATGAGGCCAGCTGGCAACAATTCAGATGTCATGTGGACTTATGTCCTTCACAAAGTTAAGTTTTTCTTGGCATATTGAGCAAATTTTATGTAGATATAGCAACTCTACAGAATACAAAGACGTGCCCAATTAGAGTAAATTGTATCTCAATGCCATTTATGATAAATGGTTAAAATTGTGTCTGATATCAGCAGGCTAACAAAAGACTCAGTTTCATTTTTTGTGTCTAGCTTCAACACCTCAATTGTATAAAGTGATTTTTTGCTTCGCTTTGTGTCTAAACGAGTATATCTGATAGCTGCTTTTCCCCGCCGGCTCAAAGAACAAAGAGAGGACGAAAAGAATCTCATTACTGTAGAGAAACAAGAGCAGGAAAGTGTGTAAGCACACACTAATTAGTTGTTGCTACTTGCTACTGCCTGATTAATTTAATCAAAAAGTACACTTGATCTATATATAACTAGTGTGCATGTAGTAAATATCACAAATTAGCACTGCTCAAGGCTTGTAGAAGTATTTCCTTTAAGGTTTGACCACCATTTCCCAGAATTAAGTCTGAACCATATAAATTACACATATGGAAGATGATAAATGATATTTCCATGGCACTTGATAATAAACAACATTGTGCATCTCTTTTTATTGTTCTAGCCAAGGCCTTTGACACAACTGATATTTGATGTAATTGGATATTACAGTTGATTGGTTCTCCAACTACATTACCTTAGTTCTCTAACTTACCTTATAGTTCTCAGTGTGTCAAGTTTGATGGTCGGTGCTCTGATGTTCTATCTGTTTGCAAGGGTGTCCCACAGGGCTCTGTGCTTGGCCCACTTCTTTTTACTATTTTTATAAATATTTTGGGTCAAGACGTGAAAGATGCTCATTTTCATTTGTATGCCCATGACATGGTTATTTACGGCAGTGTGTCAACCCTTGCTAAAGCCGTTGACCACTTGCAAAGTGCTTTTAAAAACTAAATTCATGTTGTTTTCTAATGCCAAGAGTAGACTACAGAATCTGTCTTTAGTTGGCACTCTTGAAGGAAAAGTTGAAATTGAAATTGAAAGGGTTAACTCCTATAAATATGTGGGGATTCTGATTGATGATTCTTTGACTTTTAAGCCACATGTTCAGTGTTTGATGAAAAAACTGAGCCTTAAACTAACTTTCTATTTCAGAAACTGGTTGTGTTTTTTTTTTATGTAAAAAATAGACTTGTTGCTGCCACATTTTTACTGATATTGGATTATGGGGATCTTTTGTACATGCGTGCCCCTGCTTGGGTATTGCATATGATCGACACAGCTCACCATGCTTCCATGAGATTCATCACTAACTTTAAAGCCCTGACTTACACTGCAGTAGGATGGCCTGGTTTAGCAACCTGCAGGCACACCCACTGGTATATTGTCATATACAAGGAGATTCTTAGGTTGCTCCCACCCTAATTATGCACTCATATTTCTCAGAAGTGTGATGGACAATACTCATTGCGATCATCAGACTTTTACATGTTGTTTGTACCAAATGTTTGTACAGAAATTGGGAAGAGGGCATTTGATACTCTGCACCCTTAGACTGTAATGTATTACAGAAAGCTATAAACCTACACGATCTGATTTCTTTAAATGCTTTTAAATCCATATTGAAAGACCTGGAAACAGAATTGTCAGGGTGTTGTTACTCAAACTGATAACATTGAATTCATGGCTTATACTGCACTTTTATGTTTTGGGGTTGTTATTTGTATGTATATATGTGTCATTTTATTTGTTTGAAATAACTTGTTCTTAGTTTGTCCTGCTGCCTGTCTTGGCGAGGAGTGAAAAAGAGATTTTTAATCTCAAAGGGACCTTTCCTGGTTAAATAAAAAATAGATGACACATGTTGTAAAGTATTCTGTATGTATGGCATTCAAAAAGCTTCAGAGCATGCCGAAAGCCTCAATACCTACTTAATAAGATATAATACCGTTGTATTGCTCATGTGAAAGGCCCGTCACATCAATGGTAAACCCACACAGGTGATTATTTTGCCCAATGAGACCTCAGGACTGCGTAGGCATGTACAGACTGTACTGTATTTGACTGACATTTCCCACCTATTTGGGCGGGACAAATTACACCTTTATAATTCTTATTAATGCGCAGAGTTTGGTGACTTCACATAATTCTCAGCACAGAGTCGTCCAATATTACCTTAATAAACAGGGGGTCTAATCACCCAGAATAACTGACAACACCTGTGTGGGTGTGTGGGGGTATTTAAAGAATCAGTTCGCCCAAATAAGACCGTTGCAAGGTGAGGTGCAGGGTAGCATGGTACAACATGTGGCCAAGAGGTGTGCAGGGAAAATAGACATGAAACAAAGAAAAATGGAGAGAATCCTTTGTTCCCTCTTCACATCTGAAACAGTTATGGTGCTGCTCTCCACATAGGAAGCAAAAACCAGTGGATGCTCCCCCATTCCCTTCACATATATTGTCCATCTCTCAAGCCCATCTCTTCAATTCAAACTTACCTATCAGGTTAGAATGGAGAGTCGACAAGGTTAACAATAAATTTGTAAACCGTAATCATAAATTGCTCGTACCAACAAGGTCTCATTAGACTCCTCAACATTTAAACAAAAATACTTTACATTCAAAATAAACCAATTATAGGTACAACATGCAGTATTTATCTGAATTAGCTGAATTTTCTTCACACAACCAATATTCAATCAAATCTAAGAACCCACCTACTCATACACCACATCAGACCCAAGGACCCAAACTCTGACAGGTTTTATACATCATGTCATGTTTTAAATTTGTTTTTAGGAAATAAAAATTCCAGTGTTGAGTACAATTCTTTCGTTCTTTCTTTCATTCTTTCTTTCTAAACTGATACTGTAACTAAAAATTAAAGGTCCAGTGTGTCAGATTTAGGGGGCTCTATTTACAGAATAAGACAGGAATTTAATATAATATGAATAACTATTTGTTCATTAGTGTAAAATCACCTGAAAATAAGAATCATGGTGTGTTTTTTTTTTGTTTTGTTTTGGGGGTTTTTTTAAAGATTTTTTTGGCCTTTTTGATAGAGACAGCTGAAGAGTGACAGGAATGTGGGGAGATGGGTGTCGATTAGCTCAGTTGGTAGAGCATCCACCCCATGTACAAAGGCTCAGCAGCGGCCCAGGGTTCGAATCCAACCTGTGGCCCTTTGCTGCATGTCGTTCCCCATCTCTGTCTCTCCACATTCCTGTCACTCTTCAGCTTTCTCTATCAAAAATAAAGCTTGAAAAAGGCCAAGAAATATCTTTAAAAAAAAGGAATGTGGGGAGAGAGAGATTCAAACCCTGGGCCATCGCAGTAAGGACCTAGCCTTTGTACATGGGGCGGATGCTCTACCAACTGAGCTAAACGACACCCCTCATGGTGTTTTTTTTAACCTTAGAATTGCAGGTTTTCTTACATGGAGTCTGCCATGTTGACCCACCATGTTTCGCATTTTTAGCTAGTTTTACAGCCACCGTAGTTTCTTCTTAAAACTTCACTGCCTGATTTAATCAAATTTTCATCAAATTCATCAAATCAGAGTTCATCAAATACTGACGCGAGAGGCTAGATGGCACTAGATCCCACACACTGCTCTTTTAAATAAAGAAAACAAAGAAAACTGTGTGTAAGAGAAGAAAAGAGAAGGTCCATCTTTCTTTACAAAATGGCTTAGCAAACAATGAGTTGGTTCTTCCTCACAAAGACCAGAAGGAAAAACAAGTTTTCTCAGATTACTCAATAGCATATAGCCAACACATTTCAGTGAGTTTATCCATTTAATCTTTTTGATTGAATAAATTACCTTTCATGCCCAATGTATCGGGATGGTGGCAGAAGTCTTGAAAGCAAATATCTGATAACCTCGGCCAATAAAACCAAATCAATCTCCATGGCTAGATGCCCCAACGGTGATTACCCTTTAAGGAAGTACAGAAGAATGAAGGGGTTAAAAAGTAGCACGTACATTGGATATGGGATATGAAAGTTTGCACTCTTGCATGTAAGGCTATGAAAGGCTAAAGATATCATCATATCTTGGAATAGGTTCATAACAGTGTGTGTGTGTGCAGGAGGGAGAGAGAGAGAGAGAGAGAGAGCCTGCTTGTTTATGCATTTGGGGATAGACTGTGCCAGGTGAGTGTACTATTTACCATCAAGCCATTGAGTTCAGCAGGCATCTAATAACAAAGCATTTATGGCCCACTTACACATGCATAGATATAACTGTCAGTAGGCAACAACAGCCTCCTCTCTCCCATCTCCAGCTATTCCTGCCTCTCTTAAAACACACAGGCACCATCCGGATTGAACCCAAATACTCTAGAATTCTATCATCAGACTTGGGATGAAATTAAAATCGCTCATTTTCTTTCTCCATGCAAGGAGCAGATCAATTTCCGGAGACTGGGACGTGATATTTTCCTGCCATTGGGCTTTCTCATCTTTGGCACAGCACCCTGACTGGATGCCAGCGGGGGGCCCGGGCCTGACTGCACGCCTCGCCGGAGAACAGTTACTTCTGCCGCGGCGAGTTTATTTGCGCCTCGCTATGAGAATTGCCATCATTTACCCTTCCCCAACACCTCCCAAAAAGAAAAGAAATAGACAAGAGAGGAAGCGAGGCATGGATGAGAGAGGCGAAATTGATTCTTTTTGATACATACTGCACGGGGGACATTAGGTACCCCTCGTTTGACCATCTATTTCAAGAAATGAACTGAATAAATTTTGCGTAAAGTAATGTATAGGCCTTTTGGAGGCCTTTTGCTGTTGTTCATATTGAGAATGAATTGCTCACTGCAGCATGCAGAGGTTATTCTGTGTTTTATGCTGGTTTTAAGCGAAGACCATTAATTATGCAGCTGTACGGGGATGATAACTCACTTTAAATAAAACAATAACTCAGCATGTGTTAAGCATGATAAAATTAAGGGCAACTTGATGAACCAGTGGAGCATTAAATCTGTAGAGATGGTTGGTGGCTCCAGCATTCAGACTGGTGGCATGTTTGCCTCTATCGCAGTGTAAACGTTTCATTTTCTAAGTAACTAAGTGCATTTCTTCAGTGCATTACTTTTCAGATTACAATTGTTCATACCTGCCATGCCCAGTGAAAAACCAATGCATCCCCAATTTCTGATAAACTGAAGGATTCTTGCTTTGTACTCTTGTGGGCTGATACAGTTCTCCTACTTTATGAGCTCAGTAAAATATTTAAAAACCCTCTTGGATCGGCTGGAAAATGCAGCTGAACACAGAAAATTTGACTTTGATCTGATATAATACACTGCACTGCTGTAGATTAAAACTATCAAACAGTATGTTCATCCACTTCCTGTAAATGTTCATCCTTATCAGCGTCATGGTGGGGGGGGGGGGGCTGGGACCAACACCAACTGACACTGGGTGAGAGGTGGGGTACACCCTGGACAAGTTGCCAGTTCATCACAGGGCTGACACATAGAGACAACCATTCACACTCACATTCATATCTACAGACAATTTAGAGTCACCAATTAACCTATTAATCTGCATGTTTTTGGAGGAAACCAGAGAACCCATGCAGACAAAGAAACCGACTGCGATTCAAACAGGATTCAAACCAGGAAGCTTGTTGCTAAAATTATTTCAACCTTTACAGCAGTAAAATGCAACATACACATTAATGCAGCAGTAATAATATGCATCAGATATAATGACTGACAGGGACCATTTTACTGCATAATGAGTACTTTAATACTTTAAATAAACCTTCCTGGACTTTTACTTGTAGTGGAGTATCTTCACAGTGTGGTGTAATGCTGGTTACACTTAAGCTAAATACAGTGTTGCCCATAAAGTTGGATTAAAATATTTTTACCTCTTCTCATGAAATTATTGTGACAGTGTGATTTATTGTTGATAGATAAAGTGTATCTTCTCAAAACTTTATTGATTAATCTCTTCTAAACATATCACAGTGAAAATTAAACCACAATTAACTATTTAGAGGAATGTGTCTAAAAACAAAATTATTCCAATTTTATGGGCAACAGTGTATAAACTTCACTGCTGGCTGTGGGTAAAGCAAAAGCATGGGGGCAGCTTCCTCTGTGTAGCCTGGTCACTTTAATGTCCCCTTCAGCAGTAGGACAACTAAACACTGACAACAAATGTGATACATCACCTCACTGTTTTACCTCATATCACTCTCACTCCAATCTTAACCATCACTTACATTACAGGCAAGGTGTACCATAATATATAGTTCCTGTTCTAAATGAAGCAACAGAATACAAATAGTTATTATTAATTAAATTATGACAATTCTCTCACTAAAACTAAGAAAAGTAATCTATCAAATAAAAATCATCTCATCATTAATATTTTTGCTGAAACTAAGCATCTAAATACTTCTTCCATTGCTGGTTTTCAGGATAAAAACTCGAAACAGATTTTTTCTCTAGATGTTTGTTTTGCAGGACGTGAGGATGTGCATGACAAAACTGTTTGCACAAGCAGTCCCATATGAGGTCACTACAATTCGACCACGATGAAACAGATTAATATAACAGATTAATGCTGTCTGTTACACTTTTATTTATAGGCTGCTTATTTGTCTTTGCTTTGTTATAGTTAACACTGACCTACAATGTTTCTACTAGCTATAATTAGTTTATGATAATGTATTAGCCATAGTTTTTCTCCTCTTATCAGTATTTGGCTAAAAGGTCATGTCAGGATTACACTTGTCTGTGACCATAGAAACATAACCCGACATTCCCTCCCCTCATGAACTGCATTAAAATAGCCCTATTTGTTACCTGTGTGCTGCACTCAAAGCTTTTAAACGCGGTCTTGTTTCTTGTTTGTCTTGGCAGTGACACTGGACCTTGTTTGCGCACATTTTGGCCATCTGACCCGTCTCTTTTCTCTTAACATGAGACCCCGCTGTTGCGTCACGGAGTCTGTCAAGGCCTAATTAAACCCATATTGAGAAAGAGTATAAATCCAACCCCCTTTCTCCTCTCAGCTCTGCAGTGGATTTTGGCCGAGGAGAATGCGTTAAGAGTCCGGATAGCTACAAGTTAAATTATAACCACTTTATACTTTGAACAGTAACTCACAGCACAATGGCAGGACTGAAGGTAAGGCAGCGTTTGCTTTATTTAACGCTATTATCAGAAATGTTTAGATGTTATAAACTTCTGTCTTAAAAGTCCACAAAAGTTCCAGATCCGTGTAACCGAGTCAAAGTTTACATGAACGCGTGTAAAGAGACAGACTAAAGAGCAGGAGTAGATCGTTAACAACACGCACCAGAAATACTCAAAGTTAAACTATGCAACAAACCATCATTAACTATAACAGAAGAGAGCCGGCTGACTGAAGGGCGGTGTTGCCTCCGACCAATCAGAGCGCTGCATTCAGCAGCTGCCCAGATGTGGTTTGAGACGACTCAGCAACTTCACAGGATAATATTATTAAATTAGGAAATCTATATTTCATTATATATTTTGTCAAAAACATGTTACATTCATGTATTTTTGCAAAGTTAGATCCAAAGCTCCAAACCTTTTAGTCCAGTATTGATTATCTGTCGATATATTTCTTTTAACTGGTGTTCGTTATTCATGGTTTTCCTGACACTAGCTGAGTGTAATCTCTTCAGGATAAGGCGTTAGAGACAAGGTGACATGCGTCAGCTTGTTGGCAAAAGCTGTCACCCAAAATGATTATAAAAATGAACGTGACTAAATCACTGATTATAACTTTTAAACTTTTAAATATTTACTAAGATTTCGACTTTTTTTTCTGACACGAAACAAACATCTAAGTTGAACAAAATCCTGCATTACACAAAAGTCTTTCTGCAGCCTCAAAAATATTTTTACGCACGCACTCTGGACGCACTAATTGCGCATGAACGCGCACACATGGAAACCATCCACGCCTGTGAAAGTGCAGACTAACAATGACTCGGCAAGATTTCTTCACATTGTGTCAAGTTTGTGTGTTTTTCTGTGGTACGGAGGACATTGTTTCTGGTGATCAGTGCCAGTGAAAACAGATAGTAGACTAATAATCCTATAAAAATTTAAATATTGACCAAAATGTACTGTGGAGGATGTTAGTGCAATTAGTCTGTTTCTGTAGCACAATAACACAAAAATAATGGATGACTGCGAGGGGGGAAATTTGGCATAACTGCAGTTTGTTTTATCATAGATCTAATGTGAATCAATATGACAACAATTAACAAAAAGACAGGCCTTAATGACAAGCCTTCAAATTTAATTATAACCAGCATGAACACATTTATCCTGCATTACAATGAAGCTGCATGGTGTTTACATGTTTTATTATTTTTTTTATTTCACTTGGATTATCTTGACTGTTCAATGTCTGTCTTTCTCTTGCAGTACATGAGCGGTTTTGGGAACGAGTTCTCCTCTGAAGACCCTCGCTGCCCTGGATCTTTACCTGAGGGACAGGTAACACACACACACACACACACACACACACACACACACACTGGGCTCATTTTTGCGTTCATTCATTCAATAATTTATTCACTAATTTTGCTAAATGTTTTGCTTAAGTGAGTTGCCTGAATACTTAATGTGACTCCATGGGAGTTAGGAGGTGTGACGGTTCTATGTTCAGCTCCATCACAGTGTTTACATCATGTGTTATGTGTCTACAGAACAATCCTCAGGTCTGTCCTTATGGGCTCTATGCCGAACAGCTCTCCGGCTCTGCCTTCACCTGCCCGCGAACAACCAATAAGAAGAGGTATTCAACTGTTTCTGACATTTAAATCAGCTCACTTGCCGCTATAAGACCAAATGGAGCTGAGACACAAGTCATAAGGATTTTTTTCTTTCTCCAGTTGGTTGTACCGCATCTTGCCCTCTGTCAAACATAAGCCTTTTACCCAGATGCCCTGTGGAGATCTAACGGAGAACTGGAACGAAGTGGAACCTGACCCGAATCAGGTATATAAAGGAATCGCTGCTGCTCATTTTGTGCGGCTTCAAGTATAACTGAGACTTTTGAATTTCTCCTCAACATTAAATAATCACAATTAAATAAGCAGCAATCAGAGTTAGAGTTCAATCAACGTCCTTATTTATTATGTATTAAAGGAGCAGTGTGTAGGATTTAGTGGCATCTAGTGGTGTAGTCGCTGTTTGCAACTGTCCTAAAAAGCACCCCACCATTCCCAGCATGAAGGAGAAACTATGGGGGCTGAGAAACGCACGAGAAACACAAATCCATCCAATCTAGAGCCAGTGTTTGATTTGTCCATTCCTCTTTACTGGTTCACGGTTCAACATAGCGGATTACGTGGAAGGGTCTGTAGACATAACAATTATTTTTTTCAGGTGATTATACACTAATAAAAACATTGTTAGTTGAATGAAGTCCTGCTTTACATGAAATTCTTTCATGAGGCACACGCATGCACTCTGGATGCACCAATGGCGCTTGAACGTGCTCACATGGTAACCATGCATCCATGCCTGTGAAAGTGCTTTTTGCAGACCAGCTTTTTGTTTGATCAGATTTGATTGATAGTTACATTAGAAACCCACAACCATCATTGCATTTATAGTCGAATGTTGCTTAACGGTCCAGTGTGTCAGATTTAGAGGGCTCTTTTCATTTGTGTATAATATAATAAGAATTTTTATGTTTTTGTGACCTTAGAATGAGACTTTTATATCTACGGACACTACAGGTCCTCTTCTGTGGAGTCCGCCATGTTTATACAGTAACCCAGAAGAAACAAACTAAACACTGGTGACATGCTTCGCAGCCACCATAGTTTCTCCTACACGTTTGAAAGGAGAAAGTGAGGTGAACTGGTTGCAGTAAGCATCTAAAACCCTAGTTGCACAGTGAACTGAGCCCTGCCCACTTCAAACCAGTTACAAAAAGCAATGAGAATCAGGAGTATCTACATCTCTTACACTGGTTAACCAAAACTGTTCTAAGGTAGGCAGAAAATTGTGTGTTCATGTAGGATCTCATTATAAAAAACGAATTACCTCTGCACCAATTAATTCCTTTAAATTCTCTCATAGCTGCGATGGAGGCCATTCACCATCCCCAGATCTACAGAGAAGAAAGTGGACTTTGTGGCTGTGAGTTGAACTCATTTGTTTTCTCTTTTATTTTAAATTAAAGATTATAAATTCACCAATTGGGATTTTGTACATCTGTACGTTGCAGGGTCTGCATACTGTCTGTGGTGCTGGAGATGCCAAATCTCGCAGCGGCATTGGTATCCACATATACACCTGCAACACCTCCATGGTTGACAGGTGTGTATGTGTGCAAATGTGTTCCATCACGTAACAAATAGATGCATTTTCACATATCAAACAGCGACAAAATCTTTGGTTACACTTTGGCGATCATTTCCAAGATCTCTCTGTTTTTTCCTGTTCCAGGTGCTTCAACAACTCAGATGGAGACTTTCTGATTGGTGAGGAAAAGGGCTGTTGATATTTTCACTGTCATCTATCGCAAGAAAAATGATAGCTCAATCCCGAGCCCTTATTCTCCGTCAAATTTTCTTTTCTCTGCCTCTCTTTGTCTGTTTGTCTCTCTAGTCCCCCAGCAGGGTGAGATCTTGATCACCACAGAGTTTGGGAAAATGATGGTTGAGCCGAACGAGATCTGTGTCATCCAGGTGAGGTCTATGTTTTTCATCTCCCCGGTTTTCACACAGAAATCTAAAATTGCGTCTGCCCTCGCATCCCATTTACCATATTTAGAAAGACATAGTTTGGTACTTTTCAAAAGTGACCTTAAAGATAAAAAAGAGGTTTGAGCTACGGAAAGCCTGACCACCAGGATTTGCAGCATGTGTGTTTTATGAAACACGTTAGTTCATGAACCTTTAAGTCCTTTCAGCATCAGTGATTCAAAACATCACTAAATTTGCCCTCACCTCTTCTGTGTTCCAGCAAGGGATGCGCTTCAGGGTGGATGTGTTTGGAGAAAGCAGAGGCTACATACTGGAGGTGTATGGAACCAATTTTGAACTGCCTGACCTGGGACCCATAGGTGTGTGTGTGTACAGTGTTTATGAGTGTGCATACATGTAGTGTATGTTTGTAAATCAACCTCTTTATGTCTATTTCCTGCAGCTGCCTTTAGTTTTTTCACCATCTCCCCAAATCTGTCATATTTTAGCTATGCTAGCAGCAAATCTCTAGAGATGGCAATGTCAGTCGATTGTTCTGTCCACCACTTTGGTCCACATCAAGCAGCAACCTGCGTTGCTGTGAAATGAAGCCAACACAGCCACTTGAGGCTGGCTACAGATTGAGTCAATCTCCATAAGCACCCATGTTAAAATGTTCACAGCAAAACTTCACAGCAGAAATAAACATGCTTACTGCTAAGTACAAGAACGGTTTTGGTCTCTATAGCTAATTGTTCATGACAACTGTACCGAGGGTGAATTTCTATTTAACTCATCCGCTCAAATTATATTAAGGCTTAAAGTTATGCATAATTAACAGGATGGCCGGTTTGATTGACAGGTAGGTGCCTATACAGGTGGCTTGTTTGAGCACCCAGGCTTTATTCGGGCTGCCTCAGGGCCAACCACAATCCACATCTTTGCTGATTTTTAGATTAGCCGGGAAGCAGCAGAGGCAGGATTGCCAACATGGCGACAGCCAGAGCCACCATATTCTGAGCTTTAAAACGGCTCTTTAGGACACCCGTGGGTGACATCACAGATACAACATCAATTCTTTTTACTGTCTATGGTCCAGATTGAAATATCTCAAGCTAATGTATTAAATGGTCACAAAATTTTGGATAGGCATTCCTGCTCCCCAGTGGATGAATCCCAATTGTGGTTCTGGGTGACATATCTCAACAATTATTGGATGGATTGCCATGAAAATTGACACAGATATTCATCTTCCCCTCAGGATGAATTATTATAACTTTGGTGTAACTTTGGTTGACTTTGCATCTAGCACCATCGTTGGGTAAAAATTCAGATTTTTCCAGTGCATTGTTAAAATTGAACATTGTTAAAATAAACGGCATTCCCATCAGCCTTAGCTGTACTTGTTCAGGGCTAATTAGCAGACGTTAGCACACAAACGTGCTAAACTACTACGGTGAACATAGTACATATTATACGTACTTAACATCTGCATGTTAGCATGCTGACGTTACCCAAAATACATCCACAAAGCTGCTAGCGTGGCTGTAGTATTGTCTATAAAGATTTAGATTTTTCTTTGTGTGTATATGTATGACTTATGTATATATGTTTAACAGGAGCCAACGGTCTGGCTAACCCAAGAGATTTCCTGTGTCCAGTTGCTTGGTACGAGGATCGCCAAGTGGCCACAGGTTACACCATCATCAACAAGTACCAAGGAAAGCTGTTCACCTGCCAACAGGTGATTTTTTTTTTTGGTGACATTTCAGTTTGTGTGTCAGTACACTGACATGTACACAGATACTATAAGACAGGAGCCTACACATATGGCATACTTGCCCTATTACCCTATTTAGGTTTGTGTTTGCTTCAGTAAACACCATTGAACCGCAACAATGGCTAACAGGAAACTGTCCAAGTGAAGCATATGATCCATTAGCTGCTCCTGCCGATTGAATTGCTATCCCTGATGATTTAATATCGAAGCGTTGGCTGTTTCTCATTCAGCAGGTTTCTGCCTCAACTCCCTTATGAGTCTTAATCACCCATAATTAGTTAAGGCATTCTGGAGTTACAGACAGTCTACCTGTGAAGCGTTGCTTTGTAGGAAAAACCTTTCCCAAGTTAAACATTAATTTCAGCATATTTCACTCAGGGAATGATCCTGCCCCTCCCGAAATGTCCTGTTGGGCGCATAATTGGATCGACACATAATGTCTGACAGGAGGTTTTTTACCGAGACAGGGAGGAGGTGGGAGGAGAGGTTTGTCAGGGGTGGGGGTTGGGGGTTGTAACCGTGGAAACCATGTCAAACCACACTGTTATTATTCATCAAAGGAAGTACACAAGGGCAAGATACTGTCTTTTTTTGTAGCAAAACAAACATTTTTCCTTCTCTTGTGCTGCCTCTATTTGGGTATCCGCTCCCTGTTATGTGGTTGATGGAGGTGGAGGCTGATGTTTGCACCTGACACTCTTTTCCTAGTGTCCATCCTTCCCAGAGCCCGGAGGGTGAGGCTACAGGGGCAAGAAAATAAGGTGGGGGGACGCGGGCCTCATCTCAGAGAAGAAGCTGCTGCTCCCGTCTGGGCCTGCTGTTTTGTTCCCCCGCAGAGCGCTGAAATTGCTCAAATTAACTTATTATTTGCTTGACTGGGCCAATATGTTTGTGTTTTGTGTGCATGTGTGTCCAAGTGCCTGCTCTCCTCCATTTTCCCTTCATTTTAATCGAATGTAGTAGAGTTACCGCAGACGAATGTCCAAGCGATTAACTGCACTGGGTTTCCCAAAGGCCTTTTTTTGTATGGTAACTGCTATAAATTATGTGTGTGTGGTTAAGCTTTATTGATGGCGTTTATTAGTTGCATCATGTGTATGAATTTACTTAAGCACATGTTTGTGTATGCATATGTGTTTGTGAGGTTTGTGCACTAGCTGTTCATTTGTGGAAGTGTGTGTGAGCATGTGTGTGTAAAGGTGCACACAGGTCACTCAGGAGGCAGCTTGAGTTGTAATGAACTATATTGATTTTAGAGCTGCTGTTGAATGTCTTTTTCGCAGTGACATTATCAGAACAGAGAAACTATATAAAATTGCTGTGGTTTTAACAATCAAGATAAAGAAATATCTCTGCACCCACTGTTACTGCTGCTCCCTCCTCCCATAACTGTGCCGCAGTGAGCGTCAAAATGCTCAAAGTTTGGGAAAGTTTGATTGTGAAGCCAATTACCCCATAATACCTGGAGCCTCGCTTCACAAAGAACAGGGGGGGAATGAAAGAGAAAGAATGAAAGAAGCACACCTTCTTTCACAATCAGCCCTTTTCATTATGACCATTTTTTTCTCTCTTTATGTCAAGAAGTACTCTCTCTGGGAATTTAAGATTACAAAGACATTATTCATTATTCCTTTTTCCCCGTGAAAAACTCAATTTAAAGTCTTTTGTGTTTGCTGCTGGGGTAGGCTCGTCTTATTTGTTTCGTTTTGTGCTCTGCACGCAGGATTTCTCTCCTTTCAATGTGGTGGCTTGGCACGGGAATTACACACCATATAAATACAACCTGAAGAACTTCATGGTTATCAACTGTGTGGCCTTCGACCATGCGGTGAGAGTTTAGAAACACAGACACACTCCTGTTTAATACAGTTTTTCTCAGTGTACATACAACAAATTCATTAGTGTGTCTAATTCACTAGAAAATCCCCACACATCACGTATTGTTTTACTTGTGATCTTCTTCTAGGATCCATCTATCTTTACTGTGCTGACTGCCAAATCCACGCGACCGGGTGTGGCCATTGCTGACTTTGTCATCTTCCCCCCGCGGTGGGGTGTGGCCGACCACACCTTCCGTCCACCGTACTATCACCGTAAGACACACAATAACACACACATGCATTTGTATTTTGCAGAGGAGTCTTAGAAAAGCAGAACAATAACAATTTTCATACCCTGGTTGTTAAGACGTGGTTGTATTTGAATTTAATTTCAATGTAGTGAGGCAAATTTTAGTCTTTCACGGGATGAAACAAGCCAGCCAGAAGCTAACACATCCATTTACCCAACCAGTGTCAAGATAGTGGGTGGTAACAGTCCACCAGCTGTATGACTTTTTTCAGCAGAGGCACCACCACAGCACCTTTTGTCTGTTTTCACCGCAGAGCTTATAAGGCCATCTAGTGGAACTCAGCATTATAGCTTGTTCTTCATACAGCAAACTGCACCCAGTACAATGCTGTGTTACAGCTCCTCCTGCTCCTCGCTTTAGGTAACTGCATGAGTGAATTCATGGGGCTGATCAAAGGCCACTATGAAGCCAAAGAGGAAGGCTTCCAGCCAGGAGGAGCCAGCCTCCACAGCATGATGACCCCACACGGCCCAGATGCTGAATGCTTCGAGAAGAACAGCACTGCTGAGCTTAAACCTGAGAGGGTCGCTGAGGGAACCATGGTAATGAATAGTTTCATGGTCAACTGTGGCCACCAAGGATTTAATGTTCTAAAAAGTTGGAATATCTGGCTATATTGGTTACATGTCTTTTCCTTCCTTCAGGCTTTCATGTTTGAGTCATCCTTCAGTATGGCAGTGACCAAGTGGGGCCTGCAAACATGCCAGAAACTCGATAAGAGCTACTACAAGTGCTGGGAACCTCTTCGCAGCCACTTTGATCCCAACTGGAAGCCCAACAAACACTAATTAAACAAAGTATAAACCAAATATATGAAGAAAAGATAAAAATTGCAGTTTCACTTGATTAAATGCAGCCATGTACCATTGATCAAATGTTTGTGGAACACGGCCTGTTGAGGGGAAAAAGAAGGAATAAAGTCAATTATTTTATGCAGACAACTAAAATTTGAGTTGCAAAATGAAAATTAAAACTTGTGACAAAGATTTGCTGTTTGTCATGTTACAAATAAAATGTCTGTTCATCTCCTTTACCCATCTTATTTTGTGTTTTGTGTATATGCTTTACAGTTTAGGGATTAAATATGTCATGAAATGGACACGTTGATTTCCTGAGAAAGTTTTTAAAGAAGATATAACAAAAATATGATTTCATGCCTTTCTCAATTCTTTCAATATACTCACTGGTTTTGCTGATAGTGGTCTAGTATGACAGCTAATGTTAGCAAATATCGGACATTCCCATAGAACAGATGTAAGAGTCATTTTACTGACGTAATTATGATTTTATACTTGTGTCACTTGTGTTGGTCGTGGTTGCTGTTTAGAAAGATCACTTCTTGGTGATGACATCTGACTAACAGCTTCTGTAGTCACTCGTGTCTTCTTTATGGCAGCTGGCGAGATTTTCTGCTGGTTGGCCAAAAACTGTAGTTTACGTAGTCTTGTGTTGTATGATGACTTGCTGAAGGGCAGGTCGGTCATTGATGAAGAAGATGACAACAAGGTTAATACTCAAAATGTAAATCCACCTTTGTTGTGTGCCTCACTGCACTTGTGTCTCCTGGTTAATATCCCGTTGCCTCATCAATCAAAACCACATGCCTGTTTTTGACAATATCTTTTTATTTGGATAATAATAATTACACACACTGGCATCACTTGAACGTAAAGTAGGTCTTTATACATCGGAGCTCATGATGACAAACTGAACTTGCGCTCGAGGGTTCCAGCCTTAATCTGGGCCTCCTTCCTATCCTGTAAAACAGATGACAAATAGATGATGGTTTAATACAGTTTCCATGGCAACAAAGTCATATCAACCTCACCCTTTTCACCTTCTGGACATTTTCCCAACTGCATCTTTTATGAGTGAGCGTTTTGTGATTTTCAAGCGGCTTTTTTGCCTCTTGGCAGAGAGAGAGGGAGACAAACATGATAGCCCAGCAGTGTGACAATTGCACCGAATTCTCGCTGGAATTTCTACTGGCGAGGATTTAGAGGGTGAATCTCCATGACAATGAGGAGGAAAATGAAAGCAGGCAGCATTTCAAGTGAAGCATTTATTTCTAATGTGAATAGAACTGTGACAGAAAAAGAAAGAAAACCAGATCAACTATGCACCTACAGACAAAAGGAATAACGAGTCCCACGCTTCAACTAAATCGCTTTTCACACATCTATGATTCCATTCATGACCAAGAGTCACATTTTAGGATTATTTTAGGCAAAAATATTGTTTTAAAAGGCATCATCAGTGTATTAGAGTACCAAATAAAACTAATATTAGTGCTGTGACATAAGTAAAATTATCCTGTGTGTTCTCAAGCCACTGTTCACTGCATTATATCAAGTCAAATAATTGATGTATCGACAGCCAGAGTATTGTCAATACACAGCAGATAGATGCATTGAAAAGAAGACAGCAGTAGGGACGGGAAATCAAACTCCTGCACCAACAGCACTGCCTTGCTCTATATTGCCTAAAGAAGTTGAGTGGGCTGAAAGTGGGACTAAATGATTCTCTAAACGTTCAATAATTGTCTGAGTAGCAAAAAGATGGAGTAGTTACTGAACGTGCTGCTTAGAGAGTTACAAGTGAGCCATGTCATTAATTAAACACTGTGACAATCAAGCAAAGAGAGCTCTGTGCATCTCATCTCATACCCTGTCTGTCTTGAAGATGAAGTAGAGGGCGAAGAGAGGCACAACTCCAAACATCGCACCCAACAGAGATGTCTTGAATGTGGGCTTGAAGTATGTATAGGGGTTGGCCCGTGCATGTACCCAGCGCGTCAGGGCAGGGTCCTCCTGTAAAGACAAAAGTATGCAATTACATTTCAATGATGAAGAGTCAAACAAGTATTTACAACATATTGCTGCAAGACAAGAGTACAAAAGTTAGATGACGCCGTCAGGCAAACTGATTTGACAGAAGTCAAATTGTAGCCCAAAAGAACAAATCTATCACAGAAAGCTTTACGACCAACACTGTGCAATGTACAACAGCCTCTGGCCTTAAGCCCTTTATGTTAATTAGGTATAAAAAGGCCACAGAACAGACACGAGTAGCAGTAGTAGAACTATAATACTAAGACACAAAACAAGCACCTTAAGTAAATGCTAAATGTGCATGGCTTAGGAGTTGAAGAGAAAATCAATTGAACCACGTGAATGTCAATTACCGAGCGCACTGCTGCAGACTGTCAACACTGATTGAAGCAGCTGTGGATTTAACTGCAGGTTTGGAAGAGAGGTATGAAGCAAGTATCTCCTACCATGCTAACTTTTATTTAAAGCAGCAGTGTCATTTCTTCTGTGTTTTGTCCACATTTACAAGACACACCACAGAAGAGGAAGAAAATTAACTATTAAAGGGACAATAGTAAAGCTCAAAGTAAATAATACTGCTCTTTGAACACCTGCGACCAACATCCATCTTGACTTAGCAAGCTAATGTTCCGTCCTAAACACTCAAAACATGAATGCCTTCCCACGTGTTAACCAAAATGCACATAAAAATGCGACTCAATATTCGTAAAATGTGTTTGTGTGACTTCTGTGTGCCTTGACATGCTAACGTTAGCAAATAGCCTGAGCTGCTTTCAAGGGTAACACTGCTAGGCTAGCAGGTAGCTACTTACAATGAGCTCTTTTCTATGGGGGTTATTGAGCTGCGTCTGATACTGCCTCTTTAGATTCGCTCGCAGTGCTGCCCTGCTCTCTTCGGCACGTCGCTGATCCGTCGAGAGGTTGAAATACTCATTTGGGTCCAGTGTTTTTGGCCGAGAGGCCAAGGGCGCCTCTTGGTACTCCGCCATGGCTGTTTGATGACCGAGGAGAGCAGCTAGCGGAGAACGTGAACTCGTGAAGTCTCGCGTTGACAGACGAGTAATCGCTATGGCAACATCAAACTTGAAGCATAAATGAAACCATGAGCGCAATTAAGAAAAACCACGAAAATGAGAGCGTTCAGGCTGAAAGTGACGATGACTTTCAGTATGAAGAAGTGTCCCTGGATGATAACTGGAGTTTGACAGAGGGGGAGGAAGATTTGGAGGCGACCGTGAAAGCTATTCAGGACCGGGCAGAGGCTGCCCGTGCTGCCGCTCCTAGACCCAACGCAGGTCCCGTCACACACCAACCCGAGGCTGTGGATGACTTTTTACGCAGCTTTCTCTTCCAAATGGACATGACTGAAACCCTTGAGTGTTTTCAGACTGAGTGGACCGAGATGGCGCAGAAAGGCCTAGTGGACATAGAGCGGGTCGGTGTTGTACCGGACGTGTACACCGAAAACAAGCGTCTGGAAAACGAGCTGAAAAACGCGCACCGGGATCGGGACGAGTACAGACTGGCAGTCTCTGCCGCAGCTGAGACACTGACGAGGGTTCAGAAAGCCAGAGACTTTCACCGGCTGCAGCACAAGCGTGTTGTCCAAGAAAAAAACAGGCTCATCGAGGAGATTAGAAAACTTAAAGTGCAGTGCAACAACTACGAACCTGCAGTGAAGCGGATGAATGAGAAATACCAAGCAGTTTTAAAGCAGACCATGCTTGTGACTTTGGAGAGGGACAAAGCCAGCACAACACCTCCTTCAGCGGCGTCGAAGGGACAGCAGTGACCCACCCTCCTGCAAACATCCAAAGAAGTCAAATCAGCCAGTTTGCTGAAATAAATATCTTGTCTCATATAACTATCCTCGTGTCATGTGTGCTGTTAAGTCTAACTTTTAAGGTGCCAACACATCAAATCTAATGTTATTCTACCACAGTTCAGAAATGTACTTCATACTGCACTAGATTTAATGACCATTGTCGTATATATGTGTGGGTAAAGATATCTTACATCCATAGATGTATAACTTTATTGATCCCCAAAGGGAAATTCTCGTTGCTATCACAAACACACCACAGACACAAAAGACAAGAGGTAGATCAAATTAAAGTGTATAATCACATTATAAATAGAATTAAAGTTTAAGGGAAGAACATACTGTTCTGTAAGAAATACACGAAGAAAAATATACATAAACTCTTTACAGCAACTTGTGCAAAAATGTACATTGTGCAATTTGGTCAAGAACTAGTTGCAGAAGTAGTTGCATGGTAATGTAACATTATGCACACATTTTATCATCCATTCCCACTTTTTTAAATCTAGTTTTTAGTTAGTGTTTTATCTAGTACTATGGATATTTTATATCTTTTCGGTGTCCTTTAGTTTGTGGTAGTAGTGGTAGTAATAATACTGAAAACAAATCAAACCAATTCTATTTAATGATTTGATCCCCCTGCCTGCACGTTCAAGGCAAAAACCTATTTAATTAATTTTGTTTATTAATTTTTGTTATTTTTACATTGAACTTGTGCTATTCTTACTCATATTTCCACACATTTGCTATTAAGTGTGTGATGTTAAACCTACAGTGGCAACAATAAGAGTACTGTGGAATGTGGTAGTGTGACAGTTGTATCATCACTGTGAAGATGTTTCAGAGTGAATATTACTCTTGGATGTAGAAAGGGTAAATCTGCAAATGAGGTTCCACTCAAAATGAAAAAGAGCAGTAATTTGTCAATTTATCATTGCTCTCTTGTTAAAGTGATAACATGTTACATTGTAAAACCATAACCACATGAGGGCAGTCTCGAACAAGCTTTGGCTACACTACCACAGAGTGAATGTCCACTTTCACTCTCACTGTCCAAGTTAGCCCACAAAACAAGAGTTTGTGACAGCAGGGAAGAGGAATTTACTTTCTGCTCTCTCACAGATAAACCAGTGAAGTACGACTTTCCTTCCTGCTCATACACTCACAGCAACAGTGCAATTTGTCAGCATGGGGTTTAAATGGAAATGAGATTAGTGTTCTAATCCATTATTGGAAATAAGTGGTAGAAGTAGACTATCTGAGGGGCACTGATTGCATACAGGAGTCACCATGCAGAAAGTTGTAATGCATTTGTGTTGAAACTGTTCCAAACCCCTTTCTCGCGTGTAAGGGTATGGTGCCGCATCATGTTTTATCTACTGAAAGAGCACCCTAGAGGGCACTTTAGCATATTTTCATCCACGTTGGACCACAGTACAGGGCACTTATTTGCGTTTTCTTCACTGGAAGGGTGCCAAGGGAGCGCACTGCATTATGTTTTCTCCACATTGGTCCACTATAGAGGTCACTGGATCATGTTTTATCTACATCCAAGAGGGTAGTTTTGGAGCTTTTTCTATTTTCAAATTAAGCTATGTGTGGTGAAATGAACTACAGTTCCCATGCAAATAGATATTTTTGGTGAACAATGTTCACCTGTAGATGGTCTGATTAAAATCTCTACTATTACCATAGTGCATATGAGCTTTCCTACATTCTTGCAGATACACTTTGTTTATCTGGTTGTTGTACTTTTTTATTACACCAGGGTGATGGGAAAAAAAAAGGCTGAACTGCCATAGAGCGTGTTCACAGATATCACAGTGCCATTACAAACAGACGATGCAATATATTGATATAACTTCTCACACACATTAGTTCTTTTGCTTTCTCTTCGTACACTTCATACTGGAGTTGTGGAGTACGTGGTACAGAGATGCTGAGAGAGCTCTCTGATCTGGAGAGGCCCAGGCGTAGCTACAGTACGCATGACCAAATGATTTATTGTCCTCTCAGGACCTCTAAAGCACCACGCGCTCTGTAGTTTTGAAACATCCATTTATGACCTCAGCATTCAACGTGAGACCACATTCCCCAGGAAACAAAACCTATCTCTCTCCATAATGTTCGTAGAGAAATTCAGCCTGAAACGAAATATTAATGGCTGAACTTTGGGAAGTTTCTGTTCTGTTGGCACAATGGCCACTTTTTTCTTTCCGCAGAACATTTGGCATTTTGTTCTTTATCATACATCAGTGATGCTGACTGTTTATTTTGATACACTTACTGTGCAAAGCTTTTGACGAGATAATAGAGGGATAAGGCTGTGAAATAGATGTGGAGGCGGTCACAGAGTGAGAGACAGATAAGGAATGAAAAGATGATTTCTATCTGTGCTACCTTGCAAGACGCATCACTCGCAGCAATCGGAAGTTTTTTTGGTCTTTTTAAAACGACTTCTGCATGCGAGTCTGGCTTTGAACATGGAAGTAGGTTTCTTTTCCAACCACAAGCTAAAATTACTTCTTCCCCAAAGGTCCCTCAAGTGGTTTAAGTAGACTTAAAGACAATGACCTAATGTGTTATGCTCCTCTTTGGTACTTATTCATAATACGTCCTGGCCCAGAGATTCCATTACTCCGCTGCCCTTGAGGAATGTAACGGGAGAATGTGATGTTCCCTTCCACCCTTGTTTTCATCTATAGTACATAATTGTGCCCAGTTCAGAGCCTTATTTTCACAAATGGTTACAAAGTCAATGAGGTGGTGGCTGGAGGCTATTTCCAGCCACCATTTTGTACCTCTCAGGACCATATTACCTTCTCCAGCCTGCCCACCCCTTCCTCTCTACTGATTCCTCAGATCTGAGGAGAAATGTCTGCCTCTCACAACCTTTATAAGAAGTTTTCAACTTTGTAGCTCCATCTTAAATACCTCTGGCTTATTTGAATTCCTGTCCTGCTTTCCCAAATCCCTGTGCTGCCCTCTCAGCTCCTCTCTCCGCTGACAGCGCTGTCCACTTCACAGCCTGTGACAACCTTCCTGTCATACCAAAGAGAAAGGAGAATAAAAGGGAGAGAGCTCCCATTTCAGCCCACTTGGCTCAGGATAAACCAAACCTACCTCACATCCTTTTATGTTTCTGCCTCTGTGCTTATTTCTTACTCTGAATCCTTTGAATTGTGATTGATTCAGAGATTTCTTTAGCCAAGTTACCAGCTGTATATAAGATGCGTTGGCTCCTTATTCCTCAAGATATATTTTTAAGAAATGCTTCTCAATTCATAATCAGTTCTCTCTGCCATCCTATTCTAATCTATATCTATGAAATTGATTCACCCTGTCTGAGAGTATTCCCTTCTTAATAAATCAGTTTTTCCGTGGACCTCAATAGTGGGCAGCAGGTCAAACTCAGCAATATTTTCTGCTTTAATGTACTGAGCAGGGCAAAGATTGGCCTATGGCAGTGACTCAGCAGGCATCCATCATCTTCAAGGAGAGCTACATAGATGAATTGCCCAGAGACGGTATTGACAAAATCCTGCATTTTTCTTTCAGCTATGCTCATGTGTGTGCGCTCAGCTTTTATGTCCATTTTCAGATTTTTATGGCAATATTTGCTCCGAAACCGAAAGGCATTTCTTGCCTGTGAATTAAGGCTGGTGAGGAATGTGGGCACCTGGCTAGATAGAACAAACTTGCCCTGGAAATGACGGACAGGTTTTTATGGTCCAACTCCTCGACTGTACTTGCATGGCTTCAGTCTGAATCTTGTCGATTTAAAGCGTTTGTGGGAAATAGAATTACAGAGATTCAGGAACTGACCAAGGGTCTCTGCTGGAGGTATGTGGATTCTACCAGCAATCCCCACCGATGACATAATGTGGGGCAAGACCTTCCTTGAGCTGGCTAAGCCAAACCAGTCCCCCTGCAGCAGGCACTACTCAGTACTCCTCATGCATGTTGATGCACACGTTGAGTAGTAAGCTGAAGGAAACCAGGAGCTTAATGTAGAATATAAGCCAGTAAATTGTAGAAGACAGAATTTTCAGTTGTACTCCTCATTTGGATTATCGCTGTGTGTGAAATGAAACAAAACTAAATTATGCCATATCCTGCGTTCAAATGTAAAATATATGACATCTATTTTTTTTTATAGTTAAATGTATGTCCATCTGCCCCAGCTCACTTAGATTCTATAGACACACTAAATGACTGCTCATTAAAGAGTAAAACGCAGGCCTAATCAAGCTGCAATATTGTAGGGCAGGGTAACATGTTATTTCCACGTATTTCATGTGGTTGTGAATTCAGTTCAGTGCGTTACTTCAAGTCAAGTCAACTTTATTGTCAATGCTGCCATATGTACAGAAGATACAGAGAATTGAAATATCGTTTCCCTCATATCCCTGGTGCAAACAATCAATAAACATGAAGTATAAAATATATATAAGTATAAAGAGATCTAAAAAAGTACGGCAAATATAAAAAGATATAGACAGTGTAAATATAGGAATATAAGCAGTATGAACAGTGTGAGGGGTGTCCAGACTTCTTTTAAAGAGGGCCAGATTTGACAATGTGAAGATGCCCGGGGGCCAATACTAATATTTTAAAAATGAAAGAAATTAATAAAAGTTACATACAAATGCACTGTTCTGTAACAGTTTTGTTTTCATTGTCACAATTATCTTTTTTTTTAAATGGCAATGTCACCAAATCTAAACCAATCAGGCGTGAACAAATCTAAAAACCAGTTCTTCCTTTCTTTCACATCTGAAGTCAGATAACAAAGAATAAATTGTATGAAATACATTAAACTTGCATGAAGCTGATATAAATCTTAACCTCATGTTCATTTCAAACATGACTTATTATGAGTAATACATACAATGTCTGTTAACATTTAAGTTTAAAGCATATCACTCATTCAGAAAGTAATATTTTGTGTCACATATACAGGTACATGACACCAGCAGTTATGTCCTTAGAGGTTAACGTTTAGCACATTCAAATGCTTCATTATGTCAACCAAAAAAAAAAAAAAAGCCAGATCTGCCAGCCATACAGTATCTGACAATCCTAGCAGACCATAAATAACATATTATCAAAACGAAGCTGAATTGAACTAATTTGGATTTGCCATACTTTGTTAGTTATGTTGTTCGGATGAAGTTCAGAGTCTCCTGTGTTTGATCAACATGGTCACCATGGCGACTGTTGCCATGGTGACCAAAACTAGAAAAAAGGGACAGAAGCTGAATTCTGGTTTTGATGTGATACTTCTAAATTCCGATCTTAGAACTGTGACCTCATAGGTCCACTGAGTAAGACTGAAGTCAGCAGACTGATTTCACAGTGAGTGAGGTAGTGAGGCTTCAGATCACAACCAACTCACCACTCCTTCCCTTCCTCTTCCAAGCGTGTAGGAGAAACTACGGTGGCTACGGACTCCATGGAAGAGGACCAGCTCCCTCTGCAGATGTAAAAGGGCTCATTTTACGGTAAAGAAAATTAAGAATTCTTATTTTCCTGTGATGTACTAGTGAAACAAAGTTATAGTGATCACTTTCATAGGACAGAGTGCCATTTTGACTCTGATATGAGGCTTTTGTCAGTGAAAAGGGGAAAAATGTTTAGGACCTGACCTAAAGTGCAGGTATGATGATGATAGACAGTTATGACATGCATGCAAATTACTCTAAGATTTCCCCGAAGGGTGCAGCCGACACTTGATATCATTTTGATCAACAGTAATCAACAACAATAATCATATTTTATGGTATTTTATTTTATCTACTCTCAAGAGACAATATCCAATGTTGAGAAATAATTACTCAAACTCTCTGATCTCTGTGAAAGCGTATTATATTCACTTGAAAAAACCAAGACAGGTGGACGAGCCACTCTCAAATTGTCCCGCAGGGCACCAATCCCATATTGATCTAATTTGGATCACACACAGCTGTATCTGCTATATGTATTTGTGTTCAAATGTAAAATATAGCACGTTTAGTTTTTTTATACAGTTAAATGTATGTCCATCTGCACCAGCTCACTTGGATTCTATAGACACACTAAATGACTGCTCATTAAAGAGTAAAACGCAGGCCTAATCAAGCTGCAATATTGTAGGGCAGGGTAACATGTTATTTCCACATAATTAATGTGGTTGTGAATTCAGTTCAGTGTGTTACTTGTGTTTTCCTTAGAGTTAATATAACATAATTGTGTAATGAGAACTCTGAGGCCTGATATCATGAATGCTGTAGTTTAAGAGAAAATGTGGATGTTTGAATGCACTTGTTACTCATTTCATTGATACTGGTATATTGAACTGATTTGGATTTGCCATACTTTGTTAGTTATATTGTTTGGATGAAGTTCAGAGTCTCCTGCGTTTGATCAACACACCATGGCGACAGCTATTCTACCTGAACCACTCAGTCTCACCTGCATACAAGTATACAAACATGCCAAAACTAGAAAAAAGGGACAGAAGCTGAATTCTAAAATTCTAAAGACTTACAATAAGTCAGCAGACTGATTTAGTGAGGCTTCGGATCACAACCAACTCACCACCCCTTCCTCAGTTATAGTGATAGTTACGGGCTTTGATCTGAAACTTTGGTCAGCGATCTCAAAAACCTGTCAGAGAGTGGAAAATCGCGCATGTGTATGTAAATATGTATATTTGTGTATAAAATCAGAGCTAAAATCACGAGCTACCAAGTTGTTGACAGTGAAAAGGGGATAAATGTTTTGGACCTGACCTGATGTGCAGGTATGATGATGGTAAACAAATGACATGCGTGCTACTTTCAGATTACCCCCGAAGGGAACACCCAAAATTTGATATCATCTTGATAAACATGAGGAGAAATTCTGTATCGAGTCACATCACTGCATGTATATAGTAGGGCAGCAACTATCGATTTTTTTTTTGCATTTTTAGACAACAATACTATTGCATAATGTGTGACAGAAACGACAGGCGTGTTAAAACCGAACAATTGATCCCAAACTTTGGCCATCTTTTGCCTTTTGCGGACGGTCTCTTCACTCTCTTCCATAGCGCCAACTTTTTGACTCAGAGTCAAAAAGTTGGCACTGTTTACTGTCCGTGTAGAACACGATCCCCGGGGCGGAACGCAAGTGACTACTTAAACGAAATTAATAATTAAACGGGGAAGCAGAGACTACCCAGGTAGACTCTGATAATCTACCTGTGTGTGTGTTCTCACTTTGTTTATTTCATGTACCAGCTTCTAAATCTGAGTCGGGCCAGACTTTGGACATGCCTGGTGTAAACAGTTTGTAAAGAGTTTAAATGTCGATGGCATACAGCAATTGACTGTACATAGTGCAATTAAGAAACAGCAGCTGGTCTGTGAAGTTTGCAAAGTGGCTGATGCCATTAATTTGTTCGTGAGGGGGCTGGGGGGCGGAAATGTCAGTGTCTGTCTATGAATGCTATAGTTTTCCTTAGAGTTAATATAACATAATTATGTAATGAGAACTCCGAGGCCTGATGTGCTGTAGTTTAAGAGAAAATGTGGATGTTTGAATGCACTTGTTGATATTGGTATATTGAACTGATTTGGATTTGCCATACTTTGTTAGTTATGTTGTTTGGATGAAATTCAGAGTCTCCTGTGTTGATTAAACACAGGACACCATGGCGGCTGTCGCCATGGTGACCAAAACTAGAAAAAAGGGATGGAAGCTGAATTCTGGTTTTGATGTGATAATTCTAAATTCTGATCTTTGAACTGTGACCTCATAGGTCCACTGAGTAAGACTGAAGTCAGCAGACTGATTTCACAGTCAGTGAGGTAGTGAAGCTTCAGATCACAACCAACTCACCACTCTTTCCCTTCTTCTTCCAAGCGTGAAACTACGGTGGACTCCATGGAAGAGGACCAGCTCCCTCTGCAGATGTAAAACAGCTCATTCTACGGTAAAGTTTTTCTTTAAGCATTCTTATTTTCCTGTGATGTACTAGTGAAACAAAGTTATAGTGATAGTTACGGGCTTTGATCTGAAACTTTGGTCAGCGATCTCAAAAACCTGTCAGAGAGTGGGATATCGCGCATGTGTGTGTAAATATGTATATATGTGTATATTTATGTATAAAATCAGGGCTTAACTCACGAGCTACCAAGTTATTGACCGTGAAAATGGGATAAATGTTTTGGACTTGACCTGATGTGCAGGTATGATGATGATAAAAAAATGACTCTCAGATTGTCTCCGGAGGGTACACCACAGCTTTGATATTATTTTGATAAACATGAGGAGAAATTCTGTATCGAGTCACATCACTGCATGTATACAGTATCATCTGACCTGTGGACTCCAGATACCAAAACTATTCCCAGTCCTGTTTCAAAAAATGTATATTTATATAGATACCAGGCCCAGGGCATGCTGGGAAGTTTAATCATAAACTGGTCTCTGATTGGCCATATTTTTTCTGACGTGTGTAAAACAGCACAGACTGGTGTTGGACTGTGAAGTGTCTTTTGGTGCTCGTAAAGTTGTCCGGTCGTGTGTTTGTGGTACACCCTCAAACATGAGCCTTAGTTTGGGTGCCAGTTGAGTTTATTTAACTGTGGAAATATATCAGAAGAGACGCACATATGTGTATGTGTGCGTCTATATATGTGTATACTTAAGTATAAAATCAGGGCTGAAATCACGAGCTACCAAGTTGTTGACCGTGAAAATGGGATAAATGTTTTGGACTTGACCTGATGTGCAGGTATGATGATGATAAAAAAATGACTCTCAGATTGTCCCCGGAGGGTACACCACAGCTTTGATATTATTTTGATAAACATGAGGAGAAATTCTGTATCGAGTCACATCACTGCATGTATACAATATCATCTGACCTGTGGACTCCAGATACCAAACCTATTCCCAGTCATGGTTCAAAAAATGTATATTTATATAGATGCCAGGCCCAGGGCATGCTGGGAAGTTTAATCACATATGTGTATGTGTGCGAGTATATGTGTATATTTATACACATATATGCATGTATATGTGTATATTTATGTATAAGATCAGGGCTAAAATCATGAGCTACCAAGTTGTTGACCGTGAAAAGGGGATAAATGTTTTGGACCTGACCTGAAGTGCAGGTATGTTGATGATAAAAAAATTATATGCGTGCTACTTTCAGATTGCCCCCGTAGGGTACAACCAGAGTTTGATATCATCTTGATAAACATGAGGAGAAATTCGTTATCCAGTCACGGTACTGCATGTATACAATATCATCTGACCTGTGGACTTTATCAGACTCCAGGTACCAAAACTATTCCCAGTCATGGTTCAAAAAATGTATATTTATATAGATGCCAAGCCCAGGGCATATATACAGTATGTGTATATGTATGTATAAAATCAGGGCTTAACTCACGAGCTACCAAGTTGTTGACCGTGAAAATGGGATAAAGGTTTTGGACTTGACCTGATGTGCAGGTATGATGATGATAAAAAAATGACTCTCAGATTGTCTCCGGAGGGTACACCACAGCTTTGATATTATTTTGATAAACATGAGGAGAAATTCTGTATTGAGTCACATCACTGCATGTATACAATATCATCTGACCTGTGGACTCCAGATACCAAAACTATTCCCAGTCCTGTTTCAAAAAATGTATAGATGCCAGGCCCAGGGCATGTTGGGAAGTTTAATCATAAACTGGTCTCTGATTGGCCATATTTTTTCTGACGTGTGTAAAACAGCACAGACTGGTGTTGGACTGTGAAGTGTCTTTTGGTGCTCGTAAAGTTGTCCGGTCGTGTGTTTGTGGTACACCCTCAAGCATGAGCCTTAGTTTGGGTGCCAGTTGAGTTTATTTAACTGTGGAAATATCAGAAGAGACGCACATATGTGTATGTGTGTGTCTGTATATGTGTATACTTAAGTATAAAATCAGGGCTGAAATCACGAGCTACCAAGTTGTTGACCGTGAAAATGGGATAAATGTTTTGGACTTGACCTGATGTGCAGGTATGATGATGATAAAAAAATGACTCTCAGATTGTCCCCGGAGGGTACACCACAGCTTTGATATTATTTTGATAAACATGAGGAGAAATTCTGTATCGAGTCACATCACTGCATGTATACAGTATCATCTGACCTGTGGACTCCAGATACCAAAACTATTCCCAGTCATGGTTCAAAAAATGTATATTTATATAGATGCCAGGCCCAGGGCATGCTGGGAAGTTTAATCACATATGTGTGCGTGTATATGTGTATATTTATACACATATATGCATGTATATGTGTATATTTATGTATAAGATCAGGGCTAAAATCATGAGCTACCAAGTTGTTGACCATGAAAAGGGGATAAATGTTTTGGACCTGACCTGAAATGCAGGTATGTTGATGATAAAAAAATTATATGCGTGCTACTTTCAGATTGCCCCCGTAGGGTACAACCAGAGTTTGATATCATTTTGATAAACATGAGGAGAAATTCGTTATCCAGTCACGGTACCACATGTATACAATATCATCTGACCTGTGGACTTTATCAGACTCCAGGTACCAAAACTATTCCCAGTCATGGTTCAAAAAATGTATATTTATATAGATGCCAGGCCCAGGGCATATATACAGTATGTGTATATGTATGTATAAAATCAGGGCTTAACTCACGAGCTACCAAGTTGTTGACCGTGAAAATGGGATAAAGGTTTTGGACTTGACCTGATGTGCAGGTATGATGATGATAAAAAAATGACTCTCAGATTGTCTCCGGAGGGTACACCACAGCTTTGATATTATTTTGATAAACATGAGGAGAAATTCTGTATTGAGTCACATCACTGCATGTATACAATATCATATGACCTGTGGACTCCAGATACCAAAACTATTCCCAGTCATGGTTCAAAAAATGTATATTTATATAGATGCCAGGCCCAGGGCATATATACAGTATGTGTATATGTATGTATAAAATCAGGGCTTAACTCACGAGCTACCAAGTTGTTGACCGTGAAAATGGGATAAATGTTTTGGACTTGACCTGATGTGCAGGTATGATGATGATAAAAAAATGACTCTCAGATTGTCCCCGGAGGGTACACCACAGCTTTGATATTATTTTGATAAACATGAGGAGAAATTCTGTATCGAGTCACATCACTGCATGTATACAATATCATCTGACCTGTGGACTCCAGATACCAAACCTATTCCCAGTCATGGTTCAAAAAATGTATATTTATATAGATGCCAGGCCCAGGGCATGCTGGGAAGTTTAATCACATATGTGTATGTGTGCGAGTATATGTGTATATTTATACACATATATGCATGTATATGTGTATATTTATGTATAAGATCAGGGCTAAAATCATGAGCTACCAAGTTGTTGACCGTGAAAAGGGGATAAATGTTTTGGACCTGACCTGAAGTGCAGGTATGTTGATGATAAAAAAATTATATGCGTGCTACTTTCAGATTGCCCTCGTAGGGTACAACCAGAGTTTGATATCATCTTGATAAACATGAGGAGAAATTCGTTATCCAGTCACGGTACTGCATATATACAATATCATCTGACCTGTGGACTTTATCAGACTCCAGGTACCAAAACTATTCCCAGTCATGGTTCAAAAAATGTATATTTATATAGATGCCAAGCCCAGGGCATATATACAGTATGTGTATATGTATGTATAAAATCAGGGCTTAACTCACGAGCTACCAAGTTGTTGACCGTGAAAATGGGATAAAGGTTTTGGACTTGACCTGATGTGCAGGTATGATGATGATAAAAAAATGACTCTCAGATTGTCTCCGGAGGGTACACCACAGCTTTGATATTATTTTGATAAACATGAGGAGAAATTCTGTATTGAGTCACATCACTGCATGTATACAATATCATCTGACCTGTGGACTCCAGATACCAAAACTATTCCCAGTCATGGTTCAAAAAATGTATAGATGCCAGGCCCAGGGCATGCTGGGAAGTTTAATCACATATGTGTGTGCGTGTATATGTGTATATTTATACACATATATGCATGTATATGTGTATATTTATGTATAAGATCAGGGCTAAAATCATGAGCTACCAAGTTGTTGACCGTGAAAATGGGATAAAGGTTTTGGACTTGACCTGATGTGCAGGTATGATGATGATAAAAAAATGACTCTCAGATTGTCTCCGGAGGGTACACCACAGCTTTGATATTATTTTGATAAACATGAGGAGAAATTCTGTATTGAGTCACATCACTGCATGTATACAATATCATCTGACCTGTGGACTCCAGATACCAAAACTATTCCCAGTCCTGTTTCAAAAAATGTATAGATGCCAGGCCCAGGGCATGTTGGGAAGTTTAATCATAAACTGGTCTCTGATTGGCCATATTTTTTCTGACGCGTGTAAAACAGCACAGACTGGTGTTGGACTGTGAAGTGTCTTTTGGTGCTCGTAAAGTTGTCCGGTTGTGTGTTTGTGGTACACCCTCAAGCATGAGCCTTAGTTTGGGTGCCAGTTGAGTTTATTTAACTGTGGAAATATCAGAAGAGACGCACATATGTGTATGTGTGCGTCTATATATGTGTATACTTAAGTATAAAATCAGGGCTGAAATCACGAGCTACCAAGTTGTTGACCGTGAAAATGGGATAAATGTTTTGGACTTGACCTGATGTGCAGGTATGATGATGATAAAAAAATGACTCTCAGATTGTCCCCGGAGGGTACACCACAGCTTTGATATTATTTTGATAAACATGAGGAGAAATTCTGTATCGAGTCACATCACTGCATGTATACAGTATCATCTGACCTGTGGACTCCAGATACCAAAACTATTCCCAGTCATGGTTCAAAAAATGTATATTTATATAGATGCCAGGCCCAGGGCATGCTGGGAAGTTTAATCACATATGTGTATGTGTGCGTGTATATGTGTATATTTATACACATATATGCATGTATATGTGTATATTTATGTATAAGATCAGGGCTAAAATCATGAGCTACCAAGTTGTTGACCGTGAAAAGGGGATAAATGTTTTGGACCTGACCTGAAATGCAGGTATGTTGATGATAAAAAAATTATATGCGTGCTACTTTCAGATTGCCCCCGTAGGGTACAACCAGAGTTTGATATCATTTTGATAAACATGAGGAGAAATTCGTTATCCAGTCACGGTACCACATGTATACAATATCATCTGACCTGTGGACTTTATCAGACTCCAGATACCAAAACTATTCCCAGTCATGGTTCAAAAAATGTATATTTATATAGATGCCAGGCCCAGGGCATATATACAGTATGTGTATATGTATGTATAAAATCAGGGCTTAACTCACGAGCTACCAAGTTGTTGACCGCGAAAATGGGATAAATGTTTTGGACTTGACCTGATGTGCAGGTATGATGATGATAAAAAAATGACTCTCAGATTGTCTCCGGAGGGTACACCACAGCTTTGATATTATTTTGATAAACATGAGGAGAAATTCTGTATTGAGTCACATCACTGCATGTATACAATATCATATGACCTGTGGACTCCAGATACCAAAACTATTCCCAGTCATGGTTCAAAAAATGTATATTTATATAGATGCCAGGCCCAGGGCATATATATGTGTAAATTTATGTATAAAATCAGTGCTAAACTCACGAGCTACCAAGTTGTTGACTGTGAAAATGGGATAAATGTTTTGGACTTGACCTAATGTGCAGGTATGATGATGATTAAAAAAATGACTCTAAGATTTTCCCCAGAGGGTACACCACAGCTTTGATATTATTTTGATAAACATGACTAGAAATTCTGTATCAAGTCACATCACTGCATGTATACAATATCATCTGACCTGTGGACTCCAGATACCAAAACTATTCCCAGTCCTGTTTCAAAAAATGTATAGATGCCAGGCACAGGGCATGCTGGGAAGTTTAATCATAAACTGGTCTCTGATTGGCCATATTTTTTCTGACGTGTGTAAAACAGCACAGACTGGTGTTGGACTGTGAAGTGTCTTTTGGTGCTCGTGAAGTTGTCCGGTCGTGTGTTTGTGGTACACCCTCAAGCATGAGCCTTAGTTTGGGTGCCAGTTGAGTTTATTTAACTGTGGAAATATATCAGAAGAGACGCACATATGTGTATGTGTGCGTCTATATATGTGTATACTTATGTATAAAATCAGGGCTTAACTCACGAGCTACCAAGTTGTTGACCGTGAAAATGGGATAAAGGTTTTGGACTTGACCTGATGTGCAGGTATGATGATGATAAAAAAATGACTCTCAGATTGTCTCCGGAGGGTACACCACAGCTTTGATATTATTTTGATAAACATGAGGAGAAATTCTGTATTGAGTCACATCACTGCATGTATACAATATCATATGACCTGTGGACTCCAGATACCAAAACTATTCCCAGTCATGGTTCAAAAAATGTATATTTATTTAGATGCCAGGCCCAGGGCATATATATGTGTAAATTTATGTATAAAATCAGTGCTAAACTCACGAGCTACCAAGTTGTTGACCGTGAAAATGGGATAAATGTTTTGGACTTGACCTAATGTGCAGGTATGATGATGATTAAAAAAATGACTCTAAGATTTTCCCCAGAGGGTACACCACAGCTTTGATATTATTTTGATAAACATGAGTAGAAATTCTGTATCAAGTCACATCACTGCATGTATACAATATCATCTGACCTGTGGACTCCAGATACCAAAACTATTCCCAGTCATGTTTCAAAGAATGTATAGATGCCAGGCCCAGGGCATGCTGGGAAGTTTAATCATAAACTGGTCTCTGATTGGCCATATTTTTTCTGACGTGTGTAAAACAGCACAGACTGGTGTTGGACTGTGAAGTGTCTTTTGGTGCTCGTAAAGTTGTCTGGTCGTGTGTTTGTGGTACACCCTCAAGCATGAGCCTTAGTTTGGGTGCCAGTTGAGTTTATTTAACTGTGGAAATATATCAGAGGAGATGCACATATGTGTATGTGTGCGTGTATATGTGTATATTTATATATAAAATCAGGGCTAAAATCACAATCTACCAAGTTGTTGACCGTGAAAAGGGGATAAATGTTTTGGACCTGACCTGAAGTGCAGGTATGTTGATGATAAAAAATTATATGCGTAGTACTGTCAGATTGCCCCCGTAGGGTACAGCCAGAGTTTGATATCATCTTGATAAACATGAGGAGAAATTCTTTATCCAGTCACGGTACTGCATGTATACAATATCATCTGACCTGTGGACTTTATCAGACTCCAGATACCAAACCTATTCCCAGTCATGGTTCAAAAAATGTATATTTATATAGATGCCAGGCCCAGGGCATATATATATGTGTATATGTATGTATAAAATCAGGGCTTAACTCACGAGCTACCAAGTTATTGATAGATATACAATATCATCTGACCTGTGGACTTGGTTCGTTAGTTAGTTAGTTAGATTTATATAGAGGCCATCACCAGCATCAGTGCTTTTAAGAGTAGGTTTAAGACTTTCCATTTTGATAGAGATTATAGTTAAGGCTGGCTCAGGTCATCCCTTAGTTATGCTGCTATAGATGTAGACTGCCGGGGGACATCAAATTGTGCACTGAGCCCCTCTCTTCTTCTCTCTCTCTCTCTCTCTCCATCTGTAAACATTCATGTCTCATTAATAATACTTATTACTAAATTAACTTCTTCCCCGGAGTTTTTGTGCTCTCTCATCTTTTCAGGTTCTCATGGATCGTGGCTGCTGCTGTGGTCCTGCACGATGTCCATCTATGATGCATCTATGTCTCTATCTCTCTCTGTCTCTCTATTCATCTATTTACCCCCACACCTCCGCCCCCGTCTCTCCCTCTCTCTCTGTAACTCAACCGGTCACGGCAGATGACTGTTCACCAATGAGCTTGGTTCTGCTCGAGGTTTCTACCTGTTAAAAGGAAGTTTTTCCTCGCCACCGTCGCCAAGTGCTTGCTCATGGTGGATTTGTTGGGTCTCTGTAGATAATATTATGAAGAGTACGGTCTAGACCTGCTCTAATCTACCCCAATCATAGTTTTCACAGTAATATTGTATTATGATAACACTGAAATGTATGCAGTTGACTACTGACTGTTCATGTGATTGTTCTGCGATAAGGGACTCCGTGCCACCATGCATCATATGTGCTCATAACCTCTCCATGGTGGTGACCATCTACTGTATGTAAAGCCCTTGGGTCGAAGACTTCACTATACCTTGATTGTAATGATGATTGTTGTGATTGATTTTTATTTTAATTAAAAATGATAATCTAGAATATTAAATCAATTGTTTTATTGTTCTGATGTAGTAAGGCTCCAGATACCAAAACTATTCCCAGTCATGATTTTAAAAATGTACATTTATATAGATGAGTAAAATGGCGCTCCTCTCAGCACAACTATCGATACATCATCGCAATCACACAATGTAAAGCCGTCTGATTGTGTTTGTGGTACACCCTCAAGGATGAGCCTTATTTTGGGTGCCAAATGAGTTTATTTAACTCTGTTATGATCCTAGGAGCTATGTTGCCGGGGGCATTATGCTCCTGGTAGGGTCTCCCAAGGCAAACAGGTCCTAGGTGACGGGCCAGACCAAGAGCAGTTCACTTACCCTCTACGGAACACAAAACAACAAGGACCGTGACGTCGCCCAGCATGGCGCAGCCGGGGCCCCACCCTGGAGCCAGGCCTGGGGTTGGGGCTTGTATGCGAGCTCCTGGTGGCCGAGCCTTTGCCCGCAGGGCCCGGCCGGGCTCAGCCTGAAGCGGCGACGTGGGCCCGACCTCCTGTGGGCTCACCCCCCACAGAGGTGGCCATAGGTGGTCGGTGCTGAGTGGATCGGGCGGCGGTCGATGGCGGGGGCCCCGACGGCCTGATCCCCAGACACAGCGGTTGGCTGTTGGGACGTGGAACGTCACCTCACTGGGGGGGAAAGAGCCTGAACTTGTGCGGGAGGTTGAGAGGTACCGGCTAGAGATAGTCGGGCTCACCTCCACGCATAGCTTGGGCTCTGGAACCCAGCTCCTCGAGAGGGGCTGGACTCTCCACTTCTCTGGAGTTGCCCGTGGTGATCAGCGGCGAGCTGGTGTGGGCTTGCTCATAGCTCCCCAGCTTAGCCGCCATGTGTTGGAGTTCACCCCGGTGAACGAGAGAGTCGCCTCTCTGCGCCTTCGGGTCGGGGAGAGGGCTCTTGCTGTTGTTTGCGCCTATGGGCCGAATAGCAGTACGGAGTATCCGGCCTTCTTGGAGTCCCTGGGGGGGGGTTCTGAGAGGGGCCCCGACTGGGGACTCCGTTGTTCTGCTGGGGGACTTTAACGCTCATGTGGGCAATGACAGTGATACCTGGAGGGGTGTGATTGGGAGGAACGGCCTCCCAGATCTGAACCCGAGCGGTGCTCTGTTGTTGGACTTCTGTGCTAGTCATGGTTTGTCTATAACGAACACCATGTTCGAGCATAG
Organism: Sciaenops ocellatus; assembly: GCA_033000465.1. Taxonomy (NCBI): domain Eukaryota; kingdom Metazoa; phylum Chordata; class Actinopteri; family Sciaenidae; genus Sciaenops; species Sciaenops ocellatus. The sequence goes on from CP136869.1 coordinate 15,415,133, forward strand.
GGGTGTCCATAAGTGCACGTGGCACCAGGACACCTTAGGCCGGAGGTCGATGATCGACTTTGTTGTTGTTTCATCTGATCTCCGGCCCTATGTTTTGGACACTCGGGTGAAGAGAGGGGCTGAGCTGTCAACTGATCACCACCTGGTGGTGAGTTGGATCCGCTGGCAGAGGAGGAGGCTGGACAGACCTGGCAGACCCAAACGTACTGTGAGGGTCTGCTGGGAATGCCTGGCCGAGCACTCTGTCAGGGAGGTCTTTAACTCCCACCTCCGGGAGAACTTCTCCCAGATTCTGAGGGAGGCGGGGGACATTGAGTCTGAGTGGACCATGTTCTCTGTCTCCATTGTCGATGCGGCTGTTCGGAGCTGTGGCCGCAAGGTCTCTGGTGCCTGTCGTGGCGGCAACCCCCGAACCCGGTGGTGGACACCGGAAGTAAGGGCTGCTGTCAAGCTGAAGAAGGAGTCCTATCGGACCAAGTTGGCCTCTGGGACTCCTGAGGCAGCTGACAGGTATCGGCGGGCCAGGCGTGCTGCAGCTTGGGCAGTTAAGGAGGCAAAAACTCGGAGCTGGGAGGAGTTCGAGGAGGCCATGGAGGAGGACTACCGGTCGGCCCCGAAGAAATTCTGGCAAACCGTCCGGCGCCTCAGGAGGGGGAAGCAGTACTCTGCCAACACTGTTTACAGTGCGGGCGGGGAGCTGTTGACCTCGACTGGGGATATCGTCGGGCGGTGGAAGGAATACTTTGGGGATCTTCTCAATCCCACCATCACGTCTTCCACTGAGGAAGCGGAGGCTGATGACTCAGAGGTGGACTCGCCCATTACCCAAGCCGAAGTCACTGAGGTGGTTTGCAAGAGTCCTCTGTGGCAAGGCACCGGGGGTGGATGAGATCCGCCCTGAGTATCTTAAGTCTCTGGATGTTGTGGGACTGTCTTGGTTGACACGCCTCTGCCAACGGTGCCTTTGGAGTGTCAGACCGGGGTGGTGGTCCCTCTTTTTAAAAAGGGGGACCGGAGAGCGTGCGCCAACTATAGGGGGATCACACTTCTCAGCCTCCCCGGGAAGGTTTACGCCAGGGTACTGGAGAGGAGAATCTGGCCGATAGTCGAACCTCGGATTCAGGAAGAACAATGCGGTTTTCGTCCTGGTCGGGGAACACTGGACCAGCTCTATACCCTTCATAGGGTGCTTGAGGGTGCATGGGAGTTCGCCCAACCAGTCCACATGTGTTTTGTGGATCTGGAGAAGGCATTCGACCGTATCCCTCGTGGTTTCCTGTGGGGGGTGCTTCAGGAGTATGGGGTCCGGGGCTCTTTGCTAAGGGCTGTCCGGTCCCTGTATGAATGGAGCAGGAGTCTGGTTCGCATTGCCGGCAGTAAGTCAGATCCGTTCCCGGTGCGTGTTGGACTCCGGCAGGGCTGCCCTTTGTCACCAGTTCTGTTCATAATTTTTATGGACAGAATTTCTAGGCGTAGCCAAGGGCCGGAGGGGGTTCTGTTTGGGAACCACAGGATTTCATCTCTGCTTTTTGCAGATGATGTTGTCCTGTTGGCTTCTTCAGGTCAGGACCTACAGCATGCTGTGGGGCGGTTTGCAGCCGAGTGTGAAGCAGCTGGGATGAGAATCAGCACCTCCAAGTCCGAGGCCATGGTTCTTGACCGGAAAAGGGTGGCTTGCCCTCTCTGGGTTGGCGGAGTTGTCCTGCCTCAAGTGGAGGAGTTTAAGTATCTCGGGATCTTGTTCACGAGTGAGGGAAGGATGGAGCGTGAGATTGACAGGCGGATTGGTGCGGCTTCCGCAGTGATGCAGTCGCTGTACCGGTCCGCCGTGGTGAAGAGGGAGCTGAGCCGAAAGGCAAAGCTCTCGATTTACCGGTCAATCTACGTTCCGACTCTCACCTATGGTCATGAGCTCTGGGTAATGACCAAAAGAACGAGGTCGTGGATACAAGCGGCCGAAATGAGTTTCCTCCGCAGGGTGGCTGGGCTCTCCCTTAGAGATAGGGTGAGAAGCTCAGTTACTCGGGAGGAGCTCGGAGTAGAGCCACTGCTCCTTCACATCGAGAGGAGTAAGTTGAGGTGGCTCGGGCATCTGTTCCGGATGCCTCCTGGACGCCTCCCTGGGGAGGTGTTCCAGGCATGTCCCCCCGGGAGGAGGCCCCGGGGAAGACCCAGGACACGCTGGAGGGACTATGTCTCCCGGCTGGCCTGGGAACGCCTCGGTGTCCCTCCCGAGGAGCTGGCCGAGGTGTCTGGGGAGAGGGAAGTTTGGGCTTCTCTGCTTAGACTGCTGCCCCCGCGACCTGGAAACGGATAGGCGGGAGAAAATGGATGGATGGATGGAACTCTGTAAATATATCAGAACATCAGCTTGTTTTGCATCTACGTGACTCTTGTGTTTTTGTGACTGGACAACGTCCTTCTAAAATGAAATTATGTAATTATATATTATGGATGTGTGATGGTATTTCAAGATGTTTTCTGGTCATTGATAAATTGATTACCTGGTTTGCTGCCCAGAGTTGGAGAAGGGTGAAACGTGTCTGCTCTCTTTGGCTGTAGTCGCACTGCTCTCTAACATGACCAGATGTTTGGACTGCATTGTATCTTTTGGACCTGGCGAAGCTTCTATTCATGTGTTTGCGATGATGTAGCAATGGTCATCCTGGGACAGAGCGCCATTTTCACTGGGGCTTCTGTCAGCGATCTCCAAAACCTGTCAGTAAAATCAGGGCTAAAATCACGAGCTACCAAGTTATTGACAGTGAAAAGGGGATAAATGTTTTGAACCTGACATGAAGTGCAGGTATGATCATGATTTAAAAAAAATGACGTGAGCTACTCTCATCTGTCTTGTGCTTTTGTGATAGGACAACATCCAAACTGGAATCATACTCCAAAATACCACATATTTACAGCCAGTACACACAGCTTAATCACAATAATCTTAACTGAGTTGCCCGTCCATCATGTAAGCACAAAACCTGCTAGTGCAGGGATCTTCAACCTTTTTCAGCCCAAAGACCCTAATGTAATGAAATTTTTAAGCCTGGCCTGTAATAACATTTATATTTACTTTGTTCAACTTTTATTTCACATTACAATAATCACAATATTAATTAAAAATATAACTTTGAACTGAAATTATTATGTACTGCCTGTTTTAATCAGAATTATATCAAATTACATTTACAGTAAACAGTTTGATTATTAAACGATTTTAATAGTTTAAAGCTCGTACATTTTCAGCAAAATATTCACCCTAAATATCCTTTATTTTTGTATTCTACGTGAGTGTTTGCGTGTGTGTCTATATAAAGGACAAGTGCATCATAATAAAGTAAAATCTCATAAATCAGTGGTTCTCAAACTGTCGTACACGTACCCCTGGTGGTACGCGACCTCCCTCTAGTGGTAAGCGGAGCAATCGACACATTTTTAATACATTTTTTATAAATGAAATAAATTAATTTAAACTCATATAATACTGTGAAAGTACTGCTTGAATCCAAATTGAAATAAATATAATAATGCTAAAATGTAATTTGCAATCTGTTCTGTTTTTCCTGTGTATATTTTGTTTCGCGCACACGTCACACCGATTCGTTTGAATTAAACTGTGATGGGAAAGTAGTAAGCGGAGCCAAAAGGCTCTGAAACACTGCAGTCCTGGCTGCAAATGGGTAAATCAGAGAGAGAGAGCTCCTTGAGGTGTGGGTAAGTTATGTAGTGCCAGTTCCACTGCCCTTTGTGCAATATATCTGACAATAATCATACTAGGAATAAATCTGCCACCTGCGTGAACTGTCCATAGTTGAATGGGGTCGGTTTCAAACAAAATACTTTATTTTAACATTGTGATCATAATCATAATCATCCTCCGATTACTAGCCGCCTGCTGCCAGCGCTCTCTTTTACATACAGTTTCTGCATTCAAACACCAGGGAGAAGCTGTTGCTCAGGTACAGCGGGCCTCTAGAAATAGGACAACGACGGTTCGATTCCCGGCCCCCCAGATCAGTTGACGTGTCCTTGAACATGAAATACTGAATTCCTAAATGGACAGGAATGTTTGGCTTGCACCTTGCATGCCGTGTGTTAAGTATTGTAAAGCATTTCAGGTCAGTTGACTTGAGAGGTGCTATATTAATACAAGTCCATATACGCATCCGTATCTGTTTATGTAAATACGCATCCATATCTGTTTATAAAGATTAGATTATAGGAGAGACTAAATGTCATATCTGAGACTTGAGATGCATTGGTCGATAATACACGAAGTACACACACAAACCAGTACGCCTACGGTACCAAAATCTCTCTTTTACATGCAGTTTCTGCATTCAAACGCCAGGGGGCGACTGTGGCTCAGGTACAGGAGGCGTCTAGTAACTGGAGGACGTCAGTTCGATTCCTGGCTTCCCAAGGCCGGCTGATGTGATTTTGAACCCCAGCATCATGCATAGGAATACTTTGGATGAACAGCTGACACCCTGCATGGTCTGTGTTAAGTGTTGTAAAAGCACTTCAGACCACCTTCCTGAAACACAAAGTTGCTACCAACTGCTAACATACAACATGTTTGTCATTGTCGTTTCCCACGTTGCATGTTGTTTGGGATGAGGCACTCCTGTCAACAGAAACTAATACTTACGCCGTGGTTTCTACTGCTTGAAAAGGATGTTGACCGTAAGCCACTAACTACAAACCTGACTGAGCTTTTATGGGAAATTCTGACATATCACTCTGCCTGCACCATTTCCTACCACAATCCTATAGATTGAAGGGTTCCAAATGATTTTGTTCATAGTGATTATCATCAGCTTTGTTCTTAAGGAGATGACCAAGCCCAAACCAGAGTGGAAACAATGCTACACACCATTACACAACCGCAGTGACTGAAAAAAAAGGCTATAAGGATTCCCTTTGTTTTGACCACACACAGTGACACATACTCAGATTGAAGTCTGAACTCTAATTTAACATTTACATCACTGGAGGAAATGGGTTTATATGGTTGATTTCTATTTACAGCGTGTCTGTGCACAGTAATATGTTTTTTTTTTAAGGATGGATCCGTTTGTGTCAGACTCAGAGTCAGTGATACCCTGCTGTGTGTTTGTGTGAGAAGATAGGAAAGTGAGATGAGGCTGTGTGATGAGATGAGGCTCTCTTGTTGCTTCTAAATGGAAACAATAAGATCTCGGTCTTTATCAGAGCATTGCTGTTTCGGAGAAATCACAATGGCATCCTGCGGTGGTTCGTCACCAAGACAACACCATGACAGTTCACAACCAGCTAATCCAGGTTATCTGACGACTGTGTCAGCAGCTCCATCTCAATATTCTCCAACCTTCAATATTCTCCCATGAGCGAACTGTTGAAGCATATTCAGCATCAATTATTCGCTTCAGGGAAAATGTCAGGTTTATAAATAACATTTTGTTGTGTTATTTTTTTCCCCTTGCTTTCTTTCTGTTTGTGTCTATAAAACCATAATAATGAGACTGTGAGTACCGCATACCTACGTCATGAACTGAGGGCTTTGATCAGTAAATGAGCGTAGATGAGTCATCCTATTCACTTAGATTGCCTTACACATTTACACAGGCTCATTTTCTTCATCAGATTGCCTCATACTCTGAATTTTCTGGTTGCATCACCTTGGGGGGGCCTGAATACAATTTTAGGCTTTAATTTCTGCTGCTTTTATTTTTAACCCAGCGTGCACTCATCACAGTATAGCACTGTTTTTCCTCAGAGCTGTGACACAGGTGATTTGTTTAATCTGATATGCTGTAAATAGACCCAGATGCAAAGATCAGATTTTGTGCACACGTTTACGTCAGCATCCTGCAGAAACACTCAAAAGCAAATCATCTGGTCCAGACCATACTGTGTTTTTATTTCTGGCCAAATGAATAAAAAAATGACACCAGATATTTAAATAGACAAAGTTTGACTCCTGAAACAGATGGTCTGGACTACATTTAAACATTTTTTTCTCTCTCACACACACCGGCTACTTGCCCTTTAGCAGCCTTTCGTAGAAAAGAGGTTCCTGCTGGTTTATTATGCTGCCATCTTCGCCAACCATGCACAATGCCGGTAACACTTGCCCTCTGTAATTGGGGACCTAGAGGCGTTTTACCCCCATGATATGCAATTTTCTGAATCAGTTGTAAGCAGTTGTGTGGGGAAATTGTTTTCTTCTGGGAAAGAGAGGGAGAGGGAAAGACTGAGCGGCTCAAAAACTCGACAATTTCTTAAAGGTGCTCAGAGTGTAAAACTATTATCCAATTTTATAGGGAAAGCTCCAGTGGAGCATAAAGTGCTTAATGTTTAAACACTTTTACACCATATGTCTTCACTAAACTTTTATTGAAATCTGATACAACAACACAAGAAATATTTCTGCAAAAATATACCCCCAATCTTCATAAGGAATCTGTGATTAAATAGGTTACAAAATGGCAAACTAGAATATTAATATGGGCTCTTTTGTGACGTGATTTTATATAACATGCAGGAATATATTAGAAACTTAATATAGTGTATACAAAGTATCTGTAAGTGCAGACTTGCTGATAAAAGTAAGCTATCTTACAGATGAAACAGCAATGGTGGACACACACCAAAATTACTCAAACCAAATAAACACAGGAGTTCTTATTCCAAATGACACATCAGTCGTCTCTGTTTTTTGGTTAAATGTGGAATCATTTGTACTGTGCTTTGCCAAAACAAGAAAGATTTTATTTCTCAGCACTGATCTTCTATATGCTTCTTTTGGGTCTCTCCTCCTGTCCATCGTTCTGTGGATCTCCCTGGAGGGCAAAGAGCACACCATTGTAAATATTCACCAGAAGTAGTACATTTGTGTTTAGAAGAATAAACACTATATAATAACTCACCAGGACAGAGAAAGCCCCAGAACGACCTGAGTTCCTCCTGTTGGGTGGCTCAGTCTTCACCTGCCTCCTTGCCCTAACCACCTGGAAGTGAATACAGGAGAGTGTAGTTTCTTAACAACTGACATTTTCTGTGAGCACATCAACGTATTTCAGCATCCTAAAAGAGATTATGATGAACATTTTCCATTACAAAACTGAAAGGACATTGTCAGAATGATTGCCTGATACCAAAAGGCCACTTTTGAACAGATTATACCAGTGAGTAGACCAAACTGATCCAATAAAACCAAGTAAGGTGGCCTTATAACTGTACACATCTGGACTCTTTGCCCCAGCTGTTTCCTCTACTAAGGGGTTGCCATGGAGACTCACCTGTAGGGGGGTGGCTTTCTTGTCGTTGCTAAGGAGGGAGAAGGAGCCGACGCGGGATTTACGCTTGTTCTTTTTCTTATTCGCAGCTTGAGCCAAGTGTCGTCTGGACCTATCAGCCTAAGAAACCACAGACACAGGAATTAGTATAAGCATTGATACATACTGTACACACATATGTTCTCTATTTGAATCCACTAAGCTGAATTTTATTATTATATGATCATAGATCTTAAATTGTACTTTTTCTATTAAGTTAGCAAACACATTTCTGAGGATCATTTCTGCATTTGAGCACATACAGATGATACAGCATGACTAAAACCACTGTACACCAGTCCCTACCTCCCCCACATTTGGCTTTTACTCACTATGACTCCTGCCTGACTAACAAGTGTGGTTTACCTGGATGAGAGTATTCGGAAAGCCTTTGACTGAGACGGCCCCGGGCAGGCTGGAGTGGCTCAGGTGGGTGGAACTCCGATGCTCCAACTGTCTCTTACGTCTGAGCAAAGCCTACAAGGGTGAGAGTCACAACCACATCCACAACCACAGAGTGAAACAACAACTCCTGCACGTCTCTTTCTCTTATGTCCTGTCCTGCTCTGTACCGTCCCTGTCCTCACACTTAGTCTCATTTTTTTTACTGGCAGTCAAACTCCAGCAAAATTATTATTGTCAGTGGCCATACGCCATTTCCTGCTTTTTCCATTGATCTGCGCATAAACAAAGCGCTGCTATTGATTCACTTGTTTTCCTGATAAATAGACTGTCACTTTGAGAAACAACAGGGTTCAGTTTGCCAATTAGGTAAATGTGGTAAATTTATAATGGTACAGCAGGGTCTGGACTCCAGCAGTGCTTTTTCCTCCTAACGTTATATAAACATGGAAATAAAAAAGACTGTTTCCAGTCCTGGATAATAACTTCCTATTTTTCTCTTTTTGTTGAAAACAAAATTGACTAGATTAGCTACACAATATTTGCCTTGTAATCACTTGTGACACCATTTAAAGTGCTTATAGTGATTGCTGTTGACCTACATTTTGATGATTGTTTTCATTTTCAAGGTGCAATGAGATTTGACGAATATTCGAGAATTCGCTGTGGCACAACAGCTGTATAGTTTGGAGTTGAAACATAATTTCAATATGTCATTACAGGGAAGCAAACGTTGCTAGTGTGTGTTTGTTTCCCTCAGTCATTTCAATGCTTCTGTGGCTTTATCACATTTACATCATATCATCACCAATTTCACTCGGTTCGTTTCCAATTAATCTTTCCAGTGTCATGATGTCTTTCCCATTATCTTACACCATGAACCAGACCTGCTCTGAACTAGAGTTCTCTCTCACATGAACTAAAGTATTCAGACTGAGGCAATAATCTTGAGTAGGATAGCAAATGAGTAAGTGGTGGCACATACCAGTCCTTCAGTTAAGGGTAGGGCCCTCTGTTGTTTCTGATCATCAGACTGAAAAGAGGAAGAAAACATGCAGAAATTAATAATCTTATACTGCAGACCAAGCATGGTACTGTTAGTGCACTGTGCACTGTTAACTTTTTATGAATATGTGTCCATTCAGTAAAAGGGTCCCTCACACTGGTAAAGTAAGAAAATAGTCCAGTGACCCAGACAAACCATGCCCTGTCTAACTAAATGTCACAACAGATGCCATTACTTCACAAAACAGTTAAGTCTTTACCAAACATGGCAGCACTTCTGTGAGCGTGTTTGTAGGATATTAAGCAAAATGCCGCCTTCCTCAAAACCTGCCATAATCCATCTGGCTTTCCTGTTATGTGCTGCCGAGTCCCATAAATTACTCATTAAATGTATTCCATTCCATTATAAACACAAGTGACCTTGGTGGGAAAAGGCAAAACACAAGTAAATTAAACCAAATATAGCCTTTGAAAGGATGCCACATCGGGTATTAGTTAGTTCTCCCCACATTTGAAGCTTAAAATTGCGCATGCTGTAATTATAATACAAACAACTGCTGCAGAAAAGCACATATGTGGCACAAACTCCCTCAGATGGAACAGAATTCCCAATGAAAACTCTTTCATGTGTGGGTGAAAATCCTCCTTTCTCCCCCTGCAGCTGTCGAATCCGTTGTCCAGATGAGGGCGATTACTTTGGACAGAACACGAGGACTGTCCACAGAAAAATGCTAACCACAAGTTTAAAGTATAACAGCCGCTAGCCACATGAAAAGCCAAAAAAAAAGGGAGCTGAAAGATTTTGTTCCACAGAGGGGTGTATTTTTGGTGTGGTGGCATTATGGCTGTAAAAACCATTACAATGGGACTTTGTTTCTGTTAGAAAAAAAATTATACGTCTCCACAGGTCAAGGCTAGACTGTACACGTCTCCTGCCATCCTGAAACACACTTGACCACTATTATCGTCACAGCAGCCTCTTTCGAAGGAGTCAGAGTGAACTTACATTCCAGCAGAGTTACTGGCTTCCTCTGACCTGAGCTGCTGTATAAACACTGACCACACTGTGTCTGACAAAAACTAAAAAACTAAATCTGACATTTCAACCTGAACTTAAAGTACGAACTTAAATATTACTACTGTTTTTATGAATCATACTGATTGATAAGGTGAATTTGAATTCAACTTATTAAATCTGTCAGTCACATGGAGGAAATGCTGTGATGAGTTAGTTTTAAGAGTCAACTGAGATGTGACTTTTACAAAGGAGACTGACAGAAATATCTTTTTTCTATGTTCACTGTAATTTTCAAAATTTTAAACATACTATTCTCTTAAAATGAATATCAAACTGACTTTTCACTGCCAGCTTGCATTACATAAAGTGTTAAGTAGCTGGAGAAAACGCTGATAATTCAGATTCTATTCACTTTCATTGGAGAGGAGGGTTAGTTATTATGTAGTTTGGTCCAGCAAACAGCATTTAAACAGACTCAAACAGGCTACACTTACCCCTGTAGTGTCACAACAGCACATATGATGACTGATACCTAATGAACACTTTGGTTACCACTGTCCTTCCCTAACTATCACATCCATTAGAAGTGCGTCTCTTACCTGTTCGTCTGCGGTCTGTCCGCTGACACACAGCTCTCCTTGTGTTGCTCCTGAGCAGTCCAGGGCGTGTGACAGCAGGCTCGCCTGCAGGCAGAGCACGCACAGCCAGATAGTAAACCCCATGATCCACACAGGAACTCGAGTGTTCCCAGCCCCTGTCAGCTCCTTGCTTTATACGCTCGGCCCTGCTAATGGGGAACAGATGCAGGGGAACGGGAGGCCATGCCAGCTTCACGCAGACAAACAGCCCACCACAAGCCTGCGCTATGCGCCAGCCAGTGGCCTGCGGTCCTGCAGAAACATGTCAGACATCTTGAGGGGGCCTCCCCTTTAAAAAAAAAAAAAAAATCTCCCCCCTACTCCACTAAACCTACCCTAAAAAGACTATGAAGGACATTTTCCACTTATGCCTGCAGTGGAGCTCCTGCCAAATTGTGTGTGTGCGTAAATAGGAGAGCAAAGAGAGAGTGGAGAGAGAAAGAGAAGGAGAGAGAGAGAGAGAGGGAGGGTGAGAGGAAACCTGCGTTGTCAAACCTCTGTACATAACAAATGAAAAATTGGTGGTTTGGTTCTTGTAATGTCTTGAAGAAATGCTGCATTATGCGGTGAATTTGTCTGGGTAGATGAAATTCTTAACTTCTGCTGTTTATACAGTTTGGCACTGATCCAAACACTTGAGAAAGCCTTTTAGAATTACAGTAATTACTCCTCTGTGGACTTCACAGTGGAATATACAGCAGCCATACACACTGTCAATCCATCTTACCGTTTACAACTCAATACTGTGGTACTGTACCACCGTATCGACAGTGAAAAGGGGATAAATATTTTGGACCTGACCTGGAGTGGAGACCCAACAGTTGTTAGCATTTTGATTAACAAGAACCTCTTATCTTCATCAAGTCATAGCTCCACAAATATACAATATTGTCTGACCTGAAGGGTTTATAAGGGGCGTGGTACGAAGACTATCCTCAGTCAAGGTTAAAAAAATTATACAGATGCCAGGCACATGGCATGCTGGTTGTTATTGTATTCATATACAATATCATCTGACCTGTGGGAGTTTATAAGGGGCATCATACCAAGACTATTATCAGTCACGGTTCAAAAATGTATATTTATACCAATGAAAGTATAAGATTTATACAGATGCCAGGGACAGGGCATGTTGGGAGGTCTCTTTTGGCCATATTCTTTCTGACGTGCAAAACAGCACAGACTGTTGTTAACTAGCTAGTAAGTCACACTGTGATCTGACTGTAGCTCTCTCAAGAGACAATGTCCAATAAATAATTGTCCAAATTCTCTGATTTCTATGAAAGTGTATTTTATTCACATGAAAAAAAAAAAAAAGGTTGGCTACCACCAAAATAATGTATTTTAACATTGTGGTCATAATGGTGATACTTTTTTGGAATGCAGTGTAAAAAGTTTGAGAACCTTAGATAAACGACTTATGATCGGTTGGGAAAGAAAAAATTAAAAAATAGAAAGAAACTTTGTGTTTTGAGTTCATTTTCTCTTATTCTACAGTATGTTTTAGATTATCTGGAAAGCACGTGGGTTTATATACCTCTGTGGGAGTTTATATGGCCTTTAAAACAGAGCATACCGTAAATAATGCATCTTTTGATGGGGAAAGTTGTAGATGAATAGGCAGCCTGTCTGAAGGTGTATTACAATATGGAAAGAGTGAGTGGGAGTGAGAGAGACGAGAATGAAGTCTTCAAGCCTCAGGCTCTGGGTCACTGAGGAATTGTCTCCCGCTACGATTTAAACATGCACCGCTGTGAAAATTGTGGAAATTAAAGTTTAATTTCCGGTCCAAGTCGAGCCCATATACCACTTTCCAGTCCCCTAGCATATCAGTAAAAGATGTTGCTTTTTATTCAACAAACTTGAACAAGATTGTGAAAGTGACTATAATGTCTCTAATTTCCCAGTGAGTCACAGTTTGAGTAAGGAGAATGAAAAATGGTTATTCATCTTCATTCCCAGCTCCTAAACACTCCCTGATTTTTTTCTGAGATAAGTTCGACACTGTGTAGCAACTGTTGTTGCAAACTTCTCCCTGGAGGTTCAGCGAGACCATTGGCTAGACAGCTGCGGGCTAATGATGTGAATTGATGGAGGGGATGTTTAGTCAGGATACAAGTAGAGAGTAGAGAGTAAAAAATAACCTCAAAATAGCGAAACACTGCTTTACTTGGCAGCCAATCCAAAATGGACTCAAGTCTACAAGTGGACATGTCATGTCAGCCACTTTACTGGACTGACCAAACAATTTATTTCCTTCTGAGAATCACAGTGTGAGCTTTAGTTTAACAAAGCATCAGATGACTTCTTGTAAGTCATGTCGAAATCAAGTTACCAAGGTTACAAGTTTACATTAACCACTCACAAACCACAATGTGGCCACGTAAGAAGACTGTAACCACTGTAAGGGAGTTATTTCATACTCCAAATCCCTGTTATCCACTCTACACTTTCAAGTATAAAGTTTTTAATGCATTTCAGGGAGTTAACTGTAAAAGATTGCTATGCAAAACCACTCTGAGTATTCGCCACTCCTGCCTCCCTGTGGGAAGTGTCATTCATCAGCGTCTCTGCTTTGAGCTGTCAATGTGCCCGAGGATGATGCTCTACAGCTAGCAGCTGCTGACCTTGAAAAAAAAGGGGGAAAAAAGCACCTTTTTTTCCACAGCACACTGTGTGCTCTGACCAGAGATGAGAAGACAGGTAATTTGTGACACATAAATACTTCTAGAAATGTGTTTGTGTCTGTGTGTGAGGGCAAGCAACAAAGCTATTTCGCAGTATGATGAGAGATAAGAGAAAACAGGAAATGTAACTTCGGAAACAACATCTGGATTACGAGACATGACTCATAAAGTAATGGATGTTTTGGATTATGTAATTGAAACATCGACTCTCTGGCTGCCTCATTTGTTAAAGGGTTGGTTCACCCAAATTACAGAGAGACATTTTCTCATGTAACTCTAATGGTATCTATTCAGATAGTTTTGGTTTTATTTGCCCCAGTTTTAAGATATCTGTCTCTGAAAATAACGCCACCCCCAATACTATGGAGGTGAATGGAATTTTGTTTGTGGAACTGAAAGCATGTACAAAGTTCAACAAGATCGTGTGTTTCCAGAAACATTGCCCCTATTACTCTGTGTAATCCACAAACCTCACTGTGAACCATTTGTCATAAGGACTATTTCTTTGTCAGAAATTAGGCTAGTGAAAGTAGTCTAGTTCATGAAAACTATTGATATAATGGGACTAGTGGTACATTTAAATATTTGTTTTCTTGGTTGACCTGTTTTATTGGAAGGAATTGGAAGGTTTAATGTCCTGAGAAAACACCTATTTCTTTGCTTGCAGCTACAGCCAAGAGACAGTTAGCTTAGCTTAGCATAAAGACTGGACAAAAGGGGAAACAGTTAGCCTGGCTCTGTCAAGATATAATATGCTAATTAGTGAGCTTTAGAGGTGCTGGTGGGTGAATTTGGTAACCTTTCCAGTCTAAGCTATTTTTTCGTAAGATTTAGGGCTCTATTTACAGAATATGGCAGCAATATAAAATGTATAACTATGTTTTCATTCTTGTATAATCACCTGAAAATCATTATGTTTTTGTTTCTGCTGAATGAGCCTTTTATATCTACGGATGCCACAGGTCCTCTTCCACAGAGTTGGCCATGTTGAACTATAGTAGCTAAGAATGGTCAAACTATACACAGCTCTGGATAGGGCTTTTTGTGTTTTTCGTGACTACCATAGTTTCACCAGTGTGCTCGCGTGTGTTCAGCTCAGCCTCTGCCTGAACCAAGCAGCAACCTTCATGGCTTTGAAATGAAGACAACCAGAGCCACCACACAGAGCTTCACAATGGCTCTTCAGAAACCTATGGGTGACATCACGGATACTATGTCCATGTTTTATACTGTCTGTGGTCTGAACTCTAGTTGTCTCTGTTATTTCCCTCTGCTCTCTCTCCTTTTTCATCTCTGTACATTTCAGAAGTACCTTCATGAAGTTCTGGGATACACCCAAAGTTTACTGTTTCAACTCACACAGATGTATCTTGTGCCACCACAGGTGAATTTGCTTTTCATTCTGTCTGGCCAAGAAAGAAAAACTAAAAATCTACTTCTAATTTGGAGAAAGCTGAGTATTCTCTCCCACATCACATATAAAGGGATTGTGTTGGCTCAGTGTTTTATAGATTAATCTTGCTGTAAAGGAAAACTGCAGCTACCCTTTACAGCTGTACATATGTATTTGTATGTACAAATACAAGTACACATTTGTATGTGAGTACTAAAACAAATAATAGCCAATGTAAGTGTATTTGCTTCACCATTGAAGGGCACATAATATGCTTCCAGATGACATGACAGTCAATTAGCCTCCTTGTGCATCAAGGTGAAATTTGTCCTATTCAGGCCTGACAAACCAAACGCAGTTCAATTATGTCTCCGTGTTATTGCATGCATATATTGTATGTGTGTGTGACAGATGAAGAAAAAGCTCCCATGTATAGGAAGAGTAAGGCATGAACAGTGTGTGTAGATGATAACTAGCTGAGAAATGAGAAACTGATACTCATGTTTCCTCCTTCTGCTCTGTGCAACTGGACAGGCTCATAGGTCTGATTGCAAATCAATATTCCTCTACAGCACATTGCCCTCTTCTTCTTTCTATGTGGCTGCTTTGGTAACAGCTTTGTGAAAGGTGCAAAGGAGTGAAAGCAGCGAGGCTTTCAATCCTCTCATGTGGAAACTGGAGGAAGCCAAGGACGAGGCTGAGGAAAAACAGTACGGCTGTGCTGCAATTTGTGTGTTTGTCATTGAACAAAGAAGGATTATTGTCTGGCCTCTTACATTTCACTTTCCCTTTATGTGTCCTTGGCTGCTTGAACATTAGCATACTCGCATTGAGGAGAACTTATTTTGACTCAAAGTGAATCTTATATCATCAGTTACCAACTGTATTTGTGTTTTAATCTCACCTCTGTATCCTAATGCCCTACACTGAATATCCATCCCATATCACTGAAAAAGGTACTCTGTAATCACAGGCCTGGTTTTCCCACACCAAACAAATAAAATACTCCAAATGCAGTCTTTTACAGATCACCATGACTTATCAATTAAGACATCAAAGCTCCCAGGAAGAGAAAATATTCAGTCTGTAGATAATCCATTAAATCGTAAATCACTGTGAACACATTTCAGAGCTGGGGGCTGTGAAATGAGTCGACATGTATACACAAATATCTTAGGTGGTTTTAAAATTGTGGGAAGTGCTGATCTCACTCCATAAAACCCACAGGCCAGGAACATGTTGATGTTGAAACATTAATCCGTAATAACAAAAGGGCACACTGCTGAAATGATGTTTCTCCAAAGGCCTTGAATAAATATTTTTCATCATGTTTTGACATGTGTGATTACATATAAATGTAAATGGTTTGCCTTCCAGTTATAAAATCTGTTGATAGAGATATAATCTAGACACACTATTTTCGTCAGTGTGTTTCTCTTGTTCTAGGTGAAGAAAATGGCTGCCCAATTCCTGTAGCCTCTGTAGACCACAGGACAAGTGTAAAGAAATTGTTGTGTTTTCCAGGACAGTCATTCTTAAGCTTTTTAAAACCATAGCAGTGCTTAATAGTGATTTTTTTTTCTCATGGTACCATCTCATTCCCACCCCTGAACACATGACAAGCATGCACATTATGCCTTTTCAACTAAAAATTTGATTTAGTTATAAGAACGTATTGAACTAACTAAAAAAATAATAGTGATGTATCTCAGCAGCCTTCACTGATGTATTTGAACCAGCACTGCCTGTATGCAGGTTGTCATTCAGGTCATGTTAATGGAACGTCGCTGGGTTTTTTTTTGCAGGTGAGACATCCTGGTGTGGGACAGCTCTCCAATAAGATCCCTAAACGTGATGATCAGGTGAGCTCAGGTTCATCATTTCTGTTAACTCTTAAATGCTAACTTCTTATTTCTTCTGCACCTTTTGCCCTTCACTCCACTTTGGGAACCACTGCTTGAAAAGCATATGGGAATTTAAGAAAATCAGCATTTGAATAGGAAGAGCTATTTGAAGGAACAAAAGTAAATCACAACAATTCATTGGAGAACAACTCTCCATGATCTAAATGGTGTAAGAGCCTCCAAATGTGGATTATTAAGCTCTTAATGGATAAGTTCAAGCCAAGTCTATGAGCAGCACCATACATGACCACACTATAAGTGATATTGTACTGACTCTTTATGGAGACAATGATATAAAGTGCCAATTAAACCCAACTTGTCCAGCACACAGACCACTGCACATTCAGCCAGAATGCTAAACAGGATATCATAGAGAGTGTCAGACGTAGTATGGGTCATGCCCTCTCACTATCTCTCATTTATATCCCATCCTCTCTCCGCTCTGGTTACCATGGCAGCAAGGAGATGGATTCAAACAATGCCACTGAGGGTTGAAGCCTTTGACGAGAGGAGAGAGCTGACCATATCTGTATTTGGTTGAGACAAGATGTGGACAGTCTGACGTGTCTGTACTGCTCTCTCCAGCTGCAGCCATACATGCATTATTACATACATGTCAACAACAACACACACATTCATTTACACACCCATGTTTGATGACTTTAAGTCCAATATTCACTCTCCTTTCAGCTTTGCTATAGTCTCCACCAACACTTGCGTAAAATATCTGGCTCATTAGCAGCTAAATGCTGTACTATGTTCACCAGCTAGCTACTAGCTTTGTGGTTTGCCATTTGTTGACGGGCATGTAGCATATAGTAAGTCTATCAAAGCATTTTTTTTTCTGAAATCAGCTGTTTGTGATGGCTTGAAATGGGGTTTGAGAGAAAATATAGCAGTGAGACTAAATCAAAACAATCAAGTTGAGGGCCGTAAAATCAAAATAATGAGCTTAAAAACTAGAGTGATAGTTGGTTTTTTACCCTTTTACATTATACATAGTAATTTCATCAATGATTAGCATAAAAATATTTATTAGTGCAGCTCTAATTTGTGGTATCATTAAACTGGTGCTAGTACGCTCTGAGCTAACTGAGCATTTGTGAAAAATGAAGGTTATGTATCTTTGGACTAGAAGATAGAATCATTTCAAGCTATTTCATTAATATATTTGCACAGATACACGGGTGCTGTCATGGGCTGCTGAAATGATCATAGTCTGGGCTGAAGTGCTTTTTTAACAAGTGTTGCTAAATCTCAGACCTTTTACAGAAATATCTTACAGAGCTGGGTGGCTAGCAACAAAAACACCTCTTTTGTAAACAGCTGCGGCTAAACTTGGCTGGAGAAAAGTATTGGCAAGCAAACTGGGAAGTGGAGTGGCTGGCAAATTTACTCTCATTCATCCACATTTGTGAAATAAACACAGGAAAGGAGGGGGGTTAGCAGGCTTCTGTGCTGTGTGACTAATATTGTCTGGAAGGAGACTGACCAGACAGTCAATATGTTGTGCTTTCTGAACACTGAAAGGGAAAATAATTAGTTAGAAGCTATTGGAGGCTAAAAGGAATACTTAAAGTATGAATGCTAATAGCTTTACGCTGTAAAATCATCCATATCATTTATACCATTAGAAGCTTTAATCCTTGAAATATCTGACCTTCTGTTCTCCACCCTCTTCACTTTCAATGACCTGCCATGTTCATTGCATTTTTGTCACTTGTTTGTGTTCAAATGCAAATCAGTGTTAATGAACATCTGCTCTGAAGATGTTTTGCACCTCCTGAGCAGACTGGCTCGATCCAGTACTAACAACCTCAGCGGTGTGTTGTGTATCCAGGAGGTAAAGGAGTTGTCTTCTGTTATGACTGTGATTTTCCTCAACTCCTGCTTTAACTCATTACTCAGCCCAGAGGACGATCAGCTCTTGTTTATTAGCAGTAACAGAGGAAATGGCTTCATGACTCGCTTCCGCTGCTGAAGCCCTATCCATCCTGGAGATTTCTAAAATTCATTTATCAAAGGTAAAAAATACAAAAAACAAATCCATCTATCTATACAACAAATGTAAAAAATATAAAATGTGAAACCAGCTTCTTTCCCCCTCTCTCTCTATCTCTCTTACTAAACACTGTGCCAGCACAATGCATGGAGTGACTCACTGTGTTTGTTTGGTATTTGTGATGCTTTGTTTCCAACACTGGAATGGCCACTTATGGGCAATTAGTCATGCTGAGTAGGCAGAGGCTTCACCTCCACCTCGTCGCTGACAAACACAAGAAAATGTATGTTTAAATGGAATAAGCTGAGCGACTGCGGGCTGAACAATCTGACAGTAGTGAGGGAGGGGACATGTTGCTCATCTTGGCGTCAGTAGATAGACAGCAAAGGACTTAAAACACACGTTACTGTGTGAGTAAAAACAGGAGCTTTAATCCAAAATCAATACTCCATCTTCATCCAGGGGTCTGTGGTGGCTTAGGCCTTTAATACTTTGATAGCAGTTATGACAAATCATGTATTTTACTAATTGTTTTCCACTGAATGGGAAATAATGGAATATGCTTCATGGGCCTGTTAACATCAGCTTTATAGCCATTTACAGCTTACAAGGTAATCATACATAATTCTTCTCAAGAGAGGTCAGTCTTTCCCTGCTGTTGGAAATGATCTTTTTTGTCTTAACACATGCATGTGAACATATTCTCAAATTACAGTAGACATATTTATGCACCGTAAAACATTCACACATGGTTAAATGTAAAAAGATGTTTGAAAGGTCACACTCTTGAATCCACTTGAGTCTTAAATTAAAGGTGAATTCTGTAACTTTCCACATGTTGCCCTCTAGGGCAGCAAGAGGGAAGTGAAATTATGTCTGAACTTTGGGCTTGATTATGTGAATGAAGTGGCCCGTGAAAATGACCAAATCTGCCGATTTTCTGATTTTCTGAGAGGGCAAGAATCACCCAAAGACAATTTGTAATTGTACAATAGATTACCAAAAGTCACGAAGGATACAGTGTTAGTGTAAGGTAAAAGAAGGCATGAATGATAGCGTCATATTTATTCTACTAATGTGGAAAATCCTGGTTGGTGACAAATTATTTGTGAACGTGATCACACACCTACTATCACAGAGGAAGTGGTACGGCCTCAAAAAGCTTCCCCCTGAGGATCACAGGAAGAAGAAAAGTCAACAGGAGCAGGATATAAGACACTGTTACCAGGTGGAGACAGAGGCAGGCTTATGTAGGTCAATATAGATCATGGATCACTGAAGAGTGACTGAATGCTGAGTGTAGCAGGTGCAAAAGCCCGTCCCCTTAGGTAAGTGCATCTGATACGTGCTACTTCCCTGAACACTGAGACATCACTGTGTTTGTATTCTAGGTATATGATCTCTAAACATATCCAGAGTCACACTGACAGGTTTGATCCACAAGTCTCTCTTTGCTTTCGAAATTATAAATCCTCTCATCTGTCGACTAGTAGAAGAACTGATTTAACATGTTTATATCAGAATCAGTGCAAATGCTTATTTCTCCAGTAAGTTCATCACTTTTTGCAACACATCACGCATATGAGAAAATGAAAATATTCAGACATCATAAATAAACATTGGTTTAGAAAGTATTTGTTCTCCTAAATCACCACATTTTGGACAGGAGCCCCAAAATATGTTATTTTTATAGCACAATTATAGGATTGCAGGATGTCAGGTAGCTAAGGTCAATGTTGACACAATTTAGAAAACTTCAGTATGGATCCCACATTTATGCCATCCTGTTCCCAGCACTAGTGATAAAGTTCCTCTCTGCGTGGAGTGAGCTAACAGTGGGCTACCATAAAGTGTACCCCAGTAGCTGAAGTGTCTCTGTAGCCAGAGAGCGAGCAGGAAGTGCAGCTCATGTGTCTCTCCACCCGTCTCATCAATGCAGCTTTCTATTTTCCAAGATAGAAGCTGTGCAAAAGGACCACTGGTACTTCGTGGTACTCATCTTTCTCACTTTTCAAAAACATATGCCAACTTTCAGGCATATTTTAGAGTTTGGATTGTTTTTGGTCACTATAACAAAATCATAGATTGAATCTTTCAGTACGTTTAATTATGACAAGAATTCACAGAGCAGCTGAGTGGCAGGTTTTACTTCGGAGGCCCCCTGGTGGTTGAGGTTTACTTTTACCGTGTCATTACTTCATCCAGTGGGTACACATTTGAGTGATTGGTGTTGTCTGCCTGCATGAAGTTACAGTAATAGAGCAAATTGTTACATGTTTCCCAGACATAACATCCATGAATCAACTTATCCTGGCTGCTAACATACAGTTATGATTCATTGATCATTTGTACGGGTTCTGAAGGATGACATTTGGTCGAAGGACGAGATCATATAGTGTGCAGTGAAGCCCTCAGAGAGAAGAGACCTCAAATGCCAACTTTCAGACCGAGGAGCTATAATCTGTCTCCAAACATGCAACAATACTGAATGTCACAGCAGACAATAAACACATGCTTACACGTATGAGCACACAAGAACACTGTAACACCAGCATGTGACACGGATAGAAGGACCAGCATGCTTTGCTCTCCTTAGTCACTCTACATATTTCACTTTAGCACTCATAACTCCCCTGGCAGGCTTTGATGACTCCCCTGCTCGCAAAATCTATCACACATTGTTGGTACATGTTAAAGCATGCCACGCTGACCTGCTGATTGCATTTTCACATGGCTGCTACTGAGGACGACCGCATGAATATTCCCTCTGTTCCCACCTGCGAGCTTGACGGGATTATTAAAGTGTGCAAATGCACATAGTCTCTATGCTATATCCCCCCACTGTATGCAGCCTTTAAGAAATATAAAAACGTTTAGTGAATAAGCCACAAATTTATAAAATCATGCTTTTATTCACCTTAGGTTTGCAAATGTAAATGCAAGGTCATGCTGCAAGTGTAAAGCACTGAACACCAGTATATCCGTAGCATGAAGCCTGTAATACGCTTTACTCAAACCTAAATGTGACCTGCAGCTGCCTTAAGGTTGCAGAAATGTGCTTGTGACCAGAGGATTGCTGACGTAAAACCTTACAATGACCCTCTCACTGTACACAAGAGCTACTTAGTGACCTAGATTAAGAGACTGGGATTGTACTGGGAGTGGCCGTACCCAGTAAAGTTGCTCCTCTTTCCATCCTGTCATGGTGACATCTGCTCTTTTCTGCCTCTAGTTCACCTGATGCATTGTAAAACTGTCACTATTGACATGTATAATGTTTCCTCTACCTTGCTTTTATGGTCATGTCACACCAGCAGCCCATGTGGCTGTATTTCAATGTGACTGTTTCCCCTGCTCCAGCTAAATCTTTCCAACAAGGCAAGAAAACATTCAGTTTAAGAGGCCAGACATTATGCTATTTAAATCTCCAAGCAATGAGTGGTGAACCATGATAATCACACTTGTTTTAAAGTGCACCACTGAACATCCGCTATGCAGTCATATTTGCTCAAGTTAAAGATTTGAATAATCGGTTTAGAAAGTGACTGGAGTTTAGAAATGCATAAATGAAGAATCGTGACCTCACCATGTAGCTTTTACCAGTTAATGTTAATGCAAACAGTGTGTCTGAGCCTCTGACTGAGAATTAGGACACTCCTACTCAGGTCTTGGATGATAGCAAAGAGGAGATAATGAGGGTTAACAGGGAGGACCACACACAGGGAGGCGAGAGAACTATAGACAGGTACAAATAATAATGAAAGATCTATATGTCAATCTATATTGTGTAAGAATTACACAGCCTGTGTTTGAATGTACCTCCATGAATTATGTGCTCTCTGGGCTGAAATATTTGCTGTTTCTGTGTACATTTGAATCAAATACCTGAGATTACAGATACTGCAGCAGCAGCATTGTGTTTGGTTCTGTACGTACTGCATGTAGATCAAGGGTGTGACCGTGTGTGAGGCACACAGGTTCGCAGCACACAAGTCCATAGTGACTCATGGAGGTGTTTTTGTAAGTGAAAACAGGGCCTTAAAGTGGAGAATATATACGAGCAGCTTCTCTGACAGTATCTCTTGTAAAATGCAGCCTTAATGGGCCTAAATAAAGCAGCCCAGCTTGATTTATAACCTCTAAAAAGTAGCATATTATTATTACAATGTTAAGTCTGCTCTTTATCTTGCTAAAAATGGCCTTGTTGAGCAAGTACCACAACCCAGATTTTTACAGTGCTGTCAGCATTTTTTCCCCAGAAGGCTGTGCACTAATAAAGAGAACAAACAGGCAGGTTTTGTCCTCAGCTCTGAAACTCTGCCAGACCACAACTCAGGAAGACTTGAGGCACTTAAGTGGCCCTGCAAAATACAGTTAGGATAGATAGATAGATAGATAGATAGATAGATAGATAGATAGATAAAATTATTCATATAAGAGGGATTTAGTGTGTATGCACAGTATACTTATTTGCTTATGTAATTCATTGTACGTGGGTTGGATGTTTTCATCTCTCTGAGGTTAATTGCACTGTGACTAGCTTTGTGAATGGAGCAGCCAGCCAACACACTGCCTCCTCCTCCTCCTCCTCCTTCAGGAGGAGCAGTGCCAAATTGGAGCGCAAGATGCCCAGGTGCCAGCATAAAAAAAAAAAATAAAAAAAAAAATGGGATGAGATATCAGATCAGCCAAGCACGGAAAAAGACTCAACTATCTCTGATTTCCAACCTGCAGCTTTTACAGCGCCATCCCGACACTCGCTCTGTGTCACCAAGAGTACAGGAAGAATCAAGGTTGGGTGCCAATCCCTCACCTCGCTCGCCGTGCGCCCTCCCTGCCTACCTCCCTCCCTCCCTCCTCCTCCCTCCCTCCGTGTAATACAAACCTCGTGATCGCCCATTCAGCGTTCCCTGCGTCTGCTGCTTTGGGGGCGAAATAATAAGCCGACTCACCGAGGGGCAGGCCAGCCAAACAAAAAAAAAAAAAAAAAAAAAAAGTATCTAGGAGACAGACAGGTGTCGCGGAAGTTTACACTTGCAGAGGCGCATCCCTCCGCGTCTCTTTTTTTTTTTTTTTGGTCAGTATCTGGGATAACGTGAAAGAGACTGTAACTGGCGGTCATCCGGCACCCACTGATCCTGTGTAAGTGATTCTCCACATCAACTCACTGCGAATAGGTGAATGTTAGCCTGTTGTAACGAGCAGGAGGATTCATGAAACATGAGCCTCAGTGGCAGGTGTCTTGCTTTGGCTGTGTGTGTGTGATTCAGACGTTCGCTGCATGCTTGCATACCTTTAAATATGATAATGCACGTTTCTGCGAAAATATCTGTGATCACCTCTAAACTGCCGTTTGCTGCAAGCTGCCCGATTCACTGGCAACGCACACACATAGGTGCTAAAGCTGACACGGATTTCGCACAGATGTTATCATCACAGTCAGTCAGTCAGCCAGCCAGCCAATGTGGCCGGATGAATGACATGGATAGGTGCTGCTGGGTTTCAAATGAGGAAAGTGCGGCATTTTTGCGGGATGTGAGGTGGATGTAATCAGGTGGATTTGCCTCACAGCCAGTCCAGAGTGCTGAAATGAAAACTAAGGTGCAGGAGGTGTAGAATGTGACTCATCTTTTTGTCTATAGGGATACTATTAAAAAATAAAGTCATGTTTTGCATTTAAAACAAATGAAAGCTGGAAACCTTTATTTGGGTGTGCAGGTGGGGTTATTTCTGTCACCTGTTGACAATAATACCAGGTCATCTTTGGAAGCTTTTTTAGGGAGACACCAGGAATACATTCACCCACATACTGGATGAATCAGTCTGCTATTCTGAGCAATTCATTCAAAGAAAAATCGAGATTGTGAAGACAGGATTACAACCCATTCTTAGAGTTTGTCGTTCTCAACACTTTGTCACATGCACACTGACTCAGAGGAAGATTCAATTAGCATCTGTTTTGATTCTAACACTTCAGGTCAAAATGTGTTTGCATGTGTGTGTGCGTGTGTGTTCACAGATCAGCTGCAACATTCTCACCTTGCCAGCCTCCTCCCTTGCTCTGCATAGAGTGGTAATTGGCCAGGTAGTGATGGATGTGACACCACAGGTCGATGTCAAACAGTGACAAATGATCAAGGGGTCTTCCTCATACTAAACCACTGGTTGATGATTTGAATGTATCCCTCTGTTAGATGTGTGTACGTTACAGGAAGTGAGAGTCTTTATTTGGTGTGTCATGTTTCTGGCATACTGTAAGCTTTTTTTAAAGGTGGTGGTGGCAGTATTTTAATCCACGGTGTTAGCCAAAAAAGTGGTCGGATGCAGTTTTCCACAAATATTGGCAGATATGTTAGTCTTGGAAGGATCTGCAGACGTAAAACAATTTAAGCCTTTCAGACGTTTCTGTCTCAAGATATTGTTACTTTCTGAAGAAATGCCATGGCACCTTTTCATTGCTGGTTTGTAATTATACACATTACTAGGAAAACATCAAACAAAACAGCAGTATAACAGACCTTTTTCACAGGTGACATTTTGACTTGGCATAGCAGGAAAAGCACCGGTGTTGCGAATAAAATAACTACTATAACTAATAACCAAAGATCTGATCTATAATGTTCACATGAACAGAACATGTCTTTTATGGAAAAGACCCAAATGTCAGCAGTAGAAATGATAAACAGAAGGTAACTTCTTGACTCACAAACATTCAGTGTTTGGATTCACATGGGACAGTTGGTGCCAAAACTTGGATATGTAGTTGTCATTTTGAGTCAAGGATATTACGTTTCAAGTACTCTGTGACATTATCTTAAACACCTTTTAAACTCTCTCTCTCTCTCTCTCTCTCTCTCTGTGTTTTAGTGTGTATTAAAATAAGGTGTATAAGTCAGGAAAGTTGTGGTCACATCCACAGTATCACCGATCGTGGTGCATTAGACTTTTTCAAGACATTACTTTGTTTTTTGTCCGTACCTTTTCTCCTATCTACTGTAACTGTTGCTTCAGTGGTGGTGAGGAGGGTTTTACCTCATAAAAAACTGATATTAATGCTGATATTGCTATCGGCCATCGTTCTGCATATTATGCAGATTTTTTTGAAGCAATTCCATTAACTGCTCTAACTCATTTGGAGATGCTTATGGCGTTTGTAACCACTTACACTGCTCTTCCCTTAAGGATGTTAAGTATGAATGAATTCTTGGTTGATTGGTGTTCTCATAAATTCATGACTGCTGACGGGGCCTGTTCACACTATGTGCTGTGCTTTTTACTATATAGCTAGTCAAATGGTGGAGCAGGAGGAGGAATAGAGATTTTAAGCTGACATGCAGTATGAGCCCTTACCTAAAAGCTGAATTACAGTCCTGTAGTTCACTATTCTTGTTGCTCTCCTCTCTTGATGTCACTTTGACAGATACTGGTCATATCCTGCGCTGCAAAAACACCTTGAACACCTATGTTTCTGCTGTCATGTGGTCATAGGAAGACAAATGACCAGCAAGACGAAGAAAGGCCATAACACACAAAAACAAAGCTTGGGTTTTAAGCAAGTTAAAACAAGACGTTCCCGCATATTTTCCAGCCCAGTGTGGGACAGTCTCTAGCACATATTTCCCAAAAATAAATGCACCATACACACACAATCATACTACCCATTATGAATAGCTGTTAATGCAGCTCTGCAAAGTCAGTTCACTGTATTCACTCTCAGTGCAAATAGTCATTTCAGTCAAGTCGTTCTCAATCTCCTTCCCTCTGGCTGTGACGAAACGCTGATCCAATGGAGAGTGTCTAAAACAAGCAGTTCATTTAGCGCTTGGCTGCACCTGCCCTTTTAGCGCTCCAACCGGGCCTTGTCCTCAACTCGCCCATCCTCTGCAGACTCTCTGAGGTGATAGACGGCAGCAGAGCCAAGTACTCTGCAGCACTGGATGTGGTGTTTGTATTTGGTTTAGTATCAGTGTGTACACCTTTTTATTGAAGACGTGGTTGATTGATGCACATGGCGTGTCCTTTAGGGAAAAGACAGGTTCCTGTTCATGTTCCTGAGAGATGCATGAGTATGACCTATTTTCCCTCTAAAGCCATTCTCTCTCTGTGTGTCGGTCTGAATGTATTGCTCTTGTAAGCTGACAGTATTACACTGGTACACTTTATTGTAGTGTCAATCAAAATGTGACAGTAGTGACCAAATATCTATTTTTATATTGTGCAACAAGTGTGTTTGAACACTTCAAGGCTAATTCACATAAGACTTCTTCAAAGGTTACACCTGATAAAATAATGCAAAAGAGCATTTTACAAGACTTCCTGTCATGTGGCTGATTGGTACCTACAGCAGTCAGATGAAGTTCCTATAATCTACACAGCGTCTGAGATTTAAGTACAATGCTAATGTTCAGTTCCAGTACAGGAAATATTGTCCTGTATATGTTGGGACGTGGAAAGTAGGAGTATGGAGATTTGGGTGGAGGTTGGCCTGTAGTGCTTCTAACTTTCATGCAGACCAGAGACCTGAGATCACCTCCCATCACAGACGGGACTGCCATCTCTCCTTAAACTTTTTGTTGCCACACCTTTTATTTACCACACCTTATCCATATGTATTTACCACAGCCACAATCTTTCCTGAAGCATAACTATACTGTGGTTGTCATAAGCAGATATTGCAGAAAGCGAGAAATTTAAAAATGTTGAAAATGTGTTTTTCAACATCTAATGGATAAATTGTACGTGCTCAGACAAGCACACATTTTGCAGACAAACTCTTTGTCACAAAGCATGTAAACAATGCAGAGCTATGCTGATTTTTCCTGCAGATTATACAAACATTTAGAAATTATTCAAGTTATTCTTTAAGAAGGTTAAATCTGGGGCAGCTGGACTTGGTTGTAGATTGGTGAACCAAGTCCAATTGCCCCAGATTTAACCTGGATAACTGAGGACCTTCACAGTCTATTGAGTCAAGTTATTGGTTGCATTTGAAGCTGGGAGTTTTACATCCAGTCACAGTAATGATGTTAACAAATAAATCAGAGAGGCAATGTAGTGATATTCTCCCAGTTGTGGTCCTCTTTGTCTGAGACCGAGACGAGGATGTTGATTCTGAGATAAGACCTTAAAAATGTTGTTTCAAGACCAGTCTTGAGTAATACAACACTGACACACATAGTTAAATTGTACTGATTAGAGACTGAGATGTAATAATCCATAGTGTCGCTTGTGTAGTGGAAACAAGATTGCTGCTTCTGCGGCTCAGATTAGGGCTGTTAGGGGATCTTGTTCTTCACAATCTAATTGCTGTTCTTAAGAAAGACCCCTTGAAAGGTGTACAGCTCACTTTAACATCAGCTTACCAAGGTGGTGTTCAGTTCAGCCGACAACCTGTCTGACAAAATTGGTCAGGCATTGAACCACGGAGACAGTCTTGAATCAGTGTCACTAAAGGAGGGTTTTTCTGATGGAATAGCCTACACTCTTTCCCATTGTGCACAGAACGATAACTCATCTTTGCTATTATAGAGTGTGTGTTCGTGTTGCTGCAGGGTGGTGACACTGCTCCATAGCTTTAAGACATAATGTGCGCATATTTGTGTGTATGTTGTGTTTGTCTCATTGGAAATTGTCACAAGTGAAAATGGTTTGGCTGTGTGTACAGTTGCTACCCTCAACTATGTGCGTCACTAAAGCTTCAGAGGCAGACACTCTCAGAGACATAAATGATGCTCCATCCCTGTCCTTGACACCACTCACTATAAAAAGAAGGCCTGAATAATTGCCTTCCCTTGTGGCTATACAATAATGGCCGTACAGTAATGGTGCATTAATCTCCTCTATACATTAGGAGACTAGCAGGAACTGAAGACAAACATGTTAGATCAGCCAGCTGCAGTTGGTGTTGTAATAAGTTACAAAGCGACTAAGTTGATTTTCCAGCTGCTAATTTTAGACGTATAAAGAGCTGAGAAGTTGTGAATGTTCTTTGCAGTGCGGTGCTGTGAAAACATAGTCAGCCACTCTTAATTTCTCAGCATTTTTGCAGAGTTTAAACTCTAAAACTGGCTTAGATATTGGTGTGCCTTCCAGTCAGAAATAAAAAATCTGAGGGAAGAATTTGAGACCAAGATCAATGCCCCCATTACTTCTATGAATGTCACAGTTATGGTATACAGGTATACACAAAATGTCTTGGTCATTGTAAGATTGGTACAATTTGGATTGTTAGGTGTCATATTGAGTCGTATTAAGACAATAGTTTAATTAAAAGCTTCAGGTAATATGTGTGTTAACATGGTGTTCATCACTAACCAAACTAATCAATAGTTTTAATGGCTCTGGGTAAAAATGTAGGATAAAGGGCTTGATGATATGTGAATTGATGGCATGAGATTAATATTATTTCAAGTAATAGCTCAACATTTTGGGATATACGCTTATTTGTTTTGTTGCTTGGAGTTAGATGAGAAGATCGATACCACTCTCACACTTGTCTTGTAAATGTATTTAGCTTAGCTTATCATACACATTTGAAACAGGTGGAAACAGCTAGCTAGTCACTGCTCGTGGCTTAGAAATAGTCCAGCACATAACCAGCAGTAAAACCACCAATTGCCTTTTTTTATACTACAGGTTTTGTACAGATTAAACAAACGAGATATAATGCAGCATTGTGCTAAGCTAAGCTAATCAGCAGCTGGTTGTACCTGTACGTTTACTGTGTAGATGTCAGTGTGGTATCTATTACCTGACCATTAAATGAAGGCACTTTTTCACACCTGAGGCCTTCTTGCTTATACTACAAATCCATCCATTTTATGTAGCTGCTTATCCTTATCAGGGTTGCGTGGGGCTGGAGCTTATCCCAGCTGGGCGAGAGGCGGGGTACACCCTGGACACCCTGGTCGGCAGTTCATCGCAGGGCTGGCCCATAGAGACAAACAACCATATGTGCTCATATCCACACCTACAGGCGATTTAGAGTCACCAGTTAACCTACATGTCTTTGGACTGTGGGAGGAAGCGAGAGTACCTGGAGAGAATATCTTACAAATTAAAATGTAAAAATGAACCACATTTCTGGTAACATCTTGTTCCTACTGTTACTTTAAATTGCTCCTAGGTCCCACAAATGAATACTCTCAAATTTAAACTCTGCAGAATCTATGGAAATTAGTTGTGCGTTTTCACCACACTGTACCCTCAAGTTAGTCTTTAGTCAGGCTGATTTTACTGATTATTTTCCTAAGGAGAATGCGAGGTTTATTGAGGATATTTTGCCAACAACAACCTTCAAATTATCTCACCAGCAATATTAGATTGCGGACGGAAGATGTCTTTATGGTGCAGGGGACGTTGCACATCTTTCTGTAGTAAATGTCTGTCTTTATGGCACGTTAACCATTAGGGGTGTAGCAACACGAATAATATAGCCCATTGACTGTGACATGTACGATCAGTCAGTATGTGCGAACACATGCTGGCACGTGCACACCCACATGTGGCTGAGTGTGTATTTTGACATTTTGTGCCTAAAATGTGATTTCTGTCATGCTGGCTAGCCTTTCCAGCGACAAGGACAAGGTCTCGTATCACACAGGCTGAACGAGGTGCGTTTGTGAATGCCATTGTGGCAGTCTGTATTTACACTGTGTGATAATAGACGTCTGAGATTTTACAGCTTTTTCCATTGTAGCTCAGAGTGTGACAAAAGTGCTTTCTCACATTTTATGTGCGATTGAGTATGTGTGTTTACATTTGCCCTTGTGGTTTCATGAATTCCTGCTTATACAAATGACTCATAAAAGCATCTGAGTGAGATATCTTGTAAGGATGAAATTTAATGGAAAAATAATGTTCCTCTGCTCTTCTTGAAGCTTTTCATCAAAATGACAGCCATGCTTCAATTTTAGACAAATGAACTAAAGTTTATCTTATTGTGTAGAAGCTCCAGGGCATCCTGCGTTGATTGATAACATTCAAATGTGACTTTGGAATAAACAAATCTCTCTGTAACACATATCGTGTACAATCTTGCTTTTAAACAGAAGATAAAACATGACTTCTTGTTGTACATAAGCATAAATTACTACCTTTTTTTTGAAAGTTCAGCAACCTTCTGTCTTGAGACAGGCCCTGAGTTGAACTGGAGGAATGAGTGATATGCTGAGCGAGAGGAGAGACGCTCTGTCAATGAAGCTATTGGCCCAATAATAGAATGGACATAATTGTCTGGCCTTCTGAGTCATCGTTGCTCTCCACACTGGCAGTACTCTCCCATCTTGTTTAGACACTGCAGTTAATGGACCTTCTCCTTCTGTCCATCTCCCCATCTGTCTCTGCGTCTCTTCCTCTTGTCATCCCCCTGTTTTTATTTTTATGGGCCTGCCCTTGATCTTGGCTCTCCATCATCTTTTCTTCCCTTCTTTGCTTATGTCCATCTCACCCCACAAATAACAGATGTCAGGCCTCTTGTAAAGTCAGCTCATTCACAAACAGGTATCTGTAATCTTTAAATGGTAACCCATTTTATATACATTTTATTTACTGTGCAGCCCAAAGATCCACAACACCTCACAAGATTTTGCTAATCTGCTGTTTGGATGAATATCTTGTTTGGATAAGATAAACGTACTAAACAAACCTCTCAGTTGCATGGTTCTGTACAGAAATAAGACATCAGTTATCCTGTAATTACAGCATTTGTTTTTGTTGACAGTCGGCAGACTCTGCAGCTTCCTGCCTGATTTGCTTTTTGTTGTATTAAAAAGATGAGATCTCATCACGCAGATGGAAAATAGATAGAAATGTGCGTGTAACTACACTGGTGCAATGAAACAATGGCCACACACCATGCAGATGTCTTTTGACTTTTTATTTTATCCCTCTCTCTATGGTCAGCAGACACAGTGAATTGACACTGTGAGTGAGAAACAGTGAGAAAATAAATGATATAAAAAGTTTAATCAGTCATTTTAAAGTCTCTCAAGCTGGCGTCTGTCGCTAAAAAGGCTCAAAACATAGTGTAATGTTAACATAAGAGAAAGTAGAATCCGATTTAAAAAAAAAAACATATCACGTTGTCCATGTTAAAGCACATCAACATTTACATCATAAACAATATAAATAAATCAAAGCCAGCCACCATATGCGCCTCTTGGATCACATACAGAATTAAGGTTATTTTGGGGCCATAGGTCATAACTCTTTATGTGTTGAACTGAACTCTGGTCATGTGACATTTTACACTCTGCATTAGAACAGATAAACCATTACAAAAGAGCTCTAAATATCTAATCAAACTATTTTATAGTGGTACATTTTGATGCATTTCCTATCCGTATTTTCTTTTTTAAAATCAACTTATTTATTATATTTTTAATGACTTTATGAACTCAAATGACCTTGTATTGCATAACAGAAACATAATGTAAAGGGCAGGACTCTAGGACAGTTACAGTGTGTTTTGAAGTCTGTGTTCTGGAGAGCTGCTGACACTTTAATGTCTAAAAACAAAGAAAAGTTTAGTTGCAGCCTGTAGTGATTTTGTTAATTGTTGGTCAATTTTGAATCAAAATTTGATGAACACAAACCACAATTCCCTGTCCACAATTTGTTTCTGTTACAGATACATATAATGTTCATTAATAAAAGTCAAATTACTTGATCTTTGTTTCTAATAGGCAGGTTTCACTTACACAATATATGTATTTGTTGCACATTTCTCTTGTAAATCCCGTCTGCGCTGTGTTTACGTCTCCTTTTCAGAGGTGGAGAATTTTCTCCACAAAACTGACACAAATAGTTTGACCACAGCAAACCCAGTGGAATACAAGTCTTCCTCTGTTAACATGTTTCATGCTAGTATTTGTGTGATCCTCTCTTAAATGCATATTCAACGAGGAGAGGAGAACTCCAGCGTGGTACCTCTGTTTAATACACAACCAGGCGCAAAAGCCTCAGTAAATCTGTCCCTGAACGTATTTGTATCGTGTTTTAAAGATGATGGTTACTGTTTCATGGCATAAAAATAAGCAAAATATTATAAATAGCTCCAGTATTTTGGTTACATTTTATT
This sequence comes from Sciaenops ocellatus, assembly GCA_033000465.1. NCBI lineage: Eukaryota > Metazoa > Chordata > Actinopteri > Sciaenidae > Sciaenops > Sciaenops ocellatus. Next base: position 15,447,584 of record CP136869.1, read on the forward strand.
TCTTCCAAGGGCTGGTTAAGTATCAAATTAGTGATGACCTGAAACAGTAAAAATACATTTTTTCCAGCCACTACACTCCGTTCCAGAGTCCACGCTACAGGCAAGCAACTGGCGCCACACTATGTTTTGTTCACAAGTCATAAAAGCTGCAGCATTGTTTGCATGGTGAGATTGTGCCTAGTCAGTGAACCAATATGTTGAATCTCAGCTTGCTGTGGCATCAGAAGTTTGGAAAAACTTTCTCATTCAACAGTTATCTTTATTTTTATTCACCATTTTAGATTAACACTGATTACATCAAAACTATGCAATAACACACATGAATTTAAGTGGGAAACAACATAATGTTTTGTATTTTAGATTCTTCAAAGTAGCCGCTTTGCTTTGAGAGCTTTGCACACACATTTTCTTCATCAGCTTTGTGAGGTAGTGAATTCATTCCACAAACACATTTTTAATTCTCCCTCACTCTGTTTTCCCTCCAGGGTTGTCCCAGCCTCGCCCGCCAGAGCAGCAGTGCCTGTGCCTCTCCTCATCCTCCCCTTCTGGACCAGCAGCTCAGCGTGGCAAGGCTAGGAACAATGGGCCGGAAGCTTGACCTGTCGGGCCTGACGGATGACGAGGCGGAGCACGTCTTGAAAGTGGTTCAGCGGGACATGAAGCTGCGAAAGAAGGAGGAGGAGAGGCTGAGGTGAGATGGGATTCCCCTGCCAACATCCTTTCTGGTATTTTTACACATTTGAGGCAACACATGGTGATTTGAGAGGAGCTGATAAGGAGAGACGACTCCTGCCTGTGAGCAGAAATGACAAGATATAGTGGTGACAGCTGGCTCAGCTGACAAAGATACTTACCACGTATAGGAAATATCTAGGGTTCAGATCCCCTCGTTATGTTTTTGTTACTTTAAAATTAGCCTTTTATTTCTGCAGAGAGTGGGTCCTCTTCCACAGGGTCTGCCATATTTCTACAGTAGCCTAGAATGGACAAACACTGGCTGTAGATAAGGTCTTTTTGCCTTTTTTTGCAGCTATCAATGTTTCTCCTCCACAGCTAGAAAGGGAAGGGTGAGGCGAGTGGTATTCAGTTGGTTTCTAATAAAGAAAAAAAGCTAACAAATCTGAGCTGCACTGGCATGTTAACTGACTATTTGCTAAAAACCACCCCCAAATGCAGTTGTCCAATCATAGGATAGCAACCATAACATAAGTTTGCTTTTGTGTAAAATCTATGAACTTATGACAAATTTCATCTGGTAAATCTCTGACTAAACTGCAGATGCAACGTGTTACAAAAGCTTAACAGGCGTAGCAACAGCATCAGAGGTTGAGGCTTAGCCAACGATCAGTTGCAGATTTTAGGCTCCAAAAATAACAGAAAACACTTCACAGTAAATGTAATCCATCTGTTGGTGAACTACGTCAGCTTTACTTACTGATGATTCATTTAATCAATTTCAATTGATTGATTTGGCCAACAGACAGCCCTCAAGATAAGTATTTATCTTGCTAAGTCATTCATGTTAGTAAGCCCAGCAATAATTATCATCCAATGTGACATCTGATCAAAAAATGGCAGCATGCAGCTGCTCATGCTTTGTTTTCAGCTGTAGTTATTTCTTTACAGGATTTCCCTCAGTACGGTTTATCTAGGCACTGTCAGGAGCTGTAAGGAGGAAGATGCTTGTCTTGTATTTTCTGCTTGCGGGCTGGCAGGTCTGTGGGGGTCAGTCGGTCTGGGCCTCAAGGCTCTGCTCCGATGTCACAGCCTCTTACTTAACATGTGACAAGTGCTGGCCCTCTTCCTCCTCACCTCCTGTCCTTGTCTCCCTGTGACAGCCTGCAGTCAGAGTGGGATTCACTTTGGTTGTGACAGACTTCCATGGAGGTTTGGCCATCAAATATGTGGTTAAATCAGTGTGTCTGCTTTTGTGTTGTTGACTACATGGGGAAGTTTTAGTATTAAAACTCCAATGTATCTATGTCACAACAAAATCCAAAATATGTTTTAAGTGTGGTTGTACCCTATCATTTTGTCAACACAAATATGCTCCTTTGACTACCTACCAGGCCGCGGCATCAGTTATTTTGTGGTGTGGATTTGATGTCTTTCTTCAGATTTGAATGGTGATCCTTGTGGCTTTGTGTTCTTGAGTGGATGCCATGAGTGATTAAGCTGCTTTACTTAAAGCACTAAACATCTTAGCTGCACTCAGAGGAGCATAGCAAAAGTTGCTTGACAAACCAGAAAGCAGCCGTTGGCCTGCACAGCTTGAAGCTCACATTATTTTCCCAGAATCAGTTTCAAAGCAAAGATGTATTCCCAAATTACTGGGCTGTAAAATGTTCTCCCATCAAGCTGTCATGAATGATCAAAAAGAATTTATGGCTCTCAGTTTGTTTATTACTGCTGTTTACTGCAAAAATATGAGCAGATTAATGTTGATGTAGTAGCAGAAGAATATTTATGAGGCAACAGTTGTTCATGAAAGCAATCAGCCTCTGTGTTTTTTGCCTTATTGACTTGTTAGATGTTTTAAAAGCAAAGTTACCAAAGCAGTTATTAAACGAAACTGACAGTCAAATTAGCTTGTTTCAACTGCTGATGTGTTACACAGTCACACATCTGCCATGCAGATTTACTGTTTGTTTCTTCACTACCTCCCATTCTCTGTTCTCTTTTTGTAATTTACTCACAGTGATGGAAAAAAGTGATGAGGTCAATCAAGTTTATAACAGACTGTAAAAGTATTAAAATGCTAGTTAAAGTTCTGCCTCCATTAGGGTACTGGAGCACAAGTACACATTATTATTATCAAAATATTCAATAACACTGGTTCTCAAATTATTGTACCTCCCTGAAGTGATTGAAATTATGGTACCTGTACCTCGCTCGAGTGGTTCATTAAACTTTTTTAATGAAATAAATCAATTTAAAAACATATTGTACTCTCAAAATACTACAAAATGTACTGCAAAAACCATGAGATCACTGGAATGTAATTCCATTTCCTGTAATATTTTTATTCACTATCAGCCTGCTACGTAGTCACTTTCATGCACGTAGTGCGCGTGTACATCCATGAGTCGTTACAAGCTAAAATGTGATGACAAGATGTTAAGCGGAGGTAAAAATGTGTGTGGCAACTGTGGCTCTGCAAATTTTAGGAATAGAACAAGAGATAGATCAAGATGATCCCTTTTTCATCTTTTTATTAGGAAAAAGCTGCCTCCTGCGTAAACTGTCAGCTGAATGCGGCCACCCTCTCTGTTGTAAGGGTGGTTCTTGGAGTGCCTAATATTTTACGAGGTGGTACAAGGAGTAAAGGTTTGAGAAACACTGTTCTATAAGCATCATATAATCAACCCCTTATTAAACAATAATGCTGTGTATTATATATGCTGCATTAATGTGCAAGCAGCATTTTAATCTTGGAGCTGATCAACGTTAAGTGTAGTTTGAACAATGCATCTATTACAATTTATCTATCTTTATTCATAAATTATATAGTTAATTAAATGATATGTCCACTAATCAATTAACAGGAAATTATTTGGCAACAATTTTGCCAATTAAATAATTTTAAGTCATGTTTTAGTAATTTTTTAAGCAAAAATGAAAAGAATATACCGGCTCCAGCTTCTCAAATCTGAATAGTTGCAGGTTTTCTTAGGCAAACAAAACAATTTGAGGACCTCACCTTGGATTCAGGTATTTTTCATTATTTTTTTTGACATTTTAGAGACCAAAGTTTATTTGTGTTTAACAATGAGTTGGCAGAATAATCAATGATGAAAATAAAAACGGGTTGCAGCCCTGTTTTCCATTCTGTTCACTATTAAATACTGTCATCTTAAGGACAAGGACACGTCCATGGTCAGTCTCAGTCCCTGGTTACCTTCCCTGATGTTGAGCAGTTGTCTTCTAAATTGTGTTTTGCCTCCATCATTTTATTTTGCTTTATTTTATTAAAGGAAGGTTGCCTGTGGATTGCACCTTTACGTACTTCTGTTTCATACAATGTGGCTAGTTAAAAGAGATCAAAATTGCATTTCATACCTCTCAGTGTTGCCGCAACCGGTCAAATTACAGCAGAAGCCAGACAACCCATTTGCCTTTCATGTGAAAATGTTTCACAGTTTACAGTATGCAAATAGCATTATGAAAGCTTGCTTACAGCAGATGGTGGCTGAGTGTTTCAGCGGATAGCTCTCTTCCTGTGGGGTTTTCTCTTCCATGCATGGCTGACATTTGTTTTTCTTCCTTGAATGAAGCTGCACAGTTGTAAATTACCCCGTTGAAGGATTCATGGCATAGTTTATAACCCTCAGCTGGCACTTTAAATGTTCCATTTTAATTTTCCTCCGTGCTGAATAATAAGAAATGTTGAAACACTTAACTGGTATTACCTTCTCTCTCATAAATACTGAACTGTAATAAATATGTAAATAAAATGATACACAAAGTCTTTATTTAGGGGCAATCTACACTGTTTTAAGTAAAGTTTTAATGTGGGTAACTGCAGCTAGTTTACGATGTCTCGCGTTCATGCTTTTATCACTGCATGAGGGACTTATTATTACAGTATGTTGCCTGTTATTATTTTAAACTTTTACAAGGAATAAAATAAAATAAAATATGGACTCTTATATCATTCCACGAGAAGAAGAAAATACAGGTTTAAGTGTGTTTTTAGTAAACTTTCTTTTACAGAATTCGATTCCCCAAGTGTAAATTTTGTCTTATAAGGAGACAGTGCAGTATAATGTGGTACATAGACAGCAGGGTGCCTGTCTGAGGTTGCTAAAGCGATATCTGATTTATCAGAAAATCATCAGGGGCCATTAGTGATGGGATTTATAATGTTGTGGAAGTATAACAGTGTATTCTTTCCTTTATTATATTTTCTATCTAAATGCTACCCCTGGGTCTCTTAGTTTGACATTTTCTTATCATTTCTATGCTGATGACATGCTGCTGCACTTCACTATAAATAGGAGTTCAGAAGATAAATTGTTGCCTGGCTTCTATTATTTTTTAAATTAAATGAAGATAAAAACTGAGGGTTCTATTATTGGCACTGTTATAGAAGCATTCAAAAGACTGCAGCAGGGATCTTAAACCTATAATTTAAAATGGTACAATAAGGACAAACATTAGTGCCACCCACATCAGCCAGAATAAGTGAAAACGCTCTGTGTGTGTGTGGGTGGGGGGGTATGCAGGGCCTTTAATAAACTTTTCCCTGCTGCTGGTTCACAATGCTTCAGCGGCACATGCAGCACATTCCCAGTGTTGGCCCCATTAAGGTACCATACAAAGCGTTTGACCACCAGTAGCACTGTGAAGAGAACATTTTTCCTGTTTTGTTAGTATCCTGTGCATGTGGTTGGTGGCAGTAAATGTAGCAATGCGCAAACAAGAGGAAGGAAAAAGACTGCCAACATGTACGTAAACAATGTCGATTTCTAGGTTTCTACCACAACTCTTCACTGCACGTTTTATGAGGAAGGAAATGCATTTAGCATGTTTATTAGGCCTCAAACATGCACACGATGCATTTCCATGAGAAACGGTGGCAGTAAACATAAATCTGCTTGGTTACAAAGCAGTATTTCACAGAGTACCTGTAACTGACAGTGGACTTTAAAAGTACATCTAGAATTATGGTCATTTTCTGTCAGACAAATAACATGGTAAATCCGAGGACATTTTTAGGCCATATTTACACTTGAAGCATCTTATTTATGCAGCCCAATGTCTAGTGGATGTGAGCTTGGCTTGAAATGATAGGATGCTGTTCCTGTGCTGTCTCTGGAGAACCTTTTTACCTTTAGTTCATTAGTTTTTACAGTTGGCTGTCTTGCCTCTGTTGTCTCCGAATCTGTTCTCTTTTCTTTGTTTTGATGTTTTTTTGCTAATGGCTTTAACCATGATGTGACGTTTTTTTGAAATGGTGCCATGAAAATACATCTTTAGTAACTTCCGCAATGCACCCTGGTTGCTCTGCTGCTAAAGAGCGAGAGTGTGACTCTGCCAATTAGAGAGGGTGAGCAGCTCAACCTCTGGTCTCCAACATCGCAGTGGCCATCCAGCTGGAGAGGCTCATTATGGATCAGCAGGAAACTCAGGGGAGCACAGACTTAACAAACAGCACAAGCACTCCCATGGGAGTCAGAATGGGAAATGATTATAGATAGAAATAGCTATCCACCACTGCGTCTGTGTGAGTGGTGAGAAGATGGCTGGAACTCCAGCTATGGGTGTCTCTTTAGAGGTAATTTGCTCTCAATGTTAGGAAGAATCCACTTTACACGTGTGTCTGGCAAATCCTTGTACGGATAGGCCAATTACTGTACCTGTAATGCTTACCCTGAAACTCATTTCAGTTGCAGCTGTGACAAGTTTATCCTTCCTATTAAAATGGTCTGCATTACTTTGGCTTCTTTGTGAATGTTGAATGAGGCAAAAATTATTTTGAAAGCTGAACAATACTCTGCGGATAAGTCTCAATTATTTGTGAAGTTGTGGGCCGATGCACTCCTGAGTCATTCTCTCTCCATCGTGGGCTTTCTCTCTCTCTCTTTCTTTTGTGTGGAGTAATTCCTGGCTCAGGAATACAGCCCTTTGTCAGAGGGTGATATTTTGCATCAGCAGTTTTAATTAGTCAGTAAAGTAGTGAGTTGCAAGAGAGTGTTCTGTTCAGACAAGTGAGGCGGAGCAGTAACCACAGACGTCTTTGTATCTTCTTACTAATGTTCGACTTTGTAGCTTTAATCAAACCGCAGCTGTTTCATTGTGACTTGTCTTGTGCGTCCAAAGAGTTTAGCTTCTTTCTTCCCTTTTCTTTATGTCAGCTGGTGTTTTATTTTAGCTTGGGTGAATGCGTCAGGCAGGAAGGTAGAGGGAGCAGGAGTCAAACAAGGTTAGTATCTTTTTGAAAGAAGGTGGGAGAGGATGTCACTCGGTCAGGGATGGGGACAACCTCTATTTCCTCCTGTGTTTATCCTCCTGGCACTGTCTAGAGATGACACAAATACACACACACACATACATACACACTAAGCTATCCATATCGAAAGAGGCCAACTCAAAAAATGTAGGCCTTTGAGCCAAAAGATAAAAGCCAGTCAGGTTCTGTTTGGCCCAAATAGCTCTGTATTCATGACGATCGATAAATTGGTGTAATTGCATTTCAGAGCACGAGCAGTCAGATGATATTGCCCTTCGTTGCAGGACAGTCCCTTTGGGCTGCACTGCCATCTCGTCTATTAAAACGGCGCTAAATGGGGACAGATCAACCTTCTGACATCGACTTTGATGCCTGAGGTCATGTTCTCTAGCAGTGTCGGTTTAGATTTCAGTTTGTGTCCACATTTATTACACGTTCCTTGTGGTTTATGTATTAGCTTTTGTCTTGGTTTGATGATGTGTGTTTTTTTTTTTTTTTTTTTTTAATGCAGCGTGTTTTCCCAGACTCTTGAAAATCCTGAAATCATGTAACTAATCCAGCATAGCTTTGTGAATGGTTGAATGAGCTCCATTGTGTAAAACAGACGTATTATTCCTTTCTTCTTGGTGTCTAAGGTGTTTATTCTGTGCAATAATCCATTGTTGAGTGCTATGTTAACATGTGACGTTCTTTCACATGAAATAACCCAAAGCTGCAGGGGTGTAATGTGTAACTGCACAAACATAGAAGACTCTTAATAATACAACAGCTTCAAGTGGCTAATCACCTCACCTCCCTACATCTTTATGATTGTATTTTTTAAAGCAGGTCTGGATGGAGTTAACTTCGGTCTGCCTGTTGTTGTGGCAGTTGTGTTTACTTGGCTGTGGTGGTTCTCTTTTGGCCGGGATTAGCTGTGTTACGTTATTGGTGTGGGTTATTTGTCTGAGTCATGTTGATGTGGATTGTTCCTGATGTGGAAGTGCTACACATCTTGTGCTACACATCAGTACAGATCTTGTCAGCACTGAGTGTGTGTGTGTGTGTGTGTGTGTGTGTGTGTGTGTGTGTGTGTGTGTGTACACTGAGCAGGAAGGACAAATCCTTCTGACCTTTTTTCTGTAGTCACTTTGGCAGGTATATTACCAGTGTAATTTTGTGAGTCCTCACATTTCACGATGTGCCAGGGTGACATTATGATTGCTACAATACCCATTTATTCTCACAGTGATAGGCTTCAACTGTTTAACTGCTCTGCTTAATTTAATTTATTTTTCAATCGTTTTGTTTAAAAAAAAAAAAAAAAAACAGGAAAAAATTTGCACATATGTTATGAAGAACCCTTCTTTTTTGTGGAGGTGGGCTATTATGACTGATTACTCATTACATCTGGGCATATACCTGCATAGTATTTACTTGTTTTTACTTCATCTGAGCTGATCATACATGTTTGTTTGGCCTAACTTTTATGAAATCTGTATTTTAATCCTCTCCTGTGAGACAGGACAAAGTATTGTAAAGGTCAAAGTGTACATGACCTCTAATAAGAAATGTTTATCATGTTTTAAATAGAATATTGTCATGACACTGACGGTCTAATTACCTCACTGTTTTGTAAGGAGCGTTTGAAAGCACATGGAAGCAGAGTGAGTTTCCTTACTGACTTCTGATCAGCTTGCTTGTGCTTTAATTTGCTACCATGTGTTCAGGGCTGTTGCGGTGATCTGTACAGCGGCCACAGACTCTGTGATTTCTAATTAGTCTTTAATACAGCCCTTAGTAGATGATATTTAATATAATTAAACTTAATTAGCAGACAGAAATACAGCCCCTCTGACCATAGCAATTATAAATGGGCATGCTCACGCATACTATGTTCAGTCTGTGTCTGTCTCACACACACACACACACACACACACACACACACACACACACACACACACACACCCACACACACACACATACACACAGAAACCATTTATCAGAGATGCAGCACTTATTTGTATTAACATAATGCAGTCTTTACAGCAAACATCTTATTTCTAAAAAAAATAGACTAGATTTAAGTATAAGTCTAAGTATATTTTATAGTGAGGTTTATAAATGTTATATATGTTCTAATGTAATGTAGTGTATAAACAGTACTCTCAGGCCTGAGGCTAATATGCCTAATTAAATATTTATCTCAGTAGTGTAGCATTGTTTGTGGATGCTGTTGCAAATTCATTTTCCTCTTTACAGCGAACATAATCAAATACATTTGAACATAAACAAGGCTGCTTAATATATTTATATGAGTCCAATGAAATCTTAACTAATTTGGATCTTGTTTATGGGGTGTGTGTGTGTTAACAGCCACACCAGGCTTGCCTCCCTCCACGTTAATGTGGATGATCTGTCAAGCGATACCGTTTTCCTTGAGCATTCGAGTTTGGTGCTTGAAATTCCTGCCAAGCAAAGTCTCCATCTCTGAGGACATCAGTCTGTGTGTGCCCGTGCATTAGCAAACTCTCCTGAGCTAAGTGTCCTTTAACAGACGGTGGTTTACAGCGTCTGATGGAGGAAGATTCTGATTTCCCCAGAGTGTGACAAATCAGCAGCTGCGCAACGCTGCCCGTCCTCTGGAGCTGCTGAGCCCACTGGATCAGCTGATGAGATAGTGAAAAATAATCCACACCGGCTACTTGTAGCACAGTTGCTTTCATATACCGCTTTTCCAGCTGACTGGGTAGATGGGTTTCTCCTCAATAAACTTGCCTGCATGAATGTCTGTATGTGGCATTTTAGCCTTTGCTCACTGGGGGTCAAATGGAGGTAAACGGATCAGTGCTCAGCCTTGTCTTCCTCCCGATAAATACGTATACATTTCCACCTAGATAGACTCGGGAGTTATCTGCAGAAAGACTAAGACAGACTCAGAGCAATCACCTGAGCTGTTACTTTTATATTTGTCCAGGTCTGCCGCAATTACTTCTGCTGCTGGCCAAATGTCAAGTGCTGTTTTGACTCAGAGGAAAATAGTTGGTTGGAAGACAGCAACAGGAAGATGGTGTTATCTTGCTCCCTGTCTCCTGAATCTATCGTCTGCCTTTCCCTTTGTGGTTTTCTCATCTGTTCTATCTCAGCATCTGTTCCTTCCTCTCCAATTTCCATTCAGTGGTCGTATCCCTCTAAATTCCCCTGTCTGTCTCTCTCGTCTTACCTTTGTAGATCCTCATTAGCAGTAGCCATGTTGAGATGGAGGGCAGTGTTGGATGAGCTGCTCTCCCTCCAGTGGGAGTGACTGATGCATGGCCAGACAGCAGGGCGACTTTCCTTTGTCTGAATAATCGCCACACTTTTCTCCTCCCTGTCCGATCTTCATTATGTCCAAGCTAGGAGACATTTCCCCTTCAAAAGGCCGGCGATTCATCCCATGGGCCTTATCTCATGTGTGATATTGAAGTGATTGAACTTCCGCCAGCCATGTTAATTACAAGGGTTTGTGATGTTTGCAGGGGTGTTAGGCAGTAAAGGCGAGGTTCAAGTGCTTGGACACAGTCGGTTACCCCCAGCGTCAGAGAGGAAGTGTCTTTGCGGGAATCCAGAATGAGAGAAGGATCCTCTGTGGGGTTACAGAGTGTCTGAGAGGCGAGGACAGAGACAGACAGTACAAGGTGTAATCTGGCTCATTACAGAAAATGAATCCTCCTCTTCCTCCTGTAAAACCGTGCACCGTGGGGTTCTTAAACCTTCTCTGTATTCAGATAATGTTCTGTCTCTGTTCCAGTTGTCTTGTTCTTTATCTATGGTGTGTTTTCTGTCAATGTCACTCTGACACTGAATTATAATGCTAAAGAGGACAAAATGTGTGACTTTACATATAGATTCCAAAAAAGTTTGGACTCTGAGTGTAAAACTTAAAATAGATCACAAATCCTTTTTGACCTATATTCAGCTGAATATAGTACAAAGAGAAGATAACAGGTGATGGTATCATGACTGAATGTGAAAGATGCATCCTTGAAAGGCTTAATTGTTTAAGCAAGAATGGCATGGCAATGGCAATGGCAATGTTTGCTGATGCAGTTTTTCAAATTTTAAGAATAACGTTTCACTAACACTAACTTTAACCCATTTCACCATCTATAATCCATAAGATTCAGAATATCTGGAAAAATCTCTGCATTTAAGGGGCAAAGACCGAAAACCAACATTGAATGCCCGCAACCTTTGACCCCTCAGGTGTTGCATTTAAAGCGACCATAATGTGTAACGGACATTACTACATGGGCTCAGAAGCACTTTGGGAATTTGGTAAACACAGTAAAACAGTGCTGCATTTACAAATGCAAATTAAGATTGCCATGCAATGTAAAAGCCAGATATCAACAACATCCAGAAACACTGCTGACTCTTCTCAAGCTCATTTGTGGACTGACTGCAGCTTCCGACAACATGTGTTGTCAACATGCTACCCAACTACTAATACAGGCTGTGGTCATCTCATGACTTGATTACTGTAACGCCCTTCTGATGGTTCTCCCAGCCTGCACAGTGAAACTTCTCCAGATGATCCAGAATGCGGTGGTGCGCCTGGTTTTCAATCAACCCAAAAAGGCACGTTACCTCGTTTTACATTGCGCTCCTCCGGCTACCTGTAGCAGCCTGCATTAATAATAATAATAATAATAATAAAAATTAATACAGCTGATGTCATATATCAAGCGATAGTAGGAAAGAATTTTGCTTTGAAAACTTAAACAGTTAGTGTCCTCACTTCCCAAACACTCCCAAACAAATGAGTGTTGTTAGTAGTATTTGATGACCTGGGAGCACGAACTTTGCTTGCTTTTCATTTACCATAACCCAAAGTGTCTGTGTTTGTCGTCCTGGGAACGAGACTCAACAATCAACTATCTTTCTCCCGTATGACTAATCCCACCTTTTATTTGAAAATGAAAATAATCATCAGTTGCAGCAAAATGTATTTCTTAAATCTCCAGCTCCCACTTTGTGAATGCTAATATGGAAGCTATTTGACCTTCTCAGCCAAATTAGCTCTACGTTTGAAATATTTGCTTGCTTATGTGCTACAGATTTTAAAAGATTAAGAGGTAATGTGTGTCCTTACTATCAGGGCTTACTAGCATGCCTCAGTTTGTGGACCAATTAGCCAGAAAATGCTTTATTCCCTGCGAAGGCTCTCGAAACACATCAGCTGAGGCTTGCTGGCAGCAGAGGTAATCTGTTTACATCATCGGTGACGGAGCAGCATGGAGGGTCTGGAAAACCATTGTGTACTAGTAATACGTCATCCACTGCGCACTCATACTGGGACAAACATACAAATTAAGTTAGTGCTGAGCGTTCCCTACAGTCCTGCGTGCCCCATCCACCCAATTAGATGGGGATCTCCCTCTGCTGCTGCATTTTTGACCTCAAATCTCAAGAGATCTAATTTATGAGATGGAGCTAATAGGATATTACTATAATAAAACAGAGAGACTTACTAAACTGACTGTGGAGCTCATTGTGAGGCTGGTTAGCATGGGTGGCTATAGAGCAGCAACAGATGGGAGTCGAGGGTGGGGCAGGGGAGTGTTTTGCCTCATCTTTATACCTCTCTGGTTTATTTTGGACGACCATTGATTCTCATTTTCTCCTCCGCTAGATCTGTGTTTGTCTGTGTGTGTGTTTTGGGGGTCAGATCTTCTTTCTCTCTTTGAGGAAATAGGCAGAACCTGATCAATACCTCCCTCAGGACTGTTCCTATATGCTATCATTCAAAACAACACGCACTTTGTCACTTTTCTCTGTTTCTCTTTTGTATTTGTGACCTTTTTCCAACCTGTTTACTCTGTTTCTTTCCTGCACTCTCTCTTTTACACCTCCCATAAAATAGGAAAGTGTGTCATGTGTTTGCTTCAGTCAATATTGTCATGGCAGCACTGCATGTTTGTGTACAGAGTCTGTATTGTAACTTCACCCCTCTGTATTGGCAGGTGGAGGTGATGGTCTTACGTGGCTGATTTGCTCATATGGCTCTGCTGTGTGTGAGCTCTCCCTTACATTAAAACCCAATACTAAAGAGCTACATAAAACACTCCCAATTAAAGCAAATCCACTTTATTTTCTGCTCTTTTCTCACACTCATAAGGATTATGGACTATACTTAAATCACCTCTTAAAGCACTTTTATGACTTAGTCCTGCTTTTATGTACAGTTACGGATTTTAATACGGGCCACTTTTAATGCTGGTGTGGTGTCTTTTTATGACTTTTCTCTACTGAAAAGTTTAATTTTATGCATCTTGCTATCCTTCTTTTCTTTTGTTTGTGCTTATTTTTAGCTCTCTGTGTGTTTTACTATTCTTGTTTGATCCTGTAAAGCACTTTATAAAAACTGCTTTTACGTAAGTACATAGAAATCTGTTCCTGCGATGATGCTGCTCAATTGGATATATCGTATATACTGTACATTGGCTACAAAATAATGATCGTCTATCACAGTAAACATAATAGAAACCATTAATTTCATCACCTCCTTTTAAGCACTAAGGAATTATCTGTCTGTCCTCTCACTTCTTACCCATAATTCCTTGCACCCATCAAACTGTGATGTTTGATATTTTTGACAGATTTCAGAAAACCTAATGAGTCTCTCGGTATTTAACGACTCTCTCGAACATGTGTGTGTCTGTTCATGTTTGTGGGAATGAACGGTAACTCCAGTTTTCTTGGAGCCCGGCTGAAACAGTCCCTGTGAAAACTAAACAACTCTCTCTACACTTCTCATGACCTTCGACCACAATCAGAATAAATACAGAGAAGGACATACCAGATCATTGCTACCTCCAGTTTATCCAAATTAAAGGTCTAAAGTGAAGTGTTATTGTTAGAAACTTCACTAACCACTATCTTGCCCTCTAATCAAAGTAAAAATCCCTTAAAACTTTAAGAAATATTATCTTAAATATGCAGAAATCTAGATTTAAAGATTTATTTGATACATACTTGATGCATTTAATGACATTCAGTAAACCAGAGATTCACCAACAACATTCACTAAACAACATCATCGTCAGATGTGCATGAGGACGTCTTCCATGACTTGTAATCACAACAACCCAATAATGACAGCATAAATCGTCCAAAGAATCTGCATCACCGCCATTCAACCATAACGTGGTCTGAGGTGAAGGGAGCAGGCGCCGATGTTTATGACATAATGTGATCAGTTAAGTCACCTGTCAGTCAATATACGTCTTATTAATGAACACGTATTTAAATCATGGATTAGATGAACTTTACATTTCAAGAGCAAAGTCAGATTTATGGTTTAAACCATCATTGCAGTAACTTTCTGTTTGTTCGAATACCTGTAATCTTCCTGCACGCACTCCACCCCACTTGAACTAAATCAAACAACCCACTCTCTATTGTTTCATCGTCTGGGGGTGCCACTCGACCACCAGTGGTCGTTTTTCAAGTAGTGTGTGTTTCCCAGGGGAACCGTCATTGGTTGAGCGACTGGTTTCTGGAGATTATGAGTCACAGCTGGAGCTGCGGTTGGCTCGCCCTCCTCTGTTTAATGACTGCAGGAGTCGTATGTTCTGATAAAACTGTTGCTTTGCTAGTAAAAGAGCAAACACTTGACACAGATCCTCCTTTTTCAAATGTTTACCGATGGTGGATTGTTGGAATTTAGTTTATTGCATGTTTTAACCTTTTAGCCCAGATTACTTGCTGTGACATTAACAATTTTCATTTAGCACTGATAGAAATATATATTTAAGTCAATCAGATTTATGTAATTAAACAAGAATGTATCATTTAATTTATAATGGGACATATTTTTACATTTCAAAGATAATTTTCTAGTCGTAGAGAGCACTGAGCCAGTGGCGGTTGCAACATATTGACATCTTATTTGCTAAACTCTTTCTAATTCGCCTGCCAGTCAAATTCATAGACTGCCTTTAGACAGGAGATGGAGCATAGGTGGAGCTGAGGTGGGCTGAATGAAGCTTGGGTGCTCAAACAAGCCAAGTCCCTACTTTTATCGGGGCTTCTGTACAGTTATTGAGATCACTTCAGACCGTATTCGCTGCTTTTAGATCTCAGGTGAATACTACCTGCCGAATCCAGTCAATCCACACTGTCAAATCCTTTTTTCATTGTTCAGTCTCATATTTATAACTTTGCTTAAAAATTTAATATAATGTATACACGTGTAGCAGGCCTGTCTGCCTAAACCTGTCACTGTACAACAGGAGATAAGCCACAGCTGAAACCTGAAGTCTGTCTGTGATGTGCGATTTGTTGAGGAGAATGTGGCGACTGCAAGGACGGGCAGGAGGAGGGGCAGAATGGATAAGAGGGAGGGAAAGAGAGGGAGGTAGAGAGAGAGGACGGACGGGAGAGAGGAGGGAAGACAAACTGTTCGAGGATGTTTTTCATGCGTCCTTGATGAGACACGGGAGATGCAGATGCTGTGAGCTTTGCTCCATTAGCTGAGGCTGCTGCTGGTTTGTTACCGCGGCTGCTGTATGCTTGTGAGAGCGAGAAGAAGAGTTGCTGATTAGATTCATACTTAATGTGTGTGTGTGTGTGTGTGTGTGTGTGTGTGTGTTTGCACGTGTGTATATGTGGATTCATCTTCTGCTCAGCATCAAAATGAAGATGTATAGCGCAGCTTTAATCTCTGGCTGTATGATGAAGTGCACAGACTGAAGGCCTTTTCTTAAAGCATACTGCATTAGATATAGGTGTTATCATACCTCTCAGCATTTTGCTTGTGATTGATTGCATCTAGGTGAGTCACACCTCCTGCAGTATAATTGATTGAGATTGTATTTTCGGGGATGCAACTTTATAATGTCCTGAATGGCAGAAACGCAGCCAGATAAAGCACCTGCTATCTTCCTCTGCTGTCATAACCCATCCCGATGTGTCTTCCTCTCTATCAACACCTCACTTTTTTTTCTTTTGAAGGCATTGAGATCGAAATAACACGATAACAAGCAGCCGTGCATTGCTGAAACAAAGTCCTCTAATTCAGATCTACTCCTGTCAGGAGAAAGATCGCCACGCTGCGATGGCGCGTCACACTTGTCTCCAGTTACACGCTGAGTCAAAGCTAGCTGATTAGAAAACTCAGAGTGTAGCTGGGCTTCTTTTGTGATGACTCTGCATAAAAGCATGGCTGTGGGTACGCTGCTGCTGGATTTTGGTTTTGTCACCTGATCACCGTATTTTCTCTCTCTCTCTCTCTCTTCTGCCTCTCTAAGAGCAGCTTTCTCTATCTCTCTTCCTGTTTCTCCCTCTTTCCATTTCTCTCTTTGATGATGGTGGTTTTGGCAGGCCTGCTAATACCTTCCCCTGACTCACAGTATTTTCCATTTTTTACAGGCCTACTACCCTCTTTTGAAACGAGTCCAATGTCCCTGCTCTCGCCTCTGTAGTTAATCACAGGCCTTGTAATGTTCAGCCATCATAAACACCTAATTTTTGGGGGGTTGCTCAGTATATCATAACGTAGGTGGTTTAAGCCTGAGACGCATTGCTCATCTGCTGGTACACATTTCAGTTCAGTGCTGGATCCCTGCCAGCTCTACATCTGCAATTACAGTTGTGGTCAAGTGAAGGAAAGCAGTGGTGTAGTCGAAGACATCTGGAGACATGTGGAATACATATCCAGACATCTCTTCACCCAACATTCATCTTTAATTGCAATTAAATATAAAGTGAGCCTGGGTTACATCCTGCTCACTATTTTTAGCAGGATTAACCACTTTTTTTAAGCTAAAGTGGAGAAGACATTGATTATTCAGTGAAAATGTGATGGTTTATTAATATAGCAGCACCACCTGTGTTTCTCATTGTGTGACTCTTTTGCAGGGTGCACAGGAGTCAAACTGACCCTGGCGATTCCCCGTTTTTTATTGGAAACTGATTGTGCTTTATGGCTGTGTTCTCTGTGTTGAGGGGTTTTTGCACAGCTGCACTGCTCGGTTGCCAGGTTTTGAGATGCTAACCCAAATATGTTAATGGAGCTTTGCCACTGCTCTTCGAGGGGGTTGCCAGGCGCGACCGCAGGCTGGATTGTGAAAATGAAATGGCAAAGAATATGTTCTGTTAGTGTGTTTGTGATCTAAAAAAAAAACATGTAATAGTATACAGTGCAGTCTGGAAATATTCAGACAATTTAGTTTTGTCTCTCGACTCCAGGACACTGGATTCCAGAGGAAATAATGACTCTGAGTGTAAAGTGCTGACTTCCAGCTTTATTTTGAGGGTGTTTACATCCACATCCAATGAGCTGTGAAGCAATGATAGCTCTTTTATTATATATATGTCCTACTGTTCCCCCGATATAGATGTGGACACCCCCAAACACCCTTAAAGCTGAAAGTCAGCACTTTAAACTCAGTGTTTCTTTTAAAATCCAGCATGCTGGAGAACAGCCAAAACAATGAAAAGCATATCTCTGTCCCAAAATTTATAGACCGCACTGTAGTGTGGTACTCAACCAAAGCAGGCTTGTTTATGTCGAACAGTGCAACTTTTTTCCCTCCTTTATAAAGTTTCCTTGATCAAGGAATGGTGACTAGGAAAGTAAAATTCCTGCACACCATTAAAATGCACTCCCAGTCTCCAAACCCACTCGTCTGTGTGCAGTCTTGGAAAATGACCTTCTCTGCTGGGCCCATAGGGAGCACTGTTGCCCATGTTGTCAGGACTCTGCTGGACTGTCTACACATGGCTGCACTTTGTTCGTCCCACTGGCTGACCACAGGCCTCAGACCAGACTGAGTGACACACAACACTTCTGCCAGTCTCATTTTAAACCACAACCTCAAATCTGACTTTTTTTCCCCTCTCTTTACCATATTCAGGCCTAATGCAGTCTATGTCTGCCCTGCTTTGTTGCTAAAAAAAGGAAACGCTCTTAAAATTTACTGTCAAAACTGCATATCAAAAGTTAAGTTGTAAGAACAAATGTTGTCTGTTTTAAGTGCAATGAGAAAAAATGTTTTAGTTTGTCTATTTTCTCTTTGGCTTTTTGTCCTTGAGATGAATAGTCCAGAGTCATTCGAGGCCTTTATCATCTCTCTGTGGGAGGACTGTCTATAGTTTATAGCATGTATAATCCATCAACTATAGTATTTAATAGGTTCTTCGCTGTTTTTAGTGCCCTCTTTTGGAGGCAGGTGTCATTGCACATTTTAGTGTCCTCCAGTGCTCTGCTTTGCTTAACTTGGCCTCATTAGCCTCATGTTTATTCATGTCTCAGGTTATCTTGTGATTATGCTATTATACTGAAAAGATGGTCATTGTTTTGTCAGTATTGTGTGAAAAATGAGACTTTTGTATTTGTAAGTGCTCATTAGGCTTCAGTGTGGCCTTTCAAAGCATATTGTTGGGGAAGAGGTCACCCTTAAAAAACAAAAAAAAACTGAGTATCTCTCTTTGTAATGCTTGGCTACACTCATTAGAGAGTCTTTAGGGAGTCAAAACAGAAGCTAGTGGTGGATATTGTCCCTGTGAAAACTAATTATTCCTCCCTATTTTTCATTTCCCGAAGGCATCCTGAGGACAGACAGATGCATACACACACACACAGTTTTAGGGTTGCATACCTAAAATCAAATAAACTTAAGAGAGTTTGAGGTTGTGTGGAGGTTTTGATCATTTGAGTTTAGGTCTGTGCTTGTGTGTTTATGTTCAAGACAACAGACAGATTTGTAAATCAGAGAAGAGCTTTGGAAATACCAAATTAGAAATGCTCTTACAAAGCTAACGCTAACACTTTAAAGCATTTCAAGCCCACTTCTGTGTAAAGACAGACAAACTCAAGCAGACATCCAGTCAAACTTGACCATGTTTTCACTTGCAGCAAGCTTGCAGCGCAGACAGCCTGTTTGAATCGCACAAATAAGCAGTGAGTCGTATCTTTGAGCGTCTCTTTATGATCGTAATAATTAGCCGGCCTAAAAGAAGACGCTGCATAACATAGCTCCAGACGACAGTGTAGCTCGAAATAGCCAGTCATCGCCTGAGTACTTGAGCAGGCAGCACACCGCAGAAAGAGTTGACAGGGGAAGAGAGCGGGAGGATGTGGTTGAGGAGGAGGGCAATAATTAGCTGAGCTTGTCATTCTAGTGATTAAACACTGATTTAGAAGTGTGCTCAGTGGGTGCGTGGAGTTAAATTGGCTGTACTGCTGTTAGCGGTGATGTGACATGTGAGGTCTGGGTCACTGCACTGCAATGCAGCAGTACAGGAGTGCGGCTTAGTTCAGCACCATATCTGCTCCCTCCATGTAGGTCTCACTAGTGTTTGTTTATGGGCCAGAAGTAATATGACCACACCGGAGGAGTTTGCTCCAGAACAGTGATCCCTTTGGTACCTGCTAGTTTTTGTATTGTTTTTAGGAGGAGCGGTACTTCACCTCAATTCCATATGATGATAAATGATTTTCATTAATGCAGCTGAAGAAGCTTGGTGTTTTTCTGTGTTATCTTTAAAATGGAAGATGAATTTGCTGCACTGCTTTAATAAGTGTATTTCTTCAGACCTGCAGGCTAAACACTCCAATAAGTAATGTGCCTTGATGGTTTCTGTTGACAATAAGTAATATTAGCCCTCCCAGCAGATACCTATCCTTGTCTGATATTAAAAAAAGATGCTACGCCTCATGTTCATATTAATAACTACATTTTATTTGAACTCCCCTGTTATTTTCTCTCTTCAATGTCTCCCTGAATAAATACACAACCTTTATTCCCTCTAAGCACAGCCGCATTGATGAATATTACATGAGAGCAATAAATGTTCCTAATTTTCTCTTACACAGCTGTTTAATTTTCTCCCAATTGTGAGAAAATTCTACGTGTTTTTTATATGCATTGTTCTTCCCAGACAAACTGCAGCATTAGTGTTCAGTTTAGATTAATGTTGAAGCAAACATTGTCCTGTCACCCTGGTGCATTTAGGAACTGTGAATTGTTGAGTAACTGGGCAACTCAGACTTGCGCAAATGTGCAAACAAAATAATTAAGTGACCTTCCTTATGCACAGATGCATCTCTTCTCTATAGTCTGTTAAGCGTCTTGTTGTGGGCGGTTCAGAATCACTAATGGCAGATTTAGCTATTTTATAAAAAAATGTAGTGCTTGCAGCAAGCCTCACCATGTACACGAAACACCATTTATGATTAATGACTGAAAACAAAAATTATATCCATGAAAATAAATAGCAGATGCAAGTGGGAGGCATCTTCTGCCTTGTAAATGTTGTGATTTTGGATAGAATTTAGTTACCAGCTCAGCTCTGTGTAGCATTCCTGTATCTTTAATTCATTATTTTAGTTTTATAGTCACTTAAAACTTTTTGGTTTACTCTCACTGCTCCAATCTGCGTTATTTTCAACCTAAGCAGGCAGCTGCTTTGGAAAAAAAAGCTCACTTTATGCTAGCTTCTCAGCGGTAAACAGCATACAGATGCCATAACTTGGCATCTGGTAGCTAAAGAGCCAGATATGGTGGAGAGTAGGTGGAGACCAAAAACAGAGCTAAAAGCAGAGTAAATGCTGGATTTAAATTTCTCAGGTGACACATGTTGCTTCCTGTCTGCTGGATATATTAAAAAGCAGGTGTTTGCTAACATGTTCACCACAGCAAATTTAATGATGCAAATTTAATGCAAAGTGCCAATGTTAAATTTCTAACTTGTTTTACTGCCCCCAAGTGGTAACAAAATATTACTGCTTCAATGTAAACATTTAATTTGAAGTTTAGGCAAATCTCTCTATATAATATTGTTTTCCAGGTATTGCAAAGAATCAGTGATGGTAGAAGTGGACAAACATACAGTGTATGTTTAGTTTCTCACAGCTAAAAACATCCTTTTTTTTCTTTTCTGTGGTCTCCTTAGGCCTGATTGATTTAAATCAATAAGACATTGGCTATTTAGCGATTTTCACGGAAGAGTAGGTTTTTAATATTTTGTACAAACACAGCTTTGGATGAACACAAGGTATCTGAAAATGTCAGTTTACTCTGGAAATCCTTCAACAGGAAAGACGCTTCCTTAAACACTGCCTTTTTTTCTCTTCTCAGCAGGTTTTTAGACGTCAACCGTGTCTTGCAGGCTGGTCAGTGCAGTTAGTCTTTAAAAGGGTGCATGAAGCAGTGACACTTCTATGGCTTGCAGATGATCTTCCACCTTTATTTCGCTTTTAGACCTCTGAAAAAGTGATGCAGAAATCCTACCTCTCCCTATTTGTAGAGCTTCTTTTTAAAACATACTATAAAACCAAGCCGGGATGAAACCTATTTATAAAAGATCAGAATAATAGACAAACAGTATTACTTAAGGACAGATAAATATCAAATAAAAAGATCAGTACAATGTGAAATCTGTGAAAATGTGTGTTTTCCTCATTTCGAGCATGAGAGCCCAGGGGTCTGTATAGCGGAGTCATTATTTAATAAATTATGAATCATAACCTTGTTTCTGGTTAGTCCCTACATGACATGAAGACTGAAGTTATAATTTCATAGAGCCAGTTCCCAAGGTAACATTGAGCAAAGTTGCATTCTCCACCTGAAGGTAATCTTGGTGTAGTGGCTCAGATTTCCGGGCTGCATTTTAATTTATGGCCCCGTTTTATATTAGCGACACTTTATTATCCTAACATGCTCGACACCCTCTCCTCACCCCCAGTCTAAGTTGGATATATTTATGAAGTAATTTTAATAAGAAAAGTGGTTTACAGAACATTCAAGTGATTTACTGAACAGTCAAGGGCATAACAAACACTCTCAAACATGAGAGAGCAGACACAATGCAGCTGAAGACACGATTATAACTGCAGCATTGACTATTAAACACTGATATTTATATGAATAGATGACTTGTGTTGTGCTTGTGCAAAAAGTAGGAGAACGTAATGTGATGTGCAACAACAAAATGTATAATAAAATTGTCCTTCCACTCTAATAGACTCTTGACACCACAACATTTGTTCAGACTCTCTGCCCTTCCTCTTCACCTATCTCCTTCCTTATCTCTCCTAGCACTTGTTGAAGTCTATGTTGTCCTCTGAAATCGTATTCCTATATTACAGTCATATTTTATAGACTCACTTTGGGCTAACTGCAGATACTTTATTGTTTTGTACTTGTTGGTAGCTGCAGTGGCACAAATTTTGTTTACCACAAGCCCCTTGGCTGCCCCGCATATCCTACCATCTGTAGTGACTTGCATTTTGATAGCTATGTTAGCTTTTTTACAGCCAAAGGCTATAGTAAGCTACTGTACAGTATAATGTTACAGTTTTATTATTGCTTTGTCACAATGTCAAGGAGGTACGATATGTTCCTTGTAAACACCTACATAAATAATTCATATTATGCCCTTATGAGTATGCTGTGTGAGTTTTATCTAAATATTTACATGAATACTTTTGGGGAAATATGCATATTTTATAGGTACTACTCTCATTTCTGTACCATAAAGATGAAGCCACAAGCTGTCGGCTAGCTTAGTTTAGCTTAGTTTGGCATAGAAACTCCCAAATTAACACGTTATATATTTGTTTAAAGAGACATTCTAGTGTTTTTGCATTTCATATCAAATTTTATGTATTCCATGTAGTTTTTACTGTTTCAATGTGGGCAGATATAGTCTGTGATCGTTATTATTATTATTAGACATTAACATTGGAGTTTAGTACTTGTAGGATCAGGTGTTTTCGGAGCTTGACCCATACTCGGGAGTAAAATTCAGGATGTCTCAATTTCTGCTGCTTTGATTTTAATCATTACTTTTTAAATCTGACTCTCACAAGTTCTATGGTTGTCATATACTAAATCGCTTGAGGACCCCTTTAGACTGGCTAGCTATTTCCTGATTTTCTGTCCTTAATGCTAAAGTAGATTAATTAATAAAATACAGATTAAACACAAATGAAAAGCCAGAGAATAAAAGTGCAACTTAAAAGCACATCAGACTCTGGGAGGCTATTCCAGAGCCGAGGAGCCGCTACAGAAAACGTCCTGTAGGGTGAGACCATGGAGAGATTTTTAAACATTTAAAAGGATTTTGAAATTGATCCTGAAGTGATTGAGGCGCCAGTCTAAGGATGCAAAAATAGAGGAGATGTGGTCTAATTTCTTTGACTTTGTAAGTAACTGCATGGGCTCCAGCATTTTGAATTAGTTTTAAGCGGGAAATGGTAGCCTGAGAGGTGCCTAGGTAGAGTTACAATAGTCTAGTCTTGATGATATTAGTGCATGAATGTCTCTTTCTAGATCAGGATCCCTGTCTTGTCCTCATTTAACTGAAGGAAATTCTGTGTTTCATATCTTGGAGACAGTCTTCTAGCGAAGTTACATCTGCTTTATTTGGGGAATTGAGGGGGAAGTAGATCTGAGTCTGAGTCTGTGTAACAGTGAAAAAAGATCTTACTATTTTGGATAATCCTAATGGCAACATTTAAAGACAGAAAAGAAATGGGCTTAAAACTGAACCCTGCTGAACTCCACATGAGATATTAGTGGATGTGGAGGATCAGTGGCAACTGTAAACAGTGAAATATCTATTTGAAATGTAAGAATAGAACCAGTCGAGGGCATACCCAGAGATACTGATCCAACAAGTGAAGCGATCCAGGAAAATCATGTGGTTGACAGTATCAAAAGCTGCACTGAAATGAGAAAATCACTGATCTCCTCATCTCACTCTCAGCAAGAAAGTATATTCTCAAAATGTCAATGTTCCTTAACTTCATCACTAGTTAATCGAAAAAAAAAAAAAGGCAACTGGGTCGATTCAGATTAAATTGGTTTAGGCTGTAGTGGTGAGATGCCAAAGAAAAATGCAGTGGTGAAGAAATTGGAACTGAACCAACTTTTAGAGAAACCCAACATCACACTGTGGTGGCAGATCTGCACGACTGAGTCGTCAAACTGCTCCACAGTCAGCCTAAAATATCACTTAAACCGCTATTGAGGGTGAGTTAATGGAACAAACTATGATTCTCTCTCAGTTGTGTCTTATTTTGTGTACCCAGCTTTGATGTCTGTGCTCCAAAATAGATATACCAAGAGGCTGTTTGGTTTGTGTCTGTTTATTTGAGAGACAATGGTGGTCAAGCGATATTGATAGTGAATGAGGATCTTTTGATTGCTTCACAGTGATTATGTTCAGCACAAATAAACCCACACCCCCCACAATGCTTGATTTGGTCTAAATATGGCCTTACACTTTAGCCACTTTAGCAATGGTCTGTTTTGGTTTGGTAAGAAGACGGCATAAATTTAGATCTGACAGTTTGGTGTAGAGGTGTGAGGGCTGAGAGGTCACCGTAGAGAGGGTTATGGGGGCTATTAGGCCCGTAGCTGTGTCTGAATCAAACTGTGTGGGACACAAGTGTAGCTACAGTAGCAGCAGGATGTAGCAGTGATTCACAGAGTAATACAGCCCACCACTGTGTGGAGTTTCAGGCCTACACACACAAAAAAACACAAAACAGATTGAAAGTAATATTGAGAGAGAGCAGATCGGAAATGAGGCAAAAACCCAAATATGTTTGAGTAAGAACAGAGAAGTAGGGAGAAAATTTAAGTCAGTGTGTGTATATGTGTGTAGTTTGAAGGGCGTGCTCCTTAATTACTCTCACTTCATCGCCGACTCTCACTTGTGCCACCATGTCACTCATTTCCTGTTGCCATAACGACGGCGGCACCTGCTAATGACATTGGCTTCGTTTTCATTTGTCGGGAGATTTAGGATTAAGATTCATCAGCATGGCTGACACGTATGAACGCATCGCCACAGTGACACGATGAACCGCTTTTTCATTATTGCATTACCCGTCCAAATGAAGACTCCCTGCCCTGCGTCACGTACGCCACATTTATAACTATGATTATCTCAAAGAATGGACATAATACTCTGGAGATATTGGATATGAATTTTTGCAGTTGTCCCATATAGAAATTGAAATTTCTGTCTTCTTGTCAACCTGAAATTATAAACGACATGCAAGGTATCATTACGCAGCAGCTAAGCCTGTCTTAATATAGGGATTAATGTCTAGATAAGGATTTGTTCAGCTTTAAGCCGCAGTGCATGGATGCTCATCTCTGCATGTTATCCCAGCTAAGTGTACACATGTCTGCTGATACACAAACAGGTGTACGCAGTTTTGTTTATGACAAAGGCAATATGTCTAAAAGTGTATGTGAGTGTACCTAAAAGCAAAACATCCCTTTTCTTTTTTAGAAATGCAGTTGTGAATCCTAAAAACTTAAAATTGGGCTATTTCTCTGTGCTGACTGGTAGCAGTCACCATGAGTCCAGCTATGAGTCATCCATGTGTGTTGCACACACACAAACACACACAAACACAGTCTTTCCTACCGATAATCCGTTTTTGTCTCTGCCGTCTACCCACTTTCATCTGGAAATCCCTGTTTGTTTGCTCCAATCCACTGTTCCTCCTCCTTTGTTTACCCTCTCTATCACTCTCCTAGTCGCTCCCTGTCTACTTTCTTTCATCTCACTTTCACTCCATCCCTCATGTCTCTCACTGTTTCCTCACTGTAGATGGTCCCCTGTCATCTGTGTCTGTCATCCTCTGTCTGTTGCAGTGTTTCTGTGGCTCGAGGCTGCAGTGTTGTCCTCTCATCACCTGTCATCACACTGATACTTTAAGGACACATGAGACCCCATCCCACCCCATACAGTGTGTTCAGATCAGTGCTGAGTTAGTTCGCAAGCAAAGACAGATATAGATTTAGACAGATTTCTTGCATATTGTGAATAAAGGTGAACCAAGATGATGTACTGTAGGACAGATTAGGGATGAGGGGATGAGAGATGAAGCGATAAGGGTTGATGGATGAGGGGATGAAGGGTAGGTGGATGGAGGGAAGGGATGTGAGTCGAAGGATGGAGGGCTAAGGGATGAGAGGATAAATCGGGGTCGTGGATGGATGGAGGAGTTTGCAGATGGGCTGGTGTCAGCTGGTGGAGTTGACTCTCAGTGGGGGAGTCGTCTCTTTATCACTCTATGCGATTAGAGCCCCAGTGGTTCCTGTATTTGAATGAAAGAGAGAAAAGGGAAAAGGGTTAGAGAAAAAAAAAAAGATGATGGGGTTTGAGGGGTGAGGGAAGTGAAAACTGTCAATGAGGAAGTGAACAGATAAGGTGTGCTTAAGTACTTTAGGTGCAGAAATGGGAGTTCAAGGCGTGGTCTTTGTTCCTGAACCTAGTTATAAAACTCATTATATGAGACAGCAGTCCTATTAGATTATGAGTTAAGAAGTCTGATGGCCTGGTGGTAAAAAATGTTCTTCAGTCTGGTGGTGTGTGCAGCCATGCTCCTCTAACATCTGCTAGATGGTAACGAAGAGAAACAGTCTGCGAGCTGGGTGACTGTGGTCGTTTAAGATGCTGGGAAAATACACCCAAGAGCACATCTAAAGCTAAATTAATATCACATTTTATTTTTTAAACACGAACAGAGGCAAACTAGCCAGCTACCTCTACTAAGCTATGCTAATCGCCTCCTGGCTCTGCCTTTATGCTTAAAGGACAGAGAGTCATAATGATTTTCTTATCAAACTTGACAAGAAAGCAAGTAATCCTATTTCCAAAAATGCCAATCTGTTCCTTTAACTATGAATTGTTTGTAGGATATCACATTTTACAGGAAGATAGGATGCGGGAAAGATAGTGCATTGATTTTTCTTCCTAAGTAGTTGACTGCATTTTAAATGGCTGATAAGAGCATGAGTTATCTGCAGTCATTCTTCAAGAGAAGTGTCCATTTTTGAGGCAATACCTGGCAAGATAAATCAGAGCCTGATCTATACACTGTATCTGACTCCATTTTGAACTTCCCCTAGGCGAAGGCCCATAATTCTCTCGCTCTGTGTCTATGCCAGCTAGGTTAATCCTCATTAACATCTACAAGACACTCGAGGGAACAATTTGTCATGTACGTGCACACGTGTCGGTAGTGTGAGGCAGCACACTCTTACACACACTTTCACTCGACTGTGTTTTTAATGAAAATTTATTTGTCACCATAAATTAGGAACCACTCAGAAGTTCACGTCCAGGTCACATGTTGAGTGAGATAAAGCAGCAGCTGAGTTGAATGATTACAGTTTGTGGAAAAATCAAGTTGTAGAGGCAGCAGAAAACACTCTATCTAGATTGTCACTTATTTTAATTTTTATTTGTCATATGTAGGTTAACACAGGGTCAACAATACAATGGAGTGTGCTGGAGGAAAACAGGTCAGCTGTAGCTACAAAAACTGCGTTAGAGATAGAAAAAGGAAATACAATAAAGTTTTAAGTAAAAACTGGAGTGATATAAATAAAATATAACAAAATAAAATAAAATTTGTATAAGTGCTATCTAATAATGTATAAGGGTACAACACACTGTATAAATGAGAAAGTACTGTGTGCAGAAGTGACAAGTGAGTATTGTAGAACTATCACTCTGAATAAATTCATAACATACTTCACTATTTAAATATATGAAAATTGAGGTCTGAGAGTGGGAGTAAAGTGACAAGTGTATACAGGGGTATTGCACAAAGTTTCAGTCCTGGTACAGTAGCAGCAGTCATGGTTGATGCATATATATATATATATATATATATATGACAGCAGTCACATTAGATTATGAGTTCGGAAATCTGATGGCTTGGTGTTAAAAACCGTTCTCCAGTCTGGTGCTGCGTGCAGCCATGCTACTGTAACATCTGCCAGACGGTAACAAGGAGAACAGTCTTGGAGCTGAGTGGCCGTGGTCCTCGAAGATGCTGTGTGCTTTCTGCAGGCCCCGTTGATGAAATATGTCCTGGAGTCTGTTGCCAGTGATGTGTTGTGCTGATCCCACCACTCTCTGTAGTGATTTGCGGCTGTGGGCAGAACAGTTCCCATGCCAGACTGTGATGCAGCCTGTCAGCAAGCTCTCGATGGTGCACCTGTACAAGTTTGTGAGGATGCTGACGTTCTTGCCAAACTTCCTCAATCTGCTCAGGAAATAGAGCTGTGGGAAAGTTTTCTTGACCACAATGACTATTGGTATGCCTCCTGTTAAAGGTACATTCGTTGTAGTTAAAATGCTAGGATAAAAAGCACCAAATCTTTCCATGGATGTGGGAATAATTAAGCTGCAACACACAACAGTCATGACATCCATCACATTTAGTACTCTTAGTTACTGTCTGTTTACAAGCTTTGCTGTCTTCTGAAGGTTCCCTCCTCAGAGGCTGGGTCACAATGAAAGCACTGAAAGCTCTGTTGCCACTTTAGAAGGTCATCTGCAGACACAGAAGAATTATTAGAGGCGAGGATCAATATACACTGTTTGAAGTCGCTAACAGCTTTCTGTGTGTATGTTGTTTTTTTCTCTCATTGCTATTGTCGCCTGACATTTAGCTTTGTTTGTTGTGTTTTTTTTAATGTTTTCACACAGCCACATTCTTGTGTGGCTTCTCAGTCTCATACAAGTGTTGTGTTTAAAGCAACAGTCGGTAATTTCTGACCACTAGGGGGCAGAACTCAAAAGTTATTATGGCTACCTAATTATTGTAATATTTGCTCAACTTTTAGCTTTTCTTTGTTTCTTTAACTATACTGAAAATAATTCCCTAAGTCTAAATAAGTCTTTAGCTTGATAGATGCTTAATTTACTAATGTTAGTGTGGCATACAGAGCCATCAGTGGGGTTATATAACTACAATATTATTATTTGCATTTAGTACAGCTCATGTTCAGAGCGTAGTGAAAATTGTCTGTGTGTTTTCACATAAGGAAAGGTTGGTTTATTGTTGAAAAATGTTATGTTATCTAGTAGGATGCAGTATCTAACTACTACCAGCAGAGGGCGCGTTCGCTACACTGAGTATTCAGGGACAAGGGAAATCTCGCGTGAATACGTTCAGAGAACGAGAACACACACTTGAGTGTGAAGTTACTGTGTGTGTGTGTGTGGCGAACTGTGATTGTAAAATACATATTTTTGCTCTTTGCAGGTAAGGAGTTGGAATTGTGTAATTAATAGGTGAATATGTTATGTGTGAGTTTATGATCCCGGTTGGACTTTATGCAGTATTGTTTATGAACGTTGTTCTTGTTTGGCTAATGTACCGTACAGTAAACGGCTAGTCAGTTGTTAGTACTGGTTGCCTAGTTACGAGCGTGAGACTGGAGAGTAGAACTATGAGCCGGTTTAAAGAGCCCGGACTGCTCCTGTATAGTTCATAGCTAAATCAATAAATAAGTTAAAATAGATAAATAATTGATTTGATTAATTTGACAATGTTTAATAGACACGATTGGCTGACTGTGTTGGAGAAACAAGTTGATATTGAATGTACATGATGAAACTGGTCTGGAATAACAATGCAACAGATATGATTATTGTTTGGATGTTGGGGCAGATGTTCATAATTTTTCTGTGTTAGGATAGTGAATACGTTCAGAGAACGAGAACACACACTTGAGTGTGAAGTTACTGTGTGTGTGTGTGTGGCGAACTGTGATTGTAAAATACATATTTTTGCTCTTTGCAGAACAAAATAAAAGACTTTCAAATTAAATGTGTAGTGGAGGGCAACTTCACTCTGCACCACGCTACATATTTTGGTAGCAGAGGATGGTTCATTCAGCCCACGGCCCAGTCGCATAGAAGCATAGACAAACAGAGCAGAGGAGGACCATGGAGGAAGCAAGGGACGAAGTAAGCAGGATACTGCTGACGCTGGAGGAGAAGGAGCTCATTTTCCTGTGTGAGCATCTAAAGTGTAACGCACCTGTTGGGGGGTTTGCCAGCAAAACAAGACGCACCCTCATCAGGTTGGTGGAGACAACGTTAGATGAAATCGAGGAGGGTGAAGAGTCCGCAGAGTCGTATCAGCAGTATCTGCAGCATGTACTGTCCTACCTGGCCTCTTTGAAGCCAACACCGGGGGAAACTGAGGCTGAGATTGTAGTTCAAGAGACAAGTGAGTTAAAGAAGTTGAAAATGCAGTACCAAAAGTTACAGCAGCAGATGGAAGAGGAAATTGGGGCGTTAGAGGAAAAGATCAAGCAGAGGACACAAGCAGCAGGAGGAGACACTGCGCCTGCCATCGCGACCGCAAAGGAAGAGGACACCAGGACTGCCACCAGAGCACCAACCAGACTGCCCGAGGTGACGCTGAGGCGGGAGTTCCGGATAAGTGGACAGATTGGTGAAGCTGGTCAAAAGGACAAATTGTCCTACACAAGCCTCATCAACCAGATCGAGTCTGGACAGAGGAAAGGACATGGAGAAGCGGAGATCATTGAAGCAGTCACACGTGCTGTGAGCCCAGGCCTTCACCTGCGGGAGATGTTGGAAATAAAGCGAGAGCTGACGCTGCACACTCTCAAGACCATACTCAAGGGTCACTACAAAGTAGACTCCTCCTCCGACCTACTGCATCGCCTGATGAACATGACACAAGATCCAAAGGAGTCAGCACAGAATTTCTTATTCAGAGCAATAGAACTGAAAGAGAAGTTAATGAGAAAATCCAGTGATGATGATGCAGTCGAGGAAGGTGAGCAGTTTAGTCCAGAACTAATTCAGAGAAAATTTCTCCGCTCCATAGAGACTGGTCTTTACAGTGATGCGGTTAAGTTCCAACTCAAGCCGTATCTTAGTAACCGTACTGTCACAGATGAGGTGTTAATTGAGAGAATCAGTGAGGCTGCAAACTTAGAACAGGAAAGACAGCAAAAACTAAGAAAGACAGTCATAAACAAGCCCCCAAAAGTCAGTGAAGTACAGGCGGAGGTGTATCCACCTGACACCTCAGTAGCAGTAGTTGACACTGTTACTCACTGTGAAGCAGGGGGAAAGAGTAAGAAAAGTCAGGGACCCAAGACAGAGATAGACCCAGTAGAAGCACTCAAGGCTGAGGTGCTAGAAATTAAAAAGTTGATGTTACAGACAGTGGAGGCCACACAAGCTAGACCGACAGAGAAAGCGTTCACACCCAGCCGTAGTCGGCCCAGGGGTTGTAGGGCGTGTCAGGAAGCTCAGATAGGTGACTTTTGCAGACATTGCTTTAAGTGTGGGCAGGAGGGGCATCTCTCCAGAGGATGTCGACGGACCAGAGAACAGCAGGGAAACGAGACTGGGCTGCCGAGCCGGGACCCTCGGTAGCCCGTGAATCATCCAGTCTCAACATGCAGCAACCTGTCCCCCCTCCCGCACCATCTCAAATCTCATCAGTCAACTACCTCCCACCACGACGCAAGGAAAGACTCATCAAGTTGATTGCGAGGAGACACACTGTCCATTGCACACTGGATACGGTTCCAGTCGTGGCATTATGGGACTCAGGAGCTCAGGCGACCATCATTAATGAAGAATGGAGAAAGCTGCACTTACCACACAGCACGGTGCGACCTCTCAGTGAACTGTTAGGCTCAGACATTTTATTGGGAGTGGCAGCCAACCAGACTGAGATCCCCTTCATGGGCTGGGTGGAGGTAGAGTTTAGGCTAGGGAAAGAATCTGCCATGACTAAGCCACTCTTAGTCCCTATTTTAGTGTCAAGTGACCCACACGTAGCAGCAGAGCCCATAATTGGCTACAATGTGATAGAGGAAATAACAGGAGAGGGTAGTCAGACAACAAGGACAGAGACCATCCATACTGTATGTCAAGCCTTCCAGATAACAGTCAAGACAGCACAAGCAGTGCTTCAGCTTATCCATGCCCCTATTAGTGAGGAAGATGTAGGAATTGTACACACAGGGAAAAGAACACTCACTCTAGGCGCTGAACAGGTCACCACAGTGTATGTTAACGTCAACACTGGGGCTCAGTATCGTGGCCAAGACTTGCTTCTAGTCCCAAGTGAAGAGCCGACATTACCAGAGGGGGTAGTGATAGAGGAGGGTCTAGTCAGTGTCCCCAGAAAAAGGTCAGATTATGTACCAGTCCCCATCGTCAATACCAACAAACACAGTGTAACCCTGACCCGGCACACTGTTCTTGGTCACCTGCAAACAGTCAAAACCGCCTATGCAGCCAGTGTTGATCAAATAACCAGAGTAGAGGGATTAAAGTCACAAACTAACACAGCATCAGCCCCAGGTGACAACTCAAAAAAACATAAACCTGCCTGGTGGGACCCTCCGGTCGACCTTAGCCACTTAAATGAGGAGCAGAGGAGAATTGCAAAACAGCTGCTGAGAGAGGAGTGTCACGCTTTCGCATACGACGATGACGACATCGGCTCAATCCCCTCACTGAAACTCCACATCACGCTGCACGACACCACCCCAGTAAGGAAAACGTACATGGCAGTCCCAAAGCCATTACACCAGGAAGTGAAGGAATATATCCAGGACTTGTTGAATCGGGGCTGGATTACTCCTTCACGCTCTCCATATGCCTCACCGGTCGTGTGTGTACGAAAGAAGGATGGGACTTTAAGACTGTGTTGTGACTACAGAGAGCTAAACAAAAAGTCAGTCCCTGATCGCCACCCCATACCCAGAATCCAAGACATGCTGGACTCCCTCACTGGCAGCTCCTGGTTCTCCGTACTGGACCAGGGGAAGGCCTATCACCAGGGGTTCCTGGACAAGGAAAGCCAGCCCCTGACCGCTTTCATAACCCCCTGGGGCCTGTACCAGTGGGTCCGAATCCCGTTCGGGTTGAGTGCGGCGCCTGCAGAATTCCAGAGGAACATGGAAGACTGTTTGCGTGGCTTGAGAGATGTCATGTGTCAACCGTATCTGGACGACAATCTGGTCCATAGCCCAAGCTTTGAGGACCACATTGAGCACCTGAGAACTGTGTTACAGAGATATCAGGAGCACGGGGTTAAACTCAGTCCCCGCAAGTGTGAGGTGTTGAAGAGGACAGTGAGATTTTTGGGACGGTTGGTGTCTGGACAAGGCTACACTATGGACCCATCTGAGGTGGCCCCAGTCCAAGCCTTAAAGGAAAAAGCGCCTACAACAGTGGGAGAGTTGAGACGAGTAATGGGATTCCTCTCATACTACCGAACATACATCCCAAACTTCTCCAGAATAGCCC
This sequence comes from Sciaenops ocellatus, assembly GCA_033000465.1. NCBI lineage: Eukaryota > Metazoa > Chordata > Actinopteri > Sciaenidae > Sciaenops > Sciaenops ocellatus. The sequence continues at coordinate 15,480,639 of CP136869.1, forward strand.
AGCCCCTCTACCAGCTGCTCTCAACAACACCTGATCAAATGAACAGAGAGAAGGTCAGGGCCACAACCAGGAAGAAAGGTATCCTCCCACCTAACACTCCTATAAAATGGACAGATAACCACCAAAAGACATTGAATTCTCTCATAGACAAGCTGATAGAGCCTCCCCTTCTAGGGTACCCAGAGATGACTCAACCATTTGTTCTTCACACAGACGCATCCCAGGAGGGATTGGGCGCAGTACTCTATCAGAGACAGAACGGCAAGATGGTAGTTATAGGCTATGGTTCCAGGACTCTAACACCACCTGAAAAGAACTATCACATGCACTCGGGAAAATTAGAGTTCTTAGCACTTAAATGGGCAATATGTGAACGTTTTCGGGATTATCTGTATCATGCCCCACACTTTGTAGTATATACAGATAATAATCCCTTAACCTATATCCTCTCAACAGCTAAGCTTAATGCTACAGGTCATAGGTGGGTGGGTGAGCTGTCTGAGTTCGACTTTTCCATTAAGTATCGGCCGGGAAAAAGTAACGCAGATGCGGATGGCCTATCCCGCATGCCATTAGACATAAATGCGTTCATGACACAGTGTACAGAGGAGGTGGGTCAGGAAGTATTCAGTGCAGCGGTGCAGGGAGTCAGTGTGCAGGAAGATACCCCCCCAGTCTGGGTAGCAACAGTCCCCATAGAAACACTAGACTTAGTGAGAGATGCGAGTGCACACCCTCGAACCAAGTCCCTGACACCAGATCAGATACGAGACAGTCAGGAAAGAGATCCTGTAATAGGCCAAGTTCTGCATTATAAGAGGGACAATCAGCACCCGTCCAGGAGAGCTCTTAAAGCAGAACCGGCGGACGTCAGAGTATTAATGAGACAGTGGGCAAAGTTGTATGTCAATGAGGATGGAATTCTCTGTAGGAAAGCAGGAGATAAACAACAGCTTATCCTCCCAAAAGAGCATCATCAAACAGTATTCCACGAGCTTCATAGAGAAATGGGACATTGTGGGGTCGAGAGAACGTTGAACCTGATCCAAGATCGATTCTATTGGGCCCGTATGTACTCTGACATAGAACACTTTGTCACCCAAGAGTGTGAGTGTCTCAAGGCAAAGCGACCTCACAAAGCAACCAGGGCTCCCATGACAACTATTATCACAACACGCCCAGGTGAGCTAGTATGCATTGACTTTTTACATTTAGAGACATGCAAACAGGGGTTTGAGTACATTCTTATTGTGATCGATCATTTCACTGGTTTCGCCCAAGCCTACGCCACGAAAAACAAGTCTGCCAAAACTGTTGTTGACAAACTATTCAATGATTTTGCACTCCGCGTGGGATTTCCAGAGAGAATTCACCACGACATGGGGAGAGAGTTTGAAAACCAGCTGATGGACCAACTACAGAAGAGCTGTGATGTGCGGGGGTCCCACACAACATGTTACCACCCCCAGGGCAACGGGAAGTGTGAACGGTTCAATAGAACTATCTTATCAATGCTTCGCACCCTCACAAATGAACAAAAGGCTGACTGGAAGAGCTCATTGACAAAACTGGTGCACGCGTACAACTGCACCCGCAGTGGGGTCACAGGGTTCTCTCCCTACTACTTGCTCTACGGAAGGTCACCTCGCTTGCCAGTAGACCTGCTTTTCAACCTACAGCCCAGAGAGGCAAAAGAGACTTACACTGAATATGTACAGAACTGGCAAAACCGAATGCGACAAGCCTATGAGATTGCATCCAAAACAGCGACCCGAGAAGCCCTACGAAGCAAGAAAGGCTACGACAAAAGAGCACATGGAGCTGACCTACAACCTGGTGGACGGGTGCTTGTGCGTAACCTATCAGAGAGGGGCGGCCCCGGTAAACTGCGGTCCTATTGGGAAACTAAAGTGCATGTGGTGGTGAAGAGAAGGAGCAGTGACAGCCCGGTGTATGAAGTAGCACCAGAGGGAGGAGGTAAGACTCGCGTGTTGCACAGGAACCTCCTACTCCCATGTGACAGTCTGCCCTTGGGGAAACCAGAAACCGCCCCTGCAAAACAAGAGAGGAAAATACAGACACGGACAAGAACAAGACAACACCAAAACAGCAAACCAAAAGAAGACTCAGACAGCGAAAGCAGTGATGAAGTTGAGCTGGTGTGTCGTTTCCCATATGACCAAGAACTAAGTCAGAGAACTGCAGACTTGAATCCAGAGGCAGAGCCATTTGCACCAGCTCTGACGATGCAAGACGGAGCACCAGAGCTGGAAGATGCAACGGTTGTTCAAGAGGAGGCAGAGACTGACAACAGAGGCATCACAGCTGATGGAGATGGTGAGAACGACACTGCAGAGCCTGGGGAAAGTCTACAAGAGTCATCAGAGGAAGATGATCCTGACCCTCCACCAGCGACCAGCTACCCGCAGCGACACAGGCACCATCCCCAAATGCTGACCTACAACGCCTTGGGTGAGCCGACGTGAGTGAGAGCGGGTGTCGAGAGCCTGCACGTCGTGAGTATGTCCCCAGCCTGCAACCCACCGGTCATGTGGCGACCGTGGGCATCACTAGACACTGAGGTAATGGGTTGAACTCACCTTACACGAACATTACTCTAGTTCGGAGAAAATGGACTCTGAAAATTAGAATGGTAAAAATTCTATGTACGGTGAAGAAGAGACAATTCCGGGAGAACACACTGAACTGGTGCTGTACAAACGAAGAGACTGGTAACAGACTAAAAGAACTGAGGCCGATATGAGTTCTGTTACATTTGAGAGTTGATCTGATTGGGGTCCAGAGTACAGTAACTGATGATTAGTGGTATAGGTCTAAATGGGTCAGATACTTTGATAAATGGGTACCGATTGAATTAAATGTCAAGTGCCATTTTAAATAAGTAATACCATGTTTTCAGTGAGAAAATTCAATGTGAGAAAAGGTACACTTTGGGGTATCTGAAATGTCTGGAGCCATTTATTATTGGGGGGGAGAGTGTGGCATACAGAGCCATCAGTGGGGTTATATAACTACAATATTATTATTTGCATTTAGTACAGCTCATGTTCAGAGCGTAGTGAAAATTGTCTGTGTGTTTTCACATAAGGAAAGGTTGGTTTATTGTTGAAAAATGTTATGTTATCTAGTAGGATGCAGTATCTAACTACTACCAGCAGAGGGCGCGTTCGCTACACTGAGTATTCAGGGACAAGGGAAATCTCGCGTGAATACGTTCAGAGAACGAGAACACACACTTGAGTGTGAAGTTACTGTGTGTGTGTGTGTGGCGAACTGTGATTGTAAAATACATATTTTTGCTCTTTGCAGGTAAGGAGTTGGAATTGTGTAATTAATAGGTGAATATGTTATGTGTGAGTTTATGATCCCGGTTGGACTTTATGCAGTATTGTTTATGAACGTTGTTCTTGTTTGGCTAATGTACCGTACAGTAAACGGCTAGTCAGTTGTTAGTACTGGTTGCCTAGTTACGAGCGTGAGACTGGAGAGTAGAACTATGAGCCGGTTTAAAGAGCCCGGACTGCTCCTGTATAGTTCATAGCTAAATCAATAAATAAGTTAAAATAGATAAATAATTGATTTGATTAATTTGACAATGTTTAATAGACACGATTGGCTGACTGTGTTGGAGAAACAAGTTGATATTGAATGTACATGATGAAACTGGTCTGGAATAACAATGCAACAGATATGATTATTGTTTGGATGTTGGGGCAGATGTTCATAATTTTTCTGTGTTAGGATAGTGAATACGTTCAGAGAACGAGAACACACACTTGAGTGTGAAGTTACTGTGTGTGTGTGTGTGGCGAACTGTGATTGTAAAATACATATTTTTGCTCTTTGCAGAACAAAATAAAAGACTTTCAAATTAAATGTGTAGTGGAGGGCAACTTCACTCTGCACCACGCTACATTAGCTATCAGTTTACATATGTTCTTAACATTTAATGTTAATGTAGGTGTTTACACTTGGTTTGTCTGAGGTTCTTTGCTGGAGATCATTGCCTGCCTGTTTGTTGAACCCTTTAAGTCTAAACCATATAGTGACCGTTTATGTTTGGACTTAATAATGAGTTAAAAGAGGCTAAATGCTGTTTTGTGGGAGAGTTTTGTGTTAAAGAATGTGTCGATAATGTGATTTCTTATTGTCCACAATTACCAAACCTCCACTGTTGTTCCAAAAATTGTTAAAATCCAAATCAATGGGCTACTTTGTTGTCCCTTCATTCCAATCAACATAAGGGCTGTATTTTATATTTAATTTATCCCACTTACTTTGTCCTGTTGGTGTAAATATCTCACTAAATGTGCAGCGGAAAATAGTTCCCAACGAATGTACAATTTACTTCTGTCTCAATAACTAGAAAACTCCAATACCCAACTTTTTTTCATAGTAAAAGTATATTGTATATTTGTGAACTGTTTGTGAAGATTTGTCTTCAGTAGAAATGAATCACCGTTGGGGCTGAGAGTCACAGTCAGGATGTGGAAATTGTGAAAGTCAGACAGGCTAACTCATTGTTGGTTTTGATTCTGCTGACAATAAGAGAAAAAATACAGTTCTCACCAGCCCTCTCCTGAATTCTCACATGGTTCAGCACCACACTCGACACTTTCACAGAGTCATTATCAAAATGTTAATGTGCATGTTAAAATGTTTTCTCTCAGGAATTAACACTTTTCCTTTGTTATGCTGTTCCATCATCTAACTAAAACCTGCAATCTAAACAGTAGTTTGTAGCACCTTGGCTCCTTGCCCCCTTCTTTTGGAGAAACTGTTCATTTACATTGGGGTTCATAATCGCTTGGTGGTTAGTGGCCTTTTTCCGGAGGCAGCCCCATATTCCTTGGCAGTGGGAGACAGCTGACGGCAATCAGATGGGGAGATAAATGGCTGCCATCGAGGCTGTCTGTTCAGCTGAGAGTTGGGGTTTTGAAGGTTGACACTAGCTGACGGTGAAGTAAACACGCAGCGTGCCCTTGCATGCAGACTAGAGCAGACTGCCTGCCAAGTCTCTGATCTGCCAGTGTTGGATCTCAACAGAGTGTTCAAGAGAAACGTGCCATATCGGTGTGAATGGAGAGTGAGAATGTGCAGGGAAATTAGAAATCGTTACTGGGAGGGGTAGACTGCGTAGTTGGGTTGCTTACTGCTGCTGAATGTAAAACGTCTTCAATATTTTACTTTCAATGGTGAAAATTTCAGTAATAATATACTGAAAAGTCAGATAAGGTAATGACAACCCATTACTGCTGGAATTATTACTCCATAAAAGTTGACTTTTAACTTACAGTGTAATAATAAAAGTAATTTTGAAGGAATGTTATTACACCAATTAAAATATATCACACGTATAACAAAGATATTAGACTGCAGTTTATTACTTTTACAGGTTTTTTTTTTTTTTGCATTTTCAAACTTACACCGTAGTATCATCTGCAACTGTACTTAACTTCCTGTTCCCATGTTTGCATTTGTGTGTGCTCTTTTCACCTTGCTTGTTGCACAGTTGTGTAATGTCAGTGTTTTTTTGGTTTGCCTGCTGCTAAAGCTCATCCACCATACTGTAAAGCGCGCACACACACACACACACGCACACACAGACACACACACACACACACACACACACACACACACACACACACACACACACACACACACACACTCAGGTGGACTCGTATGTACAGGCAGCTGCCTTTCTGCCCCGTAAGGCCATATGTTGCAGTGTGACCCATGAGTCAATGTCAGGTTACCAATGAGGGGGAATGGATGTTGTGTCAGGGCCGTGTCAGTCCTTGTCATTGCTGTCTCTGGGGTTTGTTACTACGTTAAATTTGAGTTATTGAAGAGATGACTGGTCAGGGACATCCTAGAATCAGAGCTGCAGTCAAGTTCAAGACCCAGCACAGTCAAGGCCAAGATTTCAACATGTGTGAAAATATTAAGACATTCATTTTGTGTAAGTATATTTAGTTAATTTTTGGCAGTGAAGGAGAGGAGAGATTGACAGTATTACAAATCTAAACCAGGAGTACAAAATAGATTGATGTAATATGCTCATTCCAGCTTGATTATAACCACTGCCTACCCTGACTGCACATCACTGATGACTCGTGCTATAAGCTGACAGGCCGTTTATGCAGTGATGCAGTTTGCCTCCAACAGCTTTCTGACTGCTCTGACCATCCTATAATGGATGAACCTCCGGCTGAATGCAGCATCATTGTTATTCCATGTGGCTTGCATAACTGCAGATTGTGTGCCGAGTGTCCAAACTATGTGACGTGCATGAATGCATGTGGGTCTGTCTCAGCATATCAGTGGGCATATTTTTTTTGCTGTAACTCCTCCTGGTGTGGCTACGCCTGAAGAGTTAAGCAGTGAGTTACAATGCAGTAATTGCTGGAGCAAAACAAATTTAAGGCAGCTTTCATGTAGCAGTAATTGCCCAGGTAGTCCTGGTCATTCAACCTCTGCCAGATACACCTGTCCAGCTGTGATAAATCTCTTTCCCTCCAGCTCAACTGCTACAAGAAACCGAAGGTGACCGAGGGAAGGACATAGTTATGTGATTTTCTCTCTATAATGCCTTTTCCCTCTGCAGTCACTATCGAGCTCTTTCTCTAAATCCCAGAAGCTGGACTGGTGTGATTGCTGCAGCATATTTCGTGTGCACGTGATCATATGTCGTGGTTTGGTTGAACATGAGTGCCTCCGTGTAAATTTTTGTGTAACTGCAAGCTTACACAGCCTTTTATCAACGAGAGTGCCTCGGGTTATAATAACCACTCTAGAAATGAATCTGTGTGGCTTGAAAGGACAAGACCACAATGAGGTCTGGACTCCCTGTGGTGAAAGCTGTCCAGATATCATAAATAGAGTATTATGTGTTTGGGTCTGTGTGTTTGTGTGTGTTGAGACAGAGGTAATTGTATTTCTTAGTGATTCTGCTGGGTTATCTAAGGACACTTGAACATCAGAGAGTTCACTGCAGCTCACAGCCATACAAGAAATCTTCGTTACAAGGTTGAAGCCATTTCAATAGAATGCATAATGACTATGCGATGAGGAGATGCAAGTTTTCAAAAGCACTCCTTTATTAATTCATTAAATAATGCCTCCACACTAGTTCAGGCTCATTTAAAGTCTGAGAATCTGGTTTAGTTACCAATGTAACAAAGACCTTCAACTCCTGTCAATTGTCTTTATGTTTGGGTGTGTATTCTAGTTTTATTCTAGTTTAATGTTCTGGAAATATGAGCTTCTTTGTGTGTGTTCAGTAAGTACTCTTGGTGCATCTTTAACTGAGCTCCATGGACTGCTTTGTTTTATTTTTTGAAGGTGTGAATGACCTGCAGAAAGTTCATATTGCCTGACATGCACCGTTAGACACATCATGAGTGACTCTGTCTTGTTGACTCTATTGATTTGCCACCTGCACTGTATTATCATAAAGCCAATATGCATGTCTGTCAGCCGTGGGAAGTGCATTAGTCCTGTTGGTGTGTTATCGACGCTGATCTGTTAGCAAACAGACCTACATGTCTGCCATTATCATTTTACCATTATGTTAGTTCCTTTTTGTCTTTATTTCTCTCTTAAATCTTCCTATCTGATTTTCTTTCATTGTGTCGTCTTTATAAATCACTCATTTGTGAGCGTACCATCACTGGATTTACTGCTGAATTCAGGCACTCATGCAAAATGCACTTAGCACTGATAAAATGTGCCGCCTCTCTGCTCTTTGTCATTAGCAGTCGTTCTGGTGCTCGAATCAAAAGTGCTGTGCGGTTACAAATACTCTCTTTTCTCGGGCTGCAATCAATAGCTTTTCTTCCACATTCAATACCATATTCTGCCTCATCTTTCCCCAAATCATCTCTGACAATCGCTACTCTCACTGGACCTGAAAATGATGCACGGTGGTGGGAGTCACACAGCCATCAGTCACATTGCAGCTCTGTGCGTTTTATTGTGTGTGTGCATTTTTATTCTATATCTGTGTATGTGGAGTCAATGTGCACTTCTCCTGCTCTTTCCAGAGTGTGTAGTGAATTGATTTAGTGTCTGTGTGTGTGCATCAGTGTGGGTGTGCGGTGTAATGTGACAAGTGTCAAATCTGTCATGGATCCACATAGACTATGCGTTATCTCAACAACCCCCACACACATACACGCACATACACGTACACTAAGGTACAGCAGGTAGGTAGTGGCTGCCAGTCAGGTTTCCTCAGAGTCTAAAAGGGATGTGGACTCCCGGTCAGTATGAGAGGCCCCATTATGTCAGACCCACAGCCAAAAAACCCCGCATCCCCTGTAATTGAATTGGCGTCTCCCTAAAAATAACTCCTTCCTCTCTTCTGCTTGGTTCAGCCCTAATTATTCCTCTCTGTCTGTCTTATCCTTGTTCGTTCCTTCTTTATTTTCCCAGCTCAACTCTCTAATCACAGGGGTATTCAGTGAACGATGCTCTTCTGTAACTCTGCGTCTTTGTTGCCACAGAAATAGCCACTCATTCCCTGGCGGCTATCCCAGGCCTCCTCTTAATATACAGCAACACCCGGCAATCCTACGCCACGGGTAATATGCACGACGCAGCATATCATACAGCTGCGGCTAATGTTAGCACTGAATAATGAGATACAGGGTCACAAACTGCTGATGTAGATTGAGGATTTAAAAAAACAGTTTAATTTTAAAAAGTACATCAATGTAAATGTTAATATGAAGCAGTGAAGTAATTTTTTAGCTGTATGAAAAGTGCTGACATTTAAAAGATAACTGCTGCCTCACTCTATATAAAACATGCTGTACTGTGTTTGCAGCATACTGTAGACTGCCATTGTTCCCTCATGGCAGCCTAACAACAGATTGATTTCATTCAGTAGCCACTGCCGCCCTGCCTCACTTTGCCTTCCTTGCTCGGTATCTCTCGGTTAAGCACCGTTCTTGGCAAGTTGGATTGGATTTTCCTGTGTGAGTAGAGATTATTCAACAGAGGAAAAAGAACAATCTGTGCCTCTTATTGTGGCTTGTAAGGGCTACAGCTGCTAATCTGAGATGAGGCTGGAGAGATGGGATGAAGGGATGAAAGGAAGGAGAAGTGGCATTATGAAGCTTCAGTAGTGTGTTTGATGAAGGGAGTGATGGGGATTGAGGATTAAAGGAGGTTGACAGTGTGTAGGAAAATTCAGATTTAATGCACAAGAAAATATACCCGCACACTCACTAAAGGTAGGCTTTTTTGGAAGATTCTGACCTTAGTTTGTCTTTCAGAATTCTGAATTTGAGCTTTGCAGTCCTGGTTTATCCATTTTCTCTCTTGACACATGCTAATCTTGTGCAATGCTCCAGTTTCAATTTCCTGGAAAACGATTAAGCCCATTGCAGAGAAGGGATGGTCAGATTATTCCTCTCTTTGAACTTAATCCGTCACTAATGAGTAACTGCAGGGTCAAAACAGTAATACTAGAATGCCGAATGAATGAATGAATTCCCTCACTTCTAAATTATCTCCTCACCTTGCTGAGTTTGCAGTCTACGTATGTTATTTTCTCCCTTCTTTATCTCACTCACATAGTTGCCACGCAGGCCGGCAGTGCTGATTGGAAAACGTTATCAGCGGAGCGCACATTTGACTTGGATTGTTTCCCAAAGTGAGGCCTCATTATTGGCCTGTTGGATAATCGTCGGCAGCCAAATTTGGTTCAGAGTTGAGTTGAGAGAAGTCTCAACATCGCCCTGAGGCTTCGTTTTAGCAGGAGGTTCACAGAGAGGAGAGGAGAGGAGATGGGGGTAAGGGGAGGGATAAAGAAATTGAGTAGTGCTGACATATAGAGCAGTGAGTAACTTAGCCATAGCTGGAGTGTATAACACACAATTTTACGCACTTACAGGCTTTGATTGATGGTTGCACAGGCATTAAAAAGTCACAAATTCTCAGGAAAAAAAGAGGTGCTGGGTAGATGACAGAGAAATCATGGAAGTGTATAAGAAAATTGATGGAGCTTGAGGAAGTGTAACCAATGGGGTTAAAAGGACATGAAAGAGTTAATAGTGAGCGTGACATTATCTTAAATTAGTGTTAGTCTGATAATCTGCCTGCAAGCTGTGTGTAATTGATTCTCCTCCCGCATATCGCTTTTAATAATTACTCTGACGTTGCCATAAAGCTGTGAGCAAACTCAACATTAAAAATGCATTTGGCCATGTCAATATTAACACTTCAAGTATCTGCATATGCTTTAATAACGTTTTTACTCTATGTATGCACTTAGTGTGAGAGTCAAAGGGGAGCATGGGTGCCAACTTTTAAAATTAAAACCAGATTATACTAATGCAGTCGATTATAGCTGCAGATCGGATGTGAGAGGATTGTTTTTAATTAGTTTGATATAGTCTTATGAGTGACATAGATGACTGTGGTTACACCGCGTCATGTTAATTAAGTGAACTGAATTGATTGATTTAATAATAATGTAGTCGTTTTGTCAGTATGAGCCTCAGCCGGACCTTTACAGTAGATCGTCTTTCTCTATGTTTCCTGCCGTGCATCACAGTATTTACACGCTTACATGCATCCACATCACCATCACTCACCGAACAGTCTACGTCCCCATGTGTCTTTTATATGTCTGTGTTCATCCGATCATGCTTACGTGCCTGCACATGTGCCCATAGTGTTGACTAACATGCCTCTTAGCTCAACGGGCTGGAAAGCCTGCAGGCTTGATTTGATGTATGTGAAAGGATGGAGCAGGTTCTTATGTGTGCTTGATGATGCTGCAAGAATGAGTCCCTGTGGAAAGACTTACCAGGGGGCGTTCAGGAGGAGGGGTAGGTTTTTCCATTCAGAGGTTTTGTGGGAGGAACTCTAACCTCCGGTGTTAGTCTCATGTCACGGTTCTCCTATACACATTCAGTATAGTTTTTGCAAACACAAGCACATCCAGTTTCCAGACGTACAAAGCAGAACAGCAAGGAATATATAATCATACCACACACACACAAACACACACACACACATACACAGCACTAGTATCTGCTGATGCAAGAACAGTGATGTTCTGACATTTAGGAAACTGAATACTTGTGGGATTTATTCCTGTTCTGACATTATATGAGATCTGAGTGTATCTATATGTGTGTGAAAGAGAAAGGAAGCAGCAGGAGCATCACGCCATCCCTGCTGTGGTCACCTTCTCACACACTACCTAAAAGAAACAGAAGACATATTGTGCATTAAAAAGCATCCGGTGTGCCGGTTTTTCCATATATATTAAAAATGAAAAAGTGGGAGAAGCAAAAAACAAGGAGAAAAGAAAGTATGTGTTTTCTCTTTATTCATGCAGTGGATGAGTAAACCACACCAAGGCCACCGCTGAAAAATGAACATGATTATTAATGTATGCTGTATAAATTAGCCACATTCCTCCACAAATACAAAAAGGTTTGAGCTCAGTGGGCTTTTTTTCATTACAGCCAAATATATAAATAATAATGCCAAGAGAGTTCAAAAGAGTGAGGAACCAAAAAGTAGGTTGCCATTGCAAATCCTTCAGGATGAATTTTACTCATTTTGGTGACACCCTGACTTTTGGTTCAGCCAAATCAACAGGTAAGCAGATCTGCTTGTTTAATCACATTCCCAGCAGCTTCCGCCGTACGTTGTATTTTGTGGTGGTAAACATTACACCTGATCAGCTTGCTAGCATTTAGCTCAAATCACAGCTCAAAGTACGGTCTCACAGAGCCATGAGCACGACTGTAGATATTTCCACTGCACCGCTCGGCCCGACAAGCCTTGATTCAACTCACTTCAGACCATTCTTTTATTATCCGCTGTGGATACATGGTACTTTTTCTGGTATCACCTCAGTCGAGGTTTCATGTGAGCTGAAGTGATACTAAAACTGATTGGTCAGGGCCGTCTCATTGTCTGCGCTCTCACATAGGATTCTTTCTGAAACAAAGTTTGTCTCCTTGCTGGAACAAAAAGCCACATACTGACCATTAAGAAAACCACCCCTGCCACACTACACAGTGGAAACGAGATGGAGACGAAATGGAATTAGGCCTTGTTAAAGTATTGTAGTGTATTACATTAGTATGCTCAGTCCTAATTCTTCCACGCCTTGGTAACATTTAAAGTAATGCAGCACTGATGTTTATTCTATACAGCAACAGTTCTCATCATCACACCTTGTGCTATATTTTCTGGTTTATTAGCTAACCCTGTGCAAATGTGCTCATCCTCTTTTTAATGTATAATGCTATTCTGGGTCTGTTTCCTTATTATTCTCCTGTACTCAGTGGAAATTCCAATTCCTCTCTCAGGACATTTTTTTACTTTCTTTCCCTTTGGTCACAGTGAAAAACATAAAAGTATAAAGACCATGGGCGAAGTGTAATTAATTTAGCAGCTGCTGAAGGGAAATGCTGTCTCTTTACAACCTACTGCCTTTGAGGTTTCAAGTAAATTTAGTCTTCGCAGACAAAATTTTTTGCTTTGCTGATGTTTGGATATTCATGATGTTATGTTAAAGTTGTCATGACACTCTGTTTTGGTCAGATATCTCTGCTAAACAACATTTCTCATCTCATGCGGACATATTTTCATTAATAAAAGTTAAAAAAAAGATGCTGATATATCAATTTAAATGACTTGCAATCACCGATGCTCTAATTATGATACCCCACTGTGTTTAGAGTGAATAACCTGCAGGAGCTGATGGCAGAGTCCTCCCAGTATGAGCCGGGAGAGTTTGGAGGAAGATGACAGGCTGCAGGGTTTATGTCCCTCCATCATTTCAAGTCACTCAGCCCTTGATTTTACAGACTGGCCAGTGAATCTCTGTTGTTGAAAATATATATAAGCTCATTTCCTGGAGCTGGCCACAACTTCTATTTATCAAACCTCCCCTGTATGAGAGTGATGAGAGTACCGAATAAGTTGTAATGTGCAGCTTGAATGGGAGTTCACTGGGTTACTTTTTCCTCCTTAAACAAATGTTTAATCATTTGTCGCCATTTTAAAGTGACAAATCTATCCAGATATATCCTTGTAGATAAGATGAATGTTCCCTCTCCATCTTCAAGCTACATGATTTCATCTCAGCTCACCAGCCCCCCTACACTTGCACCTTAATCAACAGCTTGTCGACAATCCCAACAGCCGAATGCCAGAAACCCTCTACCTTGAAATTTATGACCCACGTGCCAGTTTGCCACTGCATTGCAGAGGAGAAAGACAGTTGAGTTTGTCTACAGTGCTTCTCTCTGCTCTCGCTTGGAGCTGGCATTCAAGTTGGATGAACTGTGTAACTTTGCTTCACCCAGTTGGGGTCCAAATGCAAATTTTGCACTTCAATTGAGCCAAAATTTGCTCTCGTTCTCATTGGTTTTTTTTCACCCCCGGAGCAGATAAGAATTCTTCTAGCTCTAATGCACACAGCGTGTACAAAGATAGAAATGCGTGTGCACAAGTTACACCCATTCACAGGCACACACACACAACAATACAACACACACACAACAATATGACACTTCAGGCCGAATAACAGCAGGAGAGAAAACCTGACGTACAGACACACGTGCATGCACACACAGATCTACACAGAAAAAAGAAAGCAACATCTTCACACTTGAAATTGCCCACTTTCAATTAAAAGTACCTTAAGCGCTTGGAAAGCTCTCGATCAATTCACAATTACCAAGTGCATTTAGCTACTGTACACTTGAAAATGCACATCGACCCGATCAATAAAAACACACAAGAACACACTTGAACTCTACAAACACACACACTCCAATCACCCAGGTGTGCTCCCACATCGCTCCGCTCCAGGGCTGTATGATTTACTGGTGTAATGGTGAACAATAGATGCTGTAGTTGTGGGTTTCCACTGCAGCAAAACACTGATTCTTTGGTATACTTGTTTTCTTCAGGATCCTCTCCTCAGCTAGACTAACACTGAGTTCAACATTACTGTATCCCATCTCCTCTTTTTGTCTTCTTAATTGTGGTGTATGGCTCAAATTAATACACATCCCTGTCATGTTGAAAAATCCATGTGCAGCTAAAAGACACTTTAACAGCACCCTCAAGGGCTCAATTTATGCCATTTCAGATTTTAATAGCCCCTCAATAATTACTTCCCATTGCTCATGCATGGAGGTGGACGGCACTACTTTCTAAGGTTATTCAGTGCATCACAAAACCTAAAGGTATGCAGCATTCAGAATTAAATGTTTAATTTCAAGATTTTTTTTCGGTTATGATTGTTATATGTTGTTATTCTGATGCTCATTACTGTTCTCCGTATCTATTTTTTTTTTTTTTTACCGTAGTCTGAGCTATTGATTTCTATTGTGACAGCCTTGTCTACACGGTGATGAATATTCTCATCCTACTTCATGCTCATATTTTTCAGAGATACAGCCTGTGCCTCAGAAACAGAAATGTGTTGATTTTACAATAAATCACCAAATCATGAACCACATACATCAAATCGGTGTCATTCCTCTAGCTTAGTTAGGCAACCAGAAGGTTGAACTGGTCTGTATGATTACATATTCTAAACACAACAGTGTTTACTTTGCACCTCGGCTGATCCATCACATTGCTTTCCAATTGTGTGTTGGTCAGCAGTGCATCAGATTTGAGAGGTGTAACCTTTAAGCACTACACCGAGCAGGAGAACAGCTGCTGAGAGGGCAATACATCATTTAAAAAAAGTCTAACTCTGTCTGTTTGTCAGTTGAAAGAGAAAAATGGAAAGAAGGGAGCGGGAGAAATGAGGCAACTCAGAATAACTATGTTAATAGATTGTGAGCTGAAAGAAAGAGGGAGAATGTAGAAGCAGGGCAGACTTTGATGGGAAGTGAGAGATGAGAGAGAAACGAGTTAATGGGTCTTCAGTTCAAATAATATTTGCCAGTAGTGACAGGCTGTCAGAAATGCACTGCATATCATTAAATCCATCTGCTGCCCTGATTTTAAATTACAAAATGAATTGGTATTCAGCTGTGTGCACTCTGTTACCCTCTTAAACCCACTGTACCCTCCACACATACGCTGCAGTGACTTATTTGCATAATCAATAGTTTGTGAATTTGGTTTCTTGCGAATTTTCAGCTTCCAAACTTTGTTGTTAATTTGTCCAGAGCTAAAGCAATACATCATTATGACATTAATGCAAGGCTTGATGATTAATTGTCTAATAAACATGTTTAACTCCATGAGGGGGGCATACAAGGAATGTTAACCCACTAAACAGACCGTACTGCACACGTGCACATCTGATTTTCGAAGCTTCTATCATGTTTCAGAATGCTGCTTTTGTCTGGAGGTAACCTTGCTCTGTGTTCATTAAAAGCATTTAGCAGATACAGAGGAGAGAAAATTTTATTTGATCTGCGGTTAGTAACAATTTTTCATCGTCCTCACTTTCCCTCTTTGTCAAAACTGACATTTATGTCTCAATACTTGATTCTGGACAGTTTGATTTAAAATAAAAGTTTAATTTCTTTCTTTGAAACCTTTTGGCTGCATGTGGAGCAGTTCTGCCCAGAGGAGCACTGATAGTGATTAGGTGTTGAACTGGTCAAATGTAGCTTCTATGACTACAGCTGAAACAACTAGTCCATTAATTCATTAGTTGATTAACAAAAAATCATCTGCAACTATTCAGTTTAATTGATGATATAAATATTAGTTCCATTCTCAAAGTTGATCATCACCAAACTTTATTCACAGATAAACGATGCATGCATTATTGAATAAGCTGCATTTAATTGAATGATCGACCTTGTTGAATAAATAAAGATTAGTGGTTTTGCCTTGACTTGAAGATGAATGTGTGAATGACAATGAGTTTAACTTCAGTGTGAAATGAAATATGAAGCACAGTGTGAAAGGTGTGTGTGTGATGGAGAGTGTGCTGCTGCTTCTTTCCTCTTTAGAATTTAACTGTCCGTGTCCCAAATCACTCCCTTGTTCACTTATTCGTGACTTCCTATATAATAGACACTCAGTAGTTTATTGAATCATGAGCAGTAAATTGAGATTTCAAACACGTAATTAATCTGAATGAGACTAATCACAATCATTAACCGTGCGAGTCGCATCATCTAGAAATTACTTTTTTCCTTCCATTGTGAGTTCTGGACGACAGTACTGCATATACAGTACTGCCATATATATGTATATGTGTGTGTGTGTGTGTGTGTGTGTGTGTGTGTGTGTGTGTGTGTATATATATATATATATATATATATATATACACTATATAGTGGATATATGCATGCACTTTCATCGCTCTTTGACAGACTGATCATTCAAATTCAAACATTTTTATGTGCATACTAAGTATCAACATGTAAACATGCAACATATAACACAGTATTGTTAAATATCTTTCACATTCAAAATATTCTGCATATTGTGAACCTTTGCACACTACCTGGCAATTTGCTGATTCCTGCACAAACTGTACAGCTCTTTTCATTTCACAAACATATTGTACATGTAGGTATTTCTTTTAGTACTTGATTTTTTTGTGTGTGTTGACACGTTTCCCAGCTAGACAAACAGAGCATGACAGTCAGAGAATAAACAAAGTGCAGATGTCTGTGTCGGCATTGTGAGTCTTCTTAGTTGAATAAAACAATATCACCTTTTAGTACCTGTTTCTGGATCTTTTGATCAAATTCCATGGTCTTTATCAGCAGATGGAGTTTGTACAGTGATCATGAAAATGTTTTTTTTTTTTTTTTTCTCAGCATTGCAAGGACTCCATCATAGCTTAAAAGCTGCAGGTTTAAAGTCATCCGTTGACAACAATCTTATTACAAGGACCATTTAGTAGCTTAGCTTAGCATTCAGTAGCATTTTTGCAGTCTTAATTCAAAGACCTCCAAATATTTCAACAGCATCCGTATCCATCTAAAATCTGTCTGTCTGAATGAGGTTGTTAACATTACAAATTTCTGTAACTCCAAAGAGCACTTTGCTAATAAAGAGTGACTGCTGTTATCGCTCATGAGATAATTGTAGCTCACCGGCACCTGGATGACCCACATGTCTCTACAGTCATGGCTGCTAGATGAGCACAGGTTTTCATGTCTCATTAGCAGAGATGTGAGTTAGTACAAAGGGACGTCAGGCATGACAACCTTCCCCCGTTGTCCTTGGATATATGTGTAGATTTGCCCACTCATTTAATTAAATGGTTGGAGCTTGCCATCGTAACTGGGCTGTTCATTAAACCCGTATCACAGACACGGAGAGGAAAAAAATGGGAGCTGATCTTAATCAGAACTGAAGGAAATGATTTCCAGGCCTCCACAAGTTATTGAGATATAAATGTACACTGCAGACTTGCTCTGTTCTGGGTGTGTTTATATGTTTTGTATACCCGATGCTACAGCTCAGACATGTTGCTTGGTGGTTTGTTTAAATTGTTCTAATTTGATTGGGAGCCAACATTTCCCAGCAACTGTGACCTTGTGTATGCAGAATATAAAACCTTGTTTTGATCATCTTGGTATATACCCATGCGTATGTCGGTATGCCACTGCCAATGCTCCCCAACCACCCACCCACCCATTCTCACATGACACTGTGTATGAAATGGTTTGTTCATCTTGTTAATATGCTCGTCTAATGATGCATGTGAAAAGCAATCAGTGAGGCAACAGAGGATCTGCTTGAGGAGCAGCATTAATAACTTAGGGAAGCAGGAGATTGCAATGCCCCTTCTGGCTCCACAGACACACATACAGTACACATATCACACACAGGAAATTCACAATGTTCTGCATTCAGCACTCAGTTTAGCTATACATTTAATTTTTCCATGTATGACGGTGGTTTAGTTGAGATTGCAATGCGTAGAGTCATTTTTTGCATGTGTGGGGTTGTTACTGTCTCCGAACACAGTGATGTATGCAAAAGACACATAAAATACACATATGGGTTGGCTTGTCTCACTATTAAGGATATTTTTTGTGCCTGTTTTGCACAATCGTGGCATCTCCTCTGTAGGATCGGTGAGAGGAGTGTGTGCTGTAACCCGGCTGTGTGTATAGAAGAGCAGCCTAAATAATTTACTCACCGCCCATTTGAGCTCAATGCACTTTTCACACCTTCCCAGCAGCAACAGCTCGATCTCTGCATCTCAGCCTCCATTCACGCCGATTGACAGCTGATGGCTGATAGTGTAAACATGGATTTGTGTGTTACTTAAGTTCCCCTTCTTCGTTGTATGTAGTGATGATCAAAGGTTTATGATATAAATGCAAAACATTACATAATTTATTGGAGCCTCTGCCCGTGGTGCTTTGCTCAGTCAGCACAAATCCTACAGAGGAAAAACCCATGTGCATAATTTATGTTAACAGTCAAGTGCAGGCAGAGTTGCTTTGCTGCTTAAAACACTGATTAAAAACTTCTATTATCCAGTTTGTCTTCTTTTTATCAAACATTGAATATCAAAACCTTAATTTATAACTTAAATGTACTGTAATCCACAAAATATGGATGAATTCGCAGAAAATAGTTTATGTATTTCAGAATGTCAATGTCTGCTGTGGATTTTATTTTATTTTTAAACAAGCTTTGGTCAAGTGTTTCAGTCTATAATCCTAATAGTTCATTAGTATAACAATTCTCTGAGGCGCTAAGATTAGTGAGTCTGTGCTGCTCTTAACTGCTCCGTCATTGCTGTAGTTTTAAACTGCAATTTTTGGACTGATGCCTAAACAGCTCTCGAGTATGACTGTAGAGGTTTTTCATTGATGCTGCTTTTCTCTCAGGCTAGTTGGACCTTCAACTTAGTGCTATTCATGCCAGTTTATTATCATCATCCACGTTCTCATAGTGCCGCCCATGCCTCAGTGAAGAGAGATGCTTTTTTTTCCCATTTGAGGACGTGCATGCCGTTCTCTCTTCAGCTGTGTTTTGACTGATGTGGGCAAACAAGGCATGACAGGTCCTCCCAAATTGAAATGTCAACCATCACGTTAATTCCACAGAATCAGTGTAAGAGAGACAGAAAGAGGGAGGGAGGGAGGGAGAGAAAGGGGGAGTGGGGTCTCCACCAAACCCATGACCCCCCGCTGCCATACCCCCCTCTTTTAATTTTTCATTTACCACAGCATCTTCAATTATTCCGCATCGCCCTCCTCCTCCGTTTTCACGTTCTACCTCTCGACCAGACACTCACCACCCTCTCGTTCTCTCTCCCCCTCCCCCCTCTGTCCTCTCGCTCTCTCTCTATCTCTCTCTCTCCCCTCTCTCTCTCTCTCTCTCTCTCTCTCTCTCGGTTTCAGTGAGATGAAGCAGGAGCTGGCGGAGGAAGGCAGCAGATGCTCCATCCTCTCCAAGCAGCACCACTTCAACGAGCACTGCTGTATCCGCTGCTGCGCGCCCTTCACCTTCCTGCTCAACCCCAAGCGCCTGTGCCTGGACTGCCAGTATAACGTCTGCAAGACCTGCTGCACTTACAGCAAGAGGGACAAAGCTTGGCTCTGCTCTGCATGCCAGAAGGGCAGGTTAGTGTTTTCACACACATTCAGATACACACCGGCGGCGGAGACGGGGGGGAGATTAGAGTAATGACAGAAGAATGAATGGAGAGAGCTGTGAGAGGAGATGTGAATTGGTGAATTGGAGGACACTGAAGTGGAGGAAAAATTGAGATGGAGAAAAAATGAATAGGGTCTATTTATGAGGGGTGGGCGGGTAGTTGAGGGAATATGGGCACTGAAGGAGACAGATGTGAGGGGAAAAAGTGAATGAATGGCGTGGAACGCAGTACTTTGACGGAGTCAGAGCTGTAAGGATGGTTGTTTTAACGATTTTCTTTGATTTATGTCCAACTCATATATTAATTTCTAATGCAAAATAACTGTTTTCATCTTTTGTTTCCCTGCCTGGAAACATTTGTGGTAGTTGTACACCAAAGGAGGCAGAAGATGGGGTCATTAAGAGACAGTAATGAAAAGGGGTATGTAGTCAAAGTGATGTGTGTGTTGGGGTGAAAAGACTATGTGCACACTGCTGGAAAAAGACGTAGTCACAGAAAGATGTAGACACAATAAGGCAGAGAAGATGAACAGTCATGCATGTGTCAGAAATTTTTAATTTCTGCCATGCTACTCATCCAATTTCTTTGGAAAATCTGTGTTTTCTTGATCTTTTTTTTTTATCTCCTTCTGCTTGTTTTGAGTCCCCTGATTGCATCTCTGCTTGCAGCCCATTTAAAAAATCAAGGTTTTTATACACAAGAAGAAGAGAACGCACATTTATGATTTATGGAACAAGAACAATTTGACGGGCAGAGGAGGCAGGGGAACGCACTACAAGCTGGTTGCATTAGAATTTGCATGTGTGTTACAGAATTGTGTGTGTATGTGTGTGTTTGTGTGTGAGTGTGTGTTTGTTAAGGCTGTGATGCATGTCTGTCCACAGCCTTGGGAGTTGTTCTAGTGCCCCGACTCACCATTGGATGAATATTAAGCTCTATCTGTCTGGGCAGCAAGGGTGGGGTGTTGGAAATACTATAATGCTGGAGTGTGTGAGTCAGTCACTGTGATGGATTCAGAGCAAAATCAGTTGTGAGCTTGGGGTAATATAGATAAGAGGATATGCATGGCATGTATACATATGACGGTAATGTGTCTTCTTTAGGGGCTGTATGTGACATTGCCTTTCCTCAGATTGTCATGTTATTTTCCCATGTGAGATTCTGCTTTTGGAGCTGATGTCTTCCTAAAAAAATGGATGTAGATACTTCACAGGTCCTCCGGTGTGATTTTGTAATTTGTTGTGGTATGTACAGTGCAATATCACAAGCAAAAATACAGAAATGCAGGTGTGTCTGTGGTGCGTTTTGTTTTTTCTGCCTGTTTGTGTGCTTTAAGGTGGAGGTCGCCAAGCTTGCAGAACACAACAAAGCTGTCTGAAAATGTGTTCCCCCTCCACTTGGCCTTATTTTTTCCCCTCAATCCTCCACCTCCATCTGTTTTTGTCTTTCATTGATTTTTGCTGCACCGTGTATTGAGTTAGACCCGCTGCCCCGAGTCCTGGTGTATGAGACAGGAGGGAAGAGGCGAGAGCTGGAGAGACAGCGTAGAGGATGATGAGGAAGAGGAAGAGGAGGAGGGTGAGGGAAAGGGATGATGGTAGTCAAAAGAGGTGGCAAGGTTTGAATCGATCATCTCTCCCCTCACACTCTCCACCCTATCTTTCTCTGTGTGCGTCTCAGCCCGGGGCTCAGTAATGTTCTCATTAGGCGTTTAGACTGAGTCACAGATGGGCCTGATGTCACAACATTGCCGTCTACCAGCTACATATAAATACAGCGCTTTTCATTAGTGCATTAAAAGGGTTTAAATCTGGTTTTAGCATGAATTACTCTCTCTGCGGGTGGAGTCGTGTCATTTGGAACGGTGATTTACAGCCTGCACAAGGTTGTGCTTGAGGCTAGAGGAGCCCTTAACATTATTTTGGAAATAACTATTAGTCTACTGTTGAAGAGGATGATTGGAAAATAAAAAAAAGGCATTGATTTCATGCTAAATAAATGGACTCTAACTGCTGAGAAATAACTGTGCGAAGGAAAAGCTAATTAGTAATTTTTCATTTTACTTCTTGTCATATAGATGTTATTTCCATTTTTTCAGTCTAACTCAAGTCAATAATCACAAGTTTTAAAATATATATCCATTCATAATAAATCAGCTAATCAGTATTGTCTCCCCCTGAATGGGTCAGTGGGTTTTTGGCTCTTTTTGAACCATTTTGAATCTAAATGCAAAATCAATTCGCATAAGTGAACAGACCGCCAAATGGTCTCACCCATGTGCGCCGGCTGTCCATCAACATTCACAGTGGCACGGCCACGCTGCTCGCAAGTGCGATCTGTCTAAGGAAAGCAGATTTGTAATCGTCACACATGCGGACCCGATCGAAAGCTGAAGTCACCCACTCGCACATGGATGCATGTAAGAATGCAATGAATGAATGTACATCCGATCAGACACATGGCTGCCGGAAAACATGTTGAAAGTATGTTGCTTCATTACATTTACAGTATAAGCAGCTGGAGTTGAGATGCATGCGTGTTGATGACAGATGGTGTACAAAAAAGAAAAGTGAAAGTGAATCAGCAGCTTCGTCATAACACCTGCCTGCTCTTTTAAAACACACACACTCATACACATGCACCAAACACAGCTTTCCCTCCTGAGCGAGTGGGACAAGCATGACCGGTTGCAGTCTGGTAGAATTGACAGCATTCTCAGCCCACGGTGCACAAGTGGCACACACACATACACACACACACACACACTCTCTCACTCATGCATACCTACCAACCACACACTAGTGGTTTTAATGAGAGAAATCAAAACATTTTTAGTGGAAAACTAAAAAGTATTTGTTGCTTGTTTTGGCTCCACGCCCAAAGCAATGGGGAGAATGTTAAAGGGGCGAGCAGGAGACGAAGAGAGATGAAGGTCAACAGAGAGAGAAAGAGGGGGGAGGGCAGGAAGATGAAAAAGGTATTAAGAGAGCGACTGACAGAGGAGGGAAATGCTTGTCCCAATTATCCGAGAGGAGGAGTGCCATTAAATTCTCCTTTTGTTTTGACTCTTTCATTGAATAGCTCTTCTTCCCATATTCCCCTGCGTCTCCCTGTCTTTTCCTTTCTGTCTCATTTTCTGGTTCTGTCCTCTTTTATATTCGAACACTCCCTCTCTCTGTCACATGCCCCCTCTCTCTACCTGATGAAGTTGCCATTAACCACATTTACATTTGAGCTACTGCACCTCTATGTGCTTAATCTGCAGAAATGGACCACTGTGTGCAACTCTATAGGGTCCTCAGGCAATAGAATGATGTACCTATACACTCTGTGTGTGTTTGTGTGCGCGTGTGTGCACAGAAAAAGCAATACACTATACTGACAAACGGTTCTTACCACTTCATGGCTTTCATAATCTCATCCTAAAGCATGACGGTGAGGAGATTATGGCATCTGCTGCAGACCTATACCATACTGTGTATATGTACAAACACACACACATTCACAAACAGCAGAGGCTTAAGCACATCCACACGAGCACACACACACCTTGCTGTGCATTTTAATTCAACAGAATGACATTTTTTTTTCATTAAATTCCTTTTAAGATATTTTAATCAGGGCGACTTAATTCTCCATGCATGGAAGCACATCATTGTACTGTAGAGAAGCGTACACACACCTCTGTATTCACACACACACACACACACTACTGTAGTTATAGTGCAGCATTAACAGTCTGACGTTTTTTAGATGTGAATCTGGCGCTGTCGTGGTGGTGTAAGCGCATAGTTGACAGGCAGCTACACACACACACACACACACACACACACACACACACACACACACACAGTCCACATTTAATTATTTGGTTGGGTCTTTGTGATGGAGCTGCCTTCTTTTAAAGGCCAAGCAGAAGATGATTTGCTCGGGGGCCTGAGAACTCCGGCTAACAAGCACATACAAGCACAGAAGTATTGTAATAATTTATTGAACATGGGTGTACACACACATATTTACAGATTTCACATCCATTCAAAGTTACAATAGCAGCTCTCGTCACTTTCTCTGTGAATATAGGTGGAGGTTTATTCTCACCTCTAAAAAGAAGTGAATGGATGGTTTTTCATATCATCAGGATTCATATGTCACCAGACAAGCTGTTAATCACAACGCGGTAAGCAGGAAGTGATAATCCAGGTGCTGATCAGCATCATGTTAATCCTGCCCTTTTCATGATATAAAAATATCCTTTCAATTTAACAGTGTGCATCTGCAGCTAAGAGATGTTTATCTTTTGCAGAATTACATATTTAGACAGTTTTGTGGCTTTTCATTAATTTCATAATTTACATTTTGACATATTGAAGCTATTTCTTCCCCCTTTTCACCCTCGACTTCATTTATCTGATTAATACTGTAGACGTTTTATTGCTTGAATGACTCTACGTGTTGCTGTGTGCTGCTGTTTTGTTGTTGTCCACAACAAGTTTAATATTGAATCCTTTGAGCTTTTAATGGAAAATGGATCCCATAACTCTGAACTCTGTTTTTTGTCATGCTAACAGGGTGATTTATGTATTGTTTTTCTAGAGTTTCTACCACATTTGCATGTTAATACGGAGTACTGAGAGGCAGGAAGTGAACTTGGACTGCAGTGCTTCTATGACCCTTCACCTGTCTTCTGTTATATTGACACCTCCAGTGCATTTATGCATATTTGCGTAGACATGAATATTTATTTTGACATCTCAAAATGATCCCGCAACAATAGGAGTCATGTGTGTTTATAAGGACACCATTGCTATAAACTCAATGAACTCTCTTGCTACTACCAGACAAGCACCTGCGGCTGGGAGAGGCAGAGAGTCACAGTGTGATCTTTTTCTGTCCTCCTTGTGAGGGTATTTTTATCGGCGAGGGTGAGAAAGACTAGTCTTAGACAGGGAGGGTCTGCCCTACAGCACCGGGCTGCAGATGAATTGTGTATACATCGCCACAGACGTCTCAGCTTTAATAAGGCATTTACATGTCTGTGTCTGTTTGTGTGTTGCCGCTTGTTTGTCGGGTTTGTTCAGCAGCTGGATGAACAATGGATTGTTGGATTTATTCTTGTGTGTTTTTCCAATAAAAGCAAGCTGCAGGCCTCAGTAAATGAAAAATGTAAGTCTATCCTCTCATTCGTCACACCGTAGCACTATCAATTTGCAGTGTGGAACTTTTAAATCCCAAGAGGCAACCTTAGTTAAAGGCACAGCTACCTGCATGTAAACAGCTCAGGGTTCATAAAGGATTCATTCAAATCAGCTCACAAAATTGTCTAAATCTAATGTCTAAACATGCCTATACTTAATAACCAGGAAGCTTTTAATCAGCTGAAACAGTCTGAAGAACGTAGTGTGCAGCTGAACCAACTTGCAAACCCCTCATCTTTATGGGCTGCATGCACAGGAAGAAGAGCCACTAATCACCCTCTCTCCTTCCATCTTCCCCCTCTTCTCTCCCTCCATCATGGCCTTGTCTTGTGTCCAACTGATCCAGCTGACACAGGAGCCGTCAGTCGATCGTAACTCTTGATGGTGATTTGCACTTTATACACGCAGTCGGCCAAGCCAGCAGACGCACACATGGAGAATTTCGCATTTGCACACATACACCTGGTGATTTAGGTTCTAGTCTGGTCTCTAGATCTCTTGGTGATCCCATATTAGCTTCACCTCGGTCTCATTAATTGGAACATAGCCTAAATCAGAAATCGCTGAATGTTTCTAATGCAATTTATGCAAGAGTTTCCTTTTAAAGTAATTACTGCTAAGTTTCTCAGCCTTGAAGCGATCTCGGTGTGTGTGCATTAGCTACCTTTCTGTGTGTGTCTGCACTGTGTGTACTGATTCCTGCATAGTAACATTGCAACCCATTGTGCGACCACTTATGTCCCATGAAAGCATTTTTTTTTGTAAGGGTGGGAGTTTACATAGCAGGTGATAAATCACTGCTACAGTATATAGGTAAACACACATGCACAGAGAGAGACTCACACACATTAGGAACCTTGAATGTTTCCTCTTGTGGGTGTGTTCATTTCTGTCAGCTGTGTGAATACTGTTGTGTGTTATTTTGAATATATTGCTGAGTCATTAATGTCTCTCTGACTTCACTGGTCAGCCTCCAGCGCCCAGGCCTCCTCCACGTGTGTGTGTGTGTGTGTGTGTGTGTGTGTGTGTGTGTGTGTGTGTGTGTGTGTGTGTGTGTGTGTGTGTGTGTGTGTGTGTGTGTTTGTGTAAGTGGGTGAGACTGAATCCGTCACACCTCTGATCTGAGCACCACTTCAGGTCCAGTTGTGAACCCATTTATAGTAAAGCTGCAGCACAGTCTAAAGTTGCTGTGATGTGTACCTGCAGGTTTGTTGGAGTAATTCTCATCATTTCATGATTGAGGAAATGGGGCTGCCATGCCAGAGCGCTCCACGTGATCGGGGTTATTTGTGGCTCACAGTGCAGGTGATTGGAGGTCTCATGATTCCTAAATCGGTTTATGCAGTAAGTTGGCTAGTGGATCAGAACAGAAGCTAAAGCCCTTGTTGTTTTTTCATTGTGGGTTAGTGGGATTAGAGACAGGATCGGTTTGCAACAGAGTGGAGCAAGATGCATGTAACACCTAAAACACTTTAAGTGTTTTAGTGGCCTAACACCTAGTAAGGCTACTTTATAGTTTGTGTGTCTGTCTTTTGTGTGTTGCATTCAAGGGTCAAATTTTCATTTAGCTTTGAGCCTTACTAGAAATTACAGTAAGGTATTTGGTGCAGTTTATTATTTGACTCTCCTTAATTTATTTCAGATTTTTTTTAAAGTCAAACTGTAATTAATTATTTTTTTTTTTTCTACTGAGAAATCAAATCTTGTGCGTTTGTTTTGACAACAAAACAAGAAATTGAATTGGATGGAAATATTTCATGTTAACATTAATTGGCAGTTAAACAGCCAGCGGCCTGATGCCGTTGCTCTGTTTCATGAAGTAACAAACTGTTCGGGGTACTGAGGTAACCATCATTTGGTCATTTGCCATCACCACAACTGGACTCGAGAGAGAGAGAGAGACATACAATGCTAGCCAGACCGTACTTTTTATGATGTGGGATGAACACCATACTGAGCTGAGCAGGAGCTGCCAATGATTCAGTGAGTGTTGAAAAAACATGAAAGAAAAGTACCAATGACTAATGTCAGCAGGCTACGTAACTAGCTTCTGCTTAGTTAGCCTAGCTTACTTTTTTCCAGTACAAACATGGTTCTTGTTGAATGTTCTGAAAGGATGGACCAGAGACAGCATAAAACTTGGACATCACAGATACTACGTCAAGAGCCGTTGTGAAGCTCAGAGTGTGGTGGCTCTGGCTGTCGCCATTTTGGCAGTCCTTACTAGTCCTTACTCGCCACCTGGTTAATCTAAAAATGGGAGTGTGTGTGGAGCTGAGGCGGGCTGAATGATGCCTGGTTGTTCAAGCAGTCCACCTCTGACAGCACCCACCTGTCAATCGAAGCAGTGGCACTATTAATTGTACATAACTTTAAGCCTTAATATAATTTTGAACAGGTGAGTTATATAGAAGTTCAGCCTCATTGCAGTTATCATGAATGGGGAAATTGGCTATAGAGACCAAAACCGTTTTTTGTAAACATATTTCTGCTGTGAAGTTGAACATTTTTATATGGGGGCTTATGGAGATTAACACGCCTTGTAGCCAGCCTCAAGTGGCCAGTTGAGGAACTGCAGTTCTGTGTTTGCTTCATTGCACAGCCATGGTGGTTACTGCTTGGGACGAACGTCATTTCTGGGCTTATACAGGGCTATGACATGCTTCGGTCAGTTAGTGAACCACTGAAGTCAGTGCTAGCAATACCAGCCCTGCTATGTCTGTCAACTGCTGCTGTGGGAATCGTCCACCCACAGGCCCGAAAACATATACACTGTTTCATTAAATATGTTAAAAATGGTGTCCTGCAGAATCATTTATATTATATATATTATATTTCCTAACAAATTTCAGTTCAACATTAAATCATACCAAATATATTCTCCAATAAGACATAATAGAGACTTCAGGGGATTTATTTGCAGCTGATGCATTCCTGATGGTAAAGAAGATAAGTCAGTAATGTTTCAATCATTACATCTAAGGTCATGACTTTCAATCCACTACAAACATTTACAAAGGAAAGACCCTGGAGCTCAGTAACCATTGCACACTGATTTACTCAAATAGAAATGTTAATGCCTGTATTGAATCTCTATTCGCTCTGAATCCTCTCCTCCCCACACTATTGGCTCAGAACTACAGCGGCTGGCTGCTGCAGATGCGATCTATCAAAAACATCTCCAACATGGGAGGTGCCCCACAGGGCTGCCAGTTGTATCTCATATCCTGGTAGGCTGGCAGGAGAGGATGTGAGCTCCATGTCTGGCAGATGAAGTGGATCTCTGCTTTCTGATTAAGAATTAAGTTTGATGTCTTTCACTAAACTTTAAGATCACTATTGCTTTTTGTGCTCCACCATTTTCTATTTAAATTTGGCCTGAAATGATAGAAACCTCTCTAAGATGCTGGATGAATAGTAATCTTCCTTCCCCTCTTTTAACTTTACCCATCACTTATTTTCTCACTCTCTTGTGCCTTCATCCCTCAGGCTGATCACACTGTCTGATCTCTTGCCACATTGAACTCTCTGTATAGCATAAAAGAAATGAGATATTGACCGGGTTTTCATACACATTGCACATTCCTCCCCTGTAAACCAAGAATCCTTTTTAATAGAAGCGAAATATTAGTAAAAGTGTAGACATATTTTTCCAATCTCGTAGTATTTGGTTTTATTTATACTGTACTTATAACAATAACAACAATAGTAGTCTGGCAATAACAATAACAATAACAATAACCAGACCAATAACAATGGTCTGGCACTATGGTGCCAGACCATTTACCGGTGCAATTAAGCCAAGACAACATAATCCTTGCAGGCAATTCCACACCGTCAAATTACATCCATTAAATGTGTTTTTCTGCCACTGACCAGCTCACATTGTTATTATTAGAGTTTGACAACTGCAGAAAATTGCAGAAAAACATTCATGATTCCACTGTTGACTTCCTGCAACAAGAACCTCATCTCTCTCAAGATTTCAGAATGAGACATCTACTTGAGCATGACTTGGCAGACACATAGCCGATCAAGTTAAATAACAGAAAAAAAAAAAAAAATACATTTCTCTGAAGAGTTGTATCCAAGCTGGTCAGTGGTAAAACTTTGCACTTCTAATGGATGTATTTTGACTTTTTGCCCATAAGGAGTATATTGTTGTAATAATGATAATAATATGCTGATCATGTTTCTTTAGAAAATTTGATGAGTTGAATGAAGCTGTATATAAAAGAGGTGTTGGCTTATGATCCCCAAACTTGAGACCTCTATTAACATGAACGAATTATCTGGCTGTACACCTCCACAGTTTGTCCGGTGAGAATGATTAATATGATGGTGACACTCTCTGTTTTTATGAATTGTTTATTGTATAAATGAAATAGTAGGTGTGTGTGTGTGGCTGTAAAGAGAATAAAAACAATATGTAAACAAATATGAAACTCCAGACATCCGAAACAGCAATGAACAAAAACAACATGATATAAAATAAACAAGTACGAATAATGACATATATGATGATGAAGTGAGACAGGTGATAAAACACACAGAAACACCACACGTGATAAAATGAACAAACTAAATACTGTACTCACTTTTTATGGACGCACACAGAATATGAAAAAGAAAAACACAGTCGAAAATATGAAATGGAGTGGTAGTCCAGAAGTCCAACTCCTCTGAACTAGAAATGAAAATATGTGCCAGCAGTGTCTCCTGGAACCGAAACGGGAGCCTGCAAAAAGTCTCTTTAATTAAGGCACTTAATTGCTGAAATGTCATTGGTCCA
Organism: Sciaenops ocellatus; assembly: GCA_033000465.1. Lineage (NCBI taxonomy): Eukaryota > Metazoa > Chordata > Actinopteri > Sciaenidae > Sciaenops > Sciaenops ocellatus. Next base: position 15,510,241 of record CP136869.1, read on the forward strand.
GGGTGTTATGGGGACCGCATGCACATTGAATGGTGTAGTCTATAGGTGAGTGGGTGACCTTCTGAACACTGTACATTCATTCAACTCATCATTAAGGCTTAATTAGTTGATTCCACTAAATTCCTGTATGTTTTACAGTGGACCAGACCACAGAGAGGATAGTAATATGATGGAATTTGTTAGATGTGGCTAATCTGAATGTGTGTCATGACGTGGATTATTTTTGAAGAACTACTGAAAAACTACAAATACTCATAATCATAGCACATTGTGATGAAGTCATGGATTAAAAGTGCATTTGGAGCGTATTTTATTTACCATTACTCATAACTCACCAGCAGGTCGACAGGGATGATGGGGCCTGAGGCAATCACAGTATTCAGATTCATGTGGACCAGGCCAGTATTTCTGGAGGCTGCTGTTCAAAACCAAGAATAATTATAAACTTTTAAAATGTAAATTAGAATAAGATTTTGGCTGTATGTCTTTGAACTGAAGAAAAATGAAAATGAACCACACAAAAACTTTTAATGTACTGTATGTGAATGTGAAGAAAGTGAAGATTCATAAGAAATGGGATAGTTGGGAATACACACATAAATTCAAAAGAGTTTTGAAAATGAAATTCATGAAACAGCTAAAAATGTATTAATAATGTATTAATTAAAGCAACACTGTGAAGAAATTGGTATTTCTGTGGTTTAGTGTCCCCAGTTTCACAGAGCAATACCACTGTGGTAAATAATGAGAAAATCAAAAACATTCAAGTCGACAACTTACACAGTCCAGCTCTGCATCTGTCTTTCAATCTTTTATTTCAGGAATCTCAATCTCAATTACAATAGTCAGTCCCAGATTTTCTCTTGTCCAGTGACTTCTTGCTCGTTCATTCTGTTCTTTTTTCTTCTTAGCTTCCACCGTCAATATACCCTTCAGTCTCTTTGCTCTCCCATTATGTTTATAGAGGCTGCTAAGCAAGGTTATATGGCCCACTTTCCCAACTCCAGTTCTGGCATGACACTAGCATTGTTCCCCATCAGCATGCGCCCACACACAAGGCCTGAAAACCACCTCTTCCCGGTGGTCCAAAACGCCTGTGGTACACACACTTACACTCCCCCAGTGCTCTCAGCTCACAGTCTAGGCAGCCCAGCTAACAAACTGAGCTAACAGCAGCTATAGTTTGCAGCAGTTTACTTTACTATTTATCAGAAAACTCTAAATCACCAAGAGGAGAGCAGCCAGAAGACATCAGAGGGAAAACCAGAAAACGTTTTCTCCATAAAATATGATCCAGTTTCATCAAAATCAATGAAATAGTTGCTGGTTTGTAACTGTATAAACATAAAGCGTTATGTACTTCTTGTGGGTGATCGTACCTGGAGCACAACGTCACGTAATGATTTTAAACCTGTTATTTTATGGTCTTTAAATTAATGCATCCCATGACAACGATTTCAAAAAAGAAATAACAAGATTTTTATGTAGTTTAGAGTTTAATCAGTTAAGTATTTGATAACTAACAACAAAATGTTGTTCTGAGTTTGTATTTTTTTTTACCATAAATATGCTTGTGGGAGGTTTTATGGTTTTATTTAACTTTTTACTTGAACTGGTTTTATATTAAAGAAAACACATCAGATTTTATCACTAGATAATGTATGTCATAGTAAGCACTTTCACTGAATAGACCTCAGGAGGCTGGCTGGTTCAGCAGCAGATGTCTTTGAAGCATATTCACAGGGCATGCTGGGAAATATAATACACACATCTCACACACATGGACTTTGTGGACTTAATGTTCTGGGAAATAGAGACAGTGTAAATGAATAACAATTAGCTGAATATGCTAATGTCAGTATCCCACTTCCCCTGTACTGCTGGAGTTCTGGCGGGACTTCAGATGGTGTGCATGTACACACTCTTATTGCTCTCTCTCTCTTTCTCTCTCTCTGCTGCATATCGATGGTTGTGCATCGCTCCAGGCCTCTGTCTCATTGCACCTCCTCTCCCATTTTTCAGCACTTTAAATGAGGCTTAGACAGTGCTTCGCTGCAGAGATGACTGCACTCTGCTCACCTTGTTTAGTCATGATTTCCCACCTGAGCGAGGAGTGCTGTTTGATCTCATTTGTTTAAAATCATCTGATGTTATTAAGTCTGTACCTCCCGGGCTTCTGGGAGTAGCAGGTTGGTGCTAGCCGGCTCCCTGTATGCTCGTCTGCTTGCCCCTGTGGTCAGGTCTGGAAACTTATCTTTCTTTCTTTAGCCGTGCTATATTTGGTCAGAAAAATGTGCTTTCTAGCATTTGTTGTGGCAATTTATCGTACATGGCGGCGATCTTTTCAGTTAATTAGTCAACTTTGATTAATCAGAGTACTCATAAATTCTTCACAGAACCATCTGCTTGGTGGAGTAAATACAGAAATAATACAGACAGTATTTTGCATAATTGGAGACCCTCCATACTGAGAAGTGCTGATTGGCTTGTCATGATATCTACAGTCAAAACTGAGCAGGAGGGAATGTATTTCACACCATGTTGCTATTTTCATGCATTCAAATCAGGCATAAGCCTTGCATCAGTTTTACAATAACAAAACAAACAAACAAAAACAGCAGAAAGGCTTTCACCTCTTCAGCCATCTTTGCTGTGGACCTGTTTCTGCTGCAGAGGACAATAACATGCAGAAAGTTAGAGATTTCTGCTTTATTTACTTCACTAAAAAAAAGACTATCTTACCATATAACAAATATGGACAGTTCAGTGTTATTAAGCTGTTGGCAGTTGAAATACCACAGTGGGTGAAGTAGCCCAAAGCAACAACAACAACAACAACTGGAAAACAATAGGAGTCTTTTTCCCTCTCGCCCTCTCTCCCTCTGTGTCTTTTGGGCTATTTGTTCAGAGCAGCAGCAGAGGATCTTGGGTGATGCTGTCTGAATCAAATGTGATCAAAGCAGCCGTTCATATCAGGGATGCCAATGGGAGAGATATCAAAGCATACACACATGCACATGTATCCATTTAACAGACACACACACACACACACACACACACACACACACACAAACAAACAAACAAAGTGAGGCAGTGTGCGTGCATCGTGCATGAGAGCTACATACACAAACTTACTGCTGACACTCTATTTGTTCTTGTGGTCATTTTTTTTTAAAGTTTGGGAGGTCATAAAGAGCCAAGAACATGAACTGCTTCTTACCATTTGCAGTGTACAGGTCAAAAGTACCAAACATTAGCTGATGACAGATTTCAGCTTTCATCTTTTCTCCATTTCAGAACAGTGTGAACCGAAAAAAAAATAACTATTTGAAGACATTTGACTGTGCTATCTATAATAGGTATTTCTCATTATTTCTGACATTTTATAAACTGAATGATAAAAAAAACATCAGTCCAAATTGAAGGATCATTGAGGATGGAAATTAATTGTTTCAACCTTAATATAATATATTGCTGGACCTTGTCAGTGCAGTGTAGCAGATTTTATTGGTTGAGCTATATTAAGCAATATTATATGCAACGGTGTTTGTGTTATCTTATAAGCCCATGTGGGCTGGATGCTTTAATGTGCATGATAACCAGCTCTTCATTTGTGTGTGTGAGTGCCATTTGTGTATTTGTTCTCACCTGCAGAAGTGAGCTGTAGAAGCCTTGCAGTTTCTGTAGTGGTTGCCTGAATTGTTGTTCATGCATTTTGAATGAAGGTCTCTGTATATACAGCATCTTCCGGTGCCTGTCTCTCACTCTCACTCTTTTACTCTCACCGTCTGTCGCTCTCTCGTTCTGTATCTCTGCTCTCCTCTCTGTGACGCGGTCTTCTTCTCCACTCGTCTTCAGCTTAGATCGTTTTTTACGCCAGCAAACAGCCGCAGGACGCACATCTCCACGCTCTGTTTCTGTTTACTTCAACATCGTACACATCTTGGTTAAAATGGGTTCAGTAAACACTTTTCCCAGCCGGAGTGAGTGAGTGAGTTTGATATCCTCCCTCAAACATCAGATTGGCTGCCTACCTGCAGAGGACACGCACTGACGTAATGGCTTCCACCTTGTGTCACTGCCTCAAATACCTGCAGGCAGATAAACACACACACACACACACACACACACACATCTCTGCTGGGTACAATCACACTGCTAGACACACACACACTCTCTCAGACAAGTACGGATGTAACACAACATGTAGGACAGAGTAACAGCTGCAAAAAACATATTCAAACATCAACAGGCGCAAGAATCTGAATACAAAGACAGAATGAAACAAACACAAAGACAGACACAAGAGGACAAACAAGGAAGGAAGAATTAAGGCTGAGTGCAGGCTAAACACGTATTTTCATAAGCTTGTCATGCACACTAATCCCTTTCCCCACCACTTCCACATGCCACAAGACACAGAGAGCATTTCGCTTTCATCCTGCATTTGCTTTGGTTTTATAGTATAATGGTATGGAGAAGACGGCTTTTGGGCAGCAGTTTAATTTCCAAGTCAAGTGGAGTTCATTAGTTTGTCTTACCATTGTCTATAATTGCATCCTGTATGTTGCTGTGGCCTATACATTTAACACAGGTTTCCTCTTGTGACTCATTTAACGGCTCCCAACATTTACATTCCTCCCTGTGGGTTGTCGCTTCAGCATGCCTTTCCTTGCAATTAACTTCCCAGCATTTAGATTAACATTTTCTACATTTGCATGATGTTTTCTGTCAGTAAGTGGTGCAGCAGTCCCAGCCACAGCACAACCATAGCTGTACTGCATAATAAACATGAAGCAAGCTGAAAACGTATACTTTCCGGTCAGTAGTTTATTCTGTTTTGCCACTTGTTTAAAAATGCCCCGTGGAGTTTTCTTGTGAAGTGTTATTTACGTTCAGTGTTACTAAAATGTGTGTATCCTTGAGGTCTAACAAACATGACACATCCTCATAAAACATTTATTTATTCATACTTAAGTAACAAAAAAACTGTTCCATAGAAAACTCCACAAGGCACCTTTAATTTCAAATATACATCAATACACAGTAATTTGTCTCATATACACATGATACACATGATTTTATTGATGTTATTACTTTATTTATACAGAACTCAAGCAACGCTACAACTTACTTCACATAAATAAATAGATAATAAAACATGAGCACAAATACGAAAAACAATAGTGACACAGTATGACTGGTACACACAGCTCAATATCTTCAGGTGGGTCTAAATATGTTATGCAACCCTAACCCTAAATATGTTATAATGTAATAACAATATAATGTTTTACATGTTGGATAATTATCTCGTGCATCAAGAAAAATTAAACAACGAAACACACTTGATTGAAGTTCAATCAGTGCCAACTGCATTTTGTCAGGTATGAATATTTACATACAGCATGTTAACACAGTCAAGAATCAAGTGTTATGACTGTGTTATGGGCTGCATCTTTGCATCTTTGTTGTTATTCTGTCCCCATGCACTTGTGAACATTAGAAAACGGGCGGCAGAATTATATAATAAATGATACAATTGATGAGAAAATCTATTAAGCATGTAGTGAGAAATGGGGCCGAGTTTCTCTCATGCTGACGATGGTCATTAATCAAAGCTTCACGGTAACATACGTTTTAAAATCCATCAGTTCTGCGGCCTGCGAGAGAACAGAAAACACTCCTTTTCCTTCATGTATCACTTTCACTGCTTCCTCTTGTGCATTAGGTGCTGAATTATGTCTGAATAAAGCCATAATGAACATTCATGCAATAGTCACTGATATCATTTAACAGATGAAGCCAGGAATGCTGAGTTTTATATTTTCAGTAAGTGACATTACCAGAAGCCGGCAGTGCTGCTGCATGTCTGTCCAAATGTTGGCTTCCTCAATCTCTTCCAGTATTGACTTTGCCCTCAGATGGAGAGGATCACCTTGATGTCTGTGCTGATCACACTCAGAGGTCATTGATAACGATCAAAACAATTTCTACTGAGAGGCAGAGAGAGAGTAGGTGTCTACGGCTTCCCACCCTCCCCTACCTCATGGCTTCAATTACTCAGAGTGACGGCATTAGTATGAATAATGCAGTGGTCCGCTGCCCTAGCCTGGAGTACGATGTACGCCTGTGTGTGCACACTGACATGAAAGAGAGAGGGCAAAGGTTCTTACGAATGATCAAAGCCCAGCTGGGATAAGAACAGCAGCAATGCAGAAGCTGGAACAGCAGCGTGTTATACACTGGTCATCCAAATGAGCTTAATCACTGAACTCATACCTCCCCTCCCCCTTAACATGTAGCCCCATGTGATTTTTGCACTCAGCTGTCATTATCCAGCATTTCTGTGCTATTTTTTATTTATTTTTTATTGCCTTGGGATGTTTTTGCTTCAGGCTCCTCTGATGCTGCTGAGGGATGTTTTATCCTAATGAGGCTTACACGAGTAATTAAAAGACTAGATAAAACACAGTTGAGTTGGTTAGAAACCAACTCAACTGCTAAAATAGTTTCAAGGTCAAAATGTGTCCAATCACACTATAGTAGGAGTGGATTCTTTCCAGGGTGGTACTAGTAAGTCATGCAGGGTAGAGTTGACTGTCAAAGGGGCCATCGGATGATGAATGGCACTGTATTTCGTATATATGGCATCCGTCTCCACATGCAATCTGTTATCCTCACCTCTACTTCACACCATCACCCCTCTCCAATATACAGTCCTCTTACATGAGCTCTAGCCTGATTATACACAGTAGCCATCTGTGCATGATCACACAGCTACAGTCTGAACGGCATCATATACATCAAACATATTGTGGGTATAGGGCGGCACGGTGGTGCAGTGATTAGCACTGTCGCCTCACAGCAAGAAGGTTCCTTTCTGTCTGGAGTTTGTATGTTCTTCCCATGTGTTTGTGGGTCCTCTCTGGGTACGCGGGTTCCTCCCACAGTCTAAAGACATGAGATTTAATCGGTTAATTGGTGACTCTAAATTGCTCATAGGTGTGAATGTGAAAGTGAATGATTGTTTGTCTGTGTCACTAATTACAGACGGGCACCAGGTGAATAAGTAGATCATTTTAGGTTAGGCTGGGGTTTGTAGGTTGAGGGATTACAGATTTTTTATTGTTTATCCTGCAAGATAAGAAATAACACCATATATACCATAAAAGTCATCAAATGTAAGTACCAGTATTCATGTGCAACCTTTCAATAAATGGGAACATCACCCAAGAAAACCAACTCAAACTCTGATTCTTGTTTTGATGGAAACACATCAAGAAACCGCCTATAATGAAGTTTGGACAGTCACTACAGTCTGTATGTGTCAGCCCTGGCGATTCTTGTTTAGGGTGTACCCTCTTACCCAGTGTCAGCTGATATTGGCTCTTGCCTCCCACAACCCTGATACGGATAAGGAAAATGGATGGGTGGACTTTAACACTAGTATTAACTGTCAGAGCCTATTCAACAGCAGACTTTTAGAAACACACCGTTATTTACCCAAGTAAATTTGACACACTCCTGAATATCAAAATGTGTTTGTCACAATCTACTATAGTAAGACACTCGCTGTTATCACTGCGATCACTCTCGCCAGGTAATATAAAAATAATAACATATATATGAGGTTAAGGAATTAAAAATAAATGCCAAGAGTGGCTTTTAATGTTATTTCGAACCAAAGTACAAGGCAGAGGGAAATTACTCCTCTCCTGCTGGAGAGCCATTCCCCTATCAATCCCTCCATCTGTCTCTGTCACCACAAAATCAGTGATGGCACAGAGAAAAACACCACGCTTTAAACGGGAAAGGATGGATGAGTAAGAGAGAGGAGATAAATGTGTGTGTGTGCATGCATCTGGTGTGCTTGTGTGTTTTTGTTTGTGATCTGTGTGCCAAGCATCAATGATTCATCGTCATTCGTCTCCCACGCCCTGTCTGCCAGACTGAGTCGGGAGAGTGTTGTTTGCTGTGTACCAGTGCGTGTGTCATACTAGACCTCAGGGTACGGACACATTTGCCTTCGATCCAATGAAACTGCCCCACACTCGGCACCGCAAAATGGACGTGGTATCACGGGTCCGATGGAGGTAATAAAAAAAAAAAAAAAAAAGAGCGATAAAAAATTGTAAACATTCTGTGAGAGTGGCACAGCAATTTCTAGTCTAGTCTAGTGTAATTTGCAAAACAGAGTGATGGCACACCACAATAATTACCCCTCCATTTCCTAACCCAATATGCATCAACACAACCCTGTTTCTTTTGGCCCACCATGCAAATTCACAAGTTGGAAAATGGTGATGTGAGGCAGCTGGGTCGAGCACTGAAAGAGGAAACACATTCTTGAATTTTTATGATGCATGAGCTTCAATTAAAGGCTGATGCAAGTGTGGCTTTGCCTTAACCCTCCGTGCCAGGGGTCAAATCAGTAGTGCCTGGTTCAGAGTACACAATTCTTGCCGTGACTCGGCTGAGAGACGTCACACTACATGTGGTTGACCAGTCATCACTGTCTTTCAAGTCCTGCGTGATGTCGGCAACAAGACTGTAAACAAATGATGCCGCCTGGAGTGGTGTGTATGATACTGGCTTTTCCTCTGTTACACAGTTCCACCTGTTCCACCATCTCTGATTGGTCAACGTCATGGAACGCGTTATAGAATTTGTCACACTAGGCGAGAGAAGGAAACCTTTTTTTTTTCAGGATGTCGTGAGGCATCAAGCTTTCCATTTAACTTTAAAACCATCAGCAGAAGCAGAATGAAGTGTCAGGACACAACAAACAATAAATATCAAGTATGCCAGCTAATTACGAGGTTGATAATGTCACATGTCAAAACTGTAAAAGAGTTTTGTAGATTGTCCATAAATTAATGGGTTTTTTTTGTGAATTATCTCTTAAAGTTTCATAATATTTGTTAGGTATTGTTTGTATCAATAAGTTAAAGGTTCATCCGGAGCACTGTTGAACCATGAACCACCTGCTTTTTTTGTCCTGAGAAAGAGTAAGATTTTGGGACTTGCAACTATCTTCAACTCACACCTCCAATGACTTTGTTGCTGTGTGAGGCCAAGTTGCTGAGTAACTCTCTTGTTGCCAACATGCCTGCTGTTGTGTGTTGGTGTTGTTATTTATGGTGAGAATTTTTTAGGAAGTACACAAACTTTATTCTACATGCACGCTCGGACTCGCAATCTGGCAAATGTAGCTCCTTATAAACTGAATGTAAACATGCTGAATGAACCAGAACATGGTTCAGAGCTGTGATTATTAGGACAACAATTCCATGCTATGACATCCGCAGGTCTTTATTTTTCATGGCAACAACAAAAGTTGATCAGAGACAAAGTATAAGTGAACCACCTTCAAGGTTAATCAGCCTGGGGCTGTAACAGGTGGGCCAAACAGCTGGAGGTCTATGAGACAGAAAACAAGGCTCTAGACATCAAGGTAGAGGTGTTGAAGACTTAGCTCCAGGATGCCAAAAGCAGCCTGTCAAAAGGAAAAGGTCGATGAGCTCTCGACCAAGCTGAAGACAGAGACTAGAGAGAAAGAGTCCCTGCGAAAAGAGGTTGAGCAGCTCAAGCACTAGAAAGAGAGGAGCTTGAGACGGAAGCTGAGAGACCATTTGCATCAACAACAGTGGATCAGGAGCTGATCTAGGAGCAGTGGGATGAGCAGGATGCCCTCTGTCAAGAGTTGGAAAGCCTGCAAACAAGACTGAAGGAACTGGCCTCAACCAAACTCAAGCTTACCACCAAGCTCAGCGCTGAGGAAGCGGTCATGCACTCCAGAGAGAACTTATCCATCTAAAGGAGGAGCAGAAGGATCAGGAGGAGGAGTCCCTCACTGTTTTACAGGCCCTTGACTTCGTTCCAGAGCACCAGGTCTTTGAGGATAAAAAAAATATGAGTCTGGAATAGAATCCGCCACTTTCTTAGTCTGAGGAAGAATAATGAAAGGTGGCAGAGAGAATTCACATCCAGGTAAGACCCCTAAACCTCGGCGGTATTCCACATGGTCACTCAGTGGCTCAGTAGCACTGTGACCTTGTGGACATTTGATGTGGAGTCTTCACGTTCCCCCTCATGTCAGCAAGGATTTTGTCTGAGTTTCCTGTCACACTCCAAAGACGTGACATGTTAATTTGTTGGAGTGGTATTGCACACAACACCCAATGATCAAATTGTTGCCCCAACATTCAAGTTGTGTTTGAACTGTACTGGGTTTAAAATGCACAAAACAAGAACAATGAAGCAACCATCACTTCTGCTCATCATTGCTCATTAAGTTGAGCTCAACTATCTCTTGTCTGCAAGTTGTTTCCATAGAAGTGGTTAAAGTTTGCTTGGTCGTTCCCACATGGTGCCCCATTCATTCCAATGAATGCTGCTCACTTAGTGAAGAATTTTTCAAGCTTATGCGTTCTCGGCTCATTAAAAATGCATATTATTGTCTTTCTTCGGCTGATAACACACATATTAAATAGGATAAAACTAATACTAGTGTACTAACAAGACTTTTGCTAGCTTTTAAATGTGTTTAAGCCAATGGTTGATTTAAATACAGCATCATCCGTCTGCACAATCCAGCACTGTTCCTAAAGGCTTAGACTTTTTCTATAAGAACAATCTGTCAATCTATCTTTGTGCTTCACTTACTTCCTGCTGAATTCAAATATATACTTGCGTGCATGTGCTTGAATAGAAAATTGTGTTTACTTCCCAGCTGTTCTCCAGTTATTCAAAATAATCTTATGCATTCTATGCATTTGTAAACACAACATATTTGCATTGTAAACACCAACTCACAGGGGGCCATTTCAAGTAGGAAGAAGGAGAGAGGGAGAGACAGCAGACATGAAGTGAGAGAACCAGAAGGAAGACAAAGACAGGAGTTGTGAGAGGAGTCTGCTTCCAGCTGCGATTTTTGTTTCTTGGTTGGTGTTGTGTGACTAACTTGATGGGAAATGCTCCCAGGATGAGGGCAGCCAGGGGCTTCTTTGGGAAACAGACCATTCATTGGTTTCCTAATTGGTGGGAGTGCAATGAAATGGTTGACTTCATTGGCCTGTTTTTTGGCTGCCTTTCCTCCAATGAAATGCACTCGAGACAGTGGAGGATGTGGCCCTAAGGTTACAGAATCATTTCAATAGGAAAATACTTACAGACACAAACACATGCTCACAGACAAAACACACACTTAAACATAATAGGAGGTTTGTTGGGACTGTTTAAATGTCTAAATCTTTATCAGAGAGCAACAGAGGGCAATGCCATTCATAATATCTATGAAATGTCCTTGTGAGACATGCTGGTGTTAGTGATCAGATCTGTGGATATGGGTTTTAAAGCCATGTGTGTCTCTGAGTCTTGATTCCCCATTTGTGTTTGGATTTCAGACACAAAGCACTGCAGCGTTTTAGTCTTTGACATGCAACAATCTGCACTTAAAAACATCACAAATACTCATGTTAATCTGATCTCTATTCAGCTGCATGATGCCTCTCTGGTGTATAGAACATCTGCTAAGAAGCTCTGCTAAGTTATAAACGACACTGATGCATTAAAGGGAAATGTCTTTGAAGCCAAGGACGTGTGCTCTACACAACCTGAAACCTTTTTTAATCTGGAGGGCGTTTTCATCCATGCTCAGGCTTCAAGCACTTTACAGTTTATCATCATGCAAAACACGAAGCGAGTCAAACTTTTACATTTCCATTCAAATCAGCCTCATAGTATGAGTATGAGCCTGCCAGTCTGCCACCAAGTGTCAGACCTTGATGTGTGGAGCTATTCTGTAACTTTCTGTGAAATGCTTCCCATACACTACAGTATGTTCCTCTGTGAAAGAAACCCTCTTTCGCAGCTTTCTGACTTATCAGGCACACACACACACTCAAACAAATCTTAAAAGACTAACTGCAGCTAAAGACGGACTCTCTGCCTTCACCACTTTTCCACTGAAGATCGATTCACATGGATTACATAGACTACGGCTTTGAAAAGAGACTTCTAAAAATAGATCCCGTGGAACAAATGCCATCATATGCCAGGGCTCCACAATGCCAGGCAAAGCAATGACCTTTCTTCTTAACTCGCTCATTGTGTCATTCTTCCGCCTTTGTCTGTCTATCCCTTACCCTGTTCTCATCTGCCCTCTCTTTCCCCTCTGTTGCTCCTCTCTTCAGTCTCTAACAGGTGAAAGCAGAGTATGTAGCTTGGTGTTGTCAGGTTGGTTCTCTCTGCTCACTAACAGGCTGTTAAGACTGACAGTAAAGTACATTGGGCTCTGGCACCTTCAGTATGCTATTCCCTCGTTGTCCTGTTTGTCCTTTTCTCCAAGTGACTCGTGTGAAATGTCTGAGGTTTGAATCTGGTTAATGACCTTTACCCAATGCCTCCTTCTCTTATTCTGCTCTGACTGCTTTTACATTTTATACAATGTTCCTCTTTACTGCTGACATTATCGAGCTAGCCTTACAAAGACCTGCAAAAGAGCATTCTGCGGGATACATCATTGTTAATTGATATATTGGCGGTTAAGATGGCTGATTGTCTGGTTATAGGATAATCTTACAGCACAGACTGGCTTCTTTTAAGTACCCTGGCCACCCTGTATGTGGTGCAATAGGCATTAACACTAAAACAATCTTTTAAAAAAGTAATCTCTAAAATCCTGTTATTCCAGTGGATTTTCATTTCCTGGCCGAGGTGTTTGATGACATTAAGAGGATAAAAACCCTCCCACTCAGACAGTGACCTAAAAAAACAAACTACAAAAAGGCCACCTTTTGAGATTTAATTGCCATCATGAGCTTTGTAGTTCTCTCACAAGACATTTAAGAAATTCATTTTGTTTACAGACATTTGCCTCTTTCAACCCCTAATCATATCATGCTTTTGGCTCCACATAATTGCTCAGATAAAGGCTGCAGGGAGCTGCAGTTTTCATTATCCACACAGAATAGCCAGATGGAGAAAGACTTCAGTGGTGGAAAGCGTAACCGCAGTCTATTCTGTCACTAGATTTCCCACATTGCTGGGGCTGCTGCAGAGCCCTGCCTCTCCGCATGCTCCCCTTAAAATCCCATGCAGTGCTCTGGCTGTGCAGAAGTAGGAGGCTGAGAGCAGATTATCTCACTTTCCCATATGCTCTATATAGTACATCCACAGACAGGGAAATATGTAAATATACTGCTACCTGTGAAAACCTCTGTGCAGTTATGTCATTTCATTTGGAGAATGCTGTGGAGTGTTTCAGAGTGACCGTGTATCTGATATTTTGAACAGCTCTCCATCCTAAAATGACTCATGTGTACAGCTGAACAGCAGTAAATGACGTGACATCTGTCAGCTGTTACAGGAGTGGTCCATGTCCTAACCTAGTTGTCTCAAATGTTGGATTACACTGCTGTATGAATGCTCTAGTTTTGTTTGAACTGAGTCACCTCCACAAATGTTAATTATATTCTACTCCATGCAGGGTGACAAAAAACAACCCAGAATGTTATTTAGACCGTAGCCACAGGAACACATGTATCAGGTTTTAAACCATTAATGAAGTCAAAATTTCGTAAAAACAAATTAACTTGGGGGTGTTGGTTAGCTCAGCGGGTAGAGCATCCGCCCCATGTACAAAGGCTCAGTCCTTGCCGCAGCGGCCCAGGGTTTGAATCTGACCTGTGGCGCTTTGCTGCATGTCATTCCCCATCTCTCTCCCTGCATTCCTGTCACTCTTCAGCTGTCTCTATCCAATAAAGCTTGAAAAGGCCAAAAAATATCTTCACATAATGACCTGAGATGAGGTGAGGGTTCCTTTTAAAAGCTCTGGAGTAAGATGATAATAGACTATTACATTACACAACAATGATAAAGGTACAGTTTAAATACTCTTATTGCATTCACCTTCTGATCTACAGTGGAGAAACCGTGATCTATTATTGTATCAGGATATAGTGATACCAGTATATCAGGCATCAGGCGTGTTTGTTTTTACACCTATCTAAAGGTCATTGTGCAATTCTACATTACATTAGAATCAGTACTGGCTGTGAATAATGGTTTGACAGTCTAATTCCTGGAAATCGGGACAACTGCTTTAGGAAACACACACAGTGTGAGCTGTATATGATTCACTTTTGTCCGTCTATCAGTGCTCTGTCTGAGAGCACTTTGTCCCAATATAACTCTTTTCCAGTCTTCCATACTGTGCCACAGGCTCTACCAGCTGCCGACACATTCACCCTGGACGGCGAAGGTCTAAAGTGAGAGAGGTGGGTGATGAAGAGGAACAGAGAAACAGAGCGAGAGAGGGGAAGACTAAGGTTGACAGCTTTAGGTCTTGAAAGAAAGAGCTAGTAGGAGGAAGAGATGGCAGAGTAAAACGCCTAAATATAGACTTTTTAAAGACGATGGTACGTGAAGTGAATGTAGCAGAATATCCTGCAGTAGTTGTCCAGGTTAAATGCTGCAGCATCCCAGAGACACAATCAAAAGTGTGCAAATTTAAACTGCTGTGCAACACATACCGCATGCTAATGTGTTTCCAGTCATAGGGGTCTGTTCATTTAACAACTCTCTGCTCTGCATGGGAGAGCCTGGTGGGCTCTATAAAATAGAAACAGTGTTTTCTATAGATCCTGCTCATATGGTCATACATTGTACATCTCATTAATTAGCAGCATGTAATGTGTTGCTTTGGTTGCAGCCTGCAGCCATTTTGCCAGTATTTGAACGCACATAGTGTGCTTTTTGCGGAAGATATTTCCAGCTGAGGTGTGTGTACATGTGCATCAGTGTATCCTACACAAATACACATATGCAAAAGAGAAAAAAAGGAGGAGACAGAAATATGAGATATAAAATGATAGAGTGCATGGGCACAAATCCATCTCTAACCTCCTTATTATGCAGGATGAGCTCCTTTTAATATTCGTCTTCTTGCTGATCTGAATGTCAATCACAGAGGCACATGCAGGTGATCAGCATTCCAGCTGCTTTGTGGAAAGGTTATGTACTGAACCACTGCTGTGAGAGAGTTGTTTCCCTGCCTGCTCCAAACTTTAAATCATTCCGACAGGTTAGTACGACTGTGCCCTGAATATTGCATACTGTGGGCTTTTTAACAGTTGACCCACAACCCTGTCCTTTGTCCTTCGGCTTGTTTTGCCTGACTGAATATATTTTAATAGGCTCAAATTTTAGTTATGTAGTGTAGCAACAGAGATGGCATAGCTCAGGGAAATTCTCTCCCATGAATATACTAAACACTGCCTAAAATGTGCAGACATTTTCACTGTACTTAGTGCATATGCATAATCATGTAATATAATTTTCTCTCTTAAAAGCACACATTTTCTTGGTCTGCAACTGTAATTTACAACATGTATAGAAAATAAGTCATCCCTTTTCCACTTCTTCCTCTTGCACAAATGTGCTCTGATGTGTATAAATACACACCCACAGAAGATGTGGAAGAAAGGCCATTAATTCTTGTTTGGAATTAGATTTTCTCTTATTCCTCATGACTGAAATGAATCAATATTAGTCCCTTCCCTGATGCGTACTATATTTGTTTTTCAATGGGCTAGTCTTCAGCTGAGGACATATTTGAGCTGCAGTCTACATGTTTGTGTAACGGATCAGTGACTGTGGTAGAATAGTGATAAGGGAAAGGTTTTTTTTATTCCCTACCACACCTTGCATCCTACTGTCATTGAGCAAGACACCAGGTCTTCATTGCTGCTCTGACCTTTGACCTCCCTGTAGAGGAGGGAAAGGGTAAGTAAGGGTTAGTATTCCTTTATTTCTCTGCCTTTGAACAGTTGAATGGGTGATGAAGATGCATATTTGACCAGTTAGCTAGGTAGTTGGATAGAGTGAAGGATTCTGAGGGTCCTGTAGAAACAGTAACACATCATCTGCATAAAGACGAATTTTGTTTTCTTACTGATTGTATTTTGATGGATTCAAGCGCTTGCAGCTCCATGAATAAAGAGTAAGGGAAAATTAGGGGGCTGTGTAAAGTAAATTAACATCAGAAATGATGGTGACCATAGATTGTTTCGTTGTTTCAGCTGATATTTTTCATGTCTAATAATAAATGTTAGCATAAGATCAGATCATCAAGATTACTTATTACTCTCGCATTAAAATAGATTGTTTATGTGTGCAGAAAAGGTTTATTTATTTTACACAATCATAGCGTTCATATAAAGAAAGCAAGACTGTACTAATAGAACTCAGCTTTTCACTCATTAAGACCTCACAACTCGAGGGCTTTATCTTCCCAAACATCGGGCGCTTTGATCTAACCCTGGAGCTGAGAACAATCTAATTTTTCATCTTATTTTCTTCTATTAACAAGAACAGTCACTCAGCAAGTCTTCAGAAGAGGCTAGAGTCTATTTGATGTTCTGTTAAAGTCGACCCCCACCCTTCTTTCTTCTTCCTTTGCTTCCATCCCTACAGCAGCCTCAATAGAAGCTGAACCAATTCATTAGAAGGCTCAGAAAGTCAATTATGGTAATGGTTCCCTTTGCCAGGGGAAGCGGAAACTCAGCAAAGCCAGATACATTTTTATTGCAGTTCTACGTATTCTTCTATATATTTTATTTAGACCTCATTTAGATGTGCAAATCAGTCTTCTGAAGTATAGAGGGCAAAAGGGCTGGAGAGATGAGGAGAGGCTGAGATGTGAGGCGTTGGTTTCCAAGAATTCACACACCCGAGCATAGGCGAAGTTATGATAGAGGAAGGGTAGGCCCAGTGTCAGGAGACCATCCACAGGAATCCCTCTTACTTATTCATGCAGTAGTCGAGCATCAGGGAATCTCCCAGGCTCATTATGAAATGTGTATTTGCAGAAGCTCACACAGTAGTGCAGCTCCTGCTTGAAAGCCTCTGCTTATCCACTCCACTCTCCTCCATTCTCCCTCCCTTTTTTAGATAAGATCACTCTAGGGAAGCAATGTCATGCTTCATTCATCGAGTCTCTTCTCCCACTGTCCTAAATCCCTTTCTCTCTTTTCTCTGAAATGGAAAGCTTGGCTAATTTCAACAAGTTTGTGTAGCTGGTGTAGAAGGGAGCAGATGCCTGAGGTCAAGTTTGCATTCACTTATCATCTGTTGTGCCACTTTGAATGGCAGGCAGAGGAATAAAAGCATTGCACCACTGAGCGACTAGATTTAAAGTGAAAACATGTATGCATGCATGTCAAAATATGCCAAAAAAAAAAAAAGTCAAATAAAAAACATACTGTTCGTATACTGTAGTCACTATAAATATGCTCTTTAGTTGAACTTTTGTAAATCCCCACTCACAAAAAGTCATCGTGTAACTGCTTAGCACTTGTGGGCAGGGCAGGCCTGTCAAGCTTTTGCCACATGTTGATGAAGCAGTGTACTTTTGGCTGTAGTAAGAGCAATACTCAGCACTGACCTTGATCAAGGTTTTTAAAGCCTTTCCAAAGCATCTCTGATGTATGTTTCCAGTAATAATGTAACCCAGCTTAACTCACAAGACCAAGGAGGAGATTTAGCTACATATTCTATCTAGCTATTTAATGTAATACAAGGTACATATAATATATAAGTTTACAGGTCTTCTATGTGGACTATTTAGTGTGCTGGGATGCAACCTTTAGTCTATATAGCCATCAAGTTAGGAGCCCTTTTTTAAAGATTTACATTATCAAACAAGTCAGCTAGAAACACAGTCAGAGACCACATTTTCTAACCATTCATGGAGCTAACATTTCCTTAGCTGGATATAGCCAGTTCAAGAAATCTGCCAAAGACCAGCAGGCAAAACCCACAGTCACTGGCTAGAAATGTGATGCCTGCTTCTGAAATCCAGAAACCATTGGTTCAGGTTTAGAAACAATCATTTATTTATTTTTTTATCATTTTGAGAGTGTGATCATGCAAGCATACAGCTTTATTTGAAAATGAATTAAGATTCCACTCAGATCACTGCTCTGCAATATACTTCTTCAGTTCAAAGGTCACTCCCTCCATAGCTCCAGCACATTTCAGAGTACAGGTGGAACATATTTGTATTTCTGCCTCGTATGACACCTAAATGCTGTGCTGCTCTTCCAGATTCATTTCTGTGCCTCCTTCCTCCAGCCCAGAGGGAGATAAAAAAGAGCCAGGCCTCTTCACTGGAGCTCGGCAGCCACCATTAGAGAGACTAGGTTGACCTGTGGCATGAAATTAAGGAGCTGAGGCCCATTGAGCAGCCCAGCTGATAGAGGCAGAGGATAATAAATCCACAGAGAAAAAGGGAGTGGAGGGAGGTTAAAAAGGAGGGGTGTGTGTAGGATGGATGTGGCAGCCCATGCAGCCTCAGGGGCACTCAGGATCCCTTTATTAGCATGGCTATTTTCACCCTCTCCTTCAACGGCCTGTCTTTTCATTGAGCAGAAGCATCAACATGCACACGCACAATAAAACACTCTGTCATGTACTGTGTGTTCCCTCTCACTTTCTCCCTGCTCTTTCATAATGAGAGAGATGGAGTCAGTAGAGGAGTGTTCATATTAGAAACTGCAAACTTATTTGACCTTTTGCTGGACATGTACAAAATGTTTTAAAATGTTACATAGGCGGGTGGATTCTAAGGTCACTGAAATAAAAAAAAAGAAGTGGTACCTGCACTCAAATCATAGTTCCTTTGAAGGATCCGACTGGCTGCATTTAATAATATCAAAATTCCTATAAAATGACCAAAACGAATGGTGCATTAGTCCGAATACTTTACAATATCCTCAGCCTGTCTGTGGCTCTCAGCCCCAAGCCCATTCATTGCAAAGGTCCATAGCACAGGCTTTGGCAACAGTTGCTAATAGTCTCATTTCATTATTGATTTTGGTGTTTTTGTGGTATGTTGACTAAAAATGATATAGAATATAAGCAGCTTTATCTAAGACATACATTGGTGATGTTTCAACCAAACATAATCTTTGTTGGGCAAATACTGTACCCATGTGACCCAGATAAATGACATCATATTCACCTGGTTATTATCCATGTTGGTTAAACGTCTTTGTCAGTAGTTATATACAAAAACATCAGAATTAAGCGTAGAAAAGTCAGTACCTCACAAAAAAAATCACTTACAGTATCAAAATTCCACTCATTCTGCTAATACACTAATACAGTTATTAATATAGGTGCCATAGGCTTCTGTATGTGGATTCATCTATTTCATGCACAAAATATTCCTACAAAGACAAATGATACACACATAGGTAACACTATTCATGCACTGCTACCACTCTTAGAATGTATATAAACATGGGAGTATGTTTATTTGTATAGTATCTTTTATCAATGAGAAAAAAAAGGCAAAAATGTGTCGGTAATGCGTGGTAAATGGCAATGAATAGTGTGTGTGGGTGTAAATCTGTCTTTGTGTGTTTGTTTATCCTCACCTATGTGTGTGACAGTGGCATAAATAAGCAAAAGAAGAGCAGGAGGGACTGCGAGATTAAACACAAAGTTGGCAGAGTTTCATGCAATCCAACGCAACACTGGCGCAAAGGAGTACTTTTCTGAGGGATTTTCACAATCATGTGTGTTATGAATTACTGCTTATGTAATTGGTTGGCGTTCAAGCAGCACAAAATGAGGAAAAAGCCTGGAAAATGATGTGATGTCACGTCTGAAAACCTGGGCATTCTCTGCAGTCATACACACATACACACAACTATACACGGCTTGGATACTGCATAATATTACAGTGAACAAATGCTTTTCATATCTTAATATCAAAAGTACACAAAACCACAGTCCTGTCTATTTATTGGATTTTATCACAAAGAAAGCTTCATTCTTTAATAATTAATCATTTAAAAAGTCTATAATGTCATATTATCTACACTTTATTAATTAAAAGGCACTCAACAAGCAGATTTTAATGGAAGTATTGGCTCAAAGTCAAAGTTATAATCCTGATGTAATTATAATCAAATCTGATTCCTGCCAACTTCTTTGCCATCTGTTCTTTTTGACTTAATATTGTGTTTTCTTTCCTTCCCTTCCTCCTCCCTCTTGTCTTTATTCCTTGTCTGCAGGATTTTAAGGACACAGTCACTTGAATGGTATTATAACAATGTGAAGAGTCGCTTCAAGAGGTTCGGCAGCGCAAAGGTTTTGAAGACTCTGTACAGAAAGCACATCATAGAGAGAGGAGCGCTCTCTGATCTCCCAGGTAACTTCATCCTATTGCAATTTTTTTTTAACGGCCATGCATGCTTTGTTATGTTGCCTTTCTTTCACTGTTTATATTTTAATAGTTTGGATTGCAGAGCAACCATCTGTCTCTGTGTAACGTGTCGTGTTGTGTATAAAGCAATTTCATCCATTTTTTCATCCATGTAATATAACTTCTACAGCTTCATTTGATATGCAAGGCTTTAGTTGGACATTAAGAGTAAACTCAGACAAGCTCACTTGATTGCTCATTAGTTTGTTTTGTTAAATGATTACTCACTTTGTTTCACACAGGTTTTTCCCTCACTGGCTGACTGACTTAATTACTTACTTGCTAACATGTCAAAACAAGTATTTTCCCACAGACAAGTTCAAGGTTCAAAGTGTTATGTGTTTTATCACTTTTCTTTTTTAGTTTAAATGAATTTGATCACAACATTGTTTATTTGATTTGAGCAAACCACTTCTTTCCATGGCAGCAGCTTCATTCTGAAAAAGACTCGATTGTTGCTGTTGCACCTGTAGATATGATGTGAACTGGGTGAGCGAGGCAGTGTTGGTGTGAGTGTGTCATTCGTGATGGTGACAGACGGGTGGGTGGGCTGACCCGCGGGACTCATCCTGTCAGTTAATCCCTGCGGTGTCTCAGGCCACTTTTCATCCTGAGAGAATTGTTCATGTGCAGGACAGCAGCAGGGCAGCTTTTTATCCAGCCTCCCCCCGCTCCAGATAACATTGTTTTGACCCGGCTGTAACATGATCGGTCGGCCTCTGTGGCTGACTACAAGGCATTATTTCAAACCCTGGTACATGGGATTAAATGGATGAAGAGAGCACAGAGGGGATAAATCAGGTCAGAAGGCAGAACTGGATAAGGGTTGAGATGAGGATGTTTAGGAATACTTTGTGACTACAGCTGGAGTGATATGGTCGGCCTGAGTGAACAAAATGAATACCAGTTTACCATCACCAAGTTATGTACGACCCACACAGAAAAGGAATGCAGCTTCAGTATAAGTAGCTGGCAATACTAGTAACATTTCTTTTTGTTATTGCTGCAAAATTATTACATTTTCCTTTTTGCAGACAGCATGTCTAACCATTGTGAAAGCCAACACGACTATCTTCACGGGATAAAATAGCTAGATTTGTCTCATTGGGAATTTCAAAATATGTTGGTCAGAAGGAAGGTTACAAGTATTTGGCCTAATAACATGGTGTCCCAGTTCATTTTCAGTTTTTATTGTTCCACAAGTATTTTTGCAGCATAAAAACATGAAAACATCACGCATAAACACAATAAAAACACTAAGACGCTGAAGAAATGTGCTCACACTGCACAGACATTACAGAAAATGTTATGAATATGAGGAAAAGCATCAAAATAAGAGTTGGGATAGCATGAAGAGCTAAGCATTCAAGAGGTTTCAATGTGTTATTTGTTGTCATAGTCTGCAGTGTAATACATGCATTTTGACATTTTACAGTTAATTTACTTCATTTTAATAATGTGATGGAGTCCACTCTAAGTAGGACACTCCACCAGGACAATAATCATTTTTATTGTTATTGTAGCTTCTTCTGTGGTGTATGAGTGGACAAGATGATTCTCTAAGCCTCTAGTTTTCTGATTTTCTCTTCACGTTTCACCACCTAATCGCTCTCCTACCCCCACTCCCTACTTCCCTCCTCTCCTCTCCTCTCTTACATCATCTGGGTTGGAAATTGAAGGATTATGTGACTCGGCTGCTGGTTTTCCAGCTCACATGAGCCCAACAGATTATAACGTTTCCAATTCTCAAATACTCACATCGCCGCTCCCACTAACTGGCTAGCTGACTTGCTATCATTATAGGTATATTAGGATATGTGTGCATGTGTAGGCTCTGTTTGTTGCTTGTGTTTATCTGGATATTAAAGCTTTGATCAAATGTTATTGGTTCGCACAGGAGAATCTTAGGTTGGCTGCAAAAGATCTGGTATTTGTGTATGTTAGCATGAAAATATCTTGTCTTTAGTCCTTCACCCAGCCTCCTTTATGTTATATATCTGATTGAATTAAAATGGAATGTGAAAATCTGAAAAAACAAAATATGATTCGGTTTTAATTTATCCAAAAGAAAATGCCTTTTAAAACCTCTTTTGTAGCAAATAATCGGATGTGTCAAGTGTTTTAACAAGTCAATAACAGTAACAGATTATCATGATGTATATCAAGGCATCTGTGCTTTCAATTGAACAGAGTATAATGAGATTTTAGTTCAGCTCTAGATTGGAAAAAAATTCAATTAGATAAAGATGTTGCTCATTAAAAAACTGATGTTACACCATCTCGCTTGATCTATTTTGCTTCAAGAAAATGAGCTCTTGTTTTGTAGCCCGGAGACTCTACTAGAGTCTCCTCTCCTCATGCATATAGAAAAACAGCCACAGGAATGTAAAACCTTCTCATAAACCGTCTCCCGACAATATGTGAAATATGGGCTGCCTCTATATGTGTGCTAGTAAAGAATGTTTCATTTTTTTATACATCACCAAGGGGCCAATGGTTGTGAAATCAATTCCGTACGAGTGTGAAATGGCAGCTGAACGTGACAGTCTGCGGGAGAGATGCGACTGTTTTACATCTGTCATGTCCCCAGAGAGAATGTGTGACCTTCAAACCCAACAGGAAGAGAAAAGAGAGCGAGCTGATTTGTACTTTCATGTCCATCATCTCTGGTAGAAGGGGGGTAATGCTCCTGTGTGACCTCTAACAAATACCACAGCATCCTCTGTGTACATATATGTGTGTGTGTGTGTAGGAGAAAGTGAGAGTGTTGCTCTGCATGGTAGGTGTGAACCCTAGAGACATTTAAATATAGATGACAACAAATAACATATCAGAGAAGAAAGAAAGACTTAAATGGAATCATCCATCTATAATACTTTTTGCTTGAGCAGCTGAATTTCTCTTTTTTTTTCTCATAACTGATCCAAGTACCTCATTAAGTGCATCGGCAGATGCCAAGCACTCACCCGAGTACCTATTAAATTAGTAATTAATGCTTTGACTCCAGTATAGCATGAAATCAAACAAATAAATGTGCACAGCATGTTTGCTCGTACATTCATGAATCCTGAATAGTCTTAGCCTGTGGTGCACAAGAGGCTACATGTCAACAAACTGAAATTATTGAATGTGACAGTACAATGGTGGAGACACTGTGTAGTGTTGTGGTAAAAGGTTAGAGAGAAAAACAGTTCAGATTCAGCTTCAACTAAGATGAGCACATGGAGAGCGTGCACATGTTATCTGAGCGGATTAAGCTAGTCTGCATAACAGAAAGGTGAAAAAAAATCAACATGTAGTGTTGCCTCAAAATACTTTCACTTTCATGCTAAGGGTTAGATGACAAGATTGATACCATTCTCATGTTCCTGCGCTAAATATGAAGCTCCAGCCAGCAAGCCTTAGCTTAGCAGACTGTCAGTGTCTACATAATAAAATCTGCTTACCAGTACATCTAAAGCTCACTAATCAACACATTATATCTCATGTGTTTAGTCTGTAAACCAAAGTGTGAAAATAACACGTTGTAGTTTTACTGGGGGGATATCTCATAGTGACAAGAAGACTCCAGGAAGTTACTGTGTCTAGCCAAGAAATAGTCTGATGCATGACCCCCTGTAAAACTACAAGTTGTAGTTTCTACACTTTGGTGTTAAAAGGATTAAACAGTCTTGTTTACAGTCTTTATGCTCCGCCAAGTTAAACTTCTGTTGGCTATATTTTCATATTTACTGTACAGACATGAGAGTGTCCTTGATCTCCTCATCTAACTTGTGACACGATAATGAATGAATGTGAACTACTTCTTTAGAGAGAGTGTGTATTCGAAAAACTGGCAAGCTTATTTCAGGAGCGTGCCAAAACTACACACTGATGATGGCCTGGCTGAAAGCAGTCTGTGTAACGCCAGACGGATGTTTTAAGTAAACTTATTGAATGACCGTCTCTTCTTTATATGGTTACATGCATCTAGGTGGAATAATGAACCAGTTAATCAGAGCGCAGTGGCAAGCAGACATTTCTGGTGCAGCTCTTCTTGTTCATATTTCTTATCTCTTGCACTATATTCCTGTGCTTTGTGCCGTGGCTGTGCGATTCTCTGAAATATATCTGAGAGGTGTTATGTTTGTTTCCACCATGGTGAATCAGTAAAAGCACACTGCCTAATACTTGCAATTTTTGTAACAGCTCAGGGTTTAATATCTCGATCAGAGTAATTTTCATACATCACTCTCTACCTCTAGTCTGGTTTTATGATAAAATTTGCCATGAAATGCAACATGATGAGTCTGTTATGAAGTATCAAAAGCAGGGATTTTTTTTTACACTGAAATCTCATTTATTTCAAATAGGGGATTACTGTTGTCCCACTTTTCTCCCATCTTTGTGTTTGCTGTCACATCCCTCCATATGTCTGTGGGAGGCTTCCCACCTATCCAGTAAGATGAAGTTGACTCGAGAAATGTTCAAACATATTATCACCTTCAAACATGCTATTTTCTCTCTCTGGTGAGAAAAAATAGAGAGAGAGAGGAGAAGCAGTGCAGTGTTTTGAAGCTTTCTATGGTCACAGACATCTTTTCAGAGCGATAACAAAGGAAGAAATGATGTCTTTGTGTGTGTGCACATCTGTGTCTGTGTGTCTGCACTATATGTCTGATGTTAATACCATTAGACTGAGATTCAACCACACTGAATGGCATCAGAGAATGCAGTGATGCACTTTATAACATGGCAAGGCAGGTTTCAAAAATACTTTGTCAAAATACAATTACAATATATTTTTTTAAGTATAAAAACATCAACAGCGCATTTTTTCTGACTGTAAGTGCTTTTGGCTCACTTGTGTTTTAATGTTGTGTAGGTTTTTCATGTGCATGTGTGTTTCTGTGTCAATTTCTAAAGTTGAAAGTTTCCATTTACATGGTTTAAATGGGTATTTCACTCACAATCTGCGGTCAGATTGTTGTTGATTATCATTTGACTGTATTTTCATGGTCGGAATGTGAATTTTTCCCCATCGTAACCGTTCCTCTGATCATCCCCATTCTGTCAGCGTCAAAGTCTGACATGTGGGCTTCCATTTGAGCTGCTAAAGAGCAGTATAGTGCTTTAACAGGCCGTTACGTTGGAAAATCAAACCCAAAAGTTACAGAGTAAACAGATACAGATCGTTACCAGAGGCTGCAACCTTGAAAATGGGATGATTGTTCAGTGTTAATTAAGGTTTGCCCTCCATGGGATTGCCTTCAAATCTGTGTGTTACTGAACTGCTAGTTCACTCTCTGGTTGCACTTCGAGTGGACCGACCAAGGTCAGATTCAGCTAATGAAGCTCCAATTCATTTACATTTTTCTAGCTGTGGGGACTTTTTTCCTTTTTACGCTGTTGGGTTCAAAACTGAATGAATACAAATGCTTTCATGAGAAGTAGGACAAGTATTGTTTCATAACTGAAGCACTAAAGTAGAATAGGAAGTGAGTATTTCACAAGAGTATTACACTTGTCAACCAGAGTGAGCGTTGTGCACTATGCTGCTGATCCATTTCTGTCCAGTGAGGGGGTGACTTACAAAAACTGTCTCAACCTTCAACACTGAACTACAGTGCAGTAGGTTAGATGTGGCTAATCAAGTGAGTTAGTAATGTGAGGATAATGTGAAAAGATGACCTCGGTTCTACTGCTGTTCTCTTCTGCCAAAATAGTAAAGCAGATTGTAACAAAACACAAGGACCTCCAGAATCACCTGGTCTTTTTTTAAGAGATTTGTGCTCATTCAAAGCTCTCTACAGCGCCTTAAAAGATAAACCTCCTGTAATATGGCTCAAGTACTTCAGACACTCACAGCCGTATCACCACTTTTCGGATCATTTCTATTGTCTGTGTTCTTTGAGCTGAAAGCTGGATGACTCAGAGTACAGTGCTCTGTCTGTAGGGATTGGAGGGCAGAATGTTAAACAGGAGCCCGGAGCCACTGCTGTCGAAAAAGCAAACAACTACAGGGCTCGGACCACACTGGTGTCAAGAATGCAACTGACTCTATTTGTGTGGCACTTAAAACCAAGTACACATGTCAGCTTGACTGTATTCATGAACAAATGTGTGTAGAGTGCTGAAAACTCTGATCTTTTGCAACAGCAGGCCATGGTGTCTTTTGGGGACTTATATGAGGTAATACCAAGTGGCAATCTCCATGCCTGTGAAGTGAAGCCAATGTGGAAGTGTGCCAAAAACTGCAGTTCCTTGAACGGCCACTTGGGGCTGGATATGGAATAAGTCAATCTCCATAAGCCCCCATATAAAATGTCCAACTTCACAACAGGAATGAACATGTTTACAGCCAGGTACAAAAAACAGTTTTGGTTTCTATAGCTAATCCCTCTGTTCATGACAACTGTACTGAGTCTTTTTAACTCACCTGTTCAAATGATATTAAGGTTATGAAGTTATGTATAATTAACAACGTGGAAGCTTTGATTGACAGATGGTAATGGCACTTACCTTCACAAGACATCTTTGCTGAATTTTAGATTGGCTGGGAGGCGGAAGAGCAACATGGCTGCAGCTAGCACCACAGTTTTTGAGCTTCAAACAGCTCTTCAGAAACCTGTGGGTGATATCACGCATACGCTGTCCATTCTTTATGCTTTCATTGGGTAATACATACAGAATGCATTAGAAATTGGAAATAGCCATTCATTTTACAATGTACAAATGATACCATAGCTGACATCCCACACGTCTTAAAATCTGCTAAAATCAGAAACAACGGTGCCACATCAGCCAGCCCAACACTGATCTTTTACTTATTGATCTTTTTGCAAAATAGTTGTGTTATGATTTTGTTTCATGCAGTGGTTTATGTGAGATTGACATTTTCCTCTACTGTTGTCTGCGTGGTGAACATTTTCTGCTCGCGGCAGCGTTCTGGGGCTTCTACTGCAGCATTGTTCTTGCCCAGGTCCATGCATTAGAAGGATTAGCCCAATCAGACTCCTTTTAAGTCAGGCACAGCGGCCCGCAGGTGACAGCGCAGTCGCATTATGAAAATGTAAAAATTAAATACTAAAAGCTCCAGCTAATTACTGGAGACTCCTTCATTTCGCATTCCACCTCCATCATTTGAACTTTAAAGGTCATGTTAGCCTTGGGGCCAATTCATTCTGCACACACATCTTGAGACTGCAAGCACCACCTGAATGAAATGTATTAAGGATAAATAATATTAATAATCTCAAAATAGTTTTATCATAAAACATTTCACTTGACTTGAATGCTGTAAATTAAATTGGCACCCTCTCCACAAAAGGTGAGTAAACTCTTATCTCCCAAATAAATAAACCCAGTGCGGGTTTGTTTACTTTCCACTACCTCCCTGCCTGTCGTGATGTAAGCAGACATCCTGTCAGTTCAGCCGTTGTTCTGAGGACGTTGTTTATGAGACTGTGTGTGTTGCCAGATGCTGCATTGTAATTGAAAGGAAACCGTCTGGACTCTCCTTCCTCCTCCTCCTGCTCCTGCTGGCACTTCAGGAATGTTAGCTCTAAGTGGAGCTTTACTGGCTCATTTATTTATACACTCTCCTTTTTTTTGTTCCCTCTGTCTCTCCATATTCTCTCTTTATGACACTCTGTTTGTTTTACTCAGCTTCATCCTCACATGGAACGTGCAATTTCCCTTTTTTGGGTGGCCAAAACAACAGAGGATTTCTGATTTCTTTGGCATGAAACAGCCCCATTAAACCATTTTATTCAACTATGAGTACATCGGCCTTATCTTATACTACAACTAACGCTTGAGCTTTTGAGTGGTGAGATACGTATATTAGCACTCTGAACTATATATATGTATATGTACACTCTCTGGCTACTTCATTAGGTACAATCTAATGTGATCTAATGTGAATGTGTGTCCCTGCTATGAATTGATTTTTGACAGTTTTGATTGACACTGTCAGAGAGACAATAATTTTACTACATGTTTTGGGGTTGTACTAACTCCCTATTTATTAAATAGTGCACTGTATTTATACATTTTATTTAAATGTCTGAATTGTGTTGCACTTTCTGTCAACAAACCCCAAATGCAGTGCATTAGATTTTATATTATAGGTACAAAAATGACTGTTGCATGACTCTATACCCTGGTTATATCATAAATGCTCTACATCCGTCAGTGACATTACGAAAAACAATGGTTGATTAGTGTCAAAGATCTTAATTTGCTGCTCACTATAGTGAGTATCCATTGTTAGGAAGTAGTGAGTAAACAAAGGAAGTGAATTCGGACACAGCCTATCATGAAATGACCAAACTATGTTTGCAAGGGTTCAATAGATTTTTGATATGTTATTTAAAAGTTGCTTCACTGTTTAAAATTAAATGACACAAGTCATTAACAAAGTTGTTAGAGAACAAAGCAGCTGGGTTGTGATAATAGCAAAGAAAATAAGAAGAAATCCCAACACAAACATGTACATGTTGTCCAATTTCTCCCAATCTAATATAGTCTCCACTTTCTTTTCCCGGCATACAACACACACCAGCACACTCACAGTGCTGACAGTGTGCAGACATCCTTGCAGATGCAGGCCGTCGTTGACGTCTGTGTGGTTACCATGGCGATATCGAGCGATTTCCTCCTCCACTCCCTTGAGTGGCGGGAACGGCAAGTAGTGAACAAAGGTGAGACAATGGTCATGGGGAGAAGATACGGAAGTTGGACGTGAGGAGGAACGTAGTGGACTGAGACACACACACACACACGCACACTGACCATCCATCACCTCTGTATGACAAGGCAGTGCTACTAAGGGCCAACTAATGACAAGTGCATCACTCTGTTATACCAATGCTGCCTTGTTATGTGACTCATGGATGAAAAGCAGGTGTGAATGGAAAGTATAATGATCATTGTCATATTAGCGTCAGACTCGTCGTTTCGGATCAAATCACAGCATTTCATTGGAGGACAAACCCCACAGAGAAATATTACCTGACTCTGTCATTCACTGCAGCTCTATAGAACTTAATAGCATCTTTCAGCTCATTGTTCTGGTTTTACGGCCGACAACTTTACTGTTTTCATTCCCTCCCGACACTCTTATCAACCTTATTTCCAGATGCAGGCATCTGTTTTCAAAGAAAAAGCTCTGATAAACCTGCTAAATACTACCTACCCAGCACCAAACATCAGACAAAGTGGAGATAGTGGAGCATTTAGCAGCTAAAAAGCCAGATATTTCCCTCATGAGTAGATGAAGTGCAATACAGAGCTAAACGATGATAAAATATGTTAACCCGGTGGCCAAAACCACAATACTTGAGTGAGGTGCAGATGCTTCAATACTGTGAGTAACCTGTGACCATCTGACAAACGAATGAAGGAGTTAACAAAATGATGTTTAGTTCCAGTAGACAGCAACACACGCAAGTACATTTTCTTGCTTGTCCAGGTTAAACACACTCCACATACTCGAAGGGCAGCTTGCTGCAGGCTGCATCCATGTGACTGACAGGTGACGACAACACTTTCTGATATCTCGCAGATGGCAAAGTTATGCTGACAGGTTGTTGTGACAGAGGTGGATGCTGGTATGTAAACAGTGCTGAGCTGGTGTTGGCGTGGGATGAATTATCATGATACCCAATCCCCAGGAGCTTTCTTAGTCTGTATATTTCTGTATCAGTTTCCCGGTGTGTGTGCTGCCCACCTGTCTGTGTGTGATTCTCACGAGACGGTTCACTTTCTCTGACAGCAGTTCTTTTGTGTCTACATTGTCCTGAGCTGCTGCAGGTAATTTCCCCACCTATTGTCCCTTTCCACACTGCCAGAAACTATAATTCAGCTCTAACCAAGCGAGAACAGTACAGCTCTGTTGTACGCCGCTTCAGTCAGAGTGAGACAACTCTGGCAGTGAAGGACGGATGGAGCGCGTAATGGTTTGAGGACTTGTTACATCGTGCTGTGACTGGGAGGACTGGGCCTGTAAATGGAGACACACGGGGCAGGACAAAACCAAATACACACTCCTCAAAGTGGAGCTATGCACATTTCGGGTGAAGCTACTGTTAAGGCAGCTGTTGCCTGTAGTCAGATGTGTAGAGAAACATCAAACATTGTCTTTTGTGACTGAGTTACAGCATGTCACTGCATGTCACAGTCTAGTAATGTAAGAGCTTGTGATTGCTGGCTTACAGGCTCTGCACTAAAATGTTGCAGTGCTTTGACAAACAGCAGTTCATCTTGCAGTAAAGCTGAAATAGTATAACATATCTGACAGCTGGCTGCGTGACTGCTGCTGCTGCTGTCAAGGGAAAAAAGAAGAAAATGTAAGCTTCTCTATTTTGATGTATGTGTATTTGTTTGCCAGGCTTCATACTTTCATATGTTGGGCTCATTAAACCTTTTCTGAAATAATTTTATTGCTGTTTTATGCAAAATGTGTGTATTTTAGTAAGATGTACTCTTGTGGTGATACAAATGGCATTCAATGACAACATTGCGGCGTAGAAGAGTAATGGATGTGCATGCGGCTGTATTCCTGGCAGTGTTGCAGTTAGCTATGGCACAGACCGGTGAGTGGCTCTGGCTCCTTGAAGGCGGACTTGCACCAAACCACTGCAAGCATTCGACTGTCTCTGTGCATTCAGGCAGAAACTGCAGCCTGTCTTACAGGAGCAGCAACAGGACACTGTTGACTAGATTAATTTAGGAGGCGAGGACACCGGCCAAGGATGGGAGTCATGGAGTTTGGTTGTGCTTCTGTTTTGCCAGCAGCAAAGGGGTAGAAGATTTGGAGCAAGGCCTGAGTTTGGAATAGGAGGTTTGGTTTTGTTTTGGCTCAGGTTAGTGGATGGAAATGAGCTTAAGTGAGGACCAGAGGTGGAACTGGAGCCAGTGTGCTCTTGTGTTTTGTCTTGTGTTTGAGAATGGAAATGTACCTGGATTGTGGTCAGTCAGAGGACTTACCTCCCTCATTCCAGTAGCATTATATTCCACCTTGGTGGTCTGGCAATCCCTCCCCTGTGCTGTCTGACAGTTTGTCTTCTTAATAAGCTGCATGTCCATTTATACTCATTTTTACAGCTGGACTGATGAAAAAGCCGCAATAAATGGGATGGGAACCACAGGAGGGATGTCTAACAGAAGTTAATGGGCCACTAAGGGAATATGTGGTTTTGAAGGCGGAGGGATGTTGTAACCTCAACACCTTCTCTGGGCTTTCACATCTATTTAAGTAGACCCGTCTAAGAATTGTAATCACAAAAGTTTCCATTCTGGGTCACACGCTTGTCCCTTTGCTGTAACTCTAGAGTTTGTTTGAAGAAGATACACAAATTTAGCACTAACTCACAAGAGGCTTGACCTGAATGAGATATAAAGAAAACATATATCAGAAACGCATCGTGGTGATGCTTATGTGCACTGAGAATACCGCTGTGATAAGTGCCAGTGTGTGATTTGTTTGAGTGGGCAGAGAATTAAAAGATAAGTAGTCTTTTTCTTTCAACTGTCATTTTATTTCTTTTTATCTACAATAGGGAAAGAGCAAAGTAGAAGAAACAGAACAATAAAATTGACACAATGACAAAATGGAGTTGGGAATACAGTTGACAGCAGTACAAAAAGAGGTTTAGTGGCATTGTGCGCTGTCTAACCTACTTTTAATGTGAAAGAATATGCGGCTACATTATTATATGGTATGATATGAGCAGAATATTTGCATTCCTGTGACAGGCTGTGACAGTTTGAAGGCTTTTATCTGAAGTCTTTCTCTGTCCCTCTTCAGAAAGCAGCGTTCACGAGGGAAGCACCGGCAACGACAATGATGGCAGCGTCTGTGGCAGTGACTCCGCCTTCTACAAACAGAGTGAAGGTGAGCGATGCGGTGATTTATACAGGCAGCATTTTGCTGATTTTTGTAGATGGTTAATTTCACCCATAATTATAATCAACGTTATCTTTTCCACTCTACAGTTGTTTCTTGCCTGCTGTGTTAGCCGTATTGATTTTTTCTTCACCATTTGTTCCCTTTGTCCATTTTCTTAAAAGGTTGAGCTTTTACTTTTATTGCTCGTTAACTGTTGTCTTAACAAATACAGACCATTCAGTATAGTGCGTGTGTGTGTGTGTACACAACACTAAAGGGATCTTTCCGTCATTAAACTGCACACATTAAAATTCAGATCCATGCACACAAACATAAATCCACACAAAATCTCCGACATGCCGTCTCGCACAAATACACACACACAGATAAAATTATAGCCTCCTACACGCAGCCGACAACACATGCTTACACCATTTACTGTACACACACGCCTTCATGCTCAAATATGACAAATAGCCACAACCTAATGATAACACTAATTTCATTTGTTTGCCTGTAATTATGAGTTGTTTATGTAATGATCAAGATATGCCATTTAGATAATGGCAGCTCTTGAGAAGCCCACAAACAAAAGCTCTCACGGGTGCGCGTGTGTGTGTGTGTGTGTGTGTGTGTGTGTGTGTGTGTGTGTGTGCATGTATGTGTGTGTGTGTGTGTGTGTGTGTGTGTGTGTGTGTGTATGAGAGAGAGAAATTTCATCAGACTGCAGTGTTCAAATGGTTTTCTGTGGTCTGTTGGGAGCAATTGTTCTTCTCTGTTGTCTCTTTACTTTTTGTTTTTCTTTTATTGTGCCCCAAATTATTTGCATAATTATTTAGGGAATCAATTTAAATTTAAAAACTTTCTGTTTACTTGTTAACTTATTTAACAGCAATGGTTCCCAACATTTGCTGCTCGTGACAATGGAGTTTTTATATAATGTAACATGAATGATGCAGCGATATAATCGTTTTTATTCCAAATTCTGGTGCCTACATTTCCCACAATGCAACTCAAGTGCTAATGGTGTGGTTGGAGATTTAGGTGTGTTATGCTACAGTAGTAGCAGCTAATGTAGCTTCAAGCCTCAAGCAGAGAAACTTCAGTCTTCAGCCCCAAGCGACGCTTCACTTTGCAGCTCCCTCTGGAGCCACAAAAGACTCCATACAAGTTCTTTCACAAGTTTTTTTCACTGCAGCACCCCCCAAGACCTATAAGCAGACTTTGATGTGTACAATCAGCATAGTTCTGCTTGAAACTGATAGATAGATAGAAAGCAATCCACAAACATATTGTCATCATATCAATCATCTTATGACCCTTCAGATTCATCTTGTGACATGTTGAAGGGGTTGTGACCCCCAGGTTGGGATCCATTCGATTAGATTAGGTGTTAAAGAGAGGGGATGAAGGGTTGTCTTTGTTACGCAAGTGTAATATCTCAGAAATGTTTCTGTGTGTTATATTAGGACACAGTATGGCAGAGACGCTCACAGTCGCCCTGCGTGTTGCTGAGGAGGCTATAGAGGAGGCCATCGCTAAGGCAGAGGAGTTCAGTGACAGCTTGGTGAGACGTCCTTCAGTTCTTCTTCTTTTCTCCCTCTTTGTCTCCCTCTTTTCCATTCACTCTAGCTCTTACCTCTCTCTCAGACTCAGTATCAGCGGGATGCAGCCATGGTTTTTGTCTGCACAGACCCTCTGCTGGTAATTCACAGTCGCTTTAAACAGTATATACTGTGTGTGTGTGTGTGTGTGTGTGTGTGTGTGTGTGTGTGTGTGTGTGTGTGTGTGTGTGTGTGTGTGCAGGAGAAGCAGAATGAGGCTCGATATCTGCGGGACCACAAAGAGGAGCTCATAGAGGAACTTGCCACAACCATTGTACAAAAAGTAGGTTAAGTATGAATGTGTTTTACTTTTTGCATCTTTACTTTTCGCTTGTTTATGAATGTTTAATTGTAGTTAACTTTTTAATTCTTCTACAATTGGCAGATGAGCTGACAGACAAATGAATTTCCCCTTGGGGATTTATAAAGTAATTCGTATTCGTATTCATATTAATGTGTAAGTGCACACAAGAAAATGAAAATAATACATCAAGCAGGGTCCCACCTTTGTCTTCACACTTGATTTACTGACTATTATATTGCAAGAGAGGATGGAGGAGCACAGAAAACTAAAGTTCTTCTTCTCTTTTGAAAATGGGATTATGGCACCATTGGAGTAAAGGGCAGAAAGTCTTTGAATATGATATTTTAGTTGGAATTATGATTCAATCATAATTCCATGATTCAGTCTTGTCTACTGCTTTGCATACATATAGTGAGTTGAGATAAAGTTTTCAGTCGTTTGATTGTTTTGCAGTTTTAATTAACATTTGTTGGTGTTGGCATTTGAAGGTGAAATTAAAAAATGGATTTTTTATCTCCACTATAAGGATGTTGCTGCATAATATTGCATGAAAATTCAAACTGAAACTGGATTACTGGCTTTAAGTTTCATTATAACAAATTATTCATGCCTAAGTGTAAACGTAAAATGCTGCTGTATGATTGTGTTTTCATTATTACACTTTATATCATTATACTATGCTCTTTATATGCTTTCGTACCTCACAACTCTCCTTCTCAGATCATACAGAGGAGGAAACGTTCAGAGATGCAAACAGAGTATGACTTTGTCTGGCCTCAGACTCAGTCCCTGATCCAGACCAGTGAACTCCCATCTCCGTCTCAGCCTCAAGCATCCTCACAAGGACCACAGGACCCCCTCAAGACCTCCTACTCCCTCTGGGTCAGTCTGTGCCTCTGCACAAACTCTAAAAAATGCCAACCATATCCGGCGAAGTTAAAACAAAACTGTCCTGTTGGCGGATGTAAACTGCTGAGTCTTGACCAGAAGGATTTTCTCCCCTATTGTGCACCATGTGTTTAAAGAAAGGGTGGTTTATTTTTTCCAGTGCACAAGCTGTACATTTCTCACTTCATTTCACAGCACATACACAGGATAATGATCCCCTGTGTGTGTTCCTCTGGGTGGACCAACCGTTGTCTCTGTGTCAGATTTAAAAAACACAGGAATGTTGTGTTTGGCAGAAAATCACTTGAACTTTTCAGTAGCACTGGTGATGATGTGGTCCCATTTAGCATTTGTATTTTGGTCTCTTCTCTTTGACTGGTGTCCTCTGCAGATTTTACAGCTGTTGTATTGAAAGCCAGTGGTGAAGGGTCTGGCTCACTTGAAGTTTTGTACTCTTAACCTTTACACATCGTAACTAATTTAGAGGATAGTCTGGACTTGGCAGACAAAGTTTGGCCATTTTCCCTGGGATAAAGGGAAAATAGACCCATAGGTGTCTGGATAATACATCATTGAAGTGTTTTTACATTGATTGCCCCCTTAAGTAGGCAAAAGCAAGGCATTAGAATTAATTAATTAGGATTACATTGACTGATACATAAGTGGGCCAGAAGAAAATCCAAAAGTCTAAGAGTCTACACAATCTGATGACAACATACAGGTTACACAGACACATAGGAACACACACACAAATCAGCGATGCACACCTGGCAGTGATCCGCGCTACTATTCAGCAGGGACTCGAGTAGATTTGTCATCGTCCCGTGTGAGCGAAGCATCAAAGCTGCGCTCCCCGGGCCTCACCGTTCTGTTTCCCGCTGTTTCACTCAGTGAAGATCAAAGTCCTGTGAAATTCGAAGGGATCCTCCTCAACTGCTCAGCTCACCATGGGAAGAGCTCTGTTTATCAGCTCTCTGCAAACACACTCACCAAGACACATGCAAACACTGATCCTTAGAGTAATCTTAATGGTGCGTCCCACCCGTTGTAAGAATTTATGTTTCTTCTCTAATTTTTCTGCACCCTACTAGACACTTCAGGCTGTACTTGAACATATATTTATCTATCAGTGCTTTGGGAGTTTGTGCTTCTGAATGAGGTTTATATCCCCCTCTTTTATTCTCCCTGGAGCAGCCTCTAAAGCTACATCCACAAACACTGTCTGCACAGAAGAAAACATTCCTGTCTTATCCAAACCTAATCTAACCAGAAAACTTTAGCGTAAACCTAAATTAGTTCCCTGTCAATAAGAGAACTGGCAAATGTCTTAATTTTTTTAGATATTTCGTTATATGATATATGATGTTTTATGATCATATGTCCAGAGAGCTCCCTCACACACACACACAATAAAAACACACATAGATGAAGCGATGTCTGTCTCGTTATTAGTTGCTTTCTAGCTCCACCTGCTGATGAAAATGTGACTTACACTTACACACAGATTTTTGCCCAGACAGGAAGCAGACTAGGTAGATGGACCAAGTGCTCTCCTTTCTATTAAGTAATTACTATATGTGGATATTATACGTGACTGTTCCTGGCCGCTGTGCTGCTGCTTCAGTCCAAGCAGTAATAATCTGTCTGGAGCTCCTTTGACTGAAAGTCTGTCTCAAGGGCCTGCTCAGACTCAAGTGAACCGTGGCCCAGAATTAATCAACTTTAAATTTCCTGTCAAACATTCTTCACTGAAGTTCCGTTGAGCAGGACAATGACGTCTGACTGTTACTGTAGAGTTAATGTCAGCAGAGGTGCATGCACCTCTGTGACTCTTCACACACATATGTAATTTATTCATTTGTTGCTAGAAATCACATTTTTGCATTTTAATTTGTGTGCTTGCAGCGCTCGCGTTCAGCGTTCTCCCTCACCAGTGACGACTCCCCAGAGAAGGGTCCAGAGGAGGAGGGCGCCGGGGCGGGCAGTGGCTTGCAAGAGTACTCTTCTCTGAAGAGAGAGGCCAAGGCCACATCTCTACCCAGCTGGAAGAGCGTCGACCGCCTGGACAACTCCAGTAAATATGACGCTCACAGACTCCGTTTAAAGTCGATGCTAATCATTTTTGATTCTTCCTGATCCTGATCCCGATCCCTGTGCTATTTGCTATAGAATCGATTAAAGCATTTTCTACTAATACCTTAATGATGCAATGCACAATAGGATAAAATATGGCGCTGCGGCTCTGATCAGTGGTGATACATTTGTGAAACTTTAACCTTTTTTTATTTATGCTCATATAAATGATCTTCTGGCACTGTAAAGGGTAAACAGTTTGACTCCTTTATTGCTTTTATAATTGCTGAGATAATGTAAATTATGATTGGGTCATATTTACTGTTTTCTTACAATTTATACAAGTAGTACTTCACCCAAAACACTGCCCTGATGGCCTAAAAGGTGGCTAGGTCATAAAAATGTGTACTCGTCTAATTGATGGTTAATATTGGCTGTGGTTGTTTGAATTCCACGGTAATCATTTCCAAAGATAACAGTTTTTCATGCTGGCAAAAACTTCCAGGTGCATCCTCAGTGCTCCAGAGCCCAGACGGTAACTGGATCGCTCTGCACAGCTCACAGCTGTCTCGACCCAGCCTGTTAACCAAGAGGAAGAGCCTGGTGTTCAGCGTGCTGGAAAAAGAGTCCGGCGTCGTTTCAGCTTACGACGAGATGGGATCCGACTCTGAGGAGAACGATGAAGGCGGATGGGGTGCAGCGCTGCGACAGTTCCGCCGCAAACTGTCCGATGAGACTTACTACACGGACTCGCAGCACGACCCAGAGTGGACGTACACCCAGCACCTTCCCATTACATCACCGTCCTCTGGCCAGTACACCAACACAGAGACTCTCAACTCAGACTCAGAGGCCTCATCTGTGCTGTCTGCATGTCCTCGCAAATCGCCTCACAACTTGCTGAGGAAGAAAGGACCGTCTGACACACACCTGCACCCTCATCACCAGCCTCTCTACCACCAACACCTTCACCAGAACCTCTCTCCGTATCCACTCCACTCAGAGGCACTGGATGTGAACTTTAACCCCAAGGTGATTTGTCTTTAGAAGCAAAAATACACTTAAACTATCAAAATAAAGTTTGTTCTGCAGAAATTGGCCCATGTAATTGTTTATACTGATGCATCACTGGGTAAGCAGCATTTGTCCAATGTTTCCCAGCCCAGGGGTCAGGCTCCTTCAAGGGATCATATAATAAATGAGCAGTCAAGAGATGATTAATGACTTTTTTGGCCTTGTCTCTCTAATCTCTGCTGTTTTTATGATATTATGGATAATTCGACCTGTTTGAGAAACAAACATTTACTTAAATTAAATCATCTGAGAAGTTTTGAGGGGAAATTTCTCTGATGGAACTGGTAATAACTCATAGACATCTGAAACATGACAAAACAAGGATCAAAATTCAAATTTGCTTTATATGTAAAATTGTAACTATAACTGTCAAATGTGTAGATGTGGGGGAAAAAAGTACAAAAATGTTGTAAAAAGTACCTCAAAACTGCACTTTGTTATTTTCCACCACTGTTCCCAGGTGATGGGTGACAGCAGCGAGGCTGAGGAGAGGCAGAGTGACCCGGTCAGAAGATCACGGCGACGCAGGAAAAGCAAGAGAGAGTCGTCCACAGAGCAGAGCAGGCCTGGAGGCCAGAGCCACACACAGCCCATCTACCCTTTAGTGCAGGTAAAATATCACACCTGCAGTTGTACTACTATTAGTAGCTTGTGTATTCTAGTTGATTCTTAATAGTAACTGACTTGAAATCCCACCACACCAGTGAGACATGTAATTGTAATTGTAAAATATTGTTTCTCCATTGGGAGGCAGCAAATTATAAATCTGTGTTTGATATAGTTCAGGCTTCCTTCCTCTTCAGTGTTTATGCAGTCGTTTGTATTCTTTTATGAGCATTTGATGTAGGTGAATAGTGAATTTTTGCCTTTTCTGAATATATTTCTGTCCCTTTGTCTCCTCATTCAAGGAGAACAGTGGTTTTCTACTCAATGCCCTGCTGAAGAGGGGTTTAAGTGAGGAACAGCCAGTACCTGACACTATGCCAGTGGCCACAGCTGCACCAGACCCCTTCAAATTAGATGCCATGACACCCGAGCCAGGGGACTTGGACACAGTGGCCCCAAATTCAGCAGCCCCCAGCCCTCCACAGCCCCACACTCTGGCTCTAGGGTCTCAGCAGCACTCGCCGAGTAGCTCAGGGCCTGGAGACCCTCTGGAAGAGGAGCTACGATCAAGACTCAGCCAGCTGGTCAGCCGCGCCAACAGCAAAGACAGCAGCTCATCTGAAGAGGAGTGTACAAAGCGGCCTGTGGACAAACAAACGGATAGAGAAAGTGACAGACAGAGAGAGACGACGAGGCCGAAAGACACGGAAAGAGAAAGGCAGAGGGCAAGTGACAGATTAAGAGACAGGACCAGCAGTAAGGAAAGAGATACACCAAGTGAAACAGCAGGACAAGTGAATGGACAAGAGATGAGAAGAGGTGAGAGACTAATAAAGAGTCTGTCGGTGAGAGAGGAGGGAAGAGTTAGGGAGAGGAGGTTGGAGAAAGGAGTGGCAAGTTTGGAAGAGAAAGTAGATGACCAGGAGCAAAAGAGAAGCGATAAAAGAGAGCCAAACAGACAAAGTAAGAGACAACATAAAAGAGATGCAGAGAAGGAAGCAGAGCAGAAAGGAGGCGTAAGGAGAAATGGATCTAGTGCAAGTTCGCCTGCTATTACACCATCTTCCCAGGAGGGGGTGCTATCAGGC
Source organism: Sciaenops ocellatus (assembly GCA_033000465.1). Lineage (NCBI taxonomy): Eukaryota > Metazoa > Chordata > Actinopteri > Sciaenidae > Sciaenops > Sciaenops ocellatus. The sequence goes on from CP136869.1 coordinate 15,550,028, forward strand.
AGCCAGGTAAGAAGATTAGTACAGTAGATTTGATTCCACCACTCATTTTCTGCTTTTGTAGCTGCCCTGCTAGGGATGTATTGTCTGTCTGTCTGTCTGTCTGCCTACATTTATCTTATTTTATTTATTATTTTTCTCTCAATAACTCTTGATCCTCTCACCTTCCTCTCTTATTATTATGCGCCAATCACTGCCATCCTTATCCGTCCCTCATCCTGGGTTTTCCCTCTTTCTCTGTGCTTCCCTTCTTCTTTTTTGGCTGGTCTGTGTGTTTCTTTGTGTGTGTGTATGTGTGCGTCAGGAGGGATACAATGACTTGGAGCAACAGCAGAGGCTTCAGTTGCTCTCCTCCCTCTTACAGCAGGTGAGAAATCAGCTAGAAAGCAAGGGAATCCTGCGATGCATTGTGCAGGATGCCATGCTTGAGGACATACGACTCTAATTAAACCTCCATCTCACTATGCACACATATAGTGCAGATGGATATGCAGATACATCCACACCTGCATGCACATATATAACTTCAAAACATGCATTCAAGCACATTTGTGCTGACTAAACGTACAGTAATGCATTTACTTCTCATGTAAATGCACTGTCACAAAATATGTGATGGCTGGATTCAAGTGCGATTAAGTTAAATGTCACAGGTAATAAAGCTTCAGGTATTGTAGTGCAGCTAAAGTAGTGTGTAGTAGCAGAAATGTTGCAGCTGTCTAAACATAAAGTGTAACATTTTTTTCTGTTAGTCCCTCAAAAATAAAACCGCAGACCTTGATGTTCCTCCTAACACCCCCTGCTTTGCTTTTTGGTTTTCAAGAGTCATACTGGAAGACATCCATCACAGAAGAGCTGCAAATATAATTTTTTCATTAACAAATGTCTCAAAAGGTCAGAATGCGACACAGCTACAGGACCAAACAATTTAAATTTTTTTGACTGGAGAAGCTGCCTCTATGCTAACTTTTTACATCTACATGTTTAAGTATGGCTGAAGACAGTAAGTCCACCTTTGTTGTAAATTACAAACACAAATATCTCCTGAAATGCATTGTGTATGAGCATCCTACTGTAGATGGTTGTAAGTAAATTATAAGTTCCAACTGTAACGATGAAAATGTAGTACACAGTGACAAGAGGCATCCGTATATGGAACAAGCAGCAACTTATGCACAAATTTCTGGTGTATGGTCACATTGTGTTTATAGACAAATTGTATCCTGTTACATTTCTGTCAGTCTAACCCATGAGATGTGCGACTATATGTACTAACGATATACAAAGATGTCAGTGTGCAAAATAAATCTGCTTGATTTATCTTGAGTGAGCTTTTGATGTGCACTGTTGCCCAGCAATGCACTGCATGAAGGATATAAAAGAAGCTTTTTGCTTTTTCTTCTCCAAAGTTACAGAGTGAATGATGCTTACTGGTGCTACCTTTTAGAGTGAATACAAAAGCATGTGTTGTGAGAAAATGTGTATATAATACATACTGAATACTGTTAGTATGAATGGCTACATTTCATGAACTGCATGTAGAATCGAGATAAAAGTATTGTCGTAATATTTCCACAGAAAAGGCAAAACCGACACAAAGTCATATAGATACGTAAAACAAATGTAGAATTCGAGCGCACACATACTCAGTCATTTGGACATGCACTTATGAGCTCACCTTATGTTCTAGTGTTACATCTGAGGCGTGTGGGTCGATGCTGGTCATTAGTCAGACTCATTAGAAGGGCTCCTGTGAGTAATGCTAGTCTCTTACAATGTGTATGACACATGTACAAGTGTGATCTATTCCTGTTGGTTTTCACAGCTTCCTTTGAAACCCACCAGGACAACTCAGTTTGATATGAATAAGGGAAAACGTGACGATGACTGTGATATTTGTGGCTTTCATTTTTTTGTATTTACATGGAATTTACACCACTAGAAGCAAAATGACAATGATTCATTCAATGTCCAAAATATAAATTTACTGCTCACTATAGTTAGTATCTGTTATATAGTAAGTAGTGAATGAATGTCTGTCCCTTGATTTAAAAATTGCTTTTACATGTCTGTGTCCAGGAGCCCCTTGTCTCATAATATGTCCATGACTGTAGGCTCTTTGGAGTTACAAATAGCAGCGCTGTATTCATATTTAATATTGTCATGTTAGAATATTTAAAGAACTGTGGTTTTAAATTGGATTCTTGACACTCTATCTGGTTATCCCATTTAAACGTTCCTAAACCTGCCAATGCTTTTAACTAATTTTATTACTATACCACAAAACTCCACTTACATTCCAGCCACTCATATTTTATCTTACATTATATTTCTATCTTAATATGAAACAAACAATTTTTTGAATATATACTAAGTGTATCTTTAAATGTCAGTAGTAGTGCGACGTGTATGTGTGTCAGACTGTTTGATCTGTATGGTGATGGCCTGGTTCTTTGGAGTGGTTGAGAACGTCAGACTCTCACCAAGCATCTTCATCGAACCAACCCGAGTCAATATCTCGGACCGTCCATCTCTGCTTCTAATTCTTTTTAAGATGACTGAATGGTGATTTTAAAAACAAAAAGATAAAAGGTTTGGTTTTCTGCCTCTCATCTTTCACTCAGTGTTGTGTCTCGTCTTGGCCAAACCATTGTCCCTCATCTCCTTAGTATCCCCACCTGACTCTTGTGTCATCACCTAAAGCTCAGCCTTTCAGACTGTCACACTGTCTGTCTGACTGGGAGAGGGATCAATATGCCTCCGATCCCACTGATCAAAGCTCCAGCCAGTGACTAATTCATTATTGAATTACATCTTTCTTCCTTCATTGCTGTTTCCTTTTCTTGCTCAGTGTTTTCATCTTTCAGCTTTTTTTTTTACTAAACATCCTCACCATAGAATTTATAATTTGTCCCAGACAGTCTGAATTTGGAAACATGCTCAGATAAACAAGTTAATAACAAGACTGACTGGCAGTAAACACAGTGACTAATATGTTCCGTTCATTTGTCTGTCCACTCATTCCAAAATTAGTTAACTAATCCTGTACATTTTCATCACCAATTTTTAAACTGAAAAGTCAAAAGATTTATTCATCAACATGTCCTGTAATGGACATATAATCTCAGGTATAAGCTTCAATTTAAAAGGAGTCCCTGTGAGGAGAGGATTGAATTCCTGATTCTCTGGCTGCACATTCAAATGCTGTAATTGCCATCCCAGTCTACTTCTACAGTCTACAGGCTGCAAAGTAATAAGATATATTTTATTCACTGCAACATCTTTTAACTGATCAAAGCCTAAAAGAATAAAAGATCAATCACTCCTCCCGCTTTGTCTTGAAACCGTCATCACCTCCTATCCTCCTCCTCCTTCTACACCACTACATTTCTCACCTCCAGCTCCATCTTTGTTCTATACCTTCTGGTGGAGCAGCTGGCAGCTGATTAGGAGAAACCTTTTAGGTTATGTGTTATGTGTTATGTGTCATGTTAGAGTATGTGTTTTGCTTACCTAAATATTTTACAATGTCCCAAACTCTAGTTGCATAATTAAATTTTGTTACATTCCCTTGCTTCTTGAATGAAAGATATTTTTCAGTTTACTTCATTATGCTACATTAAGCCAGCGCTTTGTCCTTAATGTGGTGTTTACAGATTTTATGAAGGCATGCATTAAGTCTTTTTGCCTCCAGCATCTCTTTGAAGGTTTCTCAGTCTGACCATAATTTTTATGACCATTTCACTTTTAATTATGAAAGTTCAAAATTATTTTTATCCTCTTTAAAGTGTTCACATTAAGTCTTTTATGATGTATCATGTATATCACTGACTGCTGTACTCTATGTATGTCTGTGCGTGTGTTTGCGTGTGTGCCTTCCAATGAAGCAGAAGTACTCGGCGGCCTCTCTCTGCAGCATCACCACGGAGGTGTTGAAGGTTTTGAACGCTACAGAGGAGCTGATCGGTGAGGCAGGAGGTGAGAACTACACCCCGTCTGAGTCCATGAGTGCTTCTCCAATCTCCAGCAGCTCTGAGACCCGCAAGCTGGACCAGAGGCTGACCAAGATGGAGGAAAATGTAAGCTAAAGGGCAAGGTAGCCCTTTGTGGATTTCCACCCAATAAGAAACGCATGTTGTGATTTAATCATACTCAGAACTAAATGTGCGCTCCTCTGTACAGGTGTACCTGACTGCTGGTGCTGTGTATGGGCTTGAGGGGGCGCTGGGGGACCTGGAGCAGTGTGCCCGCAGTATTAGCAGTGGCACCACAGACACAGAGCTGGCCTTCCTGGAGGACCAGGTGGCCACTGCAGCCGCTCAGGTTCAGCAGTCTGAACTGCAGGTACTGGAAAGCTTTTCTTTGCAGCTGTCTTCCACTACGATTGTGTTTGTGCCAAACAGCCTCACAAATCTTTTCAACAATGTGAACCCAAATGTGAACTGTGTTGTATCAGACTGTGTTTTTTTTTTAATTAAGTCGGTTTCTCCCCTTTAAGGTATCAAATATTGAGGCCAGGATATCAGCTCTGAAAACAGCTGGGTTGAATGTGGCTGTCTGTAATCGCTTCTCCAAGTTCAAGCCAAAACCCAAGGTAACTTCAAGTACTACACTGCCGCACAGCCATACAGTATGTATACTGTCTTTGTCTGGTTGTGTTTGCTAATATTTTATCATACTGATACGTTAAGTAATATTTGTCTGAGAAAGTGACTGTATTTGGTTGAAACATTGTTAATAAAAGCTGTGATATCTATCACTGAAATCCAACTGAGGTTTTGTGGATATGCACACAACTATTCTGTAACTACTACTTAAGTAATGACCTGATACTGAAAGTAAGAAAATGAGAACATATAGCAGCTCCAAGTCAGAAGGATTTGTTCATTTTTAATGAGTATGAATACTCTGATTACAGCCTCAAACCCTGGACTCATCACGCCATCAAAGGAGGAAGCTTCCAGCCCCTCCACTGAAAGGTACCAAATAAGTTTATCATGCTCAATTTATGAGGCTATAAATACAAAATTGATTATCTCCAAATTCCCAAAGGTAAATACTGTACATATTTGAGTCATAGAAAGTTGAATATATTTACTGCTGTGATGTTCAAAATCCTGTACACCCCTCTACTTATCAGTCATCAATAGTATAAGCAAAAGTAAAGTGAGTGTACTAACCTGTGCTGACTCAGTACACAGTATATGTCATACTCTCGTAACCACAAACACTGCTTAACACTACCTTGTATACACCGTGTGTGTACTCTGTTTGTGTGTGTGTGAAACAAAGATAACTAGAGATGGGGAGTGAGACAGAGATGAGAAGACACTTTTAATTCACCTTTAGTTAACATCACACATTTTGCGCTTTGTCCTAAAAGAAGAGATTGGTTGCTGAATGGATGTAAAAATGAATACATCTGCTAGAAAGGGACTAAGTAACTGAAAAGCTCCATTAGATGTAAAGCAGCCAAATGGAAACACACACACACAGTACAGAAGGATAAGGCTCGTTTTATCAACCAACAAGAAGTCTGTCCCTTTTCATGTCAGTGAATGGCCTTTTTCTGTTGGGGGCTTTCTTTATGTTGGTTTTTGTTTCTTTTTTTTTCTTCATCAGCATTCACACAATAGCCTTGATTCAGGGTGGCTTTTTCAGCACAGCTCCAAAGATAGACAGCAGGCAGGACAATGGCACAAAATCAGTGACCAAGACATGTAATCATGTCATTGAATCCAGTTTAGAGTGTCGTTTTTTTATCAGCCGTTTTATGACGGGACAAGTCAGCTGTCATCTGAATCACATATTATTGGTAGTTTCTCTTTTTCTGGACAACCCAAGCTTTTGCAGCATATTTTAAAATGCTGTTTTGTTTAATGTGTATTTTTTTTTTTTTTTTTTACCATTTTAGAAAAGTTGGAGCCAGAGCAGCAGGTGAAAATGTTTCGCCCATAGTGACAGTCAGCAGCACAACGAGTCCCTCAGGGCCGCTTCAGAGCCCCAGGGACGGGGGGCCCCTCTCATCCAGTGCCTTGACCCAGTGTTCGCCGCCAGCTCCAGGCCAAGCAGGGGCCAACACCTGCCCTGTGTAACCCACGAAACACTCACCCCTCAACCAGGCACGGTACCACGTCAGTCAAACTCCTCACAGAAGACATGACTGGCCATTTCCTCTTTTCCACTTTATCCTCCATTTCCTCCCATCACCGCACACGTAACATCAAGCAAGGATGACTTAACAGTCGGTGTCTCTGCCTTAAAAATCTGCAAACACTCCTCATGACCCAACTGAAAAAGAATATCTGTACAGACAAAAATGACTCCCATTTCCTTTTTCTATCTGTTTGCAAGAGTATTGTGATTTACTGTACGATGAAGACGTGGAAAAATCATGTGAAACTTTCTGTGATTCAGTGTCCCAAAAAGAGGCTGAGCCGTGTTTTATACTGCATCTCCTTCCTCACCAAATGTCATGAGGAATCTAACCACCCCTCCAAAGCTTTTTTTGAATGATTGTCTTTTTCACACACACTGCTATCAGATGGTAATCCTCATTTGGGGAATGATTGTAACACCTTTAACATTTTAACCATTTTAAAATTGTATGCACTAACCAGAAAATAGTGTTTAAAAATGTGCAAATTATCAGGACCAAAACATTTTTGTCCTTCTTTCCTGCCACTAAAATTGTTAGATGGCACACAAAGCACACTTGAAAAATCTGCCATTCTTTGTAAACAGCATCCATAAGACTAGTTAAAACAATAGTTTGATATTTGGGGAAACACTGACTCTTTTGCTAAGAGTTACACATGAAGATTGATACCACTCTCATGTCTGTCCAGCAAACATGTAGTTTGTTAGCCTAGCTTAGCTTAGTTTAGCATAAAGACAACAAGGGGAAACAGCTAGTCTGACTGAAAATAGTTAGCATGGCAGCACCCCTAAAGCTCACTGATTAATATGTTATATTTTGTTTGTTTAAACCGTACAAAAAATAAGCCAGGGTAGCTGTCACCCCCTTATTTTACTTCAAGCTTTTACTTTAAGCTAAGCTAATCTAAGATAGCTGTCTGCCTGCTGGAGGGGTATTCATTTTCTCATATAACTCAGCAAGAAAATGTCCAACTGTTCTCTTAAATAAATGCCAACTGTTGATGATTGATTTAACAGGGAAGTGCTCTCCCATTTAGAAAAGCAAATGATGAAAATAACTGCTTGCTAGACACACTCACTACAGCCTTAATGTGGAAGCTGTGTGCTTTTACATTGAAGTGAATCAAAATAAGGTTCAAGTTATGTCTGAATGTCAAACAAACTCGGCTCAACACACGTCTGCATAGGTTTGACATTCAGGTTTGGTCTGACAGCCTTCCCTCATGCAGTATTCTTCAACCCAAAGTCATTTTCTTCCTCTCTTGTCATTTACTTCATTTATTTTTGTAACATTGTGGCCTTTAATTTGAACAAAGAAAAGGTATTTTCCCTTCGCTGGGTCATGTGTGAACTTTTCTGTTGCATTCAGAAAATCTTGTAAAGATTTTTACATAATGAAGTCTGATGGGCTATATAACAAATGCCATAAAACCATCATTTTGTTACAAGCAATTTATTTTTGTACTTTACTGAACGTTTTTATGCAATACCACTGAAATAAGTACTATTGCAAATTGAAGGCTTTATTCTCTCCTCAAAGGAGCCCTCCTCAGTCAGTCCTATCAGACTCTCTCATGTGTAGTGACTCAAAGTGCTTTGCAGTGTATGCCTGCATTTACCATTTGATATTCTGCCAGTAATGATGATGGTAAATGTTACAAAAACACGGGTGACAACAGGCATTTTTGGAGCGGCTAGTACAATTCGTACTGTATTTGTACTCCTTAAACACTCGATTTGAGAATACTGCCTTTCATATTTGGTTATTTTTCTTTACTCTGTGACCACTTACATTAGTTAGAATCTCAGTTAGCCATGCATATGGTTGTCAGGTCAAGTACAGGTTAGCAACTGAGCAGAGTTGGACAGCTTGAACTAAAAGTTGTGATGATCTTCTGTATGAATGCTCTGCCCTTTCTATTAGTGACCTTTTCATCCCAGCGTTTCGCATCTCTGATTTTTGCACATTGATCCTGTACTTTTGTCAAACTTGTTCTCCAGAGGTATCGATGTATAAAAGCATGTTTCTGGTTTTATCGAAATTGATGTAAAATTTCCCATGAAAAGCACAGCCACAAGGGTCCAATCATCAGTGTCCTGTATTTTTCTAATGTAAAAAAAAATTATATCATCACAGAATTTGTTAATATATGTATATGTGTGAAAAGATGGATATGATATAGAATAATGTGTGTATTGCCCAATCATAGTTGACCAATCTTTCAGTGTTGTGTGCAAGAGGCTGTGTATAATTGTCATGACTTGTAGGGCTGGATTCACACAGGAAGTCTCATTTACTGCTGATACTGTGTCCCAGATAATCAGAAATGATGAGATTCACACAGAGCTAAAAACAAAATCTACTTTTGTTCCTGTTTAAATCCAATGTGAATGACTACAATGAAGTTCCCTGTGCACAGCTCCACAGGCGGGCCATTCACCTTTATGCGCAATCGTTTGTTGCAATCCATATGACATGTTGGGGAAAATATTAACAAGCAAAAAATACAGATTCTCTATGTGCCACAGTACCCTGAGAAAAAAAATGTATTATGAAATGAATAAAATTTGCAAACTGAAAGCTTTCTTGTTTGAAAGAAAATGTTTGTTGTGCACCCGTAAATACAGAAAGGCTACAGGCAAAATGATGATGAACAGATATAATCACAACATCCTGGTTTATTAATCAATATAGAATGCATTTTTATGTACAGATACATTTGGAGAGTGATTTCATCAACCAAGGCCTCATAACAGACACCAGAGAGAAATACAGTTAAGAGCAAAAAGGTATATAACCTCAATCATGATAAAAAATGAAGACACTAAGAGTTTATGGATGAAGGGAGGAGGACACGCTGTCATGGTAACCAATCCCTGTCCTCTCCATCCAGCACGTTCCCCAGGTTCTCTTTGTTTCTGATGCTGTTGAGAAGCAGCGCCAACGTCCTGACGACAGGCTGAATACCCCCGCTGCCCAGAGCCTCCATGCTGCTGTGCCTCTTCCCGAAGCGGCCGATGGGTCTCACCCCACGTCCCACGTACCAGAATGGGTCTATCTCTGGACCTGGACACCACATGGGTACATCAGTGGCAGTGATAGTAATTATTATGAACAAAAGACCAGCATTACTCATGATTTCCTGATGCTTTAACATTTTGTAGAGCTAAAAGAAAAGACAAAATACAAAAATCTAATTTTCAAAGAAAATGTTAAAGATTTGTCCATCCAGTTAGACTCCAACTTAAACATTAATTCTCAGGTTCTTTGTGTTTATATAGACTCTTGTCTTCAGACTATTGATGATAAATTTCTGCACAGATGTTTGGTCTTCTACATATGATGTACATACAGATGAACTGATGTAACACTGACTTCTAGAACAATACTGTTGTATTAATTGTAAGTTTTCATTCATTGTGATATTCAAAATACAAATGAAAAGAGATTCCTTGACTGTGTGTTGTTCTAGTAGTAGAACGTATATTGAAAATAGTATAACAGAGCATTCAACCTCTGTGCAATCTAACATAAGTAATTCAAAATATATTATATTACATATTAATATAGAAATCATCATACTTTTTGTGCAGTGAATTGTGACAAAATAATACACACAAAAACTAGTGTAACCACAAATTTGTGGATAAGCATATTTATCATTTTAAGCTAAAAAGTGTTCAATAAAAAATGTTGAGCATTTTTTTCAAGTCTCTTGCAATAAATCCCTATAAGAAGAGGAAATAACACAAAAAGGAGATGAAGGTCTTCGTATTAAGACCACAGACAGAACATAATATGCTAAAAAAAAAATGTTTTACATTTACCATCTGTCTGTCCTCTTAACCTTTAGCCTCTAAAATCTCCCTAAACTACTTCAACAAATTCTACAGGTTATAAAAATATTAAATCATATCAATATCATCAATCAAAATGATAAAAAAACAATAGAATAAAGCCAAGTCTTACTTCTGTTGTCTACATTGTGAACAATGTGGAAGTCATGCTCCACCGTGGTGCTGTGAGCTCTGCTGAAGCTGGAGGAGAGGAGGAGGAGCAGCGCCAGAGCTGCAGACAGCCAGCGGCTCGTCAGGACGCAGTGCGGGACATCAGCCGCTCTCCCTGGCAGCATGCTGTGGAGTCACTCAAGGCACTACAGAGGACAGTAAAATATCACAGTTTAAGGGCACTGAAATAGTAAAAGAAAGTTTGCAAGCAGAACGTGTCAGATGTAAAGAACCTATGAATCTACAGAAAATCTGATCTATTATAGAAAAACTGAAAATTTTGTGACAGGAACATGCTAGGAAGTTATTTATAATAGGTGAAAACAAACAAACAAACAAACAAAAAAACCTAATTTAATTTAATCCTCTTTACTAAGCATCTGAATACAGAAATATTATGATGAATTAATTTTTAAAATCCAAGATTTAAAAACTATGATCATTGTAAACTTTTAGAATGGTCTCATAACAGTCTTTAATCTATTGTTATAGATATATCATAGGTCATTCTAGTCTATTTATGTCATATTATAATTATTCAGCCTACTAGCGATGTGGCACAGTGGTGTGGTGTATCTAACATAAACCTAACCTAAACACAGAACTTATCATCATCCTTTTGCATTTTATAAAGTGCATTTATCAGGCTGTAAAAAAATCTATAATGCAAACAGAAGTTACTTACCCTGAACTTTGGTAGCAGGCTGAGGTCAGTTGGCAGAGGTCTCAAGTCGTTACTGTGAAGCAGGTGTGCTCCAGCTTATATATCCATGCTGCTCATGTGGTTGTTGGATGATGAATCAAGAACGTCAGTCACACACAGTGATCCCAGACTACAGGATGTATCACCCCCCCCACACACACACACACACTCTCCTCCTCCTCCTCGTCCTCTTCCACTCCTCCCCTCCTCCTCCCACTCTTTAAACCCCCTTCATCCCTTTGAGAAAGGAGGGTTGGTTTTGGAGTTTTTCCTGATGTCTGTCACGTAGCAGAGCAGTCCATCAGGGAAGCCAATGACATGTGGACAACTTTAAATTAGTGAACATGGGGAGACCCAGCACCTCAAGTAGGCTTGTCAGACAGTGACCTGGAACTGTGGTGGGCGTTTTTTGATGAGCCTTTCATCAATCAGGTTGATTACAAGGGACAAGGCAGGACAAAATTGACTATTGCAAAAAGAACAGACTGTTTTGTCACTGGAGCTTTTGGAACTTTCTTAATCATAATTATCTTAACACCATCATAACACCAAGATTTCAAATGTCACTGTGACTCTTTTAGATAATATTTTAAATCAATGATCCAGGAAGGAGTGAGAGCTTTAAATATACTCTAGGTGCATGTGAATACTTGCCACCAGTGCATGTGCTGAAAGGTGATCACATGTCACAATCACATGTGAGAGACCATGGCGAGGAAAACTTTGCGCACTCAAATGTATTCAGGTGTAAAGTCGCCTTGGGGACTAAACAGATTTCTGTAAAGGTCACGATGTTATGTGACAGTGCTGCGCAGAATGTGACCATGCAGCTCAACCTGACGATAACAGACAGGCAGGAGTTAAATTAACTAATTAATTAATTTCAACAGAATTTTTCAACAGAATTTGTCGAGTTTTTGTGACATGTTGAAGAAATACATCCATATTCAAGATGAGAAACCTCATGACTAGTTGTGACACCTTTACAAAACCAAGTCAATGAGTTCTGCAGGTGACGTAGATGTAGCTGAAATAGTTAGTCAATCAATTCGTCAATAAACATAAAAGTAATAACTTTGATAATCAATCAGTCATTTTAACCTTTTTTCAAGCAAAAACGCCAAACATTTTTTCACACATAAATGTGAAACGGCTGCTTTTCTTTGACTTTTATACTAAATTAAATATTAGAGTGTTTCACTGTTTCTGGTTTTATTTATATTATTTATAAACGAATTAATTAGTTGAGAAAATAATCAATAAAATAGTCACAGCTATAGGTGACTTTAACTTCTTAACACCATAGAATAAATGTGAATATTTATATTGTACATGTTGAACATCTTCATCAGTGGTTTTAAATAATAAAATATGATTTCTCATGTAAATGTCCTTGCAACATGTATTTTAAGTGGTTGAATCTTTATGATCCAGCTGAAATAAACTTATCATCATCTAAAACAACAACAAAAATAATATCGTGTTGATATTGTTCTACACAGCATGTGACATAAAAGGATCTCCACAGCTCCACCCTAGGGCACCACTTTGGTTCTCCTCCTCATATTATGGAAGCCATAATCCTGTCGTGGACTGAGATCAGATGGTATGATGCGGACACAAGCTCTGCAATAATGAGAAGATAACTACCTGAGGATGTGTAATCACACCACAACACGGAAGAATCCTTAACTAATGAAGCTAATTTCATTTACAATAGGAAGCCGTTATTTGAAAACAGTGTGTGATTTGTTGCTTCTTAGATGCTCATTCACAGATTCACAGAAAACTCATTCAGAACAGGTTCTGTTTATCCCTGATTTGGGGGTAAAATATGACCTTGTTAATGCCAAATAAATTTAGAGACAAAAAAATGTAAACAGAATACAGTTACAGACATATAATATAACTTATTGTAAGGTTATTTTTAATTTTGAATATGTATGCTCTAAACTCAATAAATCTCCTCATTTGGTTCAGAAATACACTGCTTAGGTCGTGTCCCTGCTCAAGAAGTGTTCTTTTGTATCACAATCCTGCGTCTGACTGTCTGGTTTCACCTCTTCAAACTATAGCATCGAGGTCTAATCAGCACCTGATTGAATAGCTTCATCTCGCCCATGTCGTCTGAGTTTCTGTGAATGGAGGAACAAAGGATCACCGGTCAAGCCAAAGCATGAAGTGACCTGCCAGACGTTCTGCTTCTTTGTGAATGAAATTGTTGAGGGGTCACGACATTATAAGCAAGAATAATATGCAGCCTATGCAGCTTTAGATAGATAGATAGATAGATAGATAGATAGATAGATAGATAGATAAATAGATAGATAGTTAGATAGATACTTTATTGATCCCGACGGAAATTCGATATCCTTTAAAGAGCAATTGAGACATTTCATTCATAAAAATAATGGCATGATCTCACAGTCTACTCTAGAATTCAAAGAGGATATTTCCTTGATACTGTAGGACATGAGGCTCCACAAGAATGTGGTATTGATTGAGAAAACCCTGCTTACAGAATGATTAACAACTTTAACAGCTAAGCTTTGTGGTCTAAATCATTCCCCTTACGTGCTACAGTATATTTTGTTAATTGCCTCGTAATTCGTGACCTACAGAGTGTGTGGGCAGAGACATTCATTGACTATGTTTGGTTGACCCTCTTTCTTAAAAAAACAAAGAACTCAATTGGGAAGTCAGTGGAAATGTCATTGAAGGAATTTCCTCTTGTTGTAGGATGTCATTCTGAACAAAAGGCATGTAGATTGCAACTGTACTTAGAAAATGCTTTGTTTAGGGTATACAGATTTTAATACTAGATTTTTAAACAAAGAAAGAGTGCTGTCAGTTTGAGATAATAATGAGATGAGATAATAGTTGCATAAGGGAACTACAGCTTGCATTTCATTTTGCAAACCTGTGTTGTAGAATGACAAAAAAATGCACCTTGAAACTTCCCTGTGTATTTAAACCGAATCCCAGTGTCCCAAAACACTGAACCCTCACTAATTTAACAGGAAAGCACCTCTGAATCCGGATGGATCCATTTCCAAACTATGTGTATTTGTGGCCCAGTGGCCTAATGGATAAGGCATCAGCCTCCGGAGCTGGGGATTGTGGGTTCAAGTCCCACCTGGGTCGGGTGAATTTCATCAAATTTATGATATTAGTACAAACTCAGCATATTTACAATCACCATACTTCACGGCTGAAGTGAAAGGGAGCTACATTGCACATTGCTCTATCCCCCGAATTAATTCACAATGCAGCAGACCCTCTTCACAGTACAGCGAGTGACATGTCACAGGTTTAAATAATGAAATCAATGCTTGGCAAATTCAATTTTGCTGTTTCTTTTTCAGGGTGCAACTATTGTGCATGCCATCAAAAACCATGGGACACCTGAATAAATTGAAGCCATTGTAAATATTATTAGTGACACTTGGGCTTTTGCCGACTGTGACCAGTCTGATTATCTGCTGTAAAAAAGGCCTACATTATATTAATGAAATAATTACCCTAATATTCCTTATAGATTGGTGTTACAGATTACCTTGTGAAGAGAAACCATGCAATCCAAATTCATAGAGTTTTCTAACATCACAAGTCTTGTTGAATGTGCATTAAACTGTTATCATATTTGATGTACTACTATGTTTAATAGCCTAAGCATAGACAGCATAGACTTTTGCATGCCTTATGAGTCAAAATTATTATTTTTAAATATGTCACAAGATGTCAAAATAAATTGCCATAAAATCTTTAAAAAAAAGAAGAGAGGGAGGACCTAAGACTTAAACAAAAGTAGCAATATCATAATGTGAAAGTATGTCACAAGTTTTGCCCTGAAATTTTTACTTCACATTTGAGCAGCAAAATATAGTTTTAGTATTAAAAGTAAAAGTACTCATTATGCAGAATCGACCCATCCAAGGTGTCGTATAACATATATTTTATTTTACTGCAGACTTGCAAATGTAAGCATTTTAATGTTGCAGGATTTTTTTTAAACTACTGCTATACATCACATTTTTTTCAACTTGTCAAGTGTTTTGCAATTTTGAAGATGTATATTTCAGCAGAGTTATCATGACAAGGAGACGAGAAGACACTGTATATGAGCCTGATCTTTTTATATAGGATGCTTTGCTGCCCCTGTGTGGTAAAATATGTGCATACACACATGTAAAAATAAATGACTTTTGAAATCAGAGCCTTGAAACACTCACTCGGGAACAGCATTGACTAAAATTAGATTATTAACAAAAAGTCAGCCAACAGAGGGGCTAACCAAGCTAGGGGAAACCATGTACTGCATACTACTTTTGAAACCGAATATGATCAGCTGATAATTAACCTGATCAAATCATTAATCCATTAACCATTAATCAAACCAATATCTAACAGCAGTCAACGTCACACAACCTTGTCATACTTAACAGTTACCTAGTGTTTCTTTAAATAAACATATTAGCAGTTTGACTAAAAATAAATAAATAAATATTACACCATTCTCTTTAATAATTATAACATTTTAACAAGTCCTTGCGTGTCTGTATAAACACACCACTATAGACAGACAACAAAGGGGAGTCATATGTTGACAGTCTGATTGTCAATTCGGCATCAATAATCCATAAAGATAAACTGTATTTCCATTCAAACTTTATATTTTTGTCGCCCCAACAACTCAGAAACTAATTAACACTGACTTTAAAGACTGTTAATTCACTGTCTGTCATGTGTATGGTGGTATTTTTGGAGTTTTTCGGTCGTTACCAAAGTAACTAATGTAGGAAATGTTTATGCACTGCTTGGCAACAGTGCAGTCCCAGTCCAGTTGCAGAAGTATTTGTGTTGGTGGAGCCAAATAAACGATTAAAAACACAAACAAATGTATAATTCATTGTCATATATTACTGTTAACTAATAAATGTAGAACTGTTGTATAAAAGCAATATCGACCAGCCGTGCTGATATTCAGTACAACAGCACTCCCTGTCGTGTGATATTGATTTATTAACGCTCATGAATATTACAACAGCATACGTCAGCCCACAGGCAACGCATGCGCACTACGAAATGAAAGAATACGGACAAACAACATACTCAGTGTTACTCTAGTATCAAACTATTGTCAACAACCTCAGTGTTAGAAAGATACGGGGCATACCGAAGAAAACTGTTACTGCTTACAGCCAAAAAGAAACACTAAATTTGCCTGAAACGACGCTATAGCGACAAAGGAAGAAGAGAGAAGTGAAACCTCTTGCTTGGGCTAATGTTACACTTTTAGAAGTGGCTCCAAACAGTTGACAGACTCTGCGCACTTGCTTCCTGTAGTCAAGAGTGACTGTTAAATAACCAGCGACGGGATATAATGTAAGAAAATACCGCCAAGAAATAGATACTCAAGAGCAGCTGACAACGTGGGACAAGAGGTGAACAACCTGGACCCTCGTGTGTTTGTGTTTGTTTTCTACATGAATTTGTTGGCAGGATGTCGCTGAGTTCAGGCGGTTGGACTCACACCCCTGGCTGCACACCGGAGCAGTCGGCCGCCCTCCCCAGTCACTATGGGGCCTCACAATCACAACTTGGCTGCCAGACCGTCCTCATGTCGGTTCGGGTGTCCGTTTGTCATTCGGGTATTCGGCCGCTGTGTCTTCCCGGAGCAGGTGATGAGTCACTCCGCCTGCAGCTTAGCATGGACCCGGGGAAATCCGGGGAATTCCGGCTGTCGCTCCAGGACAGCAGCGGGACTGGCCGGAGCGTGGTGAGTTGGTTTCTGGTGTGGAAATATGATGAAATGAAACTTAATTTGAGTGGGGACCTCCTAAGGCAGTGGTTTCCAAACTTAATTGCATTTTAAAGTGACAGATAAAGGAAGCTGTGGGCCCTTATCACACTTTCTGTGCTTTATTTTTGTAACCTGTTTCCTTTAGGCACCATCAGATACTGAGAACATGACAGCTTTATTGTATTTTTCATCCACATCTGCTCTCATCTGGCTCAAGGTTCACTGTGTGTCAGTGTGGCAATTAGTTTCAGTGCATTTATTTAGGATTATGCAACATGTAAGCATAATGTAGACTGAAATAATAAAGGTGTTCAATTCCTCCTCTCTCATATAGGCTGTTTTTAAAGGTCCAGTGTGTAGGATTTAGTGGCACCTAGCGGTGAAGTTGCAGATTGCAACCAAATGAATACTCTCACATGCCTGAGCCTCTCCTTCCAAGCATGTAGGAAAAACTCAAATTCAAATAAAAAGCAAAAGGCTATATGTAGATCAGTGTTTGGTTTGTCTGTTCTGGGCTACTGTAAAAAAATAAAATGGAGGTTCAACATGGTGGACTCCGTGGAAGAGGACCCCCTTTCACTGTAGATATAAAGGGCTCATTTTAAGACAACGACAACACAACGATTTTTATTTTCAAGTGATTATATGCTAATGAAAACACACCGCTGTGTTGGCCTTTGAATGTTCTTTGCTGAAACTGTGAATGAATCATGAATCAAATAACATCCTCATTTCTTCCTATCTCATCTCCTCTCATTTTGTTCTCTCGTCTTCTTTCTCCAGACCATCGCCGAGTTTGATCTGGGGACAGTAAACTATGAAGTGAAGTCACCAAAGTGCCACGAGCTGAGTTTGGCGGCGCCTCCACATGACCGGATCAGTTTCAACTTCCGCTGTGAGCAGGAAGCCCAAGAGTGGGCTACGGTGGTGCTGTCTTCATTGAGAGAGGCACACAGAGGTCAGTCGCCTTTCTTGCCAAATAGAAATACTGTTTAGATACAACCACAGCAAAATGTGGTGAAAAGGGGAGATATTTCATACTTTGTAAGAGGGTGCTCCTTTACAATCTACAGTACAATGTTACTGGAAATCCCTGTTGTGTATTCACAATTGGTGGAATTCATTTTCTCTGTAGTGGACTTAGTTCGTACGAATCCAGCTTGATGCATCAAACTGTTTTTTTATTGATTTGAACAAAAGGGCTTTTCATCACCCAGCTTGATGCTTGTTAACATCGCTGCCGTCAAATCTCAACCACTGTAACCAAGCTTCATATTTTTGCTTCAATAGAGTGGTCTGTGCTTACTTACTGAGGAATGATTAAAAACTGAGAATAAACCAGCTCTTGTATCCACTTTGTGCTGACATCATGATGATATTTACACAAACTTGCATCGTAAACTGCACTCCTGAAACTGCAAACTAGAGATAGTGCTCACTGTGTCATTCAGATGACAACCGCACAATAGATTAGGAAGAAATATTCACCTTGTTATTTACTATATTGCTAAAAAAGTGTCTTTATTGAGACAACATGGAACAATATTACATTTTTAGACAAAGAGTTAAAGATTTCAGCATTTCAAACGGAGCAACATCATCAATAGGAGAGGTCTTTTGTTTTTGGAAAAGTTGAATGCTTCTTGTTGGTCACTATTTGTTTTCTACATCTTTATCTAAATGCCCATTTTCTGTTTTTTTTCATCATTTCTCGTTGTCAGTCGCCCCTCAAGATAATGGTCCACAGCGCCCCCTGGACGATCTTGATGTTCACAACACCTCGGCCTTGCAACAAACAGGTGCGTACACTGAACATCTTCAAGCCAATATGAAATCTTATCTGTTTTGTTTTTTTTAGATGTGATGTAACACATTCATTTTATTTCTTTAATGAATCATTAATGGCCCCCTAGTGGCTGTTTAGAGATATGGCAGCATCATCTGCGCTCACTTGCCATGTTCACGCGTGTGTGCTTGTTTTTTTGTTTCCTTGTGCGCGTGTGTATCCGTCTGTAGAAGAAACCTGCATCGAGCTGACCCGAGCCATAGAAGCAGGTGACATGCAGGCTGCTTCTGTCTTTGCTGCCACGCTCGCCCGACAACACGCAACGCTCAAGATTCAGCCCTCTGCCAGAGACTACGAAGACACTGAAATCAGGTGGATGCATCATCGTTATTAACTATGATTTCAACATTTTAAAAACGTGATTGATGGTCAGTAATTTAATATTTTAGATTGCGATATGAAGTAGACTATGAGACAGTTTGTGCTAACTGTGTGGCTAATAGCTTGTGTGTCATTTTATCTAACAGCTTGGCTGTTGTAGTTGAGGATTCTTCTTCATCCTGTTGTGTCACTGTGAAAGTTTACCCACACATGACTACTGCAGCACTGAAACAGCAGGTTAGTCTGAAGAATGCTTTTCTTGTCTTCTTCATTTCAGTCAGTTCTATTTATATAACCCAGAATTACAAATAAGTTGTCATAAAAGGCTCTCTTTCTTTCTTACTTTGTTTTTCTATCACCTCAGATGTTTCTAGAGTATGGCTTTCACCCACGGGTGCAGCGCTGGGTGATTGGCCAGTGTCTGTGCGCCGACCAGCGTACTCTGGCCTCGTATGGGGTTCATCAGGACGGTGACACAGCCTTCTTGTACCTCCTGTCAGCCCGTCATGCACGCTTAACCCAACAAGTCCTCCAGCATGACCAGGAGAGTGCCCTCCTTCTCAGTTCTCCATCTCTGTCCCTCCCTACTTCTACCCCCCCTGCTACCTCTGCAAATGGCCCCTCTTCTCTGGACCGGAGGCCTTACACCACCCTACCTCCAAAACTCTATACCAGCAGCAATACTGGTGAGTGAGAGCATTAACAATAACCCTAGTGTAATTTGTTTCCTAGGGTTTGCACGTGCATACAGTATCACCATTAACACCAATGAAAAGGCTAGATCCACCAGTTTATTTATAAGTTTACTATACTATAATATTTCAAGTCATAAACTCTTACTGCTTTTAAGGATCCACTGAAAACAGCTGAACAGCTAACTTTATAGGATTCATTGATTTATACACGATTGTAGTGTCACAGTTTAAGTTTTTTTTTTTTTTTTAATTAAGCACAAAGAATTCGCAGTAAGAAGTAGAAGTAGGTTAAAAAGGTTACAACTGTTTGGTATAACCTTTGCATAACCTATTTAGAGGAACTATACAAGACAAAACAAAAGCATTGCATTACAGTATACTTTGTAGGAAAATTCAGATATGTTAACAATACCAAAAGATATAATCTTAGCACCAGAACCCTGTTAGATTGAGAACTTTACACTGAAAAATACAATGTGGGCCAATGTTTTATGATATGTATTGTATTGTTACAATTCATATGTTTATTCTAGCATGACTTTATAAGACCAGAGTTCTTTTAGTTGTTTCAAAAGTAGTTTAAATTCGACCAAAGCTGTATGTAAAGAAATCATAACCTTAGCTAGATGTTGTCTCCGGCTGTACTTTTAGTGTTGTGACTGTTCACACAAGAATATAACAGTGAATAGTAATGAAATAGAACAATTTAAAATTGGTGTAATAAACTCTTGTATAGATGTAACATTCTGATGTATTACATTTGACAGTACAGTGTTATTTCATTTAGATCTGTTTGTGATTGATTTTTAAATAAAATAAATAATTGCTAAAAAAACCACAGGAGGTCATTAGAACCAACGACACTAAACTCTGAACTGTGTGTAAGGAGGGTTTGCACGTGCATACAGTACATTTATCAAAGGTTATATACATGGAAGCACAAAGGCATAACATAAGTTTAATGGGCACACATATTATGTTTTCTCCTTAAATGTTTCAGGTGGGTCAGAGAGAAGAACCATCGCTGAGATCAAAGATCTCATCAACCTAGAGATGCCTCAACTCAATGAAGCACTGAGCACCAACACAGCCTCCACCCAGGTAATAGACAGCAGCTGTGGTGTTTTTTTTTAGTGTTTTTATTCACACACTGTTCAAAATGATAAAATATGTGATTAAAAAAGAATTGATAAGACACCTCATATGTTAAAACATAACAGACATAATACTTAAAAGATGAATGATTGAAAGCAAAAATAAAAACACTTCTCTGTGTCTCAGGGTTGGTCGTGCCCTTCTTGCACTTACATAAACAAACCAACACGGCCAGGCTGTGAGATTTGCAGTACAAACCGCCCGGAAAACTACGTCATCCCGGGTGGTTACCGACCTGATGCACTGGAACTCCGACGAATCCAACAGGAGAAGGAGGCTATCAGACAGTACCAGCAGGTATGATTAACACACTCACACCTGTACAACCGAACATAAGATGCACCCGCAGCACAATCACACACCTGTATGTACATCTCTGTATACTCAGAGTAAATCCTTATTTTGGCGCACCATTTGGTGACAATTATATAGAAGGAATCAACAACAATCCTGAGTCAATTGATATTTTGTAAAAGAGCAAGGCACCACAGAGCTCCAAATTGGGCAAAATACACAGACAAATAATGAGAGGGAAGTATGAAATTGATTCAGTTGACATTTGAAATCAAATTTGCAGGCTCTCTCAGGTTGACTCTCTTCTCTTTTGTCTCTGTTTTTTTGAAGGAGAAAGGGAGAAGAGAGATGCTGAGGAGTGCTGGGGCTCAAAACAACTCACTCCTGTATAACCTGGACCAGGACTACTGAACACACACAGACGCAGGCATACATACATAAATATATACATACACATGTTTATTTATGTTTTATTCAGAGACAGTTTGAATTTATAGCACTATTTCCGTTGGACTCATCAGACACTCAACTTTTAAATCACATAAATTATCATGCACAATGTTTATATGCACGTCTGTATGCTTAAATTGTAAGCATATGGTTCTGTTACCCTGAAGTTGAATGTAGGTTAAAGACTTTATTTGAGATGCACTGACACCACTTAAGCCTATTTAAGCCTAGTACTGGCAAAATAAGCAGTACAGGTGGTGGCATAGGTGCATCCCCGAATCCAGTGTTTTGCATGTTTATGAGATCCTACAGTAGAAAAACTGTATGAGAACAGTTGATTTCACTTTTTATAAAAATGTGTCAACTCTGTTCTGGGGTCAAGTTTCTGTTTAGCAGGTAAAAAGTAGAATCTGACCGATACTGGTCAATATTGATATTTGAGAGTCTAAAAAAATCTGAAAATTGAATTTTTTTGGTCCCATAAACACATAATAATGAACATATCTGGCCCTGGGCCCTGTTAAACAAAGTGTATTCAGCGTAGCATGGCTCTTTTGGTGTCACCAGGCTTCACTGAGCCGTCCTGGATAACCGGTGTCACGAAGTTGGTTATCAGCTGGTTCTGTAACTCTGGGTTTTTCCTCTCTAGCAACGAACGTGTTCATGCGAAAGAAGCTAAGTTGTTTATTACAAGTCACATCATTCATAACATGAAAAAGTTCAAAGTAATGTGACTTTTTCTTCTGCCAAAGCAAAGAGGAGAAGAAAAGTAGATAATCAAGGGAAGTGTTTACACGTTTGTGGTTTATATTTCTTCTAAAAGATAACAGAGGGTTTATTTTTTATTTCCAATGATCACAAAGTCACTTCATGTTATTCATGAGTTGCAGTGATGGAGTAAGAGTGTAAAAGCATCGACACTGTCACCGTAAATTAGTGTGGTTTTAAAACCAGAGGGTACACATGGAAAGCCTGAGCAACAAAACAATTCAACTGATCTATACAAATATCTATTGCTCTTTATTATTCATCAGTTGCTGGACAGTGGTTTGGAGTTAAACTGCTTTGGTTAGCCAAGCTGTGGTGACCTGCCCTGGTTAACACTGAGCCAGCTTCGTGATAACTGAAAACACTTTGTGGTACAAGGCCCTGGTAATAAATGCTAGTCAAGTTACAGTGAGAAGGTTATCGATCTGAATGATCATGATCACTGTTAACTTTCAGCAAGTGTTTTTTTTTTTTTTTTTTTTTTTAATGAACTCCTAAAGAGCAAAGGTTGCCACTAAATTGAATGTATTAGCCTGATTTTTAATTTTGCACTGTTAATTGTATATACAGATAAAAATAAAATGTTTATACACAGTTTGTGTGTTTGCATGTATATACTTTGTAAACTTAGCCTACAGTGCTTCAATTCTATACATTACCAATCTTATTGTCCCCTATAACAAAAACTGAGGAAAATATTCCTTTAACCCCCCACCAACAACACCACCCCCTGTGCCAGGCAAGGGAAGAGGAGCGCAGGGAGAATTTTGCCCGGCTGGTGATGATGGACAGTCAGGACCTGCTGCCTAACCCAGAACCTGTGGACTGTAGGATCTGCTATGTGGACCTGCAGCCTGGAGAGGGGGTCCTGCTGAGGGAGTGTCTCCACTGCTTCTGCAGGTAAGATTTAGGAGGTGGTTAAAAAAAAAAAACAATAGACTGAAATAAAAAAAGAGAAAAAGGAAAGGAACAGATTTGTAGCTCAGAGAGGGGTTCACTGCTTCTACGGATGAGGAATAAGTGATTAAAATATCCTGGATGTTTCTCAAGATTCAGACCTGTCAGTATCTGCATGTTTGTGTGTACACCTGCCCAGAGAGTGCTTACGTTCAGTCATCATGCTGAGTGAGGAGCCAGAGGTGTCCTGTCCCTACAGAGATGACACATATTCCTGTACCTGCTCCCTGCAGGAGAGGGAGATCAAAGCTGTGAGTTACACCAACAAATTCAGTATTTGTTCTGACCATAAACTACATTTCTAACTGGTGTATTTGCAGGAAGTATTATCTTCCTAAAGCATCGGAATATGCAAATAAAGGTCACTGTACAGTATGTTCCTTTCAACACTGCCTGCCAAGAAGCCGGTGCCGCTGATCTGCTACTTGTTTTCAGCACAGACTTTGGCTTCTCTCCCTAATGACAGCCTTCAGCTGCTTCAGCTGACACAAAGCAACAGTTAGCCAACCTCTCCAGCTGCCAAATGTCAGACAATAAACTGTGATCCAATGTACAGTGTAGCCTCTTTTTGAAGAGCAAGTTGTGTAGAAAGTAGAACATGAGCCTTGATATGATATCAATATATATACACATTTTATTTACCACACGTTTGATACTGCCTGTAGTAAAAAGTAAAATAGAGAATCTTCAGAATTCATAGTATTTCATTGCTGTTGTGTTCAGCTGCATGTCTTTACATTGCAGGTCATATAACTTGTTAGTGTTAACTAATTTCATCCACTTTCTCAGTTGGTACCAGCAGAGGAGTATGAGCGCTGGCTGCAAAGAGGTTTGTCAGTGGCAGAGTCTCGATGTGAGGGCAGCTACCACTGTGCCACTCCAGACTGTCTGGGCTGGTGTGTGTACGAGGACACAGTCAATGTCTTCCACTGCCCCGTCTGCAGGAAACATAACTGCCTGATTTGCAAGGTATGCAATATATACTCTGTATTTGATTGTTTACTTCCATAGTTTGTAGGAACCTTTGTGAAAAATACATGAGACTGTGCATTAAAAATATATATGAGTAAAGAAATGGGGGTAATGATTGTATGGTTCACTAATAAATTATTCAGAGCTAATTAATAATAAGTCCCTTGAAAGAAGCAAGTGACACTACACGTTTAACGACATAAATGTTCCTATCTTCCTGCATCAGAGACTTTCTCTTGAGGCTGAATACACACATTAATTTTTTTTTTGTTTTTTCTGTCGCTGTATCTTTTTTCATTCCTCCTCAGTCTATCCATGAGGGAATGAACTGTAAACAATACCAGGATGATCTTGCAGCGCGTGCTATAAATGACTCTGCTGCCAGGAGGACGACGCAACTACTCAAGGTGAGCTGTAAGAAATACTTGTGTGTGCAGGAGAAAGAGTGACCTTGGTGAACTGCTTTTAAATGTACAATATTAGCAGAACAGAATATAGCCAGTCTATTGAGTTCTCCATGCTGACATATCAAATAGAAACTGATACCTACCACATCCTCTCATCTCATATCCTTTCTTCTTCCCTCTTGAAGTTTTGTTTTCCAATTTACACCAATTTTCTGTCTCACAAACAGACTCTTGTGCAGTCAGGCGAAGCAATGCACTGTCCCCAGTGTGGCATCATAGTGCAAAAGAGGGATGGATGTGATTGGCTGCGCTGCACAGTTTGCCATACTGAGATTTGCTGGGTAACCAGAGGTCCTCGCTGGGGGCCTAGGGTAAGAAATCCTTCTTTTCTTTCATGACATATTTCTTTCTTTATGTAATTATCAGCTCCCTACACCATCAGGATATGTAAATTATGATTTATGAGCCACATTCTGTTGGTGGTCTACATCTGTGGAACAAATATCCATACAGAAAAGGTGCAACGCACCCTTTTTTAAGCACAAATCTGTTTATTGTCTCCAACCATCATCCTGGGAATGATGGTGTACAGCCAAAACATTGTGGTAAAAATGATTTTACCTGAAAGCTAATTTAAAGATTTTATAACCCTTATTCTGATCTTTTCCAAGGGTCCTGGAGACACCAGTGGAGGATGCCGCTGCAATGTCAACAGTCAGAAATGTCATCCTAAATGCCAAAACTGCCACTGAGAATCTTAAGAATGGTCAGATTGTCGAAGGGAATGAAAGACTCAACTTTAAATAGACTGCTCTCTAAAATAGGGAAAGACGTAAAAAAAGTATATTTAAGCTAAAAGTGACTGTGCAGGAATGTTACATGCAACACATTCTCCTTGTTATAAATGCAGACATTCTCAATTCTTTCTCAGCAAGCAGAATAACAAATTGTGGGCCCTGTTTAAACAACCTGTAGCACATGGTCTAAAGTGCATGGCATAGGACGTTACCAGCTGCATTTTGGTTAGTTAAATGGCACACAATCTGGATGATGCATTGAATAGTGTTTTTCAAAATGCACAAGATGGACTTGTTGAGCTTTGAAAAATGTATCTCAACATTGTTACAAAACTCCAAACCAAATCTAAAAAACAACTAAAAGTTACGGGTATGAGCGACAGTGGTTGAAGTTGGCATAAAACCAAAGCCTCCACCCTGCACACTGCAGGACTGACGCGCATCTTTAGTCAGCTGACTTAACAAAGTCTCCTGGTTTTAGAAAATTTACATAATGTTAATATTCTCACTCACATTCAACAATTACATTTACATTAAACAGAAAATGGCTATAACATTACACTGAGGATGAGGAGCACTGCTGCATGTCCCTGTGTGTAACAAGCAGAGTAGACTTATTGTCTGACATAGTTTTGAGATCGCAATGCGCCTGACCACACCTCAGTTTAAGACCAACAGGCTCATGAGTGCACAGATGGGCACAAGTACATTTGCTGCAACGTGGGTGCGGGGTGTGAAAGTGTCAGCTGCATTGATTGGCTCTTGCTATGCTGTTGTGTGCCACTTTGCACTAGATGTAAGATAGAGCCCATATAGGCTGCAGCAGTGTTCAGTATAAAACTATCGCATCTGACTGTAATGAGGAGGTTATAAGTATGCAGGGAAAGAGTATTAACTTTTATTGCATGTGGTGCTTTTATAAATGATTGCAGCACTGCAACTTTAGCAATACAGGTGTGTTGTTTTCTGTTTTGGTAGTTACATACCAGGATGCATTGCATTAAACTGAAGTGGCCTTATTCTTGTGCACAAACACTGTAGCAGGGTGTTTATGATGTTTTCTGGGAAACGTGACAAAATCCTTGTGTCCTTGATATGCAATTTTCTGCATAGATATAGATCAAACAAGCGTATAGAGTTATATATGGTTATATTTTTTGTGTCTTGTGTCACCAAAGAGGTTTGAAATGAGAATGTGTCCGATGAGTCTCATCTGTTGTTTAACCACCTGACTCTGAGTGGAACCAGGCTGTGTGCATGAGTTCAGCACTCGCATGTTTCTGTTATGACAGATGTGGTGTGGGGGTACAGAGGTCACTGAGGAACTGCTGGCCAGCTGAGTATTGTGATGATGAGATTCTCAATAAACAGCGTATTGCGAGTGTATTGATTTATAGTAAACTGTTAAATGCAATACTGCAACACTTTCTGTAAGAGAAGGCACATGTAAACACATTTTGTGGATAAGCTCAAATCCCTGTGAAGGAACTCAAGCATGTTAGGGTGCATATGGCGATGCTTGACAGCTTTTAAAACCATGTGAAAGCTTTATATCCATGGCAATATTTTGAATAATTTCTAATTGATCTGTGCATGAATTTGTTATTCTAATACATTAATAGAATTCATCAGTATATTTTGTATGACCTTGACCAGGATAAGAGCAAATAGCCTCACAGACTGCACTCCCTGTTACCCAAAATAAGAAAAGATTAATTCCAAATACCAAACTATGCCCTGCACTACACTACTGTCCCACACTGACAAGCCATGAATAAGTCTTCACTGTTACTCATGTTAAAATATCAGCTCTGTGTTGCTGATGTACCTTGTGCCTTAATTATCAATACATACTCTTCAAACTCTCTGACTTGTTTGTGTGTGTTTTTATGGAATGAAGAGTATCAAACTTGCCAAACTTGGTCATTTTGTCTTCTCTTTGTTAGAGTGACAATGAGTGGTTTTGTAAATAACAGACACCCAACCACTCCCTTTGAAAACAGGAGGGGAACATTATCTTAATTAAGTTGTCAAATATTATTCATTAAAAAGGACAAAGTTGGAGATAAGAGATGGTGATGGTAAGATAGAAAAGCTACTCAGGGCCAGAGCTATGAGATATCTATGAGTTTTCTCTAAGACGTTTCAGGTTAGAATCATCATTTAATCACATCACTTGTGGTGACGTTTAAAAGATGTATCTTTATAGACATGGATGATATTCAGATATTCAAAATGAACATGACTGCATGTGAAATTTTGACTCTGCGTAACAATAACGCCTTATATAGACTAGCCATTACACAGTGTACTGGCAGTTTTTTTTAGTTTAGTTTATTATATTTTACTATAAAGCTAATCAAAGTACGTACAGGAGAGGAAGAAAGCTGAATTGAAATGTTGCCTACAATTCATGTTTTCAAACATAAGTGTGTATATATGATAGACATTTACCATATTTCTGGACTGCAGTAAGGTGCAGCTGCATGTTCTCAAAAACCTCTTCTTAATTACAAGTATTTTGCAAAGATATAACCCAAACAAGCCCAAACAATATTACAGTAGCTAATATAAACAAAGGGACTGTAATACAGATTAAGATGAGAAGGATTTTTTTCTAATTCAGTCTTTCATCTGCAATAATTTCCAGAAATTTTGTATGAGGTAATTGGAGAATCTCTATTCCACTGATAAATATTTGTCAATAGCTGAAAACAGCTGAAAACAGCAGACATTTGCTCATTTACACACTTTACAAATGACTTGAAGTCATTGTGTGATGTTTCTGCAGATGTTTTACGTGTCATAGCATTAATGTATATAAAATAGATCTAATAATAATAAGTTCAGTAAAATGGGAAAACATTATTTTAAACTGACAATGGCGACACGTTACATCTCCCTCTTATTTTCAGATGACACCTGACTCCTCTGCACCGCTTCATGCAGCGACACCTGTTGACCATCCTTGGTACTGCAGCCATGATATACGCTGTACTCTAATATTAAACAACAAATGAGCATAGTGTTTCAATAGACACATAAGGACACGGAGAAAACATTTAGAAAAACATTTAGAACTGAACATGCTACACTCACCTTCGGGAAATCATTTCAATAGCGAGCCCATGACTTACTGGGCTCCTCTCAGAGGGGTGGGGTTTAAACCACAGTCAGGCACTGCGGTAAAGTTGGAAAGCTATTGGCAGATTCGAACTTCCGGGATCAATAACTCTCAAGTGAAACGTTGTTAAAACACAAAACACGCATATTTTCAACCGTAGTAAGATAGACAACGAGCTACAACCTAACTTTCATGAAAACGAGACATCCTCGGAGCCACACCAACAACATTAGTGTTCACGTGCAGCCGTCTGTGAGAGCAGCGCGCAGGGACCGTCTACAAAGTGCAACACCGAAAAGAGCCATTACAAAAAACATTCAATAACTTCACTATGATACAGTGTAGTGTCACCAAACTCACTACACACTTCATTGGTCTGCTACAGATTACACTACAACACTTAGTATGAAAAATGCCTTTCTTTCAAACCAAGTGTTGTAGTGTAATCTGTAGGAGACCAATGAAGTGTGTAGTGAGTTTGGTGACACTACACTGTATCATAGTGAAGTTATTGATTAATATTCCTACTAAAAATTCCCAGAAATTATGAAAAGTCTTTATTTGCCCAAATAAGTGTTGTAGTGTAATCTGTAGGAGACCAATGAAGTGTGTAGTGAGTTTGGTGACACTACACTGTATCATAGTGAAGTTACTGATTAATATTCCTACTAAAAATTCCCAGAAATTATGACAAATGCCTTATTTGCCCAAATAAGTGTTGTAGTGTAATCTGTAGGAGGTCAATGAAGTGTGTAGTGAGTTTGGTGACACTACACTGTATCATAGTGAAGTTATTGAATATTTTTTGTAATGGCTCTTTTCGGTGTTGCCCTTTGTAGACGGTCCCTGCGCGCTGCTCTCACAGACGGCTGCACGTGAACACTAATGTTGTTGGTGTGGCTCCGAGGATGGCTCGTTTTGATGAAGGTTAGGTTGTAGCTCGTTGTCTATCTTACTACGGTTGAAAATATGCGTGTTTTGTGTTTTAACAACGTTTCACTTGAGAGTTATTGATCCCGGAAGTTCGAATCTGCCAATCTCTTTCCAACTTTACAGCAGTCAGGCAGCAGCACGTTGACAAAGCTCCAACTCCTTCCACCCTGTCGTGACGACACCGGCCGAGAGGTTAAGGCCAGAGGAAGTGATAGTCACCGGATTATCAACGATTTACCGTCTTGTGGTGCAGCAGCAGCGGGTAACAGGTGAGTAAAGATGTCAGCTCGGTCACCGTCCGATTATTCACGTCTTTACCTTCGTTGTGACTTCGACAATTGCATGCTTCCCTTTGCATACTAACTGTGAATGGGTTGTAGCAACTGCATGACCCATTTAAGTCCTAGTTTAGAGGTGATTTCGATTACATTGAGGCGATGCAGCTGTCACCCACTGAATGATAAGTTGCTTGGCCAATATTATCGACAGATATTGGCCTGTCACAGACATATCAGTATGTATAAAAACATTTTTCCCCTGTATATAACACAGGAGAGGAAGCAGGTCTGAGCAATGTGAAATGGAATTGTTAAATTATTTAACATGCTAAATAATATTTAAAGGTCCAGTGTGTAACATTCTTTTTTCAGAATATGGCAGACATGGAATATAATATGCACAACTATGTTTTCATAAGTGTATAATCACCTGAAAATAATACTCTTTGTTTTTGGTACTTTAAAATAAGCCTTTTATACCCACAGTGGGAATGGGTGCTCTTCCATGGAGTCCGCCATGTAGAAACAGCATGTTTCTACAGTAGCCCACAATGGTCAAACTAAATACTGACTCTAGTTCCTTTCGAATGTGTCGCCACTGTTGTTTCTCCTTCACGCTAGAAAGGCAAAGGCAAGGGTGAAGTGAGGAGATTGCAATGCAGCAATTAACACCACTAGATGCAACTAAATCCTACACACTGGTTCTTTAAACTTAAATATTAACTTAAATATTCTAATCTACTCATATAGGTGCAAAATCCAATCCAATCCAATCAAAAAGGCCTATTTTCATTCACCTATCAGCCACCATATTGGTAATCTGTGAATGTCTCCCGAGCAAAATTGATATTGGTAGCATACTACAAGTGTAGCTGGAGTTTTTGACCTTTTTAGACGTTTTCCCTTCTCCATGCAGCTTGGAAGTTGTGCCAGAAATCCTTGCTCTGCTTCTGCTAAACTCAACAGTCTGACATGTCTCGTACATCTTGCAGAAACTTACATAAATTGCCACAAGCTGTCTCAAAGGATGTGGCAGTGAGGGGAGATAATAGTTAGACAAAGATAAGCTGAGGTGTTGCGTTTTAGGTCCATCAGTAGTGTAGGAAATGTATTGATGAGTGAGGAATGTGTGAGTGTTGTTGAAACCTGGAGATGTGGAGCTCAGTAGAGAGAAAAACACAGTGAGAGGAGGGCTGGCTTACATAAGCTTGGTAATGGTTGATTAGAAACGCAGGCAGCGAGGGAGGATTCAAAGTAGTTGTGTCACCTTATTGATTTTGTAAATGAACAGGTAACTCGGCTGTTCCCTTATCAGTACATTGTAACAGAGTGGCTAAAGCTAATCTCTCCCCCTCTCTTACCTTCTTTGACTGCATTTAGTCAGGAGTAGCTCTTTTGTCTCTTCACTATGGCTGAGACTGAGAGGAAATTCGACTTTGCCATCGACCGGGGCGGCACCTTCACCGATGTCTTTGCCCGTCTGCCTGATGGTCGAGAGAGAGTCCTGAAACTGCTTTCCAGGGACCCCCAGAACTACAAAGATGCTCCAACAGAGGGGATCCGCAGAGTCCTGGAAGAGGTAACGTGATGGGATGGATGGATGTGTTGGCTCTTATGAATTTTTAATTAATGAGGTTGATTTTTGAGCACATGGCATAAGAGCTGTATTGACTAAAATGTGGATCATCAGATCATTAGACAGCATATAGAGTCATATTATTTAATGTCATGTATAATTCATTACACCACTACATCATCTGTATCAACAGCATATAATTAATACATATTTGTGTGAATTTATTGGCAGGAAACAGGACGGGGTTTTCCTCGTGACCAGCCTGTAGACACCTCTCTCATCGGGTGGATCAGAATGGGCACAACGGTAGCAACCAACGCCCTTCTGGAAAGAGAGGGAGAAAGGACTGCACTCCTGGTCACGCAGGGCTTCAAGGACTTGTTGCACATTGGTACACAGGCCAGGCCAAAGCTGTTTGATTTGGTTTGTAACGCTTGTTTTGGTATAATGTATGTGGAGTCCATGAGTAGCCTGGGAATGGATGTAGTGTCCTTGCAACAATAGGTTTAGTCATTATGTTGTGTAAGAGAAACAAGGGTCTTGGAGTTTGTCCCCTGACCAGTTGTACCATTAGTGGTTTAATCAGTCACTTATCTATGAAACCGTCATAAACACAGCAATAGAGAGGGTTAAAAAAAATAACACCAGATTACTCTGTAATTAATTGTATTTTGCTCATTTTTAGGTACCATTAACATACAGTATAGTAACTGTTAGGTTCACTAAGCTTATTTACATTGTTGTTGACATAATTGTGTGTTTATACAGGAGGTGGTGGTTCCTGAAGTGCTGTATGAAGAGGTAATAGAGGTGGATGAGCGAGTCGTCCTCAGGCAAGATGGCTGCCAGCTACCAAGAAAAGATCCCAAACGTATTGTGACAGGTGTGAAACACAACTGATCTCTGTTTTGTCAGAGTTGTAAAGCTTCAAGATTTGGTAGTTTGGCAGTTGGTAGTTGACAGTCCACCACTGAAGTATCTCAACTTGTGAAGTTTTGTACACATATTCATGTACTCGGGTGATAACTTTTCATCTAGCGCCTGTATCAGGTCAAAATTTGCATTCATACAATAATTTACGACAAAATGCTTGCTAAATTCAGCCCATCAGGCTTAGCTGTCCTTTGTATGTGCTGCTAATTATCATACTAAATTCGGATGGTGAACATGCCAAACATTGTACCTGCTAAACATCCACATGTTAGCATGCTTATGTTAGCATTTAGCTAAAAAGCACCTTGGTGCCTAAGTACAGTCTCACAGAGCCTCAGAGTTTGGTCTCTATACAAGAGTATAGACTGTTAGAAATTGTTTCCAAATCTTTATTTTAACTTACTAAAGCTACTTGAAATACAAGTACACATACAGTCTACAGGCATCATTCTTTTTCTGTTCTAAGCACTTTCACATAGTTTATCAATGAATATAACAAAATCAACCTGTATTTTTTATTATTCTAAGTTCGGTCTACTGGCACACACACGGTCAACTGCTCTGGATGAGAGCACTGCCTGAATTCCTTGCATTATTGGAAGTAACCCTGATAATCCCTGTGTCTGTGCTGGTGTCCCTCAGGCAGTACAGGCGATTCTCTGGAGGTGTGGAGGGAGCTGGATCTGAAGCGAGTGGAAAAAGACCTCAGAGGAGTTCTGTCTCGTGGGATCACCAGTCTGGCTGTACTGCTGCTGCACTCGTACACGTCAGTAATACAGCTTTTTTTTATAGTGTATTTGCTCAAGATCCTAATCTGACCTCATGTCCTTTCTTTCATTCCAAGGCCAACTACTTACTGCTCACTTAAAGTACTTTTTATGGTTTCTTTTTTGGTTCTGTTATGCATTTTTTTCTTGTTGGGTCTTTGTGGGAGTAGAAGTATGTACCCTGTACATGTCAGAGGTATCCAATAACCTGTTTCCATTGTATATGTAACCCATGTGGTTTACTGGGTGGAAGTTCATGTTTGCCTTCCCATATTTATTAAAATCCATTCACAGTCTGCAGGAACAATCTGCAGACCTCTTACTTCCAGTGTAAAATAAAGAAATTGATCAAAGCAGTTGATTTTTGCTTTCTGTCACATGTCGCAAAGCACATGCTTACTCTCCTTTTTATTAGGAAGTAGGTGGTTTCGAGGCTTTTAACTGATGCAATATACTATAGAGCAGTCTTGAAACTGTGTAAGAGCTTTATGTTTGCTTTGCATTACAGCCCCACCTCATTCCTTTCCCTGTGTGTCTCTCTCACTTTCAGATGGTCCGATCATGAGAAAGCAGTGGGAGACCTAGCACGCCGTCTGGGCTTCACCCAGGTGTCTTTGTCCAGCGAGGTCATGCCCATGGTGCGGGCGGTGCCTCGGGGCTACACCGTCTGCGCTGATGCTTATCTCACACCCAAAATTCATCAGTATTTAAAAGGCTTTACCTCTGGGTTCAAGGGTGGCCTGAAGGTGTGTTTCTAACATCTATATGTGATGATACAAACATTTCTTTACTTACTTAATCTACTCCACCATACAGATCACACACATTTCCAGATGTTCCCTGTTTTATCTGGTCATTGAAACAATCTCTTCCATCTCTTATTTTTGTCCTCAGGATGTGGACGTCCTGTTCATGCAGTCAGATGGTGGCCTGACTCCCATGGAGCAGTTCTGCGGTTCACGGGCCGTTTTATCTGGCCCAGCAGGGGGTGTGGTGGGATACGCCATCACCTCTTACAGCCAGATGGAGAAAAAACCTGTGATTGGCTTTGACATGGGTGGTGAGTAGAGGGAATGTCGAGGAATACCGTTAGTGCCTTGAACAATTACTGAGTGCACAGACTATGTGAGGAACTTCCTGGTATTGTTTTATAGTTCTTTGTTGAAACTAAATGTATATGTTGGTTATTACGTAGTGATTTTGTTATTTCTGACTTTCATTTACAATTTTTAAAAATGGTATTCGGTGCAGAGACTAATTACAGAGTAATCATTCTGTGTTTAATACCAATGAAACTTCATTTTTCAATACAAGTTTTTCTTGTGCTCTTGACTCCCTTTGTCTTGTCTTTCTCTCCAGGAACATCCACTGATGTTAGCCGGTATGCTGGCCAGTATGAACACGTGTTTGAGGCTACCACAGCTGGAGTAACCTTGCAAGCACCTCAGCTGGACATCAACACTGTAGCTGCAGGCGGAGGATCACGACTTTTCTTCAGGTCTGTTTGTCAGTGGCCAGTATGTCTTTTGTAACGTATATGATGTTGACTATCACACCAGGGTACATTAAAAGGTAACTCTTGTTAAACTTGTTATTGTTATTAAGTCTCTGACAACATTATTGAAAAGACCCATACCGAGATAGATCTTTTAACCAGAAACAGTAGTTTTGTCTTCACCACACTCCACTGACAAAAATAGTAATTCTGCCTCGCAGCTCATCATTCAACATTCAAACTCAACAGAAACCAAATAAAACTAATCTTATATACTGGGCCTGTTTAAAAAGAATCTGTCCCCATTAGTCACTTAGACACAAAAACATACCAGCATAATACCAAAGTTACCCTTTTAACAGGGTTTGTGGTCAATTCTGGGTACACAAAAAAAGCTTTGCTAAATGTTTGTTCTCCACTCAGACAGGTTTTATATCATCTAAGTGCCTGAAAGTGAAATTGTTGCATAGATGACTTAAGTTCTTCTGAGAAGGTAAATATTTCCAACTGCAGTTTTGAACAGTGACTACATAATTTATGCGTCTGTATCTTTCCAATGGATGATTAACCGAGTGAGGCACTTGTAATGTTTCAATTGCAAAAAAATAACATGGTGTCACTTTCATCAGAAGTGGTTTAGAAGTTTTGAAAGTTTGAGGTTTGACGTGATAATTTTAATCCTTTCAATTCACTAATATAAGTCTGTGTATAACAGCTACCTGGTCATGTACTCCGACATCCATGATACCGTTTCTACTTGTCAGAATCCAGTTGCTTGAATAAATTTTAAGATTTTTTGCTCATTTTCTTCCTGTTAAATGACCTCTTTACTTTCTCTACTTCCCTCTCAGATCAGGGATGTTTGTGGTTGGACCAGAGTCTGCAGGTGCACATCCAGGACCAGCCTGTTATAGAAAAGGTAACAAACTGTTTGTATCCCCTCCACCATTACTCATTTTTATTTCACTTTCCCAACCTTCACTGGTTTCACTCTCTCTTTAAATCATTCTCATACATCCAGTTGATACGCCCTTCATGCTGTCAGACAAAAATTCACACACACACACAGCTGGGATCTATGTGTTCCCTTTCCCCCTTCTTTTTGATTGATGATCTGGTTTAGCTGCACGAAGGTTGGGGAGTTTCAGATGACAGCACTGAAGCTTGCCTCATAGCTCTCAGTTGGAGTTGTGATCTGTGTTAACAGAAGGAAACTTGATTCTGATTTCATTGTTGCTTTTCCCTGTAGGAGAGTTGTGGTTAGCTCTCCAGTGCTTTCACGTTTCCCACAGAATTACATAAATATGTTTAATATATGAGACTGAAACACGCAGTGACGTGTCATTATAAAAAGGAAGCATTTAAATGTGTATAATTAGAACAGCATTAGTATGGAGACACATAATGTTGATTCCTTGTGGGATTTTTTTAGGTGGCCCTCTGACTGTAACCGATGCTAACTTAGCCCTGGGTCGCCTCCTCCCCTCCTTCTTCCCAAAGATCTTTGGGCCCGGGGAGAATGAACCACTGTCACTGGAAGAAACCATGAAGCATTTCCATCATCTGACCCAGGAGATCAACCTCTTCTTGTCTTCTAACCAATCACAGGCACTAATATTTACTGAACTATTAAGCAGACTTTCATATTTTTGTAATATTTAATTATGGAAGTATTAATTATAAGGCTAATGTGTTTTTTTTATGCTTTCATTCATAGGTTAGCTCAAATGGGGCCAACCACTCACATAACAGCACGTCAGAGATGAGCGTGGAGGAGGTTGCTATGGGATTCATTCGTGTTGCAAATGAGGCCATGTGCCGGCCAATCAGAGCTCTGACACAGGTATTTGGGGCTTTGCATTGTTAGTTACAGCTTGATGAAACATTGGTTACTAAATGTGTCAGACGTTTAAAATCATGTTCACTCTCTCACTCCTCCCCCACCTCCTCATATCCTCACAGGCTAAGGGCCATGATACATCTCAACATGTGTTGGCATGTTTCGGGGGTGCAGGTGGCCAACATGCCTGTGCTATTGCCCGAGCCCTGGGGATGAAGACTGTCTTCATACATAAGTAAGGGGGATGGGTTGTGTTTCCATGTTGTGACTATTTAATTGGGTACAGTTGGGGGCAAAAACTGGGTTCCCAAATGGAAAAGGCTGTTTAGGTTAGGTTAAATTAAGGTAAAGATTTATATAAGTTATGTAAGTATATTAATTTCCCCAAAAGTCATCTAAGTAAACAGTGTGTGTTTGTGTGAGTGTGCGGACAAACATGTATTATTTATGTTGTGGAAGTATAAATCTGTTTACACAGTCACATTGTGGGGACTCTCTTGTGGGGACAGAACTCAAGTCCAAGTCATTATATTTCACAGCAGACTTGAGGTATGGTTAGGTAGGTTAGGCAAGTGGTAGTTAGAGTTAGGGAAAATCTCCAGGAAATGAGAGTAAATCAACGTAATGTGCTCTGAAGTGATGAAAACACAGCTGTGTTTGTGTGTTTCAGATACAGTGGCGTGCTGTCAGCGTATGGTCTGGCTCTAGCTGATGTGGTGGAGGAGGTGCAGGAGCCGTGTTCGCTACAGTACGAGCAGCGCTCTTTCACCGAGCTGGATCGGAGGGTGGAGCAGCTCTCAAAGCGCTGCCGCGATACACTCTGTGCACGCGGATTCACCAGGTCAGCTCACACAATGGTTTGGGCTTAACCATATGCTTCTCCAGGTGTGTTACTCCACACCTTTTCACTGCTGAAAGAACCACTCATACTCACTAAATGCATGCATTTTTAATAGGTAATGATGCATGCTGCAGCCTTATGTTTCTTGTCCTTTTCAGTGGTCAGATTACCACCGAGGTTTTCCTTCACCTGCGTTACGAGGGCACCGACTGCGCTCTCATGGTTACTGCTGCCGGTTACCCCAGCAACGCCCAGTCCTGTCTAGCGGGAGACTTCCACAATGCCTTCACCAAGCGGTTAGCTCTTTGTCTACCCATTTGCTCCACAATTAGTTAGTTTATTTATGTATTAAGCTATTGGCTGCAATTTGTATTTACTCATGAGTAAATAAATCAGTGCCAGTGACACGTTCACTCTGCTGTGCCCTTTGTTTACATTGTATAAGCAAACACACCATTAAGTTAATGCTTCATTTTTCCAGAGAAGATAAGCTAAGTACACTTTGGAGCTGACATTTGCTTACATTACTCATGGTTTCTAATGTTCCTCTAACTCTTGTCTAACATCCTTTTATTTTAGTTATCTGAAGGAGTTTGGATTTACCATCCCAGACAGACCCATCATGGTTGATGACATCAGAGTGAGGGGTTGTGGGAAATCTGGTATCAAATCAGTATATAAAACAAAGATGGGACACGGACAGGCCAAACCAGTCACGGTACATAGACTCTTATATATACATACACATACAGTATACACACACACACACTACACACAGCTGAGCATATCATATACATGTAAGCACACAGGCTGACTCTTGTGTAACAGAATCATCTGGTTCAAGTCTATACATATTTTTCACACTATAATTCTCTTCCTCTCACAAATATTATGTTTTATAGGTAACAGGTACAACATTCATAAATGTATTTGTTATATAAATAATGAAAAAGACATAACAAAGTACAACATTTTGGTCTGAGAAGAGTTATCATGTGCTCATTTTCTCTCTGTTCTTTTCTGTAGATGACCAAGTGTTACTTTGAGGAAGGTTACCTGGACACCAGTGTGTATCTATGGGAGGAGCTGCCTTATGGTCACAGCATCCAGGGACCAGCCATCATCATTGACAAAAACAGGCAGGCTTTTACTTTTACTATTACTAGCATCCAAATAAACATCAATCAGGGCATTTTTTTAAAGATATCCCTAGTCAATCCTAAGGATTGTATATTTAAGGATCCGGATGGATCTGTTCCAGCTAGAATAAAGCAGATAAAAATCCGATACTTTCTTTACTGAACTCCACTCTGTTTTGTCAGTTGCTAGTGTTGCAGAGCTGCAATGTAACACCACTGTATAACACTGAGTGGATCGAGTGTTTCTGTAGTCCCAACAACTCCAAAAGAGTGAGACATGTTCTCTCTGGTATATCGAGTTAGTTATTTTTCCAGTTAAATTTGCAAACCACCTCAGATCATATCAATAATTTAAGCTTATCAAGACGTTTGTGAAAAATAAGGCAGGCTTAATTTAGCAGCAGGTTCGATGGATCAAATACACATTTTATCAACATGTAGGTAAATATAAGAACTCTGATGTGGACCTGGGTGAAAAAAACTCAGGCAATTCCTATTATTTTTATTATAAAAGAATATATAAAATTAGTTATTCTTAATTTTATTTTGTCTCTAGTCAGAATAGTGAGATCTGATCAATATGGTAAAACAATAAATTTAGATTTAAAGTACAGTTTCAAGAATCCTAGATTTTTTTTGTTGCAGTACTACTTTACTTCCTCGGACCCCCCCGTACCTTTTCCTTTTCTGGGTTGAGTTTGAAGAACACTTGGTTTCAATTTAGGTCTTTATTTTCAAATGTATATTATATGTATTCACCCTGTTTGAACAACATCTGTGGTTGTATAAATG
Organism: Sciaenops ocellatus; assembly: GCA_033000465.1. NCBI lineage: Eukaryota > Metazoa > Chordata > Actinopteri > Sciaenidae > Sciaenops > Sciaenops ocellatus. The sequence continues at coordinate 15,589,078 of CP136869.1, forward strand.
TATAATTTCTTTCCTGTTCTTTCCTCCATCAGTACCATCCTGGTAGAGCCGTGCTGTGAGGCCCGTCTGACAGAAGGGGGCGATGTTTGTGTGACTGTCGGCTCTGACCCTCACTGCATCCTCGGCACAGAGCTGAACACAGTGCAGCTCTCCATCTTCTCCCACCGCTTCATGAGTATAGCAGGTACTCCCACAGAGGAGAGAAGACAGAGTGGAAGGTTGTTAGTGAGAAACTACTAGATGGAGGCGCAAAAATGACTAACTTGCTCTGTGTGCTCTATCTCTCTTCCTCTACAGAACAGATGGGTAGAGTTCTCCAAAGAACCTCCATCTCCACCAACATCAAGGAACGTCTCGACTTTTCCTGTGCTGTGTTTGGACCAGATGGTGGTTTAGTGTCCAATGCACCCCACATCCCTGTGCACCTGGGGGCCATGCAAGAGACCGTCCAGTACCAGGTGAGGAATGCGTGCCTCTCTGTGTGACTGCTGAAACAAGAATTAACACTATTAACACCTATTCTGACATCAATTATGTTGTTTTTTTCTTTTCTGTGCAGATCAGATCACTGGGGAACAAGCTGAAAGAAGGCGATGTGATTCTTAGTAACCACCCATGTGCCGGGGGCAGCCACCTCCCAGACCTCACAGTCATCACTCCGGTCAGTGGCGTCAGTCTTTTCTTTTTACTACACACCTCTCCCGTTCTCCTCACCTCTACCTCACTTGCCTTGTTCCTCCCCCCTTTTTTTACCCCAGGTATTTAAGGAAGGGGTGAGCGGTCCAGTGTTCTTTTTAGCCAGCAGGGGGCACCATGCCGACATTGGAGGCATCACTCCGGGCTCCATGCCCCCCTACTCCACCTCCCTTCAGCAGGAGGGGGCCGTCTTCACTTCCTTTAAACTGGTCACTGGTGGCGTCTTCCAGGAAGAGGGTAAGAGAGGAGGAGGTGAACCAAGAATGAATCTGGGAGAATGATGAAAGGAGGCAGCAGAGATAATAGCTACAGAGCTGCTGACAAGTTGACATAAAGAAGCTTACATTGTATTTTTTGCACTTGCATATTGTAACCACATAGCTCAACATACTTAACTGCCTGCCATTTTCCAAAGCATACCAACTTACTTGAGATAAGTAACACACCATGAACGGGTTGTCACTTGTAGTTTATGTTAATTATGTGGTGATGCACTTATTGTGAATTTGGTCATTTCTCACATTAAAAACTGGCGGCAGACATCTCATATATCAGAATGTCTTTGAACACACCATCAACGTCAGTTTTTAAAATGGCCAGTCCTCACAACTGTGTTTAAAGTGCAACAGTAATGTAACTTTAACAAGAAAAATAAAGGTGACTGACACTCATCTTATGCAAGGTTTAATCCTCTCTAAGTTGATTTTTTTTTTTTTAGAATATATTATAGAATATACTGTACACATTAGGAAATGGTCAGCTGTAATCACAACTCTGTTTGTCTCTGCTGGATTCCTCTCTTGCCTCTTCCCTCTGTCTCCATATCAGCTGTAACTGAAGCTCTGATGGCTCCGGCCCAGTACCCAGACTGCTCTGGGACTCGTAATCTCCATGACAACCTGTCAGACTTGCGGGCTCAGGTGGCAGCCAATCAGAGAGGCAGCCAGCTGGTTGGGGAGTTGATTGACAGCTACGGGTTAGCTGTGGTCCAGGCCTACATGGGATACATTCAGGTAACTGTGGCTGAAATATGAATAATGAAATATTAAGTGCTGCTGGTATTGCGCTACTACAGGTTATGTGTTTATGTTTCAGAGTAATGCAGAGCTGGCAGTGAGGGACATGCTGAGAGACTTTGCACATCGTCGACAGCAACAGACTGGCTCACTGGAGGTGGAGTCGGAGGACTTCATGGATGATGGGACGCCAATCAGGCTGCGGGTTCAGATTAATGAGAACGAGGTGAGGAGGGAGAAAAATATAAACACAAGAAACTTGCATTGACAAGAAGAGCTGGGAAATTTCTTGAAGAACAGTGAAAGTGTAATAAAATATGAAAACCTTTATCCCAACAGGGCAGCGCTGTGTTTGACTTCACAGGGACGGGAACAGAAGTTTGGGGGAACTGCAATGCTCCACGCGCCATCACCCTCTCTGCCCTCATCTACTGCCTACGCTCCATGGTCGGACAGGACATTCCCCTTAATCAGGTAGAGTAGGGACCTGAGTGGGCATTTAGAAAGGTGTGCCGGTTAGCTCACCTAGTAGAGTGGCAGCAGCAGCCCGGGGTTCGATTGCCTGTCACTCTTCTGCTGTCACAATCAAATAAAGCTCAAAAATATCTAAAAAACAAAAGTTTAAGGTTTGAGTACATGTTTCTTGGCAGGCATGCTCTGTCAGGCTGCTTTTGGAAGCCATGGTCAGAATCAGAACCAGATCATTTAACACCTGCATGGAAAAATCTGTCTTTCTTCCTCCATTTTTTCCTCTGCTGTGATGAAAACAGACAGTTTAGTCATGTTTCATAACATGTTCTACATGAGGATGTGGCTTTCAGCTGTTTGTTAAATAATTATTCCTGCACTCAAAAACTATATTCAGTTGCTTATTATGTGGTTTGGTTTTGTCATATTCAGGGCTGTCTTGCACCAATCAAAGTCATCATACCTCCTGGCTCAATCCTTCAGCCTTCCCAGAATGCAGCTGTGGTTGGAGGAAATGTACTCACATCCCAGAGGGTTGTTGATGTCATTTTTAAGGCATTTGAAGTGTGCGCTGCTTCACAGGTGAGAAAAACTGGATTTGTACATAACAAAATGTTTTAACAGCACAATATTTTCGGCAAAGTGTGCACGTATGTAGTTTGCTTTGTTTTCTTATTTGTTGTCATTACACTGTCCATCAGGGCTGCATGAACAACATTTCATTTGGCAGTGAGAGGGTAGGTTATTATGAGACAGTTGCTGGGGGAGCAGGAGCGGGGCCAGGCTGGACTGGGCGTAGTGGAGTTCACAGTCACATGACCAACACCCGTATCACTGACCCCGAGATCCTGGAGAAGAGGTTGGACATATTTTAGTCAGAGAAAAAGTCTAAATTTGTTGTTTTTTAATATGTTTTTGATATTAAGTTGCTGCTGTTCATCTGGTGTTTAGATATCCCGTCATTTTAGAGCAGTTCTCTCTGCGGCCCAGCTCAGGAGGTGCAGGAAAATACTGCGGTGGAGACGGTGTGATCCGAAAACTTCTATTTAGGAGCAAAGTGGTTCTCTCTGTGCTGACTGAGAGGCGATCCACCCGCCCCTATGGTCTCCTGGGTAATTTTCTTTTCGCCCCACTAAATAAGGCTCAGATATTATTTGATTTTGATATGATAACACATTTCTTACTCTGTCTTCTCTGCTGGTTAGGCGGTGAGGACGGTGCAGCAGGGCTGAACCTGCTTCACAGAGCAGATGGACGGGTCCTCAACCTGGGAGCTAAAACCAGCATCAGCCTTCAGCCTGGGGTAAGAATGCATAATGCATGTGTGTGAAAGAAATACTATCAAGTATTGAATATTGTAAAAATATGCTGATTTTAGTTATGCATAATGAAAATATTGTATTTTAATAACCAAATGTCATTTTATTTATATCAAAATTATTCTGTCAAATAAAACTGCAAGGAAGCGTCTTAAGATGACTTCTGACTTCAGATATTAAACCATGATGTGCTAGAATACGTTTGCAGTTATTAAATAGTGTTTCTTGTACAATCTTGTACAAATGAGACACATTTTGAGACATAGCTTTATATTTCTAATATGGTGTAGTATAAACTGATGATTTGCCAGCTAAATCCACTTGTCAATGTGTGTCTCCCCCTACAGGACATGTTCTGCCTCTACACCCCTGGAGGAGGTGGCTTTGGAAGTGAGGAGGATGCAAACAGGAGACCTCAAACTAAGCGCAGGCGCTTGAATGAGACTTTCCCAGAGAGAGGCAGTGTCTTTGAATATCGTATGGCGCAAGAGGGGGTGTGAAAAGAAAAATAAGATGGAGAGGAAGAGAGTTAACAGACAAGCCAGGAGAGGAGGAGAAGTAAAGAGGTGGGGAAATTACAGGAAGTCAGGCAGAGTGAGAGAGAGACAGAGTGGGGCAGTTTTCATCATAATACTATGAGAAATAAAGAAAGAAGTTAGAGAGGGGTAACATTTGAAGCCTTGATAGAAGTCTCACATATTATCATGGTTTATGAAACACTAACAGTAAGGCTGTGCTTACATTAGCAGGCCAAGTGACTGAATACTAATCGCTCAGGCTAAGACATCAGTCAGATTTGTGTAGTGGACACATAAGATGTATTGCACAGTTAATTTTAACATTTCTCTGAGTAACCCTTTGCAACTTTTACAGTCCCATTTTGATAAAAACAGATTTCCCTTGTTAGGTAAGACATAGTTTGTATTTTTGCCTTAAAACATCAATTTTTAAATAATTTCCAGTCAACCGTGCAAGAAAAAGACAACCATGTGAAGCAGCTGCTAATCTTTTTTAACTGGAACAAACTTGTCTTACACCACAGAGACTTCATGTGGTTACTCCTGTAACAGCACAGACAAATAAACCCCATTTCTACTAACTGAGATTGTCATTTTTACCAATAAGTCATGTCTTTCGAAGAAAACAGTGTCACTTATCGTTTTCTGAGCACAGGATAGGAGGAATCTGTTTAGAGAACATTTAGATATAGTTCTGTGAAATTAGTAACGTAATGTTTCTCGTTTAACGCTCTGCTAAAGGCTTGTTCTGGCAAGTTGTTCATGAACATTGATTTGGCTCATTCAGAAATAGTTTGTCATTATGTAAAGCAGTTTGCAAAACACACACACTCTCTGCACATGGGTCAGGTTTACACACACACACACAACCCATTAAGGCCCGGTGTAACCACCAGTCATACATGTAAATTCATGAGGGAGTGTTGGGATACAACCCAGAATAGCTGTGTGTGTGTGTGTGTGTGTGTGTGTGTGTGTGTGTGTGTGTGTGTGTGTGTGTGTGTGTGTGTGTTTGGGGGAGGGGGGACATGTCCCCCGTTTAAGTGGTGTCCCCTCCTCCCGTCTTTGGGTCAGGAATGATGAGGGAGAAGAGGAGGAAGGATGGTGAGGGAGTGCAGGCATGCGTAGGCAGCTGATAAAGAGATAGTGGCCACAGCAGTGGAAGCAGCAGGAGGCTGACGGCTGCTGGACTGTTGATGTAAATCAGCTGGCTCTGAATGTGAGTTTGTGTGTGCTGGAAACTCCAATGCAGAGGCCACGGCCTGTGGATCAAAGATAGTTTCCTTGTTTATAGATCACAATTCCTGTGGTAAAACAATCTATCATACTGACTCACCTCCTGCTTTTGCCTGAAACATGAAATCTCTTGCTTCAGGTTTGCAGGATCTCTGAGATTCTGTGTAAAGGATGAATCAGGAGAAAGTCCTTAATTATGAAATAAAATGTCCAGTTACTTCATTTAAAATCTTTGGGAAACACGAAATGACATTTCACACAATATTGTGTATGTAACATTAGAGCATGTCATTAGTAATGCTGTACCAAAACACCCACTGGCTTTTGGGAATAGGGAAATTATGGTACAAATATTCATCTCTAGGCAAATACATACTTCTGCAAGAAAAAATGTGCAAATATACTGGTATTCAAAGCTCCACTGCGAATAGATTTGCATTTTCTCTTAAAGACCTCTGTAGATAGTCAATTTTTTAAAGCCATACCTCAAATTAACTAGAAATGTTTCCACATAAATATTGTACTTTTTACTCCACGACTTTTACCAGGACAGAATATAAAGTTGTCATAATTAGCTCCATGTTAAGCAGGTAAAATGCTATACATTAATATTAATCATAAAAATGTAAAATATGCAGATTTAGGTCTTTTACTTTTGATATATTTACTTATACATACATTTAACATTTTGAAGACATTTACTTGTAAAGGAGTATTTGTACATTGTTGTATTGCTAATTTTACTGGTGCCTCTTTACATTTTAGGCATCAAATGAATACAGTGCAAAGATAGTGATCGAGACACTAGGCTATATAGGTGTTTTTACATTATATTGTGCATCTCTCATTCAAATCTTGTACCGAAACAATTATACTTGAGGTTTGAATTAAGTGACCTCTTTCTCCTTCAACCTCTTATGTAGCTGCCATGACGGATTTGTATTTACCAAGGGGAACAATGCCAGCCTGTCTGTAAAGAACTAAATAAGTCTGATCTGAACAAACATGCTAAAACTGAACATGCGACACTGAGTAGCAGAGTTAAAATAAACAGCATTTTATTACATATCCTGTTCCAGCGTAACGTTCTTTTGATACTCAAACTTCTGAGCTGCTTTCACTTCAGCTCAATACTGTACAAACCTTAAACAAGACCACAGGAAAATGGCAAAAAATAACTAACAAAACATTCACCCGTCAAGGTGGGCAGACATTTATAAGCAATTTCCTCTGGAAGAAGATCATAATGACATCAAAATAGTGCAAATAACCGGCAGTGCAAAGTCCACAGGAAACCATAAAAAACCTGAGGTATATACTGGTGGTTGTATAGCGTTTGATTGTCTCTAGTGTTCCAGAACATGTCAAATGTAGTCTGTTTTCTCAGCTAAAAATTGTTTTTGTAATGTGAAATCCTCAAAACGCCATCACAGAAATCATCAGTAAACACTGCAATGACAAAGCAAATTATGAAGCCAAATTACAGTATCACTATTTGTCAGGTTAATATGCTATTGTAGCTGCATAGGACCAATGCAGACAGTCCAGACTTAAATTTAAGAGTGGTGGAGGGAAAGGAAAAACATTACGGAAACAATTTGTCCTCTATATTTCATCATCTGAACAAACAACACAAATGTGTGTATACATTGGCCTGTGTACACAGACAAAGACAAACTAAAACTATAAAAAAAATAATTAAGATTAAATCCAACAATACATTCAGGAGTCACAATAGGTAGACAAAAAAACAGTGCAAACACGACTGGCAGTGCAAAGAGCCTGTCATTCTATTTCATTGAAAGACTGAGGTAGGTATTTGTTTAGTTGTATAGCTGTTTGAGGTACATTTTCTCCAGTGAAAACATGTAATACTCCACACAGGAGAAACAAACAGATAAAGAAACCATAAAATGGAAAACACTGACTTTTCATCTTGCTAAAAACACGAATGCATCAGTTACATTGTCTGTGGTTCAGCAGCCTTTTGCATATTAAGCATTCATCTTTCCTCGAGCTGAAGACTCAGTTTCTAAGAATTTGCAGCAGAAATCTATCTCCTTTGTGGATCTTGATGCTCCTGTCATGGATCATAGTGGTTTAGTATTTGTGCATTTCTGAAGCTCAGTATGAGTAAAAGGAGTCAGTATTTCAGAGTCAGTCAGTACTGAGGGTACCTGTTTAGCGGAGGCCCATTCTGCAGGGTGTACTGACTGGGTGGCTGATGATGTGTGTGAGAGTTCTGATTGGTTGGCACTAACACGTCAAATACACTTTTATTGGGAGGCACAGATTGCAGCATGTTGTCCAGGTCCATGATGAGTGGAGGGGCTTGGACAGAAACTCGTCCACTGGGGAGGATGGGCCAATAGGCATGACCTAAGAAGTGACCAGGTGCCACAGGGGAGCTACCATAGCTGTAAAAGGGAAGTCCACCATGCAGTGGCATTAGAGGACCTCCGTTGAACCGCATGCTGGGTGGGGCAACAGCATTAGGGGGAGCATATTTGGCGTAGGAGGTAGGGAGCTCCCATGGAGGTGCAACAGTCTCCCGTCTGGCTGACTTGTGCAGTGGAGGTCTGTAGTCCTCATAATAACCATCTGATCCAGCTTCACCATCAGGAGGAACACGCTTCCCAGACAGAGACATCCCTTTCCACTCCTCATCAGAGGAGGAGGATGAGGTGGAGGCTGGGCTGGCAGAGCTGGCAGAAGCACTGCGAGCAGAGGAGGCGTAGCGGGGTCGTGGAGGCGGTGAAGACCGAGGGCGTTCCATCTTGCCCCAGCAGTCCCTGGTAGACACATCCACATCCCCAGATGCACTAGGTGGCCGCAGGCTGTGCAGCAGAGAGTCTATGGCGAAGGATGAGTCAAGCTTGGGTCGGAACAAATCCTCCTGTGGTGGTGAGGGGTTTCTGGAGTGCATAGGAGGGAGGAGGGTGACAGGGGCAGGCGGTGGCTCCGATTCTGGCTTGTGACCCTGCAAGATGTAGGGGGCCAGATCTTGGGCAAAGATTGTCTCATCCTGGCGCGACACGGCCGTGTTCTGCCTCTTGAGGAGCTCCAGGGGAACACGACTCAGCTCCACTGCCCAGAAGTTGCCTTTGCCCTGAGGCTTGCCCGGGTCCTTTAGCACCTTGAGGTGGAAGGAGGGTGGACAATGAGATGAGCACTTGGCTTGACAACCCAGTCAGACAGGACTGACCAAGTTTTGCAGTTAACCATCACAATAACAACGAATAAAAGCTTAAAACCGGTTTGAATATTCAATCAAAAGCCCTCAGCACATTCCTACAGTGGTCAAAGATGGTAACAAACCAACTCAGGAGAGCATGGCAGTGCAATGCTAAAGTTAGGTTGAACTTTTCCATCAAATCCACTGATTTACTGAAGACTAAAGAGGGATCTAATTGTGGAAATGTTAACAGTTTGGACATACACACCTTCACAAAGCAGTCATAAGAGGAGAGATTATGTCGCACAGAATCCCGCCAGCCCTTGTAGTTGCCTTTGAAGAATGGGAAGAGAGTGCTGATCTCCTTGAGGATCTAGAAATAAAACAAAAATGTCAGCACGTCTGAGTGAAGCTGATGCTCGTCTTCTCTGTATTTCAGTTTGGGTATGTTATGAAGTGGGCCAGTGCTATTTAAATACACAGTGATGTGGTGATATTAGAGTATGAAAGTTAATGTGGATGCCAACCACACTTGGAAGTTGTTTATGAATTGAAAGGACAAGAACCTGAAGTTAAAAGGAAGGATGGGAAGTACTTTTATAGTATAACATCAGTAATTGAAACCTGATTACACCACAAACTATATATTATCACTTTCCTGATACAGATCAGTGTCTGGTTTCACTGCAGTCCAACCTTATCAAAGCAAACCAAGAATGGTAGGGGTGATAGTCACTCAAGTGTCACCCAGAGGCTGCTGTTTTGTGTCACTTCATGAACTGTAAATTATCTGTCAGTGTGTTATCTATATGTTTAATTGAAAAGTGATGTTAACTGTCTGATTCAACCTACTTTCCTGGAGGAAATATATTATAGAGTCTGTATTTCACCATTGCTTAATCTCAATAAAGTACTGCGGAAATAAAGTGACCATCATAAGATGCACCGTGCGTAAAACACACCATGTACCTCCTCGATCCAAATTACCTCAAGCATCGCACAGTGCATTCAAACACAAGAGCAATAGAGATTCATTCTCACCTCAGATAACGTCAGTTTCTTTTCTGGGGACCTTTGGATGACCATAGCAATCATAGCGAGGTACGAGTACGGTGGTTTTGGATACCGCTGATAATTCTTTTTCTTCCCACCGCCTTTGCTCTTCTCTCGTTCACTGCTCCACGAGTCCGGGTTAATAGTTTCCTGTTTGAATGGGTCATCTTGAGGATTCGGGTATGATGCACCCGGTGGCACGGATTTATCCATGAATGTCGTGGCACTGGTGAGGTGTTCCGTGCGCGCTGCGGGTTTCTCCAAACGCGAAGGCTGCTGGGGAACCATCTGAGCCGGGTGGTGAGGCCAATGTTGGGCTGGAGTGCTCCGCACTACACCGCAGGGAGGAATACTCTGCTGTGCATTACTGTGGAAGTCAAGTTGATGGTCGTGATGTTCTCCAAGGTGGGGCAGAGAGGGTAGTGCCAAGAGGCTCTGCTCCGGCCAGTGCTTTGTCATGTTGATCAGCCGGGGGTGGGGGGATCGGCCCGCACGTTCGGACAGGAGAACGGAGAGGGGGGAGGGAGGTCAAAGAGTCGGTCCTTAACTTCTGGCAGACTGCTGGCTCCAGGCTGACTCTATTTGAAGAGCAAACAATTAACAGTTTCATGTAAATCCCGCTGCGTAATCGAGAGGAGAATGACGCGTTATCTGAGTGCAGAATGACTGATCACCCCGGGGGACTGGGGAGGGTCTGTGTACAAGGAGGGGCGAGAGAAAGACAGTAAACCTGTAAATAACCCTTACGATAATATCAACACTTAAAACTAGAGATTCAGAGTTTGTTCTGGAATCAGTGCTTAAAATATTTACGCACTAAGTTCCAAAATATTAAGTGCGTGTTTGGAGAAAGCAGTACACTTAACACTTTACATGTTGTTTGTTTTAAACAACTCCAGAGACAAGCACAACATCCTCACCTTAATATATCAATTTAAACATAGAACATGTTGTCTCTATTAAATCATGAAGAGTCGAGAGTGACACTTTGGGCGCAGAGGCGAAAAAGCAAAACTCGTGGGGGATGGTGTGAGGTGCAAGGAAGAGAAGTAATTTCGATTGAAGCTTTCGTGCAATCAACAGTTTTTGGTGAGCAATATACAAAAGGAATGGCTAATATACAAACGTTGAAACATTAAGAAGTTGGCAATTGCAACAATCTGGGAAATATTCGTTTTAATAGGCAACATCAGGATATTAAACAATATGTCTAAATTGTTGGAATTCCCGTTAGATATATAGATAAACACTGAGTAACCAGGTTGCTATAATTGATGCAGGTTAGCTTTATTCCAGGAAAGCAAGCCATGCACATGTAAACCCCCCAAAAGGGCTATTGTATTTGTGGAAAATTTACAAATTGTAATTGCAAGATGCAGAATAAATAATTTGGAGGCGCTCAGAGCGCGCAATAGTCGAGATGATTGTTTTGCGCACAGTAGGGTATCTCTGTAACTACGCAGGATGTCATTCGGTGTGGAAAGAATAAGTTTCGGGAATGCACGTCTTTTGTTGAGGTTAACGTAGTGCTAATGTGCAAACTCTTTCTACCCAGCAAGACAGTGAAAACAAGTTGGATTAGAAGGAACCCCGTTGACAAGCTGGAGACTGTTCCTTCCCAAAGAAGCTGCTTAGCATGTGAGGAAATACAGGGGCTATTCAACACCATTTGTGGGTTTTCTGGCGCTTACAAGCTGCTAAGTGTCGTTGCTGGGTAGGACATTCGCACCTTAAACAGGAGCAATCATGTTTTCCCGAATAGTAACACCCTCAAGATATCTCTCAAACAAAAACTACTTTACTGAACCCAAGAATCAACAACCTACAGTGTCTTTTGTATCGTGTGCACACCACACACCCTGAAAGTTTTATTTATGGACATTTATTCAGCTTTTTATCCCAGTAATGAATATATTACATCTGATAAGATAATAAAAAGTAACTCTGTTGAATCAAGTGATTGTGCCACCGAGAAGACACAGAAACGAAAGAACAGGAAACAAGTCGATTTTCACATTGTGAGAATCTTTAACTGATATCAGACTTATGAAACTTTGCTGCCTAATTCATAATTAAGTGACAATTAACCTACATTTTCACATCAAATGTGGCCTGCCTGCAAAATATATTCGCCTTTAATTTAAAGTGTACTGAGTGTTTTCCCTTGATGGCACCAAACAGCATCTGACCACTCCATAATTTAACAATTAAGAGAGCAAATGGCAGAGCCAGTTTATCAGGTGATTGCAGAAATAAAGAGGACTCTTTGATTTAGTTGTCTTGCACAGAGGCCCTGGCATGATTTTTGTTTAAAACTTACCACGAGAATTTGCAGCTTTTGTAACTTTTGAAGCAAAATACAAAATGTTTGAACTTGTTTTCCAGGTCAGACGGCTTCCCCACCATGGTGAGCAACAAACCTCCTTCACCTGCTGCAGTTTGTTCAATGGTTTTCTTCTCTGGTTGCCACACACTGTTTCATAGTTCAGAAAGTTTGTCACCCTCTAGTGGTTTCACCCAAAACTCAGTGAGAGGCTCGACTCACACTTGGAATAAACATGACAGGTGTCCAGAAATCAACTTCAAGTCACGCTGTAGAGAGCCTTCTCTGTTCAAATTGTATTTTTTAGTGTCATTTAGAAAGCTGGAGAATTGAACATGTACAGGCAAACTCCTCACACATCATACTTAATGTTTGGACCCTATTTACATGCCTTCAAATAGAGAAGTGCTCAGAGCAAAACATGCCAATTTAAATACAAACTGCAAATCTTTCTCTTCCTGTCTGCAGGAGTGCCAAATAATAGGTTTTGCTTGGATTAGTGAGCCATGCATGAGAAGAATAGGAAATCGTATAAATGGGATAGCATCCAGGACAGGGCTGTTCACATAGGCTGATTGTGTCTGGACAAATCCCTCCTAAGCTGCCCTGAGATGCATCCTGAAACTGAGATGATGAGGAGGAAGTTTAGCCTTTCTGGGATAGAGACAGAGAAAGTGTGAGAGGGTTTTATTTGCGCTCTCATGGCTTCATTACTGCAAGAGTGTTGTGTTTGGTTTACTTTGTATTCCTTTTTATGGTTTCAGGGAAAAGCACAATCAATTTACTACACTAGATTGAGAGAAAAGCTAATTGCCATCTGTAGACCCCATGTGCAGATCATCAATGATGACTAATAAGTATGACTAGTTCTTCAGCACAAAAAAGTTCCAGCTGTGAAGTCTGTTTGATTTAGCATACTCTGGACACTGTTTCCAGAAAAGATGCATTGTTGGTGATTTTTTGAAATGTTGAATGAACAGACATCTAAAACATGTGAGTCTAAAAATCTGGGCACATAAAAAAAAAAGTGCTCAAATCATTCTAGACAGCTTGAAACCACTAAAGGCAAAGTGGGTGAACTGACCTTTTAACAGAGCTGTCATCATTATTATAAGTTATACTTACTGAGAATACTGAGAATTTTGTTCTACTGAACATCAGAACATTCAGTTTTTAAAGCTTACGGTTCATAAGTTTTCCTTGTTCTTTTCTTTGATATCACATTGCAACATTTAATTGTGTTTTAGTCTGAGGACAAGATATGTAACTGTAGCTCAAACTCCCAAGTTGTTTCCTCATTATGTATCTGTAGAGTGTCACTGTTGTGTTGGTTGGTCAGTTCACTGCAGGGGTCAGAAGATCACAGGGTCATCGCTGTCTATCTGTTTCTTGGTATCAGCAGCTGATTCTGATGCTGCCCGAAGCTTCCTTTGGATTAAGAAACCAGTCAAACAATCCAACTGCATCAACATTGTCCAACTGTGCGGTTGGTTGACTTTGTTAAATTGCTATTTAATTATGGGGATGTTAAAGGGAGCATGTGTTCAGGCTTGTGTTGAGATTATAACCAAGAGGACAAACACACCCTAACAATTTATTGTGAAAAGAAGTTAACTCTGTGTCACTGACATAGCTGTACAAACATATATTTATGCACGCAAACACACCCTTTATATTCAGCTTTGCACCACGGCATGTCACACCTACTTGTTTTTGTAACGCCTGCGTGCTTTCTTTCCTCGTGCACTTACCTGTAAAATTAGGATATAAGTCAGTTTGCAGCACATTTAACAGAATACTTTTATTTATTATATTGTGCTGTTTTTATATGGATCAGAAATTCACTATCCATCTCCATCTCAATGTTTTTAATTCTTTTACCACTGTTCCTACAGATAATATTGAATATATATCATATATAAGCACTGCACTTCCACCAAAGTGGCCTGTCCTGTGAAATGTCTGTTGTTTTTCTATCCATATCTCAACTTCAGCACATTTAGAGTCTTGTTTGGTCTTGACAGAGTCAAACCCAATAAAACATAGTTGAGCAACTTATCAACATCTAAATTTTCTCTCATCTTGACTATTTATTTACTTGATTCAGTGATACAGCGATAGCTTGTCTACTTTTTGGTGCAGAATGTAGCAGCAAGGCTTTTTGATAAACCCTAGACACAGAGAACATGTCTCTGCAGTCTGGCTGGATTACATTCGCTATCTGTTCATTTAAGAATTCAGTTTCTTTTTATTACATTTAAAGCCCTCCATGGTTTGGCTCTGTTATATATTTGTGATCTTTTAAATCCCTATTCTGCACCAATACCCCTAAGGTCCGGCAACTTCAACACTACTGTGGCTCAAACACTGTGGTACTAACTCCTCAGTATCAAAACAGAGTCAAAATGAATTTTTTTTATATATATTTAGATTTATTTATATTGCCTGATTAGGTGGGAAAATGCTAAACTGTAGCCTTCTGGATATACTATTTGATAATTTCCAGACATGTCTTATTAATCCTCCCCCGAAATGTAAATGATTATATAAGGCCACATAGACCACGGGATCTAATGGGACCTGGGGCTGAAATTTCGAAACAAAAGTTGATGTAGTCAGTGATTATGATCCTTTTAGAGTCAGACTATTTCCGCACCTGATTTCCATTAAAATATGAAATGTACATATCTTAACATGTTTCTGATTCCCACATCATGACCTCATTATCATATTATTTTCCTATTCTTATTGTTAACTGACCACTAATCTGTTTACTGAGAGTGGAGAGAGCCACCTGTATATGCTTTATCTCTCTATGTTTGACCATTACATAACATTATTGTTATATTTCATTACATCATGTGTGCAGCTGTGGTTGATCTTGTAACTCCGGTTTTAAAGGAAGTTGAATACTCACTGACTTTCTCATCAGTGGAGTGAGTGGAGACCTGCACTACCCTCTGCCGGCTTTGTCGCCCTCTGGTGGCGTCTGACCCGCGGGAGGAGAGGGCGCAGGTCCGGTTGTTATGGTGAAGCATTTCCCCTGAGGGCTGGCTAGAGCAGGAGCTGGGGACAGCGGCTGATTCAGTTTCACAGTCGCAGACCAGCACGGGAACCACTACGAGCTGTTAACTCAACAGGTAAGATGTCGCCACGTTATTTGTTTCATTTTTTTTTTATCACTTTACGTCGGTATTGTACAGCTTTGCTCGGCTTAACTCGGCTTGTATCGGTTAAACCGAGTTGCCGTTAAAGCGACGTAACGTTTAATTCACTTAAAGCGCGACGAAAGAAAGCTAACCTGAGGCTAAGGTAACGTTAGCACGATCAAAGGTAGCCGACTTTCTCGCTGTTCGGCGTGTGTTAGTATCATTTATCATTAATATCATAGGATAAACTCCCCGCTATCAACTTTATCCACTCCCGGGTGGATGAATGAAGCCAGGTAGCTTAAATGAACTGCTTACGCTACCTGTCAGACTAGCCACCTGTTGAGCCTGTCTGCGGACCGCTAGGTAGGTTAGCTAATCTGCTGCTCACTGTTAATCCTCCGCAGTGTGGGGACAAGAGCAAACACTTGTGTTTTCAAAGCGTATTAAAGCCGTTCACAGTGACTGCACCAAGCTGTTACAGAAAGAAATGGTAGTTAACACTTAGGTTGACCTTTAGGCTTAATATATTGCAGCTTAGAGATGGGGCATCAAGTTTAAAATCATACTGTCAGTAGTCCATAGGCTGACATAAATCTACTATTATGACACTTTTATGCCACAGGCTGCAGCTCATAGTTCAGTGTCAAATAGGTTCAGTATCATAGCCTTGATTTATGTTGTACTGTGGTTTATATAAACAGTAAAGATGAATAAAACAAACACCTACATTTCATGCTCTTCATGTTCCTGTGCAAACCCTCCGGTATCTTCTATAGAGCTGAAATAGTTATTCAGTTAATCAATAATGCTTTGACAGAAGTCGATTTAGTCAAACACTCGCTGGTTTACCGTATATGATCAGTTAATTGCTTGAACAAGTAAATAATTTGCATGTACTGATGAGGAAAAAGACAAGTTGTGTTTGTTTCTAGGTAAAAATATTGTTTGTCTTTGTGTCTGTTTTCCCTGATGATCACTGGAGGATATATTTTAGTTTACTTTACATTATTGACTTATTAACATAAGCTCACAAGTCATCTCTTCTTGTCAAAGCCAGCCTTGCTGGTCTTGCTCACACGTACTGCCGTGTGCGGTCAAAGTACTTTCTTTCTCAGAAGCATTTTCTTGTGTATGTATAGTCAAATATTTGCAGGTTTCACAATATAGGCCAAGATTAGTTTGTAGGCTCCTTGATATGCACCGTGACCGCAGACACACAGCGTTGCGTGCTATCAAAGATCTGTCAGGAAATCATAAAAAGGTGAGATTGCGTCTCAGCTCTGCACTTTAATGGACTATGATCTTGCAAGGGTGGTCACAATGACTGAATTTAGATCCAATTTGAGCATCTGTCATGGCGGGAACAGCAGGTTATCTACACTGAACAAGCACTTTATTGCATACTGCAGAAGGACAAGGACATGAGGTAATCATAAAAAAAGTTTTCCTGTCAAACTAACATTGTTTTCTTCATGATAAGATAATTCTAACATGTGTAATGACTCAAACAGCTCCTTAAAGGTTGAGCTGTATTTGCTAAAGTTTGGCTCGCTGTTACATTCCTTCTCTTTGGGGTAAACTCCCCCTCGTTTTTCTCTGTTTTTTCCTTACGGAGGCGTCACGGGTGTATGTTTAAGTGTAAAAGGTTCTGTAGGCGTATGTCATGTACATCATCTCAAACTGTAGGCACCATTTAATGATCCTCTATCCCAATTTTCTGCGTCCTGCATGATATGACCCTACTTCCTGCTTAGGAGCAGTCAGAGGAGTTAACGTAGGCTAGTCTTTCTGTCTCCTCCCCATCCTTCCTCCTCCTCCTCCTCATGTTCTCTTCTATCGCCTTCACATTCTTTCCTCCACATCCTCTCGCCCTCTCATTTCATATCCTGTCGTCTCTTTTGCCTGTTTGACTATAAATCTCCAAATCTGGTTGATATTTCTAAATTGCCCTCCATCACACAAACACGCTCTTTCTGTTTTTCCCATGGCCTCCTGCTCTCTCTCTCTCTCTCTCTCTCTCTCTCCTACTCTTGCTTCTCAGAGTTGCATTGCTGAGATTGCTGAGTGATTATGTGGAGCAAACCATGACACATGACAGGACTTAATGTGCCCACTCCCGCTCTCTTTTGCAGGACATTCTCACTCGGGGCTAAAGTGCAGATTATTTCCTCGATTTATTAATAGTTTGTTCTGCCCATCGCAGTTTCCCTGGAGCCCAAGGCGTCATCTTTAAACGTCTCGTTTTATCTTACCAACAACTTACCGACAGACAAAAGTCGCACATTAACAGAAAACAACAACCACTGCTGAATATTCGACAGGCAGTTTAGGTAACTTGGCACCGGTTCCAGATAGCAGGAGGGATCGTTCCCGAATCATCAAGCTGCATTGACTCAGCATTGTTTGTTTCAATGAACGGGAAGGTCCTGCAGGTCACATCAAACAAACACAACAGCTGAGCGATGTCATTTCATGATGAAGCGCACAGCGCTGTTTGCCTGTTTCCAGCGTAGACAGATTCATCTGTTGTGTTCTTGCAGATTCAGTCACAAGCTTGTACACTTAGGTACCACCCACTTGATGAATGTATGTGCTTCACTTCACTGTGTGTGTGTGTAAATATTCATAGTGGTCTATTCATTGCAGCTGTTAAATGAAAGTTTATGTTGTAGACAGCCCTTCCTGTTAGGTCATTAGGTGGAAAAAGTCAGGAGGTGTACAAATGTCCGATTGATGCAGGGACAGTTTTCCGAGTGCACAAAATGTTTCGTCGCGTTTCCGTGTTTTCTGTGTGCTGTGCTGCCATGCCGAGGTTTGGACAATATTGGTGATCTCACCTCGTCTTTCCCCCGTCTGTCTGTCTGGGCTCTGCCTGACTCAGAGAATCACAAGGCTCTTACACAGTCTAGCCACCAACAAATTCCCCATTTGTGCAGGAACTTAGGTTAAAAGGGACAGAACATGAAGAAACATGCTAGTTCAGATCACCACATCCTCCTACAGCAGACTGTAAGGTCTCATTCGGTGTGTTACGGCACACACTGTTGACAAGACGAATGAGGTAAGATTGCAGAAAAATGCATATTCCTTTTTTTCCCCTTCGTGATTGAATTAATTTCACTCAAAGTAACCATCTGTTATCTTTGCATATGGGCATCTAGATACGTGTGGTAGGTCAGTGAGCTTGGACATATTGTTGCTGTAGAAATGACATTTTTGTCTCATGTGTGTTAGATTTCTCCCCTTGTATTTGAACATTTAGAGCAAAACTAGCTGATTTTAAGATGACTTTGTGTTGTCGATCATGCTAAATGTGCCCAGGGATGCAGTCCAGTGCTCCACTGAGAGCTGTTCATCTTTCACTCTTGCTACTAGTTCGTTGCTGGCGAGTGAGGTCCAGTAGGCTGATTAGTACCAGACAGCAGGCTGAGACTGACTGAGCTGCAGGTCCAAAACAGAAACCTCCTGCTAAGAGGATCTTGTTGAAGTTGTTCAGCACACCCTGGCTTTCACTTTGTTTAGTTGCGTCCAAATGATGGCCCTCAACTACACCATCCAGGAGGCTACTCTCAGGCTCTTAAGAATATACTGGACTGAAAGGGTATGGTTAAGAGAGAGTAAAATTTAAAATAAGAACACATGCAAACTCTTGTGTTAAGTATTGGTTTACACAGAGGAGTGCACGCGTACAAGGCTCCTGTGCACAGAAGGAGTATGCAACAACAAACTCACAGCATGCCTTCATGTGATTGTCAGCTCATCTGCATCAACCCCGGCTTCTATTTTAATATATTTACATAATGAATGTGTTTGAGTAGCTGACTAGTCATCTTTAATGGTCATTTAATAATAGGACATACATGAGTCTGTGCTGTGGAACTTCCTCAGTCCAGTTTTAAAATATCCTGACCGGGGCGCATCAGTGCGACTGACACGTCTTGAACAATTTCTCACGTACGCTTAGATTGTTAAATGTTGAATTTACAAGGATGTTGTCGTCCTGTAATGTGTTCTTTATACACACAGCTGATAGGATTTAGAAATGTTTGAAACTTTGATACAAATTAAGGTAATATTGTGTACTTGCTTGGCGGTGAAAATCCTGTGTTGCAGCCAGTCATATCTGAAACTATGTGGAAGTAATGAGTCTTGTTGTCCTGTTTCAGACGTGTACAGCGTGTGAAAACAGAGCTGGTGTACTTCCAGTGACTTCCAGATAATATTTCTAAGCCTGGATTGTAGGATTGAATCCAAACAACAAATGAGTGTGTTTATTTGGACCTCTTCGTAGGACAAGATGTGTTTTTCATGTTTGGTGGCGAGACTAAACATACTGTCTGAGCCTCTGCCTCAGCTCCATTCCCCCGACACCCTGCACTGATTGGCTTTGGTCAAGATTTGAGTTGTCTGGCTCACTCTGCCAAGACAGCTAATCAGTGCCCTGTGTGTGTGTGTGTGTGTGTGTGTGTGTGTGTGTGTGTGTGTGTGTGTGTGTGTGCACGCGCGTGCATGGGTGTGTGTTTGTGCATGTAAATGTTGCATGTGTATATGTGTCAGAGTTAGCCTAGTGTTCATGTCTCATAACAGCTTTTATCCCTTTATGTTGTGTAATGAGTAAACCTTATTGCTATTGCTACTCACCTGAACAAAGGCCCATCAGATAATTTTTATGGACCCATCACTCATCTGTTGTACCAACATATCAACAAGTTGAATCTACCTTAGCTTGATAATACAGCCTGTATATTGTGGTCCATGAAGAAGCCACTGGAAAGCCAAAAAAGCATTAAGAATCTATTTCAATCCACATTCGAAATATTGTCGTTTAAGTTTTTGTGAACTTTCCTGATATTGGGTTTTAATTTGATGTGGTTATGCTTGAACATTTATTACTTAATTAATTCTGTGTTTCACTTATTAAACAGAAAAATACGATCAGACACCTTCTGAATTCAAGTTTCTCTCTATTACTGAGCTAAGGTTAGCTTAATTGCCTTTGTTAGTCTTTCTGCTGTTCCAATAATCCCCAACTCTGGTTTGGTCGATATAAATCCTCAATTCACAGAGTTAAATGTGGAAATATTCTGGTCAAATAGCTATTTTTGTCAAAGGAGACTGGTCTGAAGTTGGCACTGCTTCAGCTTCCTTCAGAAAGGGCTGTCTGATTGAAGCAGGTTTTTTAATAGTTATGTTAGTTAGTTAATTATTTTCTCTCAGATTCTTGTGGATGTGTAATGAGATGCTCAACTTTGATATTATATTTGCATTTTTACTATTTCAAGCCACATTTCCAGAGGCAGAGTTCTTGGTGAGTTTTTTCGTCAGTCAAGTGAAAATTGAGAGGGATTAGACAATATTTGACAGACAGAAAAGGTCTGTGTAGGTTGTTGCTGTCCTTTTAAAACATCCTGTGACCGTCAACATGAGCTAGAAATGAGTTTACATGTAAATAAAACGATCAAAGCTTCTCCTCATTTTCTTGTTTTAAAGAAATACTAAGTCCAACATAACACAGAAGTATTAACATTGCTTAAAAACTGTATAATAACTTTCACCTTCACAGAGAGCCGTGGATTAGCTCGGTGTCTGTATGTCGATGCAACACATTGTGACCCTGCACTCACAGCTAAGTTTACAGTGTGTAAGAGGCTCAGCACTGTCAGGTCATGCAGTCAGGTAAGGCTGAGTGTTCTGGGTGAGGGTGGAAACGTATTAAACCGGTTTTATTGTCATGATAACATGATCTGAGATTGCCGCTAAAAGCAAACTGAAGTTCAAACAGAACCCATTTCTGCACAGTGCAAGGTTATAATTAATGATCAATCAATGTCACATATTCAAATCAAGGCACACTATGTCAGTGCAATCAAACTAGAGGTCCATGCTTAAGATTCCTGTCCCTGAAACATGCACTGTCATCAGATTGAAGCTGAATGAATATTTAACACTGCTTGTTTGTTAAAGCCTATTCAGCAAAGTTGTGAAATGTTAATGGACTCTGGTCAAACAATATAAACATTTATTGAAGCTTTTGATTTGCACAATTCAGCAAAAGTGCAGAGCTACAGATGGATTGAGTTGCTGGAGTATAACATGCAGATGAGGCCAATCTGTGTTTTTCTTGTTTATGTCTCGGCCTATTTGGAAGACAATTTTTCACCACTGCATTTGACGTCTATTCAAACACATTTTTACTTTACTAAGAAAGGCTAATGAGCAATAGTGAGCAATAGTGAGCAATAACAAAACATGAATCAATTCAGCCCTACAAGAATGAATTCTTTAGAAATGAGTTTTAAGATTTGGATCTCTATTCCACTGATCTTTCAGATCGTGTCTGGCATTATCCCACTAATACAGCTGTTAAGTTCCTGCAGGGATTTTCCATATTTCTCTAAATCTTTCTCCCTTTAAAGCCCCTTAAAATACCTTAAAACATGTTTTATTTGTTAACTGGTTGAAAAGGCAGGTTATGTTGCTAACTCTTTCATGTTGACCTTTTAACATGAAAATGGACTTTGGATGCTGTGGATTTTTTTTCCCATAAGAGGAAGACAGGTTGAAGAAAGTTGTATTATAAATGAACCTAACATTCTCGATCACGTGCCCTCCAAGTCCATGTTTGTGTGTGTATTGTTTGAATGAGTGATCCGTGTAGTGGCCTGCCTGCCTATGGTCGAGAGCTAAGCTCTTACCTCAGTCTGAGGAAATCCTTACATTGTCGCTTGTGACAAAGGGTGAGAGGTTAGGTATCCTAAAAATAGAAGGAAGGAACAAATGACAAATGACTGCTTATCCTGAAAGCAAGAACTATTTAGATTTTAGTTGGTCAGGTAAGAGATGTCACAGAAACTGACTGGTAGATATTTATATCTACAAACTAGAGTGTATAGAGTGTCATATGTTACTACCTATAAAGACCCTTTTAGGCTATTAGTTATAGAAAGAAGAAGATGTTTGGGGGTTGCAGGATTGTGAAAAATCCGTTTACCTGATGTTTATCCTCCTGAAGCGGGACACTTGATAGAACACTGTAATTGACAACTCGCCTTCTGGTAAAGCCTGCAGAGTAACTGGACTAAAATCCAATTTATTAACAACATATTAACACTTCTTTCTCCAGATAATCACAAAACATTTATTAACTTAACATTATTACCAAACAGATAAAATAAACACCAGCCAGGGGTCTTTTTTCACAACCAGGCAACCCAAAATATCTTATCTATAAATATTTATCTATAAACCATTAATAAATGATTGGTCATAGTAAAGTCATTAGTTTACTTGTAAACGGTTTATGTGGTATTTTACTGTCTTGCTACCTTGTTTGTATTACCTGTCCAATTATCAATGTGCCAAACATTGAATTTATTCCATCTTATTAAACTTGGATCCTAGTTGATAGAAGCTGGTAGATGTGTCTATAAACCTTGAATTAGCTAATTTCCATAACAAGTTAACTAATTTTTTTAGATTTTTTAAATTCATGTCAAATTTACAAATCTAAAAATGAAGCATAAATGTCCACTCAAAATGTTTTGTTAAGAAAGAATCTCGGGGAAAGCTCATTAAATGTATTTTTGACAGCAATTTTAAAGCTTTGAACCTGTTGCTGTCGCCTCTGTTGAGATAAAAACTAAAGAGGAAGCCTGTAACTGCAGCCTGTTTATTAAGAATCACCCTGCGTTTATAGAGCGCAGTGGTCCACCCACCTCCCACTTTTTCTGGTAGCTGGCTGCTTGCTGCAGTAGTTCTGTGGCCCAGGACGACTGTCTTGTCAGTCACTCTCTCTATCTCACTGAGTGCCTCTAGTTGACCTTCCTCTCAGCGCTCACTGGCCCGGGCCTAAATAATAAATGAGTAGCCTGGAAAGAGCTGAGCGTATGTGTGTGTGAGCCACGTAACTCACCTGGGAAGTTAACGAAAGGTAATGAGAGCGATCTCGTTGACCGAGGTTGCCAGGCTTAGTACTTGCATTGAAACATGTCTCATACAACTATTTAACCAGTTTTCTGCATCTCACCTGTCTCAGTCTTGGCCTGTGTGTGCAATGGCGGCGCAGTGTGTGTCGGGCTGCAGAGTGTGTCAATCATTAATGAAAAGCGTCCCACCGTCTCAGGTTTCCTTCGGGAGAGGAGTGGGAGCGGAGGGAGTAGGGGGAAAGAGCTCAGGGGTTAAAGATAACAGGATTAGGAGAGTAGTGTGCGTACATTATACTGTAACACAGCACTCACATTTTCTCTCCCTCCTTTTTTTACTCTCCTCTCTCTCCACGCCTACAGTTGCAGACGAGTTATTGAAACCTTCCTATCCAGCGTTCTTCTGCTGAAGACCAAAGGCCAAAAAGTGCACCAACAACAACAACAACGACAAGTTGACTTTGGAATAGTCTCCAGTCACCATCAAGGGATATTTGAATCCTCTCTGCATGAACTAAAGTAGGCCTTGTGTGAATCCTGCATATGCCCCTTTTTCTTGTCATTGCTTAAACCTCCCAGTTCCTCCTACCTTGTGCATTTGTTGTTCACTGCCACCAAATTTTCACTATGGATTCTCAAAGACTCACCCCTCTGCTGGATCCAGGCCTTGGACATATTCACCACCACTTTGGATTAGTAGCTCGCACCTGGGGAGTAGTTTGACTTTGCCTTTCTAGCATCTTTTCTCTCTGTGTCTCTCTTTGGATCATTGGCCAAGTTACCCACAGTTGATATGGATGGGAGGACTGACAGTTGCTTACAATCCACAGCTTGGATGATTATGTTTTGGACACGCCTTTCTTCCATGGCATGATAAGAGTTATCATCTGAACAATGGGAAAGAGACATTGTAAGTATTCTACATTTTGCTTACTTCTGAAATCATGGAGATATCTGCCACCTGATCGTACAACATAAGTTGTTTTGTTTCGTCATCTTTGGACATTTTTGCTGCTTGTTTTTCTTTGTGGAAAGATATTTTTACAGACAAACTGCTGCATCTTTTTGAGCTCTACCACAGGCCCTAACGTAGGCCGCTTTGGCCTTACAAGGGCCTTTAAGTGGTACAAGGGAGGTGCATGGTAAATTTTCAAACTTTTATATTTAATATCCCCGTGGACTTGAAGAAAAGCGAAAAAAAACTGGAATAGAGAAGCGGAAGCCCCCCCGTGACAGTTCCTAGTGTTGTGCTGGCATGGCAGCAGATCACGGGGAGCTACTGGCTGAGATGGCCACAGTCGGGCGTCTGAGTGCCACCGAACGGCTGAAGCATGCCCAGAAGCGTCGGGCTCAGCAGCTGAAGTCATGGGCGCAGATGGAGAAGGATGCCGCACGAGGGTCGAGGGCCAAAGCAGATAAGAAGAAGCCGCGCACCACCAAAATTAAATTCCCCAACGCCGTCAAGCTGCTCGATGCAGCTGCACGCAATGACCTGGAAGAGGGTTGGTAGAAACACACACACACACACACACACACAGAAAAATCATGTTATAGCAGCTTAAATTCTCAGTATATTACAACTCATTATACGTCTATACAAGATGAACACATTCAAAATCCCATAACACATAGGCTCTAAAAGTCAGGGGATACAATGACCTCTTCATTTAGCTTCTTTGTGTTGTATTGACTTGCTATTGGTCGTTCCTGGGACATAAGGTCTTATCATCCGGTGGCTGGAAAACACCTGATTCAAAGGTGATTGATGCATAATTTATCTTGATACGTCACAGTTTATTGTAGCGGTCAAGGCATTTTGTTTTCAATGCCGTTACTGTCAGGTGCAGGATCAAGGCTAATAATAGCGGCAAGTCTTTTCACTTTTAAGACGCACACATGCACAATGGGTGTCATTTACCATATCTATTTAGGGCAGATAGATATGTGCCAAATGTTGTAATGGTTATGTGAAAAGTCTGCCCGGGTGGTCAATCATAATGCTGTGTGTGCTTCTTCTAGTGAGGGAGCTGCTAAACAGTGGCGTCAGCCCAGATCTGGTCAACGAGGATGGACTGACAGCCCTACATCAGGTACACACACACACACATCTCGTTGTGGGAGTCAACAGTGCGGTGACAAAGACCAGCCAAACTAGTGATACGGTGACAGGGAGTCAATCCCCAGTAAACATACACAGGTACCCCCCCACTTCCACGTGTTCGGCAGCTTGCACAAGCGCATCCTTCTAACAGAAGGGATGAGGTTACCTACACCGTGTTACACCAACGCTTTGTGACCGCCCTTAATGAGGCAGGTCACCTTTTGTGCAGCGTGTGTGTTTATGCTGTGTGCGGTCACAGCTCTCAGCTCACTAAATACTGTTTGTCTTTATTTTGTCCGAACCGTAACTTATCTTAAGTCAGTTTACATGAACACACTGATTCATTCCCTCCGTTTTAGTTTGAGGGTGAGTGTTTTGAGGAGTGAAGGCTTACAGTTCTAGTCAGATTTAGAAGAAACCATCATAAGATTAAGCATCATATGCTACGTACACATCTTTACAATTCAGATGGGTTCTTTTCTCCCTTCCTGTTTTGCTCTATGGGTCATAACATGCTACTATAAATCCATGAGAGAGGTATTTGTGAGCACAGAGAACTCTTTATAGAAGCAGTTGACTCTGCTCTTCCCCTTGGAAAACCTGGTGTTTACACAGCGGAGGGCTGGGCCCTGCATTCAAATGTTTTCTATGACATGAGCCCATGTATTAGTTGCCATAAATAATCCTGTATATATTTATCCATTTCTCTTCCATTTCTATGCCTGTTTGGTGTTTGTATTCTGTTTCGTGTGTATATTTATTCCATACATGTCCACATCTGCCCCCATCAGTGCTGCATTGATGACTTTGTGGAGATAGTGCAGTGCCTGTTGGATGCTGGTGCCTGTGTGAACGCTTGTGACAGTGAGCTGTGGACGCCGCTGCATGCTGCTGCCACCTGTGGACACACTGGACTGGTGCAGCTCCTCATTCAGTCGTGAGTTTCCTCATCAGTTTCCTAATTTTTCTCTGATCCAGCCCCACATTTATGAATCTTTTCTGCTATAGACTTATACATAACAGTAAAAAAAATTGTCCTTACATTCAGACAGAATGGCTATTATTATCTAGACCAAAGTATACTGAGAGCCTGAGAGTATCTACTTTACATAAACAATGCAAATAAGGCTGCAGCTTGACTGTCAAAACATTTTGCAAGTGTGTGAATATTCTGGAGTGGTTGAGTACATCAGGGTGTGTCACTGTGCAGTATACTAATCAAGTTATCTTTGCATATGTGTGTGTGTGTGTGTGTGTGCGCGCGCTTCTAGTGGGGCTGACCTACTGGCTGTCAATGCAGATGGCAACATGCCCTATGACCTCTGTGAGGATGAGGCCACACTCGAGCTGCTGGAGATTGTTATGGCTGAACAGGGTCAGTAAGCGAGAGTCAAATCAAACCTGTTGTTGAACTGTCAGAAATTCTTGTAGATTCTTTTAATAGTATTTCTTTGAAAGTAATTTAGTCTTTCTCTCAGAGCTCCAAGCAATGCTTAAGAGGTCACAGAGGAAAAAAGTTGCATGAAGGGAAAATGTCACTATGTGCTAACTGGTGTCATTGCTTCTGTCCCTGTGTGTGTGTGTGTGTGTAGGGATAACTCAGGACCGTATAGATCAATGCCGTGGGGCTAAAGAGGCAGCCATGCTGGCTGATGTTCAGGCTCTGGTCCAGAGGGAAGCAGACTTAAACGCTCAGGACAATAACGGAGCAACACTGGTGAGACAGAGGAGGATTTTGAGGACGCAGTTCATTTTTCTTTGAGAAAAGTTAAATCTGGGGCACCCGGACTTGGTTGTAGTCCTATTTGAATAACTCAAGAAATTCATAAAACTCTACAAGGTCAGGACAGGAGTATCTGAACTCTGTGTTTGGAAAGTTTGGAAACTATACTACATTAAAACCATTTTGAAGTGCCTCCCTGGGTCAACACTTTAACAAACAATGTTGAACATCTCTCCCAGCTCCATATAGCGGCCGCTAACGGCTACATGTCTGTGGCGGAACTGTTGGTCGACCACAGGGCTCAGTTGGAGGTGAAGGACGCTGATGGCTGGACGCCGCTACACGCCGCCTCCTGCTGGGGACAAGTAAGTGCTCCATACAAACAAAAACACACATACATTCCACTTTTCTTAAATGACTGGTCAATATTGTTTGTGTTTATTCAATAGATCCAGATGGTGGAACTGTTGGTTGCCCATGGAGCCAGTTTAAACACAAAGTCTGTCCTGGAGGAGACACCTCTGGGTAAAACCAAAAACTATTTTTAGTCCTGAGAAATGAGGTCTGAAAATAATCTAAACGACTGTACCTTTCACCTTTAATGATGTAACACTGATTCCCTGCGTCAAGGGTAATAAGGGCTTCTGTTAGAAGAGGAACTAATTAAATGCTCTTAATTAAAGCTTTCTTATTGGCATCTTTCATTTCATACCTTCTGGTGCCTAAACCTGCTGCTGCTGCCTTTTCAGATGTGTGTATGGATGAAGAGGTCAGAGCCAAACTGATGGACCTGAAGCACAAACACGATGCCATCATGAAGAGCCAGGACCGGCAGAAGGGCACCCTGCAAAGACGAGCCTCGAGTACTGGCAGTAGAGGGTGAGAGGGGGCATTAGAGCAGAATGAAGAGGGCTCAAGTGGTGAAAAAAGGTTGGAGTTGTTAAGTGCTTTAATGTACACTTTCTCTTGTTTGTTTATACAGTAAGGTGGTACGGCGTGTCAGTGTGAACGAGCGCTCCAGTTTGTACCGGCGGGAGCACCACAAAGAAGCCATGGTGTGGCAGGAGCGTGGTCGTCAGCCTGAGACACAGGACGACGACGAGGACAGACAAACGAACAATGAGCTGGACCAGCATGCCAACATGGTGAGTGAGCTCAGAATTGTGTCTTGTTATTACTATTTCTGTTTTTTGTCACATATTCAAAGACTTGAAGCCAATTAAATGTGTTCTTTAATTTAGGTCAGTGGTGGTGGAGCCACGTCACGTTTAGAGGAGCTGGAGGCTGCCGACAGGAAAATTATGCCAAGCCTAGGTAATGGAGGGACCTCTGTTTCTCTGGCCTCCTCTGTACCTGGAGAGCTATGGAGTGGTGGAGGTATAATGGAGCGCAGTGCCTCCTATCAGCTCAGCCCCGCATCTGAAGCCGGGTTAGGGTCTGAGTCTGCAGAAGGCGGGGGGGCAGACAATATGACTCTGGAGAAGTCGCACCAGACCTTGGCTGACCTGAAACGCCAGCGAGCAGCTGCCAAGCTCAATAAGTACCCAGCACCCGCACCTCCCCTGCCCCCTCCAGTAGAGGAGGAGCCTTCTGTTGCTGCGACAACCACTCAGACACAGCCAGACCTCCAAATGACCCCCAACGCAGTTGAGATGGCCTCCTCAAGCCAGGTGTACTTCACCCCAGCCAGCGGAGATCCTCCGCTACTCAAACTCCGAGCCCCTGAGGAGGACCAGTCTAACAACAAGGAGCCGTGCTGTGGACTCATGTAGACAGCCTGACAAACATACACACACATACTGCCTACAGAGTAGAGAAGCTGGGCATGTTACACTCCAAAGTGGCAAAAACCTTTTAAAACAGACATTGAAATTATTGAAGAATGTAAATTAAGGCCACATGCCAATGAGGGTTTGATCTACACCACATTTCTATTTAACCCTTTTCTAATCAACACGATACACACTTTACTCTAAAGGTCCTAACATTCCCTACTGCTCCCTCTGCAGAGGCTGCACATCAGGTTTCCATTAGACTCAGAGGAGAGCTACAGATTCCAGTGTTGCAATCACAAGCAAATATTTACTTAACTCAGTCTTTGTTCATTACTTTACTCATCTTTTCTTACACTGCTCAACTACCGTACATTGACATTTCATTAAAAAGCCTTAGAATCACGTAAAGGTTGAATTAGCCATGTGAAGCTGAATGAAATTAAACTGAGAGCTCTAGATGATTTCTGTAAAATGAAGAATGAGGTTCTGTTGCTATGAGTGAGTACTGAGTGCTATGAAGGGTACGTGATCAATGTTTGCATAGATTAACATTATAGCAGAGTTTTTTTGTGGTTGGGAGATTGCTTGGTCATGGTAATTTCAGTATAGCTATTCTGAATTCACATTTACACAAAGGTGTAAACAAGGACTGTTTCCTTGCTTGATTTTTTTTTTTTTTTTCTTGGACTGAAATTTTTCTTTTGTAATGTTTCCAGCACACAGAAAGCTGCCTACGTTTCAATATTTGTAATGTTGCAATTTGTAAATTAAGTGTTTGTCTCTCAAAGAATGTGAGCTAATCTATATTTATATCAATGCATAATTTACTCAGCCCATCTTTATCACTTCTAGATTTTCTATTTTTCTGTCAGTATTTCTATTTTTCTACCCTCTGAATGGAATCACATTATTTATTCTTTCTGACACTGAATATGGCTTATGGTACAGTTCTTGTACCATTTTTTTTTTTTAAAGATGAAAGTGTGAAGGCAAGATATTTATCAAAGAGATGATATATAGTTTTATTGTCAAACCAAGTAAACTTGTCATGATTATTTGTCAAAGGTTGGTGCCTTCTTTAGGTTGCAGATTTGATTATAGGTTTGCAATGCTTGCACAAAGTCCCACATGTCAGTTTGGTGAGCAGTGGGATTAAATGATCTATGACATGGACTCCAACTTGATGTGCTGTCAATGCACTCTAATTTCTGTATTACATTTC
Organism: Sciaenops ocellatus; assembly: GCA_033000465.1. Classification (NCBI taxonomy): domain Eukaryota; kingdom Metazoa; phylum Chordata; class Actinopteri; family Sciaenidae; genus Sciaenops; species Sciaenops ocellatus. The sequence continues at coordinate 15,618,777 of CP136869.1, forward strand.
AGTTTTGTTAGTGATTTTTACTGAGCCCTGTTAAGAAAAACAAAACATAAAAACAGAATGTTTTCACAAATGATTTTTTTGTATTTCTTTTTAATGCATGTGATCTTATTTCATGATCCTGGGTTTTATGCCAGTTTGTGTCTGTGGCTATTGGTTAAAGAGAGTGAATCAGGTCACTTTGCAATTTTTGGGGGGCTTTTTATACAGCAAGTTTATGTTGGAAGCCAGTTTTTCGGTCCTCATAGTTAGAAGAGACAAGATACTGGCCTTATTCATGACGTTGAGGCTGTCTCCCTCTTGTGGTATAATTGAGCACTTGCACATTTTATACACATCCCCCAATGGATTAGCTCTTCCTGTTACATCACCATGCTGCCACTCACTTTCAGCACATCTCAGATGTCACAGCCAGTTCTTATCCATCTGCCAAGGCAGCACATGACACACATTAAACACTCCAGTACACTCTAGCTGTAAAATAATTACTGTATGAGCCCTTGTTTTAGGGTGTTCTAGCATTACAAGTTGCAACCTTTTCTTTGAAAACTTGTTTTAGTGGTTTTTCTTTGAAATGCACTAAACAGGATTTAAGCTCTACCCTGTACATGTACATGCATGAACCCACGGATTTGAATACTGTCCTTTTCATGTTCGTGGCCTTAGTAACAGCTGTGCATGGGTGTGTTTAAAAATGGAACCTGTTTATGTCTAGACCTGTTTTGACTGCGAGCCAAGGCTCCCAAGCTACTAAGATTGACCCCGTAAATCTTTAAATCCTCATATTTTAGTCATTAGAGGAGTAATATATATTAATTTATGTTGATGTGTCTTTTAAAATTAGGTGTAGGCTAAATGGAACACACTGTGTCGTGTGTTACAGCCAAAATATAAAATGCATGACACATACAAGTCACTGGGGCATCACATGCTTGTACGTGAACCGTTTTAGTTTGGGATATCAAATGTCTTTCCCCAGCCCTGTCCAATACATCTGGGGGGGTTTCCTCTGTCTTAAACCCTGTCCTTCTCACACGCTAACAGACTGTGCTAATTCTGTGGCTGTCTTTCTCTTTGCCAAACTAAAGACAGGCAAAGCAAGACTTTGCATATCAGCTTCTTCCCTTCTATGAAATCCTGCCCTCTCCAATCTTAACTCTGGATTTTCTAGAGCAATACAACTCCTGGATGCATTCACGATTGAATATCCTTGTAAGGGCAGGCTGGCGTAATGTCATCTTACACCAACTCTGCGTCACAATATGTTCTGACTGGAAGTAATCTTAACCATGTAACAGGTTAGAAAAAAACAGAGAAGGCTTGTGATCAACTGCTGATCTCTGACTGCTCCACACCTTCATGCCGTAACTGTTTCTCAGTCTGTTTCCTGAACCCCAACCAGTCATCTCTGCAACCATTAACCCCGACCACAAAGTGTAGTTCTGCAGAAAACACTATGGGGAAACAGACTTAGCCACAAGATTTGCATTGTAACAGGTGTGGTCTATAGTTAAGACCGCTTTGTCAACATAATTATATTAACAATGTAGTGGAAATTAAGAGAATTTGCATTAACCTTCACACTCCAAGGGTCTCAAAAATCTCATTGTTCATACTGCAAACCACATGACAGATTAAAGGCTCCCTGACAAAATAACATGTACGCCTCAATTCCTTGCAACATATCACAGCCAAGCAGTGCTGTAGGAGATTAAACTACCACACAAGTTCAATTTCGCTCCACCCTGATTAGCTTTAGTGTTAAAGAGTTGCTTACCACAGAAACATGTCAAACCTGTCCCAGGATAAAAAGCTGCTGTTGGACCCAGATAACATATTACTATGATGATATCATTAAAGGTACAGTGTGTAAGATTTGGGGCCTCTATTTCAGAATAAGGCAAACATGGAATATAATATTCATAACTATGTTTTCATGCATGTATAATCACCTGAAAATAAGAATCTTTTTATGTTTGTTACTTAAAAAGTATCCTTTTATATCTACAGTGGGAGAGGGTCCCCTTTCATGGAGGCCGCCATCTTGAAACACCTTATTTATACAGTAGTCCAGAACAGACAAACTAAATACTGACTCTAAACAGAGTCCTTAAAGTGTTGTTTCTCCTTTACACTAGGAAGGTGAGGGTGATGTGAGGAGATTGCAATGCAGTGATTTGACCACTAAATGCAACTAAATTCTACACACTGGACCTTTAATTAAAAGTTGCTCTCATCAATATTTTCATAGTAGTAAACGGCCGATATTTTCACGTCACAGCAGGAAAAGCACAAGCGTAAATGATAAAATGAATGATTCCATTTAGCTGCTTCAGTTTCAGGGTCCTGGTATTGTGCCTGCTGGCTAACTGTCACACTATCATTGCTTAAGGGGACACTTGACTAGAACAGAACCATCTTTAATGTTGTTATTAATGCCTGACAAGTCAAAATGAGAATGTTTAATGTAAGAGATGTTGCCTGTCACCTAAACCCACAGAAAATTAGCATTTTAGCATCTTTCAGCACAGTGTTTTGGTTTAACAGCCTGCAACATTACTGTTTTGATGAACTCATACCACTCTGCAACTTTTGCTGGCAAAGTTAGCTAAGTTTGCTAAGTTAGTTAAAGTTGGCTGTTGAACACAGTAAAGCCACCCTAACCCTCAGGATGTTGGAGGAGACCAAACCGCTAACTACAATTTCAAGAAATGCTAATGTTTCTCCATGTCTGCTAGGTGTCTTAATGAGTCTCAGAACCATTGGGTTATGATCTAACGATTAAGCTGCATTCATATGTAGATATCTGAGATTAATGAGCAACTAACAAGTTAGCCATAACTCAACTCTGTAAAGTGTTGTGTTCATATCTTGTTACATTGCCCCTGAGTGGTAAAATAATCCATGTTTACTGCTAGAAGTGAATTTTAGAATTAAGCATTGTGTCAGATCATTTAAAAGTTGGTAAAGTTGGTATCACTTGGACATGTTTTTTTGAAGAACTTATAACTTTGAATTACTGCTAATGTTGTCCACTGGATGTGTAAATTGTATTTATAAGTTGTAACCATGTTTTGTATAATAATAATAATAATAATAATAGAATTTCTATAAGTTATATAAAGTTTTGAATGCAGCAATGTTTTCATATTGTTGCATGGGTACTTTTTACTTTAGCAAATGAAATACTTAAAGGACCAGTGCGTAGGATTTAGTGGCATTTAGCGGTGACTTTGCAGATTGCAACCAACTGAATACCCATCACTTCACCCTCCTCTTTCAATTGTGTAGGAGAACGCATAATTAACAACGTGGCCGCTTTATTGACAGGTAAGTGCGGTTACAGATGGCTTATTCGAGCACCCAGGCATTAATCGGCCCACCGATGATCCACGTCTTTGCTGATATTTAGATTAGGAGGCGGAAGAAGCAGTACATCCAACATGGTGATGTCCAGCGCTGCATATTTTCGGCTTCACAATAGCGCTTCAGAAACCTGTGGGTGACGTCACTCAGACTCTGTTCATTCTTTATACTGTCATTGGATACAATATGAGATGATACGAAACAAGATGATAATAAAATATCGTATATCACAAGTCACCCTCTTTGTCTAACTCCTGTCACCAAGTGCACAGGTAAAAATAAGGTGAAACCACAACCACACCCCCTGTGCCAATTACCGGAAGTTATGGTGAGCCAGAAAACCTGTATGACCTAAACAAATAAACAACTCAAACTATATACACACATTTTGGCTCCTACAAAAACATATGAACTTTACATTAAATTTCCATAAATTTCTTCCATAATCCATTACTGGATCATTTTAAATCTTACACACTGGACCTTTAAACTTTAAAACCATTGCTGCACGCGAAGGGCACTTGAGGCAAAGTTTTTCCGACAGCACGTAAAGGCATCAGCGCGTGAAGAAATCCAGCCAACCGCGAGGGAGAGCAGCGAAGGCGTGGCCACGTCATTTGGGAATATGAACAGCGAGAGGCAACTGTCACTCGGAGCGCAGAGGAGCTGGAGGTATAGCGAAAGTTCACCTGGCTCCATTATCCCTGCTGAACTGGTAACAACTGACACGCACAGTAACAGCTATAACTACTTTCTGCTCATTTATAAATCTTTTTTTTTTTTTTTTTTTATCTTTCAGATATCAGTCTACAGTGTGTGACATCGGCGGGAAACGACGACAGAAAAACATGTCCCAGCAGGCAGGGAACGGGGTTCAACCCCGGGGCAAGGTGCTGACTTTGGACAACATGAACCCGAATGTGAAGCGGGTCGACTACGCGGTCCGTGGTCCCATAGTCCAACGGGCGGTGCAGATAGAGAAGGAGCTGAGAGAGGTAAAAGTGTTTGGCTGTAAAGTTTGATAATGCATGAGGGAAAAAGTTAAGATAATAACACAGTAGTGCTGATATGGCACTTATAAGGGAGTTATGAAAAGCTGTTAAATTTGTTGAAATCACATGACACACCACATCTTTTAGTACTGTTTTTAGTCACTAAATACCAAAATTGTGAAATCATATTGTGTATGTGTGGTAGAGCGATGATCTGCTGCAACAGCTGGACTTTGACTTTGACAAAAACACATGTTGGAAAGTCACTCTTTATTAAAACACACCGCAGCTGCACTGATGTTACACACACCATCTACTGTGGGCAGTGAGCAAAACAACCAATAAAAAAAGTTCTTCCCCTGCTGTTTCCTCGGGATACGGTGACAGATTGAAACGAGAGGAAAGAGAAGTAGGTAGCCCAGATGAAAAAGATGCTTGCCTTGGACAGTTTTTGCTGACCGGCTGAGAGTGGCAGCAGAACGGACGGACCTGGACAGTAGGTCAGCTTTTAAAAGTCCATGCATGACAGCTGTTATGTTCTTCTTCTGCACAGCTGTGCATAACAACTCATATTACAATCGTCTGTGGTATCATTGATCCACTGTCCTTTTTCCAAGGCAAGCAGGTTGAGCCGGACTCTCTTAAAAGCTGTAATGCAACCCTCTCTGCAGTTATGTCCTCTTCACAGGACATGTAGCGAGCTGAAGGGGGAAGCTTGTGCTGCTTGAGTACATTTCACTCCTTTCTAGCCTGAGGTGACTACAACGTCCAGAGTGGAGAATGCGTACATCCTAGAGGCTTATTATGTAAGATGAAGCGTGTACTTTCTCTCCTCTTTTGTCTCCCTGGGTTCGCCCACCTCCCTCCTCCCCACAGGGGAGAGAGTTCATTGGACGAAGCTGCAGCTGTGAGGCCCATCAGCGTCAGAGGCCTTTATCTGCAATGAGGTTCACTACAAGCAGCCTCAGTTATGCTAAAAGTGCTCGAATTCTTGGTAGTCCACTTGTTTTTTCGTCTCAATCTTAACGCTCAACGTTGGAGTAACTAGAATCATTTTCTGCAATGCCGCAAATACTTGAGGTCAAATCCTGACTCCAGTAGAGAGAGGGAGAGGGAGAGGGGGTAAATTTAGACACATACATTAGTTCAGACATACAGGACATACTAACAGTGTGTCAGGTCAACAGTAGTTGCTTGTAATAATTGTTTATTGACAAAGTTTTTCCAGAGAAAACAAACCATGAGCTGAAAAAGTTTACGCTCACCTGTCAAACTGCAAGTGAAAACAACAGACTGAAACGTGACATCCAGTCCTGTTCACTGCAGTTGCTCAGTCATCTGCGGGTGTGCTTCCTGTCAGATCTGTGACTGGAACACTTTTAGTGACCGCTCAGCAGATTTTATGCAAGTGTGTGTGTGTGTGTCCGTGTGTTTGTGTATACATGCGCTGGTGTGGTGATGACTCTTATAAATTCTTACCCAGACCAATCTGGCATGACAGCGCCCGCGCTGAAAGCTAATTCAAGCTTTGATCTGAACTGTTGGCAAGTCTGGTGACAATGTGACAATAGAGCAAGGGTTTTATTGAGTTTGTTAAATCACAGGAAGTCTCATATCCACCTGGTGTTTTTACTTTCACCTAGATAAATCACATGCATCAATTAGATCTTCAATTAATCCATTTACAGTTATCCTAGCGTGACTTAACACAAAAGGGATGGTTCAGATTGTGTATCACGTTAAATGAAATGTGCATTCAGGCCAAGCTCTATTAAGCCTCGCAGGGTTTCTTGGCCTGGTTTACTGGTCCAGCCTGTGTAATCAGTGCCTGGTGCTGAGTGAGCAGGAGAACGCAGAGCTGAGCCGAGGGGAACTGACTGGCTCCTCTCTATCCCAGAGAACAGCAGCCTCTTTGTTGCTTGAGCACTAAAAAGGGAAACGCGCTGCATCCAGTTACTTAGATTTAGGACAAGCTCATATGTGACTCAACGCTAACCCAGAAGAGCCTTGTCGGCCTCGCTCCTGTCGCAGTGCAAGGACACAGAAATGATAATATTGACTCAGTCCAACGGAAAGTTCTCCCTGTGCCCTTGGAAGCCACTCGGCTGGTATTTTATCATGTAGAAGATGCTGAATCATGACAACAGAATTATTAGTTTTGATTTTTTATGCTGTCCCATGACATGAAAGACAAAAACAGTGTATTACCACTACACAATTCACTCACATTCCGAATGGGAAATGTTTGGTTGACTCCATGAAATGAGTTTTCAGTCTGTTTGATAACCGCCTTGACTTGTTTGTACTCACCTCAAACACAAAGAGGTTACGTAGGTTAGGTTACAACGGTACTTTTACCTGCTGGCAGACACCAGAAAACAAGTTCCCAATAATGTTTTGCCAAGATTCTGTGGAAGCCAAGGGAATCAGGCACGATTCATAAAACAAATGAACAGAAATAGGCAAGGCTCCAGGCCTGTTTAATGCATTGACTTTGTGCAACTTTGACTTTACTTGAAAAGGGTTTGTAAATCCTGTGTTCTTTGCTGTGTCTATACCTCAAATCCAAATGAAAGGACAGATTTGGATGTGTTTGGATGAGTCAGGCACTATACTTGTGGACTCTACAGTAAGAGAAGCAGCTAACCAGAGGTGGAGCTGTGTAGTAACTCATCCTGTTTTTTCTTTGAACTTTATTGGATATTTTCATGTTTGTGTGACATCAGCATGCGTTAAAATGTCATGGCTATTACTTTAATGATTTTTAAAAGCACAAACCATAAAGCTAAACAATATATATATATTTATATACATATAATATACATATATTTAAACCTTTAATTTGCAGGCCTTGCATGTAAGGGTGAACAGACGACATCTTTTGTCACATTACATCATCTAATAAACAGCCACATGTGCAGCATGTTGCAACCAGCAAACAGACAGGCACCAAATCAGGTCCAATTAGGACCCACAGAGATGAACATGAAGGCTTTGCTGACTTAATGAAGATAAATAGTGAGTTGGTTAAGATGAAATCAGAAAGATTCAAGCTCGTCACGTGATTGGATTAAGCCAGCAATTCTCAACCAGAAACACCCAGAAATAGAGGGGTTTGTTTCTCTGTGAGCACCAGCAGCAGCGTCATCCCTGCCCAGGACAGCGCTTCCTGCTTAAACAAGCTTTAACAAGCTAAAACTCCAGGCTCTCCAGTGCCAGGGTCTTTGTAAAACAAATGGCTCCTAATGAGAGAAGACGCATGTGTGAGATGAATACAAGTGTCTCTGGTTTGATTTACATGCTGAGCCATCACGGTGGTCACAACACGGATGAGTGGGCCACGTGATGTAGTTCTTAATCATCTGTTTGAAGCCTTGCTAATGCAAAGTGTTCCTTATCGTGTTGACCTTTTAAGAAACACAGGTGTTGGAAGATTGTGTGACATTTGTAACCTGAGGTTAGCAATGTAGACCGGCTGTGTAGGAAACATGCATGCAGAATCTTCTCTCTTCTTACCCTTAGGCATATTCTCTGTGCATTATGGGGTGTTTTTTTTTCATTGCTTTGAGAGCATACAGCTCTCATGTTATACATTTGCACTCCAAATGTTAGTCATGATGTGATAACATGCTCATTTTAATGAAAGTTGTCGTCCTTATTGAATGAAGCAAGCAAAAGAAGGATCAGAAAAGGGAACTTTCATGTTTTGGCCATATCTCAACTCTTTGTCTCACTCCTTGTTACGTGTCCAGACACATCCTGTCGTCACGTGAAAGAAAGTCAGAACAGAAAGTCTCCAGTCCTCACCTTTTTTTCCCCCAGTTTCTCATTATTTTCTGCACCTGTTCCTCAAGAGATACTCAACTGCCCAGACTTTTACAGATCCCTGTCTTTACCTTCCCCAGGGAGTCAAGAAACCTTTCACAGAAGTCATCAAGGCTAACATAGGTGACGCCCATGCCATGGGTCAGAAACCAATCACATTTCTCAGACAGGTAAGACTATTTTGTACAGTCCTGCCTTATGTAATTTGAGTGTTTCTGTTGTAATAAGCAGGTATGGCTCTTCATAGTTCCAGAAACTGGACTTACTACATTCACACAGGGTGTTTAAACTGTCTGTTAATGTGAGATGTGGTTTCTGTGCCCGCCTCTCTCAGGTCCTGGCTCTGTGTTCTTACCCTGAACTACTGGAAGACACTAAGTTTCCAGAGGACGCCAAGAAAAGGGCGCGACGTATTCTTGAGGCCTGCGGAGGCCACAGTATAGGTCAGACAACTCCCCCCTCACTCCACCAACCACATGCCACTCATCTCTAGCATCCACCTCCATTTGTCTACTCATTAATAATTTATTTGGACAGTCTGTACACTGTGCTGAATCAAAGCTCATTTTCATGTGTTCAAGGGGCCTACAGTGCCAGCCAGGGCATCGAGTGCATCCGTCAGGATGTGGCACGCTACATAGAGAAGAGAGATGGTGGAATCTCCTCCAACCCTGACAACATCTACCTCTCCACTGGAGCCAGTGATGCCATCGTGGTATGGGTTACACTTTAAAAAAAAAAAATTATCGTCTGCTTTCCAGAAAAGTGCTGACAGACATGTAGGCAAGCACAGGTGACACACATTTGGTATAATGAACCTATAAATCTGTTCTTCATTCAACTTCTGTGAATGATTTACTCAAATGTACTTTGCACATCTGTAACTTTACTCCGCGCACAGATCTTTGTCCCTGTCAATATAGATTTCTCCAGTTTTATGCAACCTAATGAACAGGCTACTGAATAACTTAAGCTAGATAATATCCACGGGTGCCTGCAGTGTTAATCTGTGACATCGTTGGCCCAACATGTAGGTGCGTTTGTTTGCTCTGCTGTTGTAAAGTAGATCTGTTTGTCAGTCTTATATTATTCAACTGCCTGGAGGCCAAATCTACCTCCCTTTTTAAATACTGTAAATGCTTTTCTAACACTGAAAGAACCATTCTACAACTCTACACTGTAAACCTAAACCTAAAAATAATTTTTATTACTCCTACCCTCTCATCCTTTTCTACACCACCTCCTTTCTCCCCCCTCCTTCTCCTCTCTAAACCCAGACCATGCTGAAGTTGCTGGTGTGTGGCGAGGGTCGTGACCGCACAGGAGTGATGATCTCCATCCCCCAGTACCCTCTGTACTCGGCCGCCCTGGCAGACCTTGGCGCCGTGCAGATCAACTACTACCTGGACGAGGACAAGTGTTGGGGTCTGGATGTTGCAGAGCTCAAGAGATCCCTCAAGGCAGCCAGGCAACACTGCAATCCCCGTGTCCTCTGCATCATCAACCCCGGAAACCCCACCGGTACGTCTTGTGACAGTACTTCCTCTTGCTGGAATTTTTGTACATTTTGTAGGTGTTTATTTGCACCGACAAATCAACAAACTCTTGTTGTCCTGTGTGATAGGTCAGGTCCAGAGCAGGCAGTGCATTGAAGATGTGATCCGATTTGCTAAAGAGGAGCATCTCTTCCTCATGGCTGATGAAGTAATGCACCGATGTTATTTCCTCATTTCAGAATTTTTTTCTGTCTGACAAAAAATAGTACTGTCATAGCAGGTTTGTCAAACTCTGACCACATTCTTTCACATCACTATTTCGGATGTAAACACAGGTACAGACACAGACACAGATGAAGCCCCTTTCAATATAATGCCGTCCAATACAGCGCCACCATTAACTACAGCCTTCAAAATGATCATACAGATCATCACACTTAAATGATCTTTTTTCAGTCTCACTGTTGATGATATACTGCACATCTCAGTTCGTTCTTTTGTGTACAGAGTTTTGTCTTTAGATTTTTCAAGTGATAATAATGCCTTGTATATTTATGTGTATTTATGCTGTTTTTTCCCATGTTAGGTCTACCAGGATAACGTGTATGCAGAGGGCTGTGCGTTTCACTCCTTTAAGAAGGTGTTGTTTGAGATGGGACCAGAGTACTCAAGCACAGTGGAGATGGCCTCCTTCCACTCCACCTCCAAATGCTACATGGGCGAGTGAGTAGCTAGATAATCACACAGACTGTACCTTTGTATGAATTAGATTTAAATCACCCTTGCACTACGCTCCCATCGCCTGTGCTGAGAGCATACTCTGTTTGACTTACACCTTTCCTCTGTTTGTTTTTGTCAGGTGTGGATTCCGTGGTGGCTACATGGAGGTCATAAACATGGACCCTGCGGTGAAGGCCCAACTCACCAAATTGGTGTCTGTGCGTCTGTGCCCACCCGTCCCCGGACAGGCTCTCCTGGACCTGGTTGTCAACCCCCCGCAGCCCGACGAACCCTCTTATGCCACGTTTATGAAGGTCTGAGAAAAACACACAAAGCACACCAGCTAGCAAACATCCTGGTAATGCTCGGAGGGTAAACACAGAATTTACTTATGTAAACACTCGTAAAACTCATGCCATACAGTCTTTGCACAAGCCTGTATTGAGTGTGCTGAAGTTCCTTATTAATTTCAAAACTGTTTTATTTATATAGCGTCAAATCATAACAGAAGTCATGTCATGACACTTTCCATATACGCAGAGCAGGTCTAAAATGTACTATGTATAATATTGTTTACAGAGACACAACAATTCCCTCACTTGGCACTCAGTCAGTTGTGAATAATCAGATTTGAATTCTCTAACTCTCAGTGCCCATGTTAACCAATACAGACAGAGCGTGCCATGAAGCTCTGCGTCCAGCTCACAATCTACACTGTTGCTTATAAAGTTGGAATAACTTTGTTTTCAAACACATTCCTCTTTTTATTCCTATTTATACACATCAGGTTAATTGTAGTTTAATTTTCTCTGTGATATGTTTGGAAGAGATTGATCAATAAGTAAGGTTTGAGCTTTGCAAAGAGGATTACACTGCATGCATTATACATGATGTTGGACGCCTGGGTTCATCTGACGTACAGTTAAGTGGAAGCATTGTGCGGCCATGGAAGCCATTAGGTTGATGGCTTGTGATATGATATGAGTCTCCAGCTGCAAAAGATCCATAGTTATGTTTGTAGTTGCAGTGTACAGCTGCATGTTTTGATGGCATCTACTGCAAGAGATTTCATTACAGCCTGTCATCTCAACTAGCACACCTGACCTCACATACCAGTCAGTCAAAGAGAAGCCAAGTAAAAATGTCTTTAACCCAATGAGACCAAAACAGGAAATCTTATCCCGAGTCATTGCGTATCTGGTAAAGATGTACTACTCCTTTACACCATCAGAGGGTGTGGTTTACACTGGAACAAGCATGTAAAAAGTGTCAGCAGTGTTACAGGCAGAGTGGGAGGCTGCATGTTGTCATGCCTGCATTGGCCACAAGAAGGCAGAAGGACTAAGAAATGCAGATACAAGGGAACTCGTCCTGTTTGAAAGGCAAAAAAAGCCTTTATAGTCCCAATTTGTGGAGAAGGCAACCAGTTTATACTTTTGAAGCAGCCAGTATCCCTCAATCAGCTGCACACCTGTTATATTACACTGACAAAGCCTCTGCAGAATGGAAATAATGGAAACCAGCAGGAACATGTCAATCACAGGATAACAGATATTATGAAACTTGTACCAATTTACCACTGATATTTACACTTTGTTGGCTGGAAGCAACTGCCAAATGAGAAATTTAAGAAATCTTGACTTTACAAGATAATGTGGAGTGTATGAACACAGTTTTTTGTGTGTGTATTCGTGAGGGTTTAAATTCATGTGACCTTTCACCCCTGACAGCTTTAACTTTTGCTTCCACTTCAGGAGCGGACAGCAGTGTTAGCAGCTTTAGCAGAGAAGGCCAAAATAACAGAGCAGATCTTCAACACGGTACCCGGTATCACCTGTAACCCTGTACAGGGGGCCATGTACACCTTCCCACGCATCACTCTACCTCAGAAGGCCATCGACAAGGCAAAGGTATGCACTACACACACACTTTAACTTACTGATGAGCATCACCCTGATTTTACTCATCTGTGTGGATGTGTTCCAATGCGTTTTTGTCTATCCTCAGGCTGAAGGCCAGGCACCAGACATGCTCTACTGTATGAAGCTACTGGAGGAGGAGGGTATCTGTCTGGTGCCAGGTAGTGGCTTTGGCCAGAGAGAGGGAACCTTCCACTTCAGGTTAGTATGGCAGCCTCGCTGCTCTCTGTATTGTCCTAGGGTTTGTTTTTCCCTCAACTTCATGATGGAAAGAGAGAAAATCTGGACTTTTCTGTGCTAAAATCAGCACAATTATATTATATAACACGTCCTCCTTCTTGCTGTCTCCTGTCCAGGATGACCATCTTGCCTCCCACTGAGAAGCTGAAGATTGTGCTGCAGAAGATCTCAGCGTTCCACCTGCGGTTCACACAAGAGTTTTCATAACGAGCCCACCCCCATTGCCACCTTTCAACTACATCTCAAGAACCAACTCACAGAGTGCCAGTATCCTCAAGTGCCTTTTGTGCAAAGGAGGCAGCAGCCACCTTAAGGCTGAATTTACACTAGTTCACATTTTTAAAAACGTTTTCATGGTTTTGTAACAATGAACCTCGAACAGTTCCTTGTTTAGACAGTTCCTGCTCATGTGTACGCACAACATGTGAAAATGTAATAATTTTCAGTACATGATGCACTTTCCCAGAGTATTATCGGGCAAGGTTTGTATTGTTCAAAAAGATGTGATAGAGTTGATTGTATACATGGTGTTCTGTATAGAGTTTAAGATATTTCAGATGCTGCTAGAGGGGCATCGCTCTCCTGCCAAGACTTAAACAGACAAAATAGTTTTAATAACATGTTAGGTGATTACTTGATCAAGCTGACTGGCTGTAGAGCCATTTGTATTGCTAATGTTTAAATTGTTCTTAAATGTGATTAAAAGCACTAAATTTGTATGCAACACCAGTTCTTGTATTAACATTCTCCGGCTTGACCTCTATTGATTTACAGTAACAAAGAGTCACATTTAAGTGCTGGCCCACAAAGCCGCCATCATTTTTAGTTTTATTTAAAAAGACTTTAAATCTTCAACAGTGCTTACATGCTTTTAGAAACAGAAGAAAGCAGAATCTCTTGGAATGAACAGAAACTAAAATCGATAATTGTAATCGTCACAGCAACTCAGTAACACCGTTTAACTCCAATACGTTCCCTTCACCTTCCCAGAGGCCTCCCCAGCGTTCTCTAAGACTCTGCCCGAGTAAAAGTTCTTCGCTTGAGAGAGATATTTCAAAGTTCGTCTCTCTTCTGTGATAGCTTTGTGGCGTGCTTTTCCAAGAACTTGCGGAGCCCTTCTACTGTTCTGTCTCCACCTTCCATTTTGATGGGGCTCTGCTTGCTGTTGCTCGGGGCAAAGTATATTGTGGGGAAGCCTTCCACTTTGTAGCTGTCGTATGGCACGTCGTTGGCTGTGGCGTCCATCTTGGCGATCACCAGATTCTTCTCCCCCTTGTACTTCTTGCCCAGAGCCAAATAATCGGGCTCCATCTTCTTACAGTGGCCGCACCAGGGAGCATAAAACTCGATCAGGACATCCTTCTGGGTATCCATGACAATGTCGTCAAAGGTCTTTCCTACCACGACCTTAACTGGTCCTTTGTTGTTCTTTGGCACTGGTTGGGACTTGATGATGGGGCTGAGTTTTCCTGAGGGCAGGACACACAAATTCAGTTAGGTATTTTACTTCCAATGTGAACTTCTAAAACTGCTTAAAGGTTGTCTCAAGGTTTTGGTCAGTTTTAGACAAGAGTGTTTAAGTCATAGTGTATAAGATCATCCTTAATGATTCAGATGTGGTCATTTATTTAATGTATATATGAGTAATGCAATCAAATTCAGAAGCTGCAAGGTGTCTGCAACATGTGCTGCCATCACATGGTGGAATATTGAACTACAACTACGTGAACAGTACAAGTTACTGAAAAAAAAAACTGCATGTGCCTCACTGATTAGACAAAACATACGTACTCACATAATTTAGTTTAAAAAAAAAAGAAAAAAAAGAAAGAAAACTCACTCACCTTTCTTGAAAGCCTTTACAAAGTCTCTCAGCACCTCGGAGTCGAACTCCTCTGGCTCCATGGCATACTTTTTGCCTCCATCTGCCAGAATTCCCACATTCACTTCCTCTCCGCTCTCACTCAGGCCCAGGCTCTTCAGCTCGTCTGCAAAGTCCTCCTCATCAGCGATGGCAAACGTGTACTCTGGGTAGTCCTTGGCCACCTCGAGCACCTTGGACCTCCAGAACTGTGTAGCTAAAAAGAAAAAGACAAATAAGATTAGAGGTTTTTGTTAATGCATTGTATATCTTCCACAGGTGGTGTTCATTGTTCAGAGCAGCTGCTGGCATCAATAGATCAATTTTTATATCTGCCCATATCTGCATTATGAATACATTCTCCTCCTAGGTAGCAGGCACCATAAACTGCATTAGGACAGCATGATATATCAGTGAATGAGTAAAAGCAGACTCATGTTGAAGACAGCTTTATCAGGTCGAACCTATTAACCGAAATATGAGAAACTCACCTTTCCTGTAGTCGAAGCTGAAGTCAACTCCGTAATACACAACCACCAGGGGTCTTTTGGTGTAGCGCTTAGCGTCGTTGCTTGGTTTCCTGTGACCCACCAAAGGAATCACATGTTTTTTGAAGAACTCCTGCACTTCTGACACCGATGTAGAATCCTGTGTGATGAATACATGTGTTAAAATGAGAGATGGATTGTGCAACACTTCAAAATCATAGCACTTGTCAGGCGAAACCCCTTATTGCTAATCTAGTCTATTCTTACACTGATACTAGAACTGAAAGAAACAGTCGTGTCTGATTCAGAGTTTCATGCCCAATGAAACTAATTCAAATCACAAGTCAAAAAAAAGAACACACTGTCAACTCCTACCTTCATTGTGAGCGTGTGTGACGCCGGCTCGTACTTGGAGCGGAACTTTTCAGGGTGAAGGATGACAATCTGACCCGGCGAAGCTTTGAGCAGTTTGGACACTTCAGAGCTGAAGGTGTGGCGGAAGGTGAAGTCTTCCCTCAGTGAATTACCTGCCAGGCCGACAGACAGCAATGAGAGCTTGAAGCAGAACAAGAGTGTTGACTGTCTATGCTCTCACCACACACACACACAGATTAGACCTTTGAAACCATGATGGATTACCCATCTCAAGCCAGGCTTCCTTTATCTAGCACACACAGGCATGAAGTAAAAAAAACGCTGCAGTTACTCATTTAGTATCACTCGTTTATTGCACGTTTTTGCCCAGTTGCACTGAAGAGATCTCCAACTCTTTGGTACTTACAGGCTTCGATGTAGATCTCATAGGCTGCGTCCTGTTCACTGGAGAACACGCCGACTATGACAGCGTCATCACCATCCTTGATCTGCTCCTGGACCTGTTTTACTGCCTGGACCTGCTTGGAAGGAGGACCTGCCTGCTCACCCATGTACTCAACAATGCCTGGTGGGAAAGTGAAAGAGAAACTGTGACGGATGAACAGATAAAATTTGGACACAGGCCTCCATAAATATGAAACTTAGCATATATGGAAAAGGTGTGTAACTGTCCTGAGTATCAGTGACCTACCATACTGCTCTCTGGGTCCGTTGTAGTCGAACACCTTGCCTTTCCTAAAGATCTTGAGGGTTGGATAGCCCGTGACTCCAAAACGTGACGCGATATCACCCTCCACAGTGGCGTCTACTTTGGCCAGAGCAATGGGAGGAGACCGCTTGCTCAACTCCTTGGCTGCCTTCTCGTACTCTGGAGCCAAACGCTTACAGTGTCCGCACCTGAAGGTCAGTTAGATAGCAGGCAAATAATGAGGAACGTTTTGTTAGTCCTAACAGCTGCTGTTTAACAGCTCAACTGTCACTCTAATGGATGTCAGTGTGTCACTTCTGTCTGTATATAAATGACTGACCATGGGGCGTAGAACTCCACCAGGATGATGTCTGCGTCGTTAACGGTCTCATCAAAGTTGTCCTTGGTCAGCACCAGCGTCGCCTCAGGAGGGGGCTTCCAATCTGGCTGAGCCACCTCTTTTATCCGGGCCACAATAGCTGCAACAAAACATACAATCACCATATTACTGCCAACTCTTTCCACAACAGAGGTCGGCAACTTATATGAATTAAATCTACCTACCCTTCTCTGTCCTTTCTCCATCATAGTCCACAGGCTCCCCATTTTTCAGGATCTTAATGGTGGGATAGCCCGAGACTTCGAACCTGTTCGCTAACTCAGTGGCTACTGTCGCATCCACTTTGGCCACAGGTACAGGGGGGTCGTTCTCCTTAAGAGTCTGAGCGATTTTTTCATACTCTGGGGCGAACTGTTTGCAGTGGCCGCACCTAAAAAAAAAAAAAAAAGCAAACAGCACAGATAAGTTGAAAAGTCTGCAGGGATTTGAAAAGTTAAAAAAAAAAAAAAAAAAGTGAGGACTACCAGACGTACCATGGTGCATAAAACTCAACCAGAACTGTGTCTTTGCCCTCCATGAAGGTGTCATAGTTGCTGTCGGTGAGAACCACCACTCCGTTTTCTTCTTTCACCTCCGTGTCATCTTCATCATCCTCCTCTTCCTCCTCATCACTATCCTCTTCAGCAGCTTCCTCCTCATCTAAGCCCTCTGACAGGAAACAAGAAAAAGGACACAAGCTCATGTAGAGTGTTTTTCCCATGAAAAAAAAAATGCTGCTTGTTTTACTCCTTATAGATTAAGGTAACAAGGCATGACATGTAGTCTGTGATAGCAACACATAGCCTGTTTGTAACTGAGGCTACGTACCTGTACTGTCACAATGTGACGTTCAACAGAAGGAGGACAACGTGAGTTAAGATTTTGGATACGTTTTAACTCTCACAAGCCGAGTTTACTGAACATTTGTACGTCCTGTTGACATTAGCTAACCTGTCCTGTTGGCTAGCGTGCTAACAGAACTAGCCAAATGAACAGCAACTTAGCTAGCTAGTTTGCATGACAACAACTTACAGGAAACACACGCCAGCTGCGACGCTGCTTCACTGAAGCAACTCATTCAGCTGTAATAAACATATCAGGCTGTGAAAATTGCTCAGACTTACCATCCTCACATCTGCTGACAGTTGCAAAATGTGCAACGCCGAGCAACACAATCAGCAGCAGAGCAATATTCCTCATTGTCCAACAAAGATGTTGCGGCCCGGTGTTGTTAACGACGTGCTTTCTCTCCCTAATTAATCTGGCTAATTAACACTGATGAATGTCATCAAAACACTGTCTGCTGCACAGACCCGCTGTCCGGATCAATACTGACGTGTGGCTGTGGACACCTTTGGCTTGTGGCTTCATACAAACTAATCACTCATGAAATCACACACGCCGCCTCCTCCGACTGGAATTTGTCTGACTTGCCACGTTCTGATTGGTCCTCATCATCGGGTGTCCTCCAATCACGATTCGCCACTCAATTATACGTTGGAGGTTGCTATTGGTTACTTGTATTTATTGTCCCCCCCCCCCCCCTTCTTTTACATGAGCCAGACAGTGGGTAGGGATCATAACACTTTATTTGGTGATAGATTACTTGATATATAACCCACACATCTTCACCCCGTATGATGCAAAATAAGTGAATATTCATCACAGACCAGTCTATGCAGCCTCAGAGTCACAGTGTTAAATATTTAAATGGTAAATCTGTGATTAGTCATAAAAAAAAACAGTGTCTTGAGGGTTATATCTTCAGGCACTATCTCAAAAGCACTAATCACAATCTATTCCTATGACACCGGTGACCTTTATTGAAAATAAAGAATGTTTTACATAACAGATATAAGCCACTTTGATGCATGGATAAAAAACATTCAAAATACCTTTTTGATTGGCAGGCTGCAACCACATTGAGGTAAAAGGATGCATTAAATATTAACTAAAAGACATTTATTGATAACTAACTAATATGCCTTATAAATGAACTTTTTACCCACAGCCTTGCAATCAAAAATGTATTTCCAGTCATAAATTACAAAGGCTTATTTGTGTTAATAATTATTACAAAGATCAGTCACAAAGCCATTAAAAACTAGTTATAAAGTTTCTGTAACTGAGCCTTTTTATGAAGGACCAAACATTTTATTTTAAATGTTTGTGATCTAGGTAATATAAAAAGATGCTGGGTGCAAACAACACAGTACACTTCTAAAATGCAGATCTTGTTTGCCACAACTGTCATCTCCTTAAACTGTTAACCTGTCTCTACACTCCCAGGCTCCTCATGCACCAGAACTTCCACCACCACCTCTGTATGCGTGGCCTGACTTTTACTTAACCAGCAACTGTCATTTGTTTTAGCCCAGTGGTCAACTTGCTTCTCCAGAACATCTTCTGTCCAAACCCTGATGAGCGATGCTGACTCTGGGAGGGACTGGTAGTTTTGTGCTTTGAAATAAGTCTGGAGCTCTCCGTCTTTTGGCTTTTCTTCAGCTCTTGTTCCAGGTTGTTGTGAATTATCCGATGCCACAACAACTTCTGAGGAGAGATTGTCTCCCCTTTGGCCTCTCTGCTGCAGGAACAGCAGTATCTCCAGTTCAAGATTGGACCTGGTAACGCAGTGTCATGCAGAAAAATGTATGAATTATGTTAAGAATGACGTAGCCTAAGTAGATGCTAGACAAATTTTATTACCTGAGCAGGTGTGATGCAGGTAGGTTTTCCCCACAGCCACTGTCATCTGTGCAATCAATCACCATTGTCTCTTCTGTCATTTGTGTTCTTACAAAGTCCTGTAACAGAGTCACCAGAGGATACAATGTTAAAATAATATATCGTGTGTGCGAGAAAGTAAATATGGGTATGTGCACAGTATGCATGTGTGTGTGCTTTTACTGGATATATTTGACATAAGGCTGACTCACCTCTGCGTCCATCTTTAAGGGCTCCTGTATGGGTGAGATGACAGGACTGTCCTCCTCCATGTAACGATGGGCTTTTGGGGGCAGAGTGTGGTGCAGGCTGTTTGAGAGGGCGTTTAGTCTGAACAATAGTTCATCCACTAAGCTTTCAAACTCCTCAAAGTAATATGTCTGAAAAACCAAAAGGCAAAGGCATTGAATTAAGTCTAAACTCCACACAGATAATCGGGTGCTGTGATGTGTAAAACTTCAGAAAGTGCAATAAGAGGCAACAGTATTCATGGGAAATATGATTTAAATTTTAAGAAACACCCACAGTAAGATCTATCAAGTCTATCAATAATCCTGACCACAGTGTCAAGGTATACATACAGATATTTAAAATGCTACACAGCAACTTTAGTCTGTAAAATGTATTAATGTATATGTATTTTGATTTTTTTGAACTTGATATTCTGTTTTTTTTTTTTTTACTGGACTAAGCCGTGTTTTCCTCACCTTCCCTTCGACGTGATTTTCAATCCATGCTTGTCTACGTCGCCCTGTGAATTCAGAGACCCTCCGTCTGATGTAGGCAGATAATTCTGCCACAGTAAAGACATTCTTCTTGTTTTGAGATCTTTTGACACTTCTGACCAATGAGGAGACCACACCTATCACCTGCAAGAAAGACAGATGGCTGTTAGACAGAGAGAATACGGTGTGCAAAGTCTTAATATATGTATAAAAAAGTTTCTTATCCATTCAGTGAACATTTGTGTTGTGTACCACTGCTGTCCACACCGCAGTGGAGGACAGGTAGAGAACTCCACGGTAAAGAAAATCATGCCAGGAGAAGTGGAGGCCTCCAGCAGTCCTGGGACTCCAGTAGAGACAGAGTAGGGTCTGAAGGGAGCGGGATAAAGAGCTGAAGGCCCAGGAGCTTTGAACAAACAGGACATTCCCCATGTAGGACAGCGCCACCAGCAGGATGAGACCTGAAACCTAGGACAGTAAACAAATACAGTTTTTTATTATATCTGTCTGTTCAGTAAAAATAATCCAGACCTTTTAGGTAGAAATACTCATATTAACTGGTCTTAAAAAGTTGCTTTAAAAAGTAGAAAAAGTAGAAAAATAATCAGTTTACTGTTGGCCAGAAAAGGCTGGACAGAGAGCGGGTAAGGAGTGTAGCAGAGGTGGACATCGTCCTGTTCATCCTCAACACAGTCACACACTTCATGGTGAGGAGGTAGAGTGCAACAGCACGGAGAGTACGAATATTCTGCAAACATAAAAGACATAAATCTCTGTTGCCGTGATCTCTAAAGAACTTCTCAACCTCAGAGTCAGGCTTTCCTTGTGTAATTATTACAGGTGTCATCTTAGAAAGCATTATAACTACAATGTAATGTCAAATGTCACATTTTAATTATACTCTGCCAAAAAATAATTCACAATTATCTCTTAAAGGTTCATTTTCTACTGTAATACATGCAGGCAGGACAGGCCTGTTCTCTCAACATTAAATATTTGTTTTCCTGTCTCTCCTTTTTCTGCCTTCATTTGCCTCTTTCTTTTCTCTCACTTGTTCCCAGGTAGCCAGGAAGCTGACATCAACATGTCCTCTGTGATTGTGTCTCTGCAGCAGCTCCACAACCTCCAATATAATAACAGAGTGATAGATGTAATAAATGTAGTACAGTAGGGTTACTGTCAGCAAACTGACCTGCAAAAGAGAAAGAGAGAGAAAGTGAGGTATATTTCTACAACAGTGAATCATAATCAGGTACATTTCATTCTCTGATGTGTGCTTTGACCTTCATGGGTATGTTAGTATAAGAGCAACAGGTTATTTTACCCTTTCAGGTAGGTCATTGTGATTTTGTTTGCACTGGTGTGTGTTTGCCTGTGTGTGTGTTTGTGCATGGTAGAGGTAGACTCACTTCCAGCCAGTTGCAGGGTGTTGTCCAGTATCCCATCAGCCCTTGCTGTCCTAGAGTGTATACTTGATTACAGAGTTGCATCAAAGACAAGAGAAGGAAGAGGAGCTGGAGGGTAGGAGGAAAAAACATGAGGACCTTAAAGCTTTTTGACCAAAATGATCTAAAATCTGACCTAAATATGTACAGTGTGCTATTCAGCTCTATGTTGTGTTTGTTTTTCCTTCATCAGTATGTGCTGGTTGTTTTTACAGATGAAAGGTAACATATCATTTTACCTGACACGCCATAACAACATAGTCCCACACAGCAGGAGTGTGATACACTCTAACTGACTGGACTTTGGCAGAGGGCAGCAGGACACCGGTGGGGCTCTGCTCAGCAAGCATGGTCACACTGGTGAACAAGTTGGGTGCAGGGCTGAACAAGGTGAAGTGGACCTCCACGGCCACTGTCTGTCTGTTCAGCCAGCCACCTGAATGCAGGAGCTTCAGTTTGGAGGCAGCGTCAGACCTGCAGAAGAGCAGAATTGAGTGATGGTGATGATGTTACAGACATGAGAGTTGATATCATAGGAAATCACTTTGGCAGACACCAAATTCAGAAAACTGTTTGTGTTTCTCACTTTGTGTGGCCGAAGCCAACTGCAGCATTTGGTCCTGAGTAGCAGCCCAGGTGACCACATGTTCTTGGGGGTGTTGCCACCATAGGAACAAAAACATCAGACTGGGGGTGAGTGGATGTTCTGTTCTGATATTCTGGTACAAGAGTCACACTAGAGACCTGAGGAGTTGTGCACAGTGCAGAGACAGAATAAAATCAGAAATCAAATGCAACATTAGTAACTGTGACACAATGGGAACTTCACAGAACAAGAATTCAGTCATTGACAATTATCAGTGCACGAATACATACTGTATATGTGCTTATGGCCTGGGGCCTGCTTGTTAAACAGCACCCTCTACAGGCTTAGTTGGTGCAAAACACAGCAATATAACTGATTTAAAATACCATGTGACTGATTATTTGCTTTAAATTTGTGCAAAGTAGTTTTAAGCACACTTTTGACAATCCAACATTTAAAATAAACATAAATCTACACCTAAATTATACTCTCACAGTTATTACAATTATGATACATGCTTGTAATAAATGGAGTAAGTTTAAGTTAAAAAATAAGCCTCGGAATCAGGGCGCAAAACTAGCACCAGGCAACGGCCAAATGCTGGAAAAATATGCAACTGGCTGGTAAAATGTGAACATCATCTATTAGGCGGGTGGACAAAAAAATAATAAGAACATTGCACCGTGATTGGAATACTGCATGTAAATGGTCTCCTTTTGTTTCTTACCTGGTCCTTAAATGAGCCGGGCATCTCCATCTTCCACAGGATTGGCTCTCCAATAAGGATGTGTGACTGCTGGATGACATTAAACTACTAAATCATGGGAACAGATGAAAATGCACTACATCCACTGAGACATTTCTTTTAGTAGCTTATAAAAACTTGCATATACACAAATTTATATTCATATTATCATTCAATGGTACTGGATAGATCAGTCTGTTTTATTGTATTTTAGAAATCTTCACTGAATTAAGCGCTTTTGTAGCTTACCTCAGTTGTAGCTGATGCATTCTTGTACAGTATATTAAGCAGACTGGTCTGTGCCCACTTCCACCAGTCCTCATGCATTTGCATGGACATAAATGCATTATCATGCCCTCTGTTAAAAGATAAAATATAATTTTGGAGTGCCTGGAGTGTGTTTATCAAAGAACAACATGGAAAAAGAGAGAGAGTGTGTGCAAACGTTACCTTATAAACTGTTTTCTGACAGCGTTGTTGAGGTGGTAATGGTCAGTGAATGAGCTGCCATAATTTATACACAGTATCAAGATAAGCATGGAGCCACAGACAGACAAATCCCTGGATGACAAGAGAAAGGAATAAGTCCTCCTGCAGCTCTAAAATCCTATACAAACTGAAGCACAAAGACACACCTAAGGGTGTTATGGATAAGAGTCTCTCTTCTTTTCTTCCTACGAGTTTTTCTCAGCTCTGCTGGGGTCGGCGGGCGCACAAGACGGAGGTACCGGGCACGTTGACGCGCTCCAAGCAACTGTCAGTCAGAGACAGTTGAGTTAATATTTTAATAGAATAGATTAAAACAGAGTAAAATAGTTAAAACAGTAAAGAATCACCTTTTCAAGGTATGTGCATCTTTCCGGGGGAAAGGTTTTGTTTGTTTGTTGTTTTTCTGGTTGATAAGCACCATTGTGGCTCCACAGATCCACAGACTCTCTTATACTGGAGAAACTATGAAAGTCAGCTCTTTTTCTGTACCAAAAGGAGACAGTCACTGCCATTGTGATTATCTGGAAAAGAAAAATAACATGTTTTTTTATGTACAGTACAAAGAGGTAGTTCAAATTTAGGGTTATGGATTACATTGTGGATCTATTTATTTGAAGTATAATTAAAAAAAAGGCTAATATTAGTTTACCACGGCTGGCTGGATGAGGAAGATGCAAGAGATCAGGGAGAAGAAAAAAGAGTGTATCCACAGCAGAACCTTGCTGCTGCTGAACCTGACACACACACACACACAGACACATACATAGTTTTGACTTTGGGACATATAGTTACAACACGTGATATAAATCATGCTTCCAAAAGTCAGTATTAAACATAAAGTAAGCAACTCGCTTCACACTTAATTGTTCATGCATCCTCACAATCATAATGCCATCACATATCTACTACCTCGTTCCCAGCACTGCAGAGAGTACAAGGAAGAGGAGGGACAACAACAGACACAGTGTCCAGGCCAAATAGTGACACCACTGAGATACTGGTCTGAATCCACTCCCTTTCAGCCTGCCGATGACATGGTGACAACTGCTGTGACCAGGCCATGTTTTCTGTTGATGGCCTCCTTCCTTCCTTTTCCCTTGAGGTTCTTCATCTTCATCCCTCGTATCAGACAAAAGAGCTTTCTGGGTTCTATAAAACATGATGCTTTCACTTAAAAGGTCAGATTCTTTTCCTTGAGGTGCTTGAT
Source organism: Sciaenops ocellatus (assembly GCA_033000465.1). Classification (NCBI taxonomy): domain Eukaryota; kingdom Metazoa; phylum Chordata; class Actinopteri; family Sciaenidae; genus Sciaenops; species Sciaenops ocellatus. The sequence goes on from CP136869.1 coordinate 15,643,044, forward strand.
TAACATTGTTGCCCTCAGTGATCGGCAACGATTCAACTGCCTCTGACTCTCTTATGACCGCATCTGTTAGGATTACAGGTTCTTTATCTGTGTTTTTATTTTCCAGAATTGTAGTGGAAGCTGGCAGCAGGTCTGTGTCCTACAACATAGGAAGAAGGGTCAGATAAGGGTGAAAATGCTTTGAGAAGACAGAAAAAGACTGATGCTCGAGGTGTAACCTGGTATTTTTTCCTCCAGGCTTCCTGTGCCCACTGCTGGAGACTGCTCCAAGAGAGATATGGCTCAGATGTACTGTCAGTTACTGAAAGGGCATCTGTGGGGAGATAAAACAATGATGAAATAAGGAGAAACAGAAAGGGAGGCGAGGAGATTGTCCAGTCTCACTCTATTTTAGTACACCTTCAAAAAAATCCTTTTCAGTCTTCCCATCTGTTGCATGTTGGACTCCTGACCCCGTCAACTTGACCTCACGCAGTCGGAACAGGAAGGATATAATTGCTGCTACAGGCAACACTGCCACCACACCTAATACTCCAGTTGTCATGGAAACAGCTGATACATCAATAATCCCCAACTCGAATGGCAACTGTAAACAAGACAGCAGAGTTATGGGTAATGTGTTTTGGCAAGCTCGTGCACCGAATCTCAAATCTTGAAGGTTCATTAACCTACCTGATCTTCCATGTGTGATATGATCACTGTGTTCACACATGCATACCCAAGCAGTAGCAGCAAGCTCACGCTAAGTCTTTGAGTGTGTGTGAATGAGTTAGGCCAGGAGCAGCTGTGCACAGATATCCAGAGATGGTGGTCGGCCAAGTAGTCAGATAGCTTAAGATACAACATCTGTAAGCATACAGGTGGATACCCAGGGTCACATGGGAGAACAGACGCAAAGATGTTTTTTTTGTTGTGAGTGTTTGTATGTATGTGAGAGGTCCACCTTAGCAAAACCTATTCCTTGAGTGCAGACTCGCAACATTTTCTCCACCCGACCATCGCCTTTGGTCACAGCCAACCAGCACTGACCGACAAAGAGCCACGCACGTCCCTTCACATGCCCTCTGTTCACCTTTAGACAAACAAGTCATCTTGAAGGTCAAATTGGACGTCTGAGCACAGAGGAAACGACACACTCACAAACAAGGGGACCTTACCTCAGATACCTCCACTTGTTTGAGGTACCAGTTTGGGGAGGGTCCAGAGTTGTCATGCCAGATGTGGATCCCCCACAGTGGGCCCAGGCTGTCTGCTGCACTGTGGTGTCAGAGACAGAAAACAGAAAAATAAAAGCTTATCAATGAGCAAACCTGACTAAAATCTACTGGAAGTATTGTTGTAAAATATATTCCTTGTATTTTATCTTATATGTGGAGATATCTGGATTTTACCTGATTATAAAGGTGTCTTGAGAGTTCCTCCTAAACAGAGTGCATCCTGGCATTTGTAGCTCTCTTGTCTGCAAGATTCCATCTTCACCATTTAGCACTATGTAAACCTGGTAAACATGTAGACAGTTTCCTAGACACATTAGTGCTGGACTTAATTAAGTGTGGGAAACCACCAATACAAACAAAGTCCACTTATCAATTGTTGATCAATATCTATGTTGAATGCATGAATTGTGAATTATTTGGTAACACTCTTGTAAAGGTACATGGCTTATTGTGACTTCATAAAAAGAGAAACTTCGTTAAAAGAGACAGGCCACGGTCATGACAGTATACATGTCTTCTGTTGTAATCATGATTAACTAATGATTATTTATTTAAAGTAAATTAAATTAAATTAAAGCCTTCTGTGTATCTATGCATTATGTGTTAAAAACTACATATGCAAAGTAGATCAACATTTCAGTCATCAATTATTAAGTTAGGAAAATATTTGTATGTATCATGTATGCATTGGCACAAACAGTTAATTCATGTGAATTCGCAATTATGCCACCATTAATCATATGTTATCCATCAATGTTAAGAACGAACCAGGTCAGCACTTTATTTAAAGATGAAGTATTAAAAAAGTAATTATTAGTTAATCAATACTTGGAATTGAACACAATGAATACACATGATCTTCTGTGACTGGTTACTTGTGTTGCCCTATCCCTTTAACTGCAGACTTACCTATGAAGACACCATGAACATCATTAATAACTCAGATATAATAAATATCATTTAAAAGCATTGAAATATTTGCTGCATGAATTAATTTATTGTTCTGCCTTAACTCGTGACGACCCACTCCACCCTGTCTTCTGGTTCCTGGATGTGTGGCTTTGTTTCTGGTGCAGGTACTTTAAGTGGGTGTGGCGGAGGGTCATCAGCAAGTTGGACACACCTGAGGCCTGTTTGCCATGCACCTTTTTAAGAACCCTCTGGAGCTCAGTACTCTCTCTCCTCCCTGAGACAACAACTGGTTTTTGCGTTTGATGGTTTGATTGTGTTGCTGCATCTTATTACAACACTGAACTCATACATTTCTCCGCTCATGCACTCACTTACACCACTGATCCTACTGATTTCACATACTACTGTTAGTTTAGTTTAAGTATTCTTTTCTTATTAAATAATTTGTTAATTGGCTTTGTTGTGTGCGTCTCCCTCCTTTTGTCATGGCCGTACGGCCCAGTTTGTGACAACTTGTGTTACTGTTAATTCTTGTACATTCCTGACAGTTCCTGAAGTATTACATGAATGAATTCATGATTCTTTGTGCATGAAGTCATGTTAATTCATGTACCTTAACTATAGTGCACAAAATAATTTAATGTGATAGCAATCATTTAAAAAAACTGTTGTCTTGTTGTCTTTTGCTTTAAAATCAGCACAATGTTCAAGGGGGAGTTATTTTTAATTTTGTTATCAGAGACATCTGGTTAATTCTCATGCACCTCTTTAGTGATCTGTTGTACGTGCAAATAAAGATGAGAGCTGGGCGAGACGTGTCAGACTGCATCTTTTCATCTAAACAGGTGTTAGTTTCCAATGAGGTCTTCAGCTAGAAAAGGGGGATGTGATCTATATGGTTTTCCCCTCAGACTACAGTGTCATGGATGACTCCAATAATCACAACACTTTTGATGGTTTTCTGTTTTTTTCCTCCAAGTCCAACTATAATGTACCCACAGTTAATTATACAATGTTTTAACATTATTCTATTAAAAAATAAACAAACATAACTTTCTGTCTGTGTGGATCTTTTTGTCTGGTTAAATGAACACATAAAATATTTTAAAACAGAATACTGTTAAAAACAGAATAACCACAGTACATACTTGTATAGTACCACAATAAAACTCTATGATGTACTAATCTACTGTATGCACTCTACTCCAAACAAAGCTATACTGCAGACAGTGAACATTTTTGGGAGCCTGGCTTTGTTCTTGTCAATGCATTAGATGTGAAATAAAAGAACAACAGTAAGGTTATCAGTTCATGTATCATCTGCTTGCCTTGTAATAAGTCATCTATTACACCAGAAAAGCCAAACCAAAAAGCAAGTTTTGTTTTTCATTTATTTTGTGGTGTATTGTTTTCCTGCTGCGTCCATGCACAGCGTACACTCATCTTGTGGGAGCATGCAGATGCAAAGAAAAGGCTTGTAATTATTTTTGAAATTAAAAAATTAAGGTGCCTTTGTAAAAAAAAAAAAAAAAAAATTGTAGGAGCTGTTAATCGAGAAACAATAATTCTCGTGTACATTGTACACAGGACACAGTCATCAAAACAACTTCATTAGTAGTTTAATAGCATTCCATTAGTTTGGCCATTTTCAGCGCATGCACACACACAGACTACAGACTCTGTTGTACTCTGCAACTAAAACTAGTTAAACTTCTCTGCTTTATTTGATTACCTACTTCAGTATGAAAACAGGAAAACAGTTCATTTCCTTCTCGTTTTCCAGATTGCATGAAATAATTGAACAAACCCATGATACAGAGACCTTCAAAGTGCTGCTTCCCAGCTTTAATTTGAGGATATTTAAATCCACATCAGAAGAACCACGTCATGTCCCAATTTTAGCCATTTAATCTGGGTGTGGGAAACCAAACATTACGCACTTATTTTGAAATTTTCATTACTTTCAAGCAGTTTTTTTAAAAGAGCATCACGCTAACAGTTTGTAGTTTGCTTTAAAATCAGCTCAGTGGTTCAAGGATGCTTGAACTTATTTTTAATTTTGTTATCAGACATCTGTTTTAATTCTCATGCACCTCTTCAGTTACCTGTTTTACGTGCATATAAAGACGAGAGCTGAGTGAGACGTATCAGACTGCATGTTGTCTTCTAAATAGGTGATATTTCAGGATGAGGAGTGCTGCAGTTTTTCTGGTGTTGCTGCTCTGTCTGAACTGGACGTGGGCTCAGGGTGAGAGTGGAGGGGAGACAGTAAATGATATCACTCAGTCAGATGAAGAGAACAAGAACATAGAGGTTCATTTTGATGTCAAAACAAGCCATGATCAGAGCAGCAGCCAGACCAACATCACCCCTGACATCTGGACCGAGCTGAATGAGCTGAGAAACATGGCCATCGAACACAGGATCAAGATAGAGAGGCTGGAGCAGGACAATACATGTGAGAGATGTCCTAAAACAAACTGAATAATGTCAGGGCTGCACAGATTCATGCAATGGTTAATAATGGCACTGATTACATTTAGGAGTAATTTATTGTTTTAAAATCAACCACACATGCCAGACTCTTTGGCCAGTGGTATATATTTGCTAATTCTGTTTACTTTCATGTAAAATGAATTCATTCAAAAATTATTTACAATTAAAAACCTTGTGTTTTATGTTCATAGTTTTAGAGGCCAGAATGAAAGTGAGGTGGACAAGCTCAAGAGAGAGAATGCACGTAAGCTACAAAAACATAATTAACATGTTTTACATGTGGTTGTTGATCAAATAACCTACCTATCGTTTTTTTCCTCCATTTCAGACCTTCTGACCAGAGTAACAGCAAGTGAAAATAAGAACACTGGTAGGATTACAAAGACTACAGAGTAATCGGTGAAAAATGTGCAAACTGATATCATAATCCTATTTAACTATAAAAATGTTAAATGTGTTCATAGCTTTAGAGGCCAGAATGAGCTCCAGTGAAAAGGAGGTGGAGGAGCTCAAGAAAGAGAACACAGGTAAGCTACATGAACATTATAAAAGTCAAAATATCATATTATGTTTGCAGTGACAATGGAAGCGATAAACTAAAGAGCTCATTCAGTGCAGCAGAGTGACATTAATATTAATGTCTACAGCAGGCGTGTCCAAACTCCGGCCCGGGGACCAATCATGGCCCGCGGTCAGATTTCATGCGGCCCGAAGCTTTATTTTAATATTATATTATTTATGACCTGCTAGGATTGTGAGATACTGTATGGCTGGTAGATTCGGCTTTTTTGGTTGACATAACGAAACATTTGAACCTCTAAGGACATAACTGCTGGTGTTATGTACCTGTAGATGTGACACAAAATATTACTTTCTGAATAATCTTGTGAAAGAGAAGAGCAAGAGTGATATGTTTTAAACTCAAATGTTAACAGACTTTGCATTACGCATTATAAGTCATGTTTAAAATGAACATGAGGTTAAGATTTGTATCAACTTCATGCAAGTTTAATGTATTTCATACAATTTATTCTTTGTTATCTGACTCCAGATGTGAAAGAAAGGCAGAATTGGTTTTTAGATTTGTTTATGCATGATTGGTTTAGATTTGGTTACATTGCCATTTTAAAAAAAGATAATTAAGATGAAGATTAAGAATTAAGATTAAGATTAAGAATTGTGACAATGAAAATAAAATTGTTACAGAACAGTGCATTTGTATGTAACTTTTATTGTTCATTTTTTTTAAATGTTAGTATTAGCCCCCGGACATCTTAACATTTTCAAATCTGGCCCTCCTTAAAAAAAGTTTGGACACCCCTGGTCTACTGTTATTAAATTAGGCAGAAATTATGTTATTCAGCTGTGACTGATTCTACTGGAATTCAAAGTCTGCTGTTTATCAGCATCCAAATGACTGCAGTGTCACTGTGCTGTATGGCTGAATATGATTATGTATGTATGATGATGTTCAGTTATATTTGTTCATAGACTGTATGTTTTCTCTATGTGTGTCTTCCACATTCACACAGAACGTCCAAAGGTGGCATTTTCAGTCGGTCTTACCGATGCAGGACAAATTGGACCTTTCAACACTGACATCACACTTAAATTCAGTAAAGTCTTCACCAATATCGGCCAGGCCTACAACCCAACTACAGGTATTCACCTTCACTGACACACAAATGTGCATAAAAGCATATTTTTTTGCATAGGACAAGATGAGATTGTAGTAACCTTTTCTAAGTTAAACCTATGAAACAAATACCCTTTTGTTTTGCTACAGTGACACTAGTTTGGATTGTTGATCAAACCAAGCCAAGAGCTCCTACAGATTACTTATAAAAAACATTAAGGCCTTCTAAAGCACTAAAGCACCACTCATTAAACAGAGAGAGGTCAATTTACAGTGACTGAGAAAAACACAGTTTTCACTCCTCACTGATTTTCTCCTCTGATGCAGGTATCTTCACAGCCCCAGTCAAAGGAGCATACTACTTCAGATTCACCATGTTTGACAGCCGTACTTCATCTTGGTCGGGTATTAAATTCTATCACAATGGCAAGAGAATGATGTGGAATTCAGATTACAATGATGACACTGGTTATGTCATTTTTTCGAATGCATTAGTTCTTCAGCTAGAAAAGGGGGATGTGATCTACATGAATCTCATTTCAAGCTATGGTGTTGTGGATGACTCCAATAATCGCATCACCTTTGATGGTTTTCTGCTTTTCCCACTGTGAGTGCAACTGTAATGTACACACAGTTAATTATAAAATGTTTTAACATTCGCCTGTTAAAAAAATAAACATAAAATCAAATAACTTTCTGTCTGTGTGGATCTTTTTGTCTGGTTAGGTGACCACATAAAATATTTTTTTAAAAATCATCTGCACGTTTCAAAAGTGAACTTCTGCTGCTAAAAACAGAATAACCACTGCTCAGCACAATACAACTCTATGGATAAATCTACTGTATGCACTTTACTCCAAACAAAGTTACACTGCAGAGTACAACTGAAAATTAAATTTAATTGAAAATTGAACATTTTTGGTTGGCTGGTTTTGTTGTGCAATGCACTAGATGTGAAATAAAAGAACGACAGTAAGGTTATCGGTTCATGTATCATCCATTCACCTTATAATAAGTAATCTATTACACCAGAAAAGCCAAACCAAAAAGGAAGTTTTGTTTCTCAGTTATTTTGTGTCGTATTGTTTTTCTGCAGTACCCATGCACAGCGTACACTCATCTTGTGGTAGCACGTGGTCGATTATATAAATTACACAAGGTTTGAGTTGTCTATATGAGGATTATTCAAGGAATGAAATCGTCTCAGCAAATATTGCCAGTTAGAAAATACAAACCTGAATGTCACTACTTTACAAACAGACATCACACATACAGGCAACATATAAGCAGAAAGTCTCCTCCCTTTCAAAAAAATGTGATAATGTTTGATGTGTAATTTATTAAAATCGAAGCTGAGGTTATGTCACGATCATTACAGTACTTAGCTTACTGTAGCTCACTGGTTCTCAACCTGAGGGTCTGAACTGCCACTAGGGGTCGCCAAAGCATAACTGTAAAACTTAGCTTGGTTTTAAAATGGGAGAACTTTTTAAAAAATGTACAGTTGACCTTTCTCTCACTGTTTCATTCATTTCTGTGAGTTTATAGCTCAAATAATAATCTAAACTCTAAAACAGTGTGACAGGACAAGTGCGCAGTGAAGATCTGAACACAAGCTATATTCACAGAGCCTTCACTCTCTGTAAACAGCCTCTGCATTCAAAAAGACAAAAACAATCAAACAGAAAATGGAACAATAGTCAAGAGTTATGAGAAAACACTGAATCTGCCAACAAAAAAGCCTATTAAGTATGTATGATTGTTGAAAATAAAAGATTAAAAAAACATAATCCAGACAGAGAATTGTATAAAAAGAGAAAAATCATTTTTGTTTAAACATTCAGAGAAAATAATGTGTTTGAAATTCATCCAGATCTCTCATTTAAACTTGCTGCAGTTATAGTATATATATGATATATAGTTATTGCGTTCACTATCTGGGTTTATTTCACAATGTATCAGTTGTTCTGCAATGTTACTGTTATGCATTGGATATTATATGAAACAAAACATGTCACTTAATCAGAGGTTTACGAAAAGATTGAGAATCACACAAGATATTTGTGGTCTAATAAAACCTATGTGATTATTATGCAGAAACCATACAAACCATACACAATTAGACTGAAATACCATTTAAACAATTTAGTCCTCATAACTGCTCAATATTAATATTGTTAGTTTGAAATTTTCATTACTTTTAAGCAGTTATTTTAAAAAAGCATCACGCTAACAGTTTGTTGTTTGCTTTAAAATCAGTTCAGTGGTTCAAGGATGCTTGGAGTTATTTTTAATTTTGTTATCAGACATCTGTTTTAATTCTCATGCACCTCTTCAGTGACCTGTTTTATGTGCATATAAAGACAAGAGCTGAGTGAGACGTATCAGACTGCATGTTGTCTTCTAAATAGGTGATATTTCAGGATGAGGAGTGCTGCAGTTTTTCTGGTGCTGCTGCTCTGTCTGCACTGGACGTGGGCTCAGGGTGAGAGTGGAGGGGAGACAGTAAACGATATCACTCAGTCAGAGGAAGAGAACAAGAACATAGAGGTTCAGTTTGAGATTCAGGGTGTCAAAGCAAGCCTTGATCAGAGCAGCAGCCAGACCAACATCACCCCTGACATCTGGGCTGAGCTGAAGGAGCTGAGAGACATGGCCATCGAACAAAAAGTGGAGCTGAGGAACAGCAAGAGCAAGATAGAGAAGCTGGAGCAGGAGAATACAGGTGAGACATGTCCTAAGAAAAACTGCTGCACAGATTCATGCAATGCTCATTAATAGCACTTCAAAATCAGCCACACAGAACAGACTGCCAGTAAACACATTTTTGAAGTTTAAAGTGCATACTGTGTGTATCTACTGAGATTCAGACGATTCAGAATAAGATTTATAAAACCTCTTGAAAACAAAAAAAAAAACTTTAAATGTGTTCACAGTTTTAGAGGCTAGAATGAACTCCAGTGAAAATGAAGTGGAAGAGCTCAAGAGAGAGAACATGGGTAAGCTACAAAATCTAAATGTCAATTTGGCATCATATCGAATATTAGCAAAAAGAATATACAATGTGAGACTAAGATAAAAGGTTCAAAATTAATATTTTGGTGGAAAATGTTCAATGTTTTTGCAGTTTTGAAGGCCAGATTGAGCATCAGTGACAGCAAGGTGGAGGCGCTCAAGAGAGAGAACACAGGTAAGCTACAAAAATCTTTAAAAAGTAAAATTATATATTATGTTAACAATAACAACAAATTTAGTGAGACAATCATCAAATTGACATTTCATTAACTTAACTGTTGATCAACTAATCTACCTATTGTTTTTTTCCCTTCTTTGCAGACCTTCTGACCAGAGTAACAGCAAGTGAAAATCAGAACACTGGTAAAATTACAAAGATTACTAAGTAATCAATGAAACATGTCTAAACTGATATCATAATCCTATTTGACTGTTGAAATGTTAAATGTGTTCACATAAAAAAACTAATTTACAATTAAAAACTTTGTGTTCTATGTTCATAGTTTTAGAGGCCAGAATGAGCTCCAGTGAAAAGGAGTTGGAGGAGCTCAAGAGAGTGAATGCAGGTAAGCGACAAAAACATTATTAAAAGTCAATATATCGTATTAGTTAGCAGTGAAAATAGAAGTGATAAACTAAAGAGCTCATTCAGTGCAGCAGGGATTTTTCTCTATGTGTATCTTCCACATTCACACAGACTTTCCAAAGGTGGCATTTTCAGTCGGTCTCAATGATGCAGGACAAATGGGACCCTTCAACACTGACATCACACTTAAATTCAGAAAAGTCTTCACCAATATCGGCCAGGCCTACAGCCCAACTACAGGTACTCACCTCTTTCACTGACACACACTTAATTTGAATTAGTATATTGGTCATGAATTGATGGACTTATAATCTTGTCGTTTTACTGTGTATTTCTGGTAATTGTCCCTAGTTGCAACTATTCCATGTCTGATTTTTTTTTTCATTTTAATTTTTTTCCTATTAGTAAACTAGGGCTGGAGGTGTTGCCTGGGTGGGCTTACAAACAAGTTTAGATGAAGTATGTTATACATGAATTTTGTGAAGTGAATATTCTATGTTTTCAAACATATAAACAACATAATGCAACGCAAAACACCACAACATGGTATACAGTTACAGTATACAGACTGTTTATGTCTGGCCTCATTGAAATGTAATTAAACTGAGGTGTAGCTACATTCTTGATAATGCTCATATTTCCCCATTAACCCTCTCTGGTGTCCGAGCAATCACCCATGATTGCAAATGCAATTGATAGGGCAATTAATAAGAAATAAGGAGTTTAACTTGTTTTTTATTAGTATAATGGGCCCTTTTGTGAAGGTTCTGACAGTTCTCACAATGTTTTGGTTTGTTTTGTGTTTTTACTGAATAGGCAGTCTTCCATACAGGCACTTAGGAAGGCAACAAAAAGTCAAACCAAGAGCTTTTGGCAGTAATTCCTAAACACATTCATATAGACTGACAAAAGCAATAAGAAACAATTTTGAATCTGAATTAAACAAAGTGGTACGAAGACAGATCGGACAACTCACTTAATTTCCCCTTTGTTGCAGGTGTCTTCACAGCACCCTTTGGAGGAGTCTACTATTTCATATTTCATGGGTGGGATGCACGTTTGTTAAAATCAATAGGTCTTAAATTGTATCAAAACGACAAGAGAGTTACTGGGTCTTTTAATACAAATGATGACTTAGGGTTCATCTCTGTGTCTAATTCGTTTGTTCTTAAACTGGAAAAGGGAGATCTGATCTATATGGTTCTCGGCTCAACCTATGGTATTTATGATGATGACAATAATCGTAGCACTTTCAGTGGGTTTCTACTTTTTGCTCTGTGAAGTCAGCTGCAAAACACCAACAGTCAATTGCATTATGTTTCAGCTCTCTCTCTGTTGTAACTCTGTTGTATTGGTGTATTTTTGTCCTCTACTGACAATATCAGACAAACTCTACACAATTTGAGAAAAAGTTACATTCTAGTCGTAATAAATGAAGAGAGGATGTCATATTTACTCTTGTAGTATTCTATGAGTCCATCTGTGCCTCCCCTCCCCCATCAGAGGGGAAATAAAAGTGTTTCATGAAGGGAAACCAACACAAAAAACCACCTTACCTTTGCACTCATACAGGCTGCAGAGCAGGGACCAGTGTGGATTGTAACAGCATAGAGATATGGGTCACGTGGCGAGTTGTCAGGAAGGTAGTGGACTCTCTGATTTGCCTCGGAGATGACATCAGCTCTCTTACACAACACCAACCCCGGGATGTACAGGCACACACACAGCACCAGCACACCCAGCACTGTCAGATCACTGGACACACTGAGGAGACAGATTTGTTTAATTCTCATTGATGTCCAAGTATTCTTTTAAAATATCCAAATTACTGTTACAGTTTAAAGTATCAGGAAGATTTTGTTTTCTCTGGTTAAATACATCCAAGTCTCAAGAGGCTGAGGTCACCTTAGGAACGGGTCCAGATCGGTTGTGTCATGGCTGCTTGGGATCTGCCTCTGCACCACAGTCAGAGGCCTCAACTGGTGACAACTAAGACAAACAGCAAACATCATCAAACAAGAAGAGATTCATTCATGTGAATCATCACTGTGTACAGTTCTTTCTTGCATGTGTGTGGTTGTGTGTTTGAGGCACTTAATCCCTGACTTACCTGCAGTTGGCTGCAGTAGTTTTGTCTGCTTGCTGCGTCCTGCAGCCGTGGTGTGTCCAGGCCCCCTGGTGGGCATCCCAGGACAAACACAAGCTGCTGTCCACTGTGAGACTGTAGCTGACCTGTTCACTCAGGTGCTTGTGTCTAGGTACTTTTCCAAAATCAGCATTGAGCAGAGCCAGATGACCAACCCCTGCAGCTAGAAATTTGTGTGGTTTTAGAGAAATTTCAAAACATGTAAATATTCTGAAACACATCTTACACAGATTAAATTGTCACAATAATGTAGAAAGTTGCCATTTGTTGAATAAAACTTCTATCGGATATGATCATAACTGGTTTTCTATTTCCTGTTTGTCCTTTCACTAAAACACAGCAAATTGTTACATTTTGATTATTCACATTATAAACGAATGAGAGTTTTATTGCATCATGCTTTGTATGTATTCTCTTGTAAAGTTTTGTGTTTGTATCATTGCAAACTAGCCTTGGCTATAATGCTGTGATTTGTGTCTATCATCCATGTTGCATACACATCACTATAAAGAGAAACATTAAATTAATAAAGACCGATATTCAAATAATTATGTACCTTACAATTTTGACTTTGGCACTGGATTTTTTCTACTTCAGTTTTACAGTTTGATAAACAATGATAAATCTATAATCTGCATTGTTTATCATTAGTAGTATTTACTGAATGATACTTACACGATCAGAACACAATTTCTACTTGTCATATTTGGATTGGTAACATAAAATGAGTAAAATGAAATGACACACAATGACTGAATTACTAAAAAGTAAATAACATTGTGTATAAAAACTGATTTGGCCAAGGTAGCGTTTGATTAACTTGATAGAAATTTTCATAGATATATGTAATTTACCAAATGGAAAGACTGGGAGGGCGGACAGAGCTGATAACAGATAGAAGATATTTCTTACCACTGAGGTAGGATGAGGGCAGAGTGAAGCGGGTGGTGTTGCTCTCCCAGTGATGAATCCTGTGCAGATGGTGCATGCTGGGAGTCGGCCTCTCAAACATCCTACAACAGGCAATGTCAGTATGTTGTGTTATGATGTTGCTCTAACTAGCAGATGATAGTGGCTATAAAAACAACCCAAATCACCAAAAGTTTACCTGAAAAGCAGCATGATGGGAAATGGTTTGTTGAGCGGAGCCGAGAAGACCACACTCAACTGGATGGCCTGCTGGAAATGCTCCTGGGTAATGTTGAAGCTGTGGTAGTTGACCTGGCTGCGCCAGAGGACGTGCTCATGCACAGAGCTCTTCTGCAGAACAGATGCCATGGTCACCTGTTTTCATTCAACATTGTGCTCTACTGCATGATAACGAGAGACAAGAAGAAAAGTCGACGTACGTTTCTTGGTGGTTGTTGCAGCTCAATGTTTATTGGCTGAATAAGGGAGCGAACAGGGATCTTTCTCCTCGTGCTGCACTCGTACAGACTCAGATCGACCACTGGTCCACTCAGCTGAAAATCAGTAGAGGAAAATGAAAATGATGTCTACCATTTAATCACCGAGTGTCATCATATTAGGACAGTCTCACCCTTCCATGATAGTGGGCCCAGGTGTAAGGGCTCTGGGTGAGCTCAGTCAGTATTCTGAGTGCACATGGTCGATGTGGTCTGCTCTCAGTCTTTCTACTGTGATGAACAAACAGAATCTGGATCAGAGAGGGAGGCATGTAGAAGATGGTTGAGCCACCGCTGATGACTGTGGAGGTCTGGTTTTGGTATGCAGCGTACAAGGCGATAAGACCCGTGCTGACTCTGTGCTCCTGGGCCTCATGGAACAACATGTACTTCTGAAAAAGAAAAAAAAGATAATGAATAGTAGTGAGATAAATGGAGGTAACATGTGAGCTCATGGGCAGATATGCACAAGAACGTGCTCACCAGCATCAGGTCTGAAGCAGTCTGCAGAATATCAGCGACAAGCTGCACCGCCTGCTTTGTTGAAATCGATCTTCTTCTTTTGATGTAAACACCACTGGATGAGTCTGGTATGGAGCCATTAGAAAGGGCTATGGCATTTTTGATGTTTTCCTCATGTGAGCCTGATTCTAATGCCTGTTTAATGTCAACACTGTTGGACATTTCTGGTGCCAGGTTATTACCAGTGACAGCAGCTTGCAGGCTGTATGAGAGCAGGGCGACCAGGGTGTTGAGTGTCTTTTGGTCCAGATAGTACCAGACTGGAGCACTGGACCTCGGAAAATGCCCTGAGATAACTTGAACGTGAAGTGTCACTCGTGTTGCAGTCGCTAATGTCACCTAAACAGGATCAAACAAATATGAGAAACATTTTTCTTTTTTCATCATGCATCTATTAGTGTCTTTGTCGATGAAAGTGCATGAAAGGAGACAAGTTTCTACCTACCTGACTTGTAACTTGTAAAAGATCTTTGAGAATGCAGATGGTGTCTACCATGGATTCCTGGGATCAAATGACATGTTACTGAACTGCTGTAAAAGGTGGTAAAGGGTGTGATGTGTACCTGTGCTGGTACATGCTGCATGTGTACCTGTTCTCTGCTCTCGAGCTCACACACTGTGCAAATGAGCACATTGCGCGTGCGTCTCTGTGCCTGTGTGTTGGCCTCTGTGTCCAGGCTGAGTCTGTTCAGGATGCTGGAGATGAGACTGATGTGGTTACGGACCTCCACATTGTTCCCAAGCTGCACCAGAGCTGACAGGTTCCTCAGACCTGACTCTGAACTGGACAGAGAGAAAGAAAAAGTAGCACAACAATGTACAACTACAGACATGTTGGACAAGAGTTCACCTATAAGTTAAGAAGCTATTTAAAAGTTATTAGTTACAACATATGAGCACTTTATAAAGAATGTCTTATTAGAAGGTGGCACTGAGTTATGAAAATACATTTATGAGCTTTTAATTAATTTCCACATTGATCCACAAAATCACCTCTAACAAAACCATGAAAAATAAACAACCATAATCCTGATATGACATGATGTGATGAGATGATGATTCTTACAGCTCCATATCAGGATCAAGACGGGAAGAAGAGGAGGAGTCTCTAAAGAACCTTGGTTGGACTCGGACGGTAACAGGACAGGGTTTAGTGGCTGTCCCATATGTGCTGCTTCTGATCACTGTGTGAATAGTTACTAGAGGAACAAGAATCACTCAGTTAATGTGATAAGTTGTCATGGTGATGTATGCTTGTGTTGTATAAAAGTTATGAATCAGAGTTTCTGTGTGTGTTTACCTTTATAGTCATCATCGGGGTCACCAGAAGGAAGGCTGGAGTAGTACTGGAAGTCTCTCCCCTGATACAGCACCCTGGGAGGTCTGTCTCCTACACTGATGCTATACTCATACACTAAATCCTTCAGCACACACACACACATAAATATGTCAGTTTTAACATTCAGTATGAAGAGTATGGAGAAATCAAGGTGGAGGGTGAAGATTTGCTGTTTATAAAAACCTACATTTTCCTTGTGAATTGGAAAGGTAATTAGTAAGCATGAGGTAGTAAAGAAAAGAGTCCAGATGAGGATGTATCAAAACTAGCTGATCTGATCGATTAAACTCAAATAATAAAGAAGAAAAAGAGGTTTTCATTTTTTCCCAGTTTTAACAAAAATATCTGTTCTGTCTTCTTGCATCTTTAAGCATTCCCAGTACTATGAATGACGATAGGACTCCTCTGTCTGAATATCAAAAGCACTTGCTGACATTTTATTTTTCTGAGTTAGGAAAATGTTCAAGCTCCTTTAAATAATCTAGATATTGAGAGTATTCGTTAAGACCAAAATACATTAAAAGAGCTTACTCCTATAAGACTTTGTGTATCCATGTGTGTGTTTACTGTATGAGACGGGAGATACCTCTTTCCCCGAGCTGCAGAAGATGCTGAAGTGTGTGTGTAACTCCATTCCGCTCATTGGTTGTACTTGGCATGTCATGCCTTTTGGAGCAGGGTTGGTTTTTAGGAACAGCTGAGTACGGCCCAGAAAACCATCATGAGATTCTGAGTACAACAAGTAGCAATTAGATTAGCTTCCATGCCTTCAATTTCCATTAGAAAAATAAATGATGGGTTACTATAGGACTGAATAAGACACCATGGTAGTAGTCCTAATACAGAAAACTGCATTGCATCTTCAGGATTATTTGTTCAAAACACTTTCTCACCTATGATTTAGGACATTCAATTTCAAGTTCAGGTTCATGTTTATTTGTCAATCATTTAATCAATTCTCTAATGGTTTGGTGCTGATAACACTTATCACATATTTTGGGATAAATTGTCAGTTATTGTTGGGAAACTTACTGGCAGTAACTTCCAACATGTATCTGCTCCCAGGCCTCAGACTGAAGGGTCTGAAGCTGAGCAACGGGGAGAAAATTCCTGGAAAGACAGAAAGAGAGATAGAAAGATGACTTAATGCTGAGATGGGTGGATAAAGAGAGGAAATATGTGTTGGTGAGTTTACTGAATAATGTACCTGTGTCAGTGTATGACTCAAAAAGGCCTCTGTCGACCTGGTCTCGAGGTAAATCGAGCAGGATTGGCTGCTGGATCACAACAGATGGCCTGGAATCTACCAGATTACTCCCCTGGTCTTCATGAAGTGCTGGATCAAACAGTGAATCATCTCCTGGATTGAAGCTCTCACTGTCCACACCTGGAAATCTGCATGGGTTAATACACAACCTCCCACACTAGTGATTATTAGCAAATGCAGACATTTATCGTACCTGTGGGTCTTCCTGCTGAAATCCCTGGGTTTCCTTCCTCTGCACTCATCAAGGAAACATCATAATCTGAATCTGTCATAGAATCAGCTTTAAATTACACCCTGAACAGATCATGTGTAAATATAAGAAGGTACAAATTGTTTGATAATCAGATAAAGAAATGTATTTATTGTTTATTCTCATAATTCGCTCTGAAATGGTTACAGATTGGAAAACTAACCTAACCTAACCTAACTAAGCTGTTTTCAGTGAAAGGGCTCTGATAAATCTACTTTATTAGCTGTATTTTTATAATGTATTTATGTATACAGCACCAAACAGCAGTGAGCTGGTTAGCAGCCTGTTAGCTGGTGAACACAGTGCTGCATTTAGCCACATTAGCTCGCTAGGAGTTGGTTGAAACTAACAACAAAGCAATAAGCAAGGCTAAAAGAGTGAATATTGGTCTTACAATCATCAGGTGAACAGGAACACAACTCCTAAACTCTCCCTCCTCAAACTTATGTTGCTCCCCATCTACTTGGATGTTTAATTCTTTGCTTTATTAACTGTCTAAGTTAATTACTAAAATTCAGGTTTAAAGAACTTCACACCCATGACCCACCTACACAGGTGTTTTCTATTGTGCTTGATTAGGCATACTGACTGTACTTGATTGACAGCTCCATCAGCCTCTGTTAGCTTTGTTGCATCTGTTAGGGTGGGACAATTTACACCTCTATCAATCGTATTGGTACATGTAGCTAGTTAACCTTAGCATAGCTCCAAATATCTTCAACTTGAGCAGAGGTCTAATCGGCCAAAATAACTGACCTCTGGGGGTGTAAAGGGTCTTTAATTTTACCAAATAAAATTATTCTTTGATTTTGATTGATTTCAGGTGACTGCCAGACAAGAGCAACCTCACAGCTTCACAAATTTCACCTCAGTTTTGTCTCACCTAGTCGATCTCCCAAGTCACCGCTCTCCAGGACAGGAAAAGAAAACTCCCAGTCAGCAGAGGAGTCCAAATCAACTGGGAATTCACTGATAACGTCACTCTGGTCAAAGTGGTCTGAAAATAGGACGCCACTGTTGTCAAGGGCAAGTGGCTGGTATTCAGTGGATGAGTACAAAAGCTCTGGAGGGTCAACCTCCCCCAGTGGGTGATAAAAGGGCTCCTCTCCTGGACATAAAAAGGATTAGCTGTTAAATAATTCATAAACTATCCATTTTACTGTAACTGTGACCTTGCACATTATTACTTCTTGTTGATTTTCCCTATTGATGTCCATGTCTTAATTGCTTTTAAGCCGCACATTTTGAGCATGGCAGATGTTACATATTCACACTTTTCCTCACAAAATCAACCTACAGAATTTTCCATTTATTTTAAAAACAGTAAAAGCTAGGCTTACCTGATCCTGCTGTTCTTATATGGGCTTGAGAAGACATAGGCAGGGGCTCAGGTTCTGTTAAACCTGTGCGAGGAGATTACTATTTCAGTATGATCTGTTTTTACAGAGGCAACCATGTGGGAAGTAATGAGATTACTGTTTGCATCTAACATAATTACACACCAGCCATAGTTGACTTTGATAATGTTACACTGTCAATCGCATTCAAATGTAGTTTTTTGGCTCTAGTTTCAGCAGCATTCTCAATCAGAAAGATGGGAGCAGAGGTGTACTGTGAAGCATCTGTAGCAGGTGGATGCAGGGTGGAAGTCAAAGGAGTATGAGGGGAAGTGGCATGACCCTCCATGATGCTGGACGGAGCACTGAGATCCACTGCGTAACAAAACGGGACTAGAACAGAAGAGACGAGAATTAAGAGGAGTTTTTTCTTGCAAATGAAATAATGACAACTGACTGAACATGTCACAGTGTATGGATTATTTTACCATCTATGACAGGCTTGGAGGTCGCATTCACCAAGTACATGCTCCAGGTGTACTGAATGTTTTTTGGGGGAATATCACAGTCTTCACACAAGGCACTGACAGAGAAAGACTGATCCCAATTCACCTCATCTCCGTGGCACTGAGGGCAGTAAACTGACACTTTCCTGGATTTGAGACATTCAGATACATAGTGAAAGTCACAAGGTGTAACAAGGTACAGCACATGCACATTGCACATGACTGGCAAATAGTGTTTTTTTTCTCTTACCTGTTCACATTTGAGGTTAATGTGAGGAAGGTCTCTGATGAAGCTGAACGCTCACCGCTGTGAATAGTGAGTGTGAACTGGAACTGGTCAAAGTCGTGTTTGAGGAAACTGGCAGGAAATGCGAGCACAGGTGATGAAGTGGGAACGTCTTGGTGGAAACAGGAGCTTGTGATGGAGCTGACTGGTTTACACGTCCAACTGAAGCTGCAAAGAGAAAATCAGGAACAAGTTAAGTTAAGTTTGAATGCACATTTGAGTCAAATCTTTCCAACAGTTAAATAAGCATACACCTCATATCCATTATAGATGTTTCTGTACCTAAGTAGGCTCATGGGGGAGTCAGGGTCATAAGATCTCTGTCCGTCCAGGGTTACCACTGTGGTGTTCCTGTTGTTAATGAAGATGTTGGTGCCGCCCTGGATGAAGGCCACAGGAGGGCTCGGTATCACCTGCACTCTCACACTGTAGTTACTGTACACCACACTGCCATTGACCTGAACCTGCAGAGCAATGACAGCTTATAAAGCCCAACTACAGTCACAAAAGTACCAGATCCCAGTTTAAAGAACATTTCATCTGCTTCTTACCTTGGCTATGGCAGTGTAGGTGTCATAGGGCAGGAGGTGGCTGGGCAGTATGAGGCTCTGTCTGTGTGTGTCTATGAGAGGTAAAGGGAAGACCTGTCCTGCAGAGTCAAACAAGGTCCAGGTGTAGTGAAGACCTCCTGAAATGTCACAATCAACTTCAGTCTCATAGGTCACCCCCAGACGGACAGACTCATATCTTCGCACCTTGAAGAGAAGAGAGGAAATATAATTATCTTTTTAGCTTTACTTTACCATACTACATGCATGATGAGGAAACAGTCCTACTGGTAAAATATACCTGTAGTTTGAGAGGCCCCATGTTTTTGACTGGTGGAGGCTGACAAGGCCGGTCCACCACAAAGATGTGACTACTTAGAGTAACAGAGCTGACCAGGTTAAAGACGGTTACTGTCACTGTGAACTCTCCTGTCCTGCAGAGAGGAAAAAACACACACAGGCAAAAATACACATCAGAGTAAAGCAGATTTTTAGATGTACATGTAACTGAAGAACAGTGAAAAGACAAAGACTAGGATGTTAGCAAAAGATGTATTTAATTTAAAATAAAACATATAACTCCCTTATGAAGGATTGTTAAAGATTTAAGAGAGAAAATTCAAGGTTGTCACATAAAAAATGGAAGGACCCTTTCTGTTAGAAACTATAGCTTGACTGAGTTTTGAGGCAAATACCAATGTTTATATTTGAGAATCTACAATATAAAAAAATATTTGACAATGTTATATCAGCCAATAGTGATGTTTTTTTTACATAAACACATAACAGGGATCCTTCGAATTAGTTTTATCATGGAATTGTGACTAATTGTGATTAGTCTATCATAAACATCAAATTTTAATTTACCTGAGCTTCCATAGAGTTAATTTAATCATTATTAACAGTGAAATTCACCTGTGGAAAACGTGTTGTTCTGTGCTCTGTCCCAGCCTGTGTACTCCGTCTCCAAAGTCCCACAGGAAGCTGACGTCAGTCCCCACATTGAGACGACAACTCAACGTCACTGTTTGGTTCAGCAGAACAGACGCCTGGTGAAGAAGTCTGTTGAGCTTTACTGCTCTCTGGACTACCAGTGGGAACACATCAGAGGTAAGGGAGGTCCGGCCGCTTGATAGGACTACAAATACATCATACCTACATTGAGCAGAAGAGAAGAGGGGAAAGGTACTACTCAGTGTAGGATCTGTGTGTTGCATCTCCATTTATTCTGAACATTAGGAGAATTAAAAAAAATAATATTTAAGGATTTTAAAAAGCTCTAAAACACAGCAGCCCCGTGTTTAAGTGCCTCAGTTTTTTGGTTTTTTTTTTTGTTTTTTTTTTCAGAAATATGAAATGAGGTTGTCTCTTGAAGTCTTGGATCACCAGACACACACAAAAATGAGACCAGTCTGAACAATTTAAGTGTTTTTGGTTATTTCTGTGTCTCATACCTGCCAGGTGTGTGGTATCTTTTGGTAACAGTCCTTGAGAAGGTTCTGACTGATTCTGAGTCTCCAAAGTGCCAGAGGAACTGCACAGGGTCAGGTACCTCAGCCACAGCCAGAAAAGTTATATCTGTGTTTGTGGGATAAGCTTGCTTTGCTGCATAAATCCACACTGTTTTGAATTAAAACAGATATTATATTGTCATTATATTTATATTCAACTTACATTTTAAATGACAGATAATTATGTGTAAACATAAATAAGAAAGTGGAACTGAAAACAATGAAGGAAAGGACATGGAAAATATTGCCATGATGCATGGACCATTGATCAGCTTGATAATGTTGAAGCTTCCATCTTCTTTGACGTGGGTAACAAACAAGAACACAACAAGAACCTGATACCTAAGAACCTGCCTGCTAATGTTGTTGTTTTCATGAGACCTTCATTGAACTAAATCTGCACTGGATGGTGCCATGTGAAAGAATTATATTTACTTAAGAAATGTAATAATCAAGGATCAAAATGTTTAGATGCTGATTAAAGATAAAAATGCAATAAATCACACTTCTTTTCTAAAATGTTGTTTAATGTTCAAATGTTTTATACTGCTAAATGGATGTTAAAAATACTTCCTCACCATTGTTTACGAGGCTGTGAACAGGGCTGGTAGGTGGTTGCCATGTTGGATTAACTTTAACTTGTGGCTTCCTGTTCTTCTCAACACACACCCTCACGCTTTTGCTCTGAGAAGACACTCTATTCTCAGCTCGAACCAACTCCCCAACTGGATCTTGAACGAGGATTTCCGTGCAGAACGAGGCCCTGCTGACTGGGTTAAAGGCCTTGACTGTCACTTTGTAGCAGCCTGCTATTGTAAGAGACACATTTAAGTTCCACTCTTCAGTGGTCCTGCTCATCATGATAACATCATCCAAACTAAAAGTCCAAATCACTCTCAACCCCAGCCTGCTGGTGGGGCTGAGAACCTCCAGGCTGAATTCTGTATGGGTTGAAACTGCTGATTTCCAATTCCCAGAAGGCCTCAGGACATGTATATGCTCGTACACCATCAAGGCTCGAGGTAGGACGGTGGAGAGCAGCACTGATGAAGGATCTGAAGCGGAAAGAACAGACGCTATGAGGTGATACTGTCCTGCAGTGGTGGGGAGGCAGCAGCGAAGTTGGAGGTGCAAATGGCAGCTGGAGCAGTTGCAGATGTGGAGTTGGGTATCAGAGCGAAGATATAAGTGGGTGCCAATGTGACAGCAGTTGTTATTGTGGTTTTGAAGGAGATTGTGATCATAGCTGATGTTGCCACGGTAACTGTTCTTACAGTTGTGATCATTGCTGCTCTCCTGGTGAGTCATTTCATTTAAATGATCTCCAGCTTTATTAATATTAGCTGTGTTTGATGTGCTGATGTTTCCATTGTCCTTACTGAAATTACATTCTGTGATGTTGCTTAAATTAGCCTTTGTGTCAGTGCTGCCATGCTCAGAGTTCAGTGTGAGGCTGAGGATGAGGAGGTGCTTCATGGTGGTGAACAGCTCCACGTACACAGAAACGATCTCGCCGGAAGTCAGCAGATGTTCTGATATGCTCACTCTGAGGTCAGAGACAGCAGGACGCACAGCCACCTACAAAGTGCAAATGAGTTTAAAGGAGAAGTCTGGCCATAGTTTTCAGTTTTTCTTAACGAACATGGGCGTTGTAGTTTATTTTGAGTCAATTCCATATAGATACTGCTGTCGTAAATACTCACCAAACGTGTATTAATCCACAGCTTAAAATATAAAATAAATTTTTTAACAAAAAAAAAACTAAACAAACAAAAAAAAAAAACCTATTTGTGAGACATTTTAAGGATTCACATCTTCATTAGGAACTAGTGGGCTTGGTGCTGAGAGCCATGACAGGCTGAGGAAGTCGTAAAGTATGGAGAGACGGCTTTAGGCTTTTCATGACATTTGTTGATTATAAGACAAATTTAAAACATCACCAGCCTTATCCTTTAATTAATAATAATCATGACGATAATGCTTTCAGTGAATAAAAGCAAAGTACTCACAACATGTATGGTTTCCTGTGTCCATCCATAGGCACCCGAGGCGTTCAAGGACACCATGTGAACTCCCTCTGTTTCAAAGGTCCAGGTCTGAAGGTGTTTAGAGTTTAGAAGTCTTTCATTTGTCGGATTAAAAATATTAGTGAGTTGATGAGGAAGATTTGCAATTAAATATTTTTAACTTTAATACTATGACAATTTTTCATATAACAACAACGACTTTTTTTTGCTGCAAGGCAGAATTCTTCTCTTCTTTAGTTATCCTAAATGAGATTTTGGTGTCTTTACAAAATGCTGAATTAAAATAAACACTTAAACAGCTTTGACTCTATCACTCCCTACAGAACACTGGAGTTCTTACTCACTGTTTAAACAAGATTTGTGCATTACACGATTAAACGCTCTAATTTCACATATCAGTACCTCTGGTTCTTGCAACCAAAATGAGCTACTTGGGTCCTGATTCTGTTGTAAAACCACAGCTGCTGCCAGAAATTTTCAAATTTCACTGATAGATTACTAGAATAGTTTTGTAATGACACATGCATAATTCTAATAAAACGCATATTATATATAATTGATGATAAATACATTTCTTCATTTTCAAACAGCCCTGGTTATTCTGAAAAAGACCTCCATTTGAAGCTTTTTGTTTTGTTTTTTAATGTTTGAGACAGTTGTAATATTTTTGAGATTCTTTGTTATAAAGCAGTTATCAACAGGCCGGACTGTAAACATGGGCAGACTGACCTTAACATTACTGAATCATTGATAGTAATGCTAAAACATAAACAACAAAAAAACTATCCAGTGGTCGTTGAAGTTAGAATACACATTTTCTGGACCCATTAAAAAAACATTGTGATCAATTAAAAAGACTCCAGCCTTAAATGCAGAAACCAACCACTACTTACCACAGTGCTGTTCAGACAATCAGAATTGGAAAGGCAAACTGTCTTTACACTCTCCATGTTTTTCCCTTTAAACCACCAAGAAAACTCTACTGGCAGACTATCACTCATGTCTGCCTGCAATGTTACAGGGTCGCCCAAATATGCTGCCTCCACTGTCACACCGTTAGAGTCTTTTGGCAGGAAAGGGATGCAGTCTGGGACGCCCAGAGGGCCATGAAGCACAGAGATCACCAGGCTGTGTGGAGAGGGCTGCAGGACGGAGAGGTGGAGAATGGAGCAGAGTGTGGAGAGGGGGTTGGAGACACTGACGTCTAAATGAAAAATGACAAGATAAAAGAGAAGGAGACAGAGGGTTAGTAGGTAATAAATATTTTTCACTTTTAGTTAATTCATTATTCATCATTTAACTAAAGGTTTTTGCTCTTGTTGACTCACTGAGTTCATATTTTCCCGGAGTTTCCAAAATCCAATCAGATGACATAACAAAGGAGCCGTCATCCAACACGTTGACACGATGTGATCTTTGACCTTTATGGGTCGTTTCTTGAATCTCAACAGTGACATAAGAGAGGTCCTGCCCTCCCAGACCCAGAATCCCTAAGAATCACAGAGAAACTCATTTGAAACAGAAAACAGTAAAAGTACCATAAGTTACAAATTATATTTTAATTATGTAAACATTAATCAAATATCCTGATATATTTTTTCCTGTGTGTAAATATATTCTTTCATATAAAACCTTATTAACAAGCACATTGTGAATGAAAAAGTGTACAGCACAAGGTAGATAAAAATATAAAATACTCACATGTAGCAGTTATTCTGTGTTACTTCATTGTTCATGTGTATTATTATATATTTTGCATTATTTTAAAATAAAATAATTATCATAGAAATAAAGTCTTGTGATCATTTTAACCACAGTACACAATATGTCTGCAGTTGTTCAGAAAGAATAATGGTTCAATGCAACTTTAGGTGGCTTATTTCTACTTTTTATGCATATGTGTATAATAATATATTTTTTACAAAGTGGTTTTGACTTTTTTTGCCAAGTACATATATTTTTTTTTGTATAATAATTGAACCTTTAACAGGTAAAATAAATAAATGTTGCCTTTATTAAATTCAGTCTAAAGTTGGAGCAGTCCTATGCATGGGTAGACTCTCTCTCTCTCTCTGTAAATACGTATTTTCATAATTATTGATATTATTTATGATAATAAATTAATGTTCTTATAAATAATACCATGAAATTATATAGTACCATTTATTCAAGCAAAGTACTTCATGTAAACCAGGTATGTCCAAAGTCCGGCCCGGGGGCCAATCACAGCTTGTGGACAGATTTCATGCAGCCCGAAGCTTCATTTTTATAATATATTATTTATGGGCTGCTAGGATTGTCAGATACTGTATGGCTGGCAGATTTGGCTTTTTTGGTTGACATAATGAAGCATTTGAATGCGCTAAACCTCTAAGGACATAACTGCTGGTGTTATGTTTAGATGTGACACAAAATCTTACTTTGTGAATGATCTTGTTAAAGAGAAGAGCAAGACTGACACGTTTTAAACTTAAATGTTAACAGACTTTGCATTACTCATAATAAGTCATGTTTAAAATGAACATGAGGTTAAGATTTATATCAACTTCATGCAAGTTTAACATGTTCCATACAATTTATTGATGTACAGATGTGAAAGAAAGGCAGAATTGGTTTTTAGATTTGTTCACACCTGATTGGCTTAGATTTGGTGACACTGCCATTTAAAAAAATCATAACTGTGACAATGAAAATAAAATTGTTAGCGAACAGTACATTTGTATGTAACTCTTATTGTTCATTTTTTAATTTTTAAAATGCTAGTATTGGCCCCCGGGCATCTTCACAGTGTCAAATCTGGCCCTCTTTCAAAGAAGTTTGGACACCCCTGATGTAAACCCATGAGGAATATACAGCAGAAAAAAAATAATTCACAGAAATCAAATGTAGAGAAAAAACATTTTGACTTACACATAAAAGAAAAAACATCTTAATCAAAACAAACCTCTTTGACAAGTCAGAACTACACCTGTGTAAAATAGAACAGCAGCTGACCTGAGTGCTGGTCAGGGCGTCCAGCAAGGTTTCCTGAAACTTCCACAACAAAAGTCTTCCCAGCATGCACTCTGTCTGGAGAGGTAGACAGACGAACGCTGTGCAGAAATGGTCCTTCAGTTCTGTAGAGTGCCACACTTTCCTGTCCAACACCAACGGGCAAGGAGAGGACACTAGAAAAGAAAAGAAAAGAAAAAAAGGAAAGAAAAGAAAAGAAAAGAAAAGAAAAGAAAAGATTCACAGTAAAAGTATTCAGCACAGCTTAAACACAACAAGCTTCAGGGACTGAGACATGCACATATCAGTTCATCATTTACACACATTTGAAATGTTGTCAGACTGAATTTGCTGGCATTAATGAGACACACAGGTTTGTTCCTATGACTGAAACAGACGGAGACAATCGAGACAAAAAGAAAAAGTCTGTCTCACCTTTTACTTTCTCCTCTGACATCCATTGTCCCTCCAGTTGAGGATGTGTTGACACACCCACTGGCCACCAAACCATGTTGCTGGTTGCCACAGTAACAACCCTCTGAGGTCAATGCTGCAACCTGGTACCTTCAACAACAAATGCTGAAAGTTAATAAAATACTGCCTCGAGCTCCTTGAAACAACCTCATACAAAACACTTATGACTGAGAAAGAAGGACTTAAATGCATTGTGACTTACATGTTACTGAAAAGAATTAAAAAATATTTCTAACATAATCTCAGGCAATATCTCTGACTGAGCCCAGAGACCAGAGCTCATATTTCATTTTAATGTTTGAGGTTTTCAGTTATAATTTTAAATCCAAATGTTGGGTTTATTTGGGGGTTTTCTCATAAGAACAAAAAATGCAGGAAAAAAATTGACCTCCATGCCAATTATATTATTATTTTTTTTAACTTGTATGATGTTTGGAATTATTTATATTATCTCAAATATTTCAGATTGACAGCATCACAGCTGAGGGATATATGAAAATGTTTTTATTCCTAATAGCAGTTGACCCTAATATCAGTGTCACCTTTGTGAAACCTCCTGGCCCAACAGGACTTTTATTTTAAATAATGAAGTGGATTTTCTCCTTGATTTCACACAAATATACAAGCTGATGAGCACCGTGCTCTTTTACGCTTTCCCTGCACTTACCCTTCATCCAGACAGCGGACAGAGCAGGTTACCGGGTCAAGGTCACGGGCACCTTCGGGTGCGTAAAGCCTGCTGCCGGCCTTGACGCACCCTGTGAACCACGGTGAATTCTCCTGATGTGGGGCAGAAACTGCAACAGAAAAGCGGTGAAAAAACGGATGCAGTGAAACGAGCGTGAAGACGAAAACACGAAACATGTCAGAGGCCGCAAACGCTCAGGTGGACGGACAGAGCGCGTTTTGATGAGGTTTCACAATGAGAGCAGCGGAGGAATGACACAGCAGTGAAGAGCAGGTGCAGCGAGACCACAGACTCTGTGCATACAGTACGAGGTGTACGTGTGGGAGGTGAGAACACACAGGGACTGTGTGCAAATGAAGGAGTGTGTGGGAGCCTTTCATTCAAGGCCTTAGTGTGTGTGTACTTCCTCTAATACCGGTGAGAGTGCACTGATCTTCACTTGTCCTGTATTTTCTTGTTTTATTTCCCTGTATTGTATCGTCTCCTTAAAGGTTAATATCAAATTTAACACCATGCCTTGTCTGTTATGCTTTCCAATTCGCTTAAATTACAATTACAAAAGGTCACACAAAGATGAATACTAATTATTACTATGGTTAGAGCTTTTACAAGCAGGTTTTTCTAGGGAAAATAAAGCCACCTGCAGAGGTATAAAATCCTGTGTTGCTAGTAGTTTGGGGCAAAGAAAAACAAGAAGATTGCAGTGGAAAAATATAATCTATAATCTAAAGATCTGAATAAAATATTTCTTTTAGTCTGTCATCGGGCTGAGATGAACTAAACCGGCCTAAAGTGACCTGGCCACGCGCCCATGTGCTTTAGAAAAGGCCTGCAGACTGTTTCACAAGAAGGAGATGAATTATTTCTCTACATCCACGTGTGTGGGTCTTAAAATCTGCATGAAGCAAACTCCATTATTGATTTGATTCCGTTGTTGTAACAGCCTGTTCGGACCACTCCAGGGTCAGACAGTCTTTCATCAGCTTTAAAAACATCACGTGGAGTCTCCAAAAGCATCCAAAAACGATAACATCTCTCATTTATTATGTCAAACGGAATATAGTGCCAAAGCAGCCGTTTTTGTATAGGGACCAGCCTTGTACAGAAGCTGCAAGCCGACCTGAACGAGACATTATTTCATTATAAAGCTGCAGTGTGAACTCATATCGACCTGACTGACTGTTTAGTTTTATTCTGGGTCTTGAAATATTTTTTTGTCAAGTAAAAGTGCAGCGGGGTGACACATCCTATAGTTGAGTTTCAGCTGAGTGGATTCGTGTGTTAGGTTGTCAGATGGTTGTTTATTGGTTTAATTCAAGGCGGAATTCTTTTTTTTTTAAACGTGGTTTCAAACTTAAAAATTCGTGAAAATGATCTCAGAAGCAGAGATATTTTTGAGCCTGCTTTTATCAGAGGTAGGATTGTAATCTCCAGCATGAACTCCCTCTAAAGACGCACAGATTATTTTTGCTGAGCTCTTCAGAGTTGGTGGGCTTGAAAAGTTCAAACACACAACAGAACCGGTCAAAGTGCTTCGCCTGAGTCCAGTTTGCCCTGTGAGCCCTTTAGTGAAAAAAAAGGTGCTCGTTGTGCAGCTAACTCCACCGATCCACCTTAAAAAACTCTTCCGGTTAGAAGACATCCCCTTTAAGAGAATTTCTCACTCCTCTGCGTGGCCAGCAGGAGGCACTGTCAGACCGCGTCATCTCTTCAAGCTGTCGATATCAGAGAGAGGCACAGCGGGGGGAATCAAACACATTTTCTCTGTTCATTTTTTATAAGGAATACGCGCATATTTGGCCGATTTCGTTTCGTCTCTGCGCTCAGGGGCTCACAGACGTCTTCACGTCACAAAAAACACCCAGAGAACATCCATGTGACCACAGAAACACAGACATCTTATTTGATTTCCAGATAAACTCAACAGTGTGGTTGTTTTATTGTTGATTTTAATATAGATTTAACAGCATGCGGGAAAACAAAGCAGCTGTAGGGGTGAATCCTTTATTTGACGCACATGCGCGCGTAAAATTTGGATAATTCCGTGTGAATTAATTTATGGTGAAAACACATAACGCTTTATTTGCTGCGGGACCCCCTTTGGAGCCAATTCAAGCACCCCTGGAGGTCCCCGGATCACACTTTGAGAAGCATTTTCCAACCAAACCCTAAACATCAACATGCAGAGCCGCTGTCGTGACAGTGCGTAAAGCCCACCCCGGGCCTGCTAAGCTCCAATAACCTGCTTAATTCGTTAAGCGCGCGCTGTGTGTTCAATGTGCGCACGCGGTGATGCAATTAACAAATGATTAAGTCAACGAAATCTTAAAAAAAAAGGGAGCTGCTGAGCGTTATGGCGCTGCGTAACGGACAGTCGTAATAAACAGACGAAGCGTTATGTAAGCGCCCCTACCGAGGACACAGAGTCCACTGGAGAAACCAGTTCAGCTGACTCCGGCAGACAGTGAAGTGGAGCGATGTTGAAAGTAGATATTGCCATCAGGGGGTTGTTATTAAAGCTGTGTCTTAATGGAGGGAAAATCAACTCATTAATTCAGTGTACACGCCTTTTTTATTTGCATAATTTTAACTCGTTTATCAGGTGACATTAAACCGTATGAGAAAAAATTTAAAAAAGAAGCTCGTCGACATCTTGACTTGTGCGCATGAATATTTGTGCTTAAAAGTGAGGAGATATTAAAATAAAACTAAATTGGTCACATGATGATCAGCGGCTGGAGGTCATATTTGATCCACTGCATCACAAACAGAGTGAAGTTCTCCTCATCTGAATGTAAAGCAGCTGAAAGATTTTAATGAAAAACCTTTATGAGTCTGTCTCCCAAAAATAGATTCAACAGTTGCTGCAACTTTCTCTTTTCTACCAAAATTATTTTTGGTTTTCTGGGGGAATATTTTACCTGCTTCTTTGGCTTCCTTGTGAGAGGACTTTCTGCTAAGTGAACTATACTTTAGATAATTAATCTGGAAGATATTTAGCTCTGATGTCACCACACACCATCTTCCTCAACAATATCAACAAATGATCCATGTAGCAGCTCCAACACTTTTTCATTTTGGATGTTTCACCAAGAGGACTTATTAAGATGAAATCTTCTGATCAAACCAAACTCACTCTGAAAGCAACATGCAACGTTTTTAATTTAAATAAATCATTTGTGAATGTTTGTTAAAGAAGGTTCCAGGTGTGGACACAGAGGCTTCAATGTGTGAAGCTCTACAAGCTGGTCATTCATCAGCTTTGTGATATTTGAAAATGGATGCACGCAAACATTTTGTATTTGGAAGAAGAGAGAGACAGACAGACAGAGAGACAGACAGAGAGAGAGAGAGAGAGAGAGAGAGAGAGGCGCTGCCTCATGCTGTCAAAACACAAATGAAACAAGATAAGCAGATTAGGCAGTCATGGCAGCGAGAGGAAAGGAGACAACAAGATTAATCGACATAAAAAATAATAAATGATGTGAAGAATAAAATGTGTTTGACCAAAGAAGAGTGGGAAGACGCGGATGGGTTTGTTTCACTGAAATAAAACAGCTTCAGTCTACTCTCTTTTATTCACACACATTTATACTTCTATTTCAAGCAGCTGTTTGTTGAGTTTGTGTCATCTGTAAGACAGCTTTCATCTCACCTTAATAGAAAACTATAAACTTTAAATTACTTGGATCCATAAAGAAAATATCACTCAGTCCAGTGTGTTAATATTAATAAATCATCTTGTGATATTTGTCACCTTCTGTTCATTAATTAAAGAGGCCTAACTCGCTGTTAAGTCACACATTAATTATCTAATCAGCTGCATTAGGTGGACATATGCTCCTCAAAAAGTACCTGATTCTTCTCTTTGTTCTGTTCAGAGCTCGATGGGGAAACTTTGGTCTGCAGCACCAACAGGCTTTGCGTGCTCCTAAAACTCTCTGCTTCCGGTCCTTCAATGCATTCATGCATTCATCTACAAGCTGCTCGACCAGGAATTCATAAAGGAGGCCCAACGACGCAGGAGAAATTTCGAGGGTCATGATAAAGCAGAAGGAAAAGTGCAGTTCTGGGAGGACATCTGAGAGAGGTCAAAGGAGAATGAATGTGGCTGCAGAAAGATGGAAAGAAATAGCAAAACACAAATATTGATAGTTGACTATTTGGCAATCACCTGAAGTCAGTTAAGTAATGGCTAATTAGTCTGGAAAACGGGGTCAATAATCACCTATAAAAACAATGCATTGATGGTTTAATGGGTCTATTAGAAGACACGAGTTAATAATCATCTATTCGATCCTATAGTTTTGTTAAAGCATGAGAAGCACCTTTATATTAAAGTTTACTTGTGGAGTCACCACTGTTCTAAAACGTATAAGATAAACATCCTTATTTAAAAGCTATTTGACGGCGCTCTGTCGCAGTTTCACCCCCATGGGAAGGGGAAGGAGAAGGAGCTCGGATTACACTGCAAACAAGCCTCAATCAGGCCAAATTATTAACGAGGATTCACTGTAACATGCAGATCTTATCAGAGCTGGATCACCAGGGGTTTAACGACAAAAAAACACATCAGAAAATGAGTTTAACAGGATATTATATAACTAAAATCACTATTGTCGAGCAAGAAAACCAATGGTCTGAAGAAACATTAGGAAATTAAAAAATACCAACAATTTATATCAAAATATCACTGCTGATTCCACATAAGGATAAAAAATAAGGCACTGTTGGCTTAGTTGTGCATCTGTAAGTGAGACAAAAACTGTAAGCTCATGCAACAGTATAAACTCACAATTGAGGCATCACTTTGTAAGTCTTAATACAAATTAACACATTAAATGAAGGAAGAAATGAAAGTGAGATCATAAAGATTTCAACTTTAGTAATACCATACAGGATACAGTCATAAATAATATTATTTAATATGCCCTATAATGCTTTATTGAGCACTAATAGAAATTATTTTTAAAGGAGTAATTTTTCATTTCAAGTTGAATACACCTTCTAACTACCCAGTGAAATTAGGCCTAAATAAGGAATTAGATACAATGAGTCCTGAATCCCCAGCTTTCCCCTTTGTCCCACATCCTGAATACTCGATATAAAGAAGTGGGTGAAAAAAGTTGGCTGAAACCTTATCTGGCAAAGGCCCAGACAGCCCTAAAAAAAAGTGTCCTATTATATTTCTCAACAACCCAATTTAAGAAACTTCACTTGAAGAGGAGAAGAAAAGATCCGCTCAAATCTGGTTTTGAGGCATCGTGTCTCCGGCCTGTGTGCCCTGCAGCAAGGCAATAGGCTTCTTTTTTCACCCGTCTGACGTTTGACATATAGCCCTAACTGAACAAGAAGGGCTGTAGGTGAGAATATCTGTCGACTTAGGCAAGGGGCCAAGGCACTGACATAGTAATCAATAATCAACAAGCTGTGGCCTGAATGCACGCAGGCCACTGATGGAAATCCAGCTCATTTTCTGTCAGTGTTTTTGATCAGGTTAGGAGGATTATTTCCATCCGGTGTGTTAATACAAATTAAATACATTTTTGATGTATCAGTGTGGTTGCAGCAGTAGAGGAGGTTCTCTGTTTGTGTGTATGTGTGTGTTGGTGGCTTTTATCCCCAATGAAGCCTGGGCTCCTTGTCCTAACTCCCTGGTATGAGGGGTCAAAGGTCACCACCGCTTGTGGCCTGTTCAAATCCCCCTATAGTGTGTAATGTTCTCAACATGATAAAGAGAACCAGTGTCCAGATATTACTTTTCAGGCTGTGGAACATTTTAATCAGTTAATATAAAGGAGAAACACACAGGAGGTTTAAACTGCCATCTCATCTTTAGTCCTGCACACATTTTACAGCTAATTTATCTAAACAGACTGTAAAATGTAGATTTATTATAAGTTAAAATCTTTGCAAACAGTTTTTTACTCTTTTTAATGGAAACACCTTTTGATGGAAAGTTCTCCAAAATCTTTTAGGTCAACCTCAAAAAAATGTGGCCATGCAGTATGAACTGTTTTGGAGCACATAACATTGAGAAAGCTTGAAGACTTTTAGCATTAATAATATAAAAATCAGTGTGAAGATGTACCTTCAAATACAAATAATGTGGCTCTGGGGCAAACAAGGTGTTTTTCTTCTGGAGCTTGCAACAAAGAAACCACTTGAGGTGTGTGTTGTGAGGTGTGCGTGTGTGTGTGGTTGTGCAGGAGGGGTTTAGTATAAATGCCAATAATGTATTGATAAATACAAAAACTTTAGAAAAATCCTTCATGAATGAATTGTCTTCCTGATCCATATTTCCCAACCAAAGAGTGGTTTGATTTTTATGTATATTTTTTATTTTTGGAAATGTAATAATGTCAATTAATTTATTAATAAAGAAAATAATAAAAACAATGATGACAATAATAATGATATTAATAATATTAATATTAAGCTCAGTACAGTTGTTGAGACATGCTCACACATGGCACGTGTTCAGTCATTCATGTAATGGGATTAGGCAGTTTTTTAAAAATGAACCACAGGAATTTCAAACTTTAACTTTGCTTATTTAAAATGTGTGTTACTACAAAACAACTTGATTTAAAAAAATAAATAAATTTGGGGTTCAATTTAGTCTGATTTTTTGTGCACAGAGAGGGTTATAGTTTGGCTGCATGTCTTTATCTCCTCTCCTGTCTCCTGTTGAAAACTACATTTTTCTGCGTCACATTAACTGACAGTACGAACCCTGATATGGAAAACCACATAAACCTGAGACTGTATTGTTAAAAAGTAATTTCTCACCCCTCAACAAACAAAATGTTTTATTAATTCTAATAAAATTATATCCACAATCTCACCAGTATTGAATCTTTTGAATCTAAGAAATGTGTAAATAGTTTTTGTAAAGGTCTTTAAATTATCCTGGACTTCAAACTGATGAATAATTCATAGATAAACCTCTGATGGGAGCCACTGGCTACATGAACACAACATATAGGAACAACAGAAACCGGAGGCAGATGGCAAATAGGTTTTACGAATACGACCCAGTTAGATATGTTGATACATGGCAGGATAACAGCCTAAATGAGCACAGACTTCATCTGGGCCATTTGGTATAAAAGCCTTCCTGTGACTCACGCTCATCGCCCAAACAAGCCCCAATACACGTCACCGAACCGGGCTTGTTGATAACTGATTGAATTGTATGTTAAAAGTTTCTCCTTTCAACAGGCTACATCTGGCTCTCTCCCGTCCGCAGAAAAGCCTTTACAAATGGAGTTGAGCTCCATGACTGAGCAGAAGCCCTCTGGTGCTGGTTTTCCCCTTCCTCCCCCCATGCAGTCCCCCTGGCCAGGAAAATCCACCAGACATCAGCTCTTTGGGTTCCCTGTGTCTTTTCTGAACGTGTTTTTAGCGCTTTGGGGGTCAGTTATTAACTCGGTAGCATTTCAATTTAATTTACACATGCAGAGCTGGAAAACAGAGCATGAGTCACTTGAGTAAAAGATATCTTAGTCAGAGAGCCGACTAAAACACTCATTAATGACTGACTTTAATATTATTTGAACTCATAAATAAAATAATACATAAAAGATATTTTGTTGTGTCATCAGGAGCCCAACTAACACACGTTTTATGAAGTACATTTCAGGAGCAAATTGTGCAAAATACTTCCATATCCGAAAACGCTTAAGCTACAGTTTAACCCTGTATGTGCAGCTGAAGTTAAAAAAAATGTTTTATTTGTTTAAACTGTCCAACAAAAACCAAACATTTAACTTTTGAATGTGACGTGTATAAAAAAAAGGAAAATCTGCGGCAGTGTTGTTCCCATCTCCTCTCTGCACGGGCCACCATCCCTCCCTCTGATCCCGTGTCTGTGCAGGGGTATGCCGGGTAAAAACCCAGCAGAGGCAGCGCTGTTTCCCCGCTGTTTCCACCGTCACGTTGAGCCACGATCGCGGTGATGGAGGCTGCAGTGAAATGAGGTGGAAATGTTCACGCATATGTGAGAATGTTAGTTATTTTAAGGGGCGCATAAACTTCGAGATTGGTTGATGGAGACGACCTCATTAAAGATCCTTTGTATCACTCCGATTATATTAATTTTATAATGCTATGAGCTCCTGACCTTTGCACTACTTAATTTTAATTCATGGAGATCTCGGATTTTTAAGCATATTGATTGATTTGAAGTCCCAATCAGAGTAACATTGGATGGAGAAGTTTAAAACACGTGTTTGTATGAAATTAAGATTGTAAATAAAAATCTTTGGATACAATAAATCGCTCGACATATGGTGTCAGTACACATTAAATGATGGCCTTTCATGTAACTCAAACTCCATTTAAAGTCTCTTTAAAGTCTGCACACCTTCAGAGCGGTTGACGCGTGAAAGTGCTTATAGCTCGTTTCCACAAAAAGGTCAAAATATTATTGCGGAGAAAAGAGACATTACAGGAGCAGGGAGAGAAAAGACGAGGTTTTATTGTGCCTTTAATCCACCTTGTTTCTCAGACCAATAACTTGTATAAGTTGGTGTTAAAGAGGAAAAAGCACATGGCCCTCAGCTCAGAGCATGGAGATCACACAGACTTTTCTTGATGTGGAAAGTTTGTTTTACACTTTAAACAGAAGCTCTGCTCTCTGTTAAATCTTACGGGGTCACACTCAACTCGGTCAACTCCACGTGGTCTTTCACTTCATTAAAGGAGTAGGCTTTTATTTTGAAATTATGCAATTAAATAGAATATACGTAGCTATAAAAATACAGTGACTGACTAGTGAATTTATAGTTTCTTCAGAGTTTTTACAGGCCATCATCTGAGTGTTTACACACGCTGTTCAGTGTGTCCTGCAGTGTGTATTTAGACTCTGTGTGAGGTGCATTGTGCCAGGAAGAGCTGAAAAGTCTTTCTCAGAAATCATTCTTCTCTTGCAGAATTATTTTAACAATTTATTTGAGTTATTCTGATGAATCAGCTTCAACTTTCCCCCTTGTATTTCCATAAATAAGAGAGTTTCTTTCAGCATTATCTTAATTTTAGGTTGCACATTCATCTACAGATCCGCACATAGTCCTGCACACTCAGGAAAAACAAGAAAAAAAGATATTAAAAAGTGTGTTTGCAATCTGCAACAGTTATGCAAGTTTGAATTTGTTTTATCATACACACTGCATTAAAATCCCCCCCCCCCCATTTGGCTCCAAAAACGTCAAAAGATTTGTTTTGTTTATGATATTTTACACCAAAATATTGTGAGTGACCTTATGTGAAGGGGCAAATACTTTACAGCTGAGAGATTCAACACAAAAAAACGTCCTGACAGCTTTTATCGGTCTCCCTGTATTTAATTGTCTCAAAGATCAATGCAAAATGCTGACCCTAACGCGGCATGTGTCTGTCAGCATTACGCACAACTTCGTTTTCCAAACATGCAGTCAGCGTCAAATATAATTTTGAGTGCAATAAGCTGAGCTCTTTAGAAAAATCTTTTTATTATTAGTTTTATTGAAACCAAATTGTGCTCAAGGCTCGTTTTGTTCTTATTCTTTCTATTGTTATTCTATAGAAGTTACAGTCTACTGGTTCCCAATCCGCACTGGAATTTAACCCTGAAACGCCAGCAGCAGTATAATGGCTTGTCTCTGCTCCCAGTATGGCCCCTCCAGGTTCCAGCAGCAGCAGCAGCCATGCCGGGGCCAGACAGGCTGCCAGTCCCGGCTCCCCTTATCAACCTCGGGGCTTTGGCCTGGACCATACACCGCAGAGTCCCATTAATCAGGGAAACACCACGTCAAACATGGCAGACTGAGCGAAGGGCAAGTCTGGTCAAAGCTTCTTAGAAAAGTTGCACGGTCCTGAGCTGAACATAATATTGTAAAAGTTGAATAGCCTTTGGGCGAGTTTAGCTGAATCCCTGTATGTCAATACAGCAGGTACATATGAATTGTTAAGTTTATTTTATTGTATTTCATTCCCAGTGCGATCACTCTGGGTTTGGCTTTTTACACAGTATTCCAGAGTAGTTTCAGTGTTGCTACAGGACTACCTAATAGATGCTTTTATTGGACACGTTGGCACACAGGCTTCCTGCAAACACATGCATGCTGTAGCATTGTTTGCTTTCTAAGTTGCTCAAACGTTCAGGAGTGTCGTTTGGGCCATGCTTATTGAGGTTTCTCTCCCCTTCATGTATTAAACCGAGTAGGCTTGCACCACCTCATGTGCAGTGGTTGGAAATGCTGCATGCGTAAATGTCTGCGGTTTGCCTCTTGTTATTATTGCAGGCTCCGCAGGCCTACCACTTCTTCCGTCACACACTCTTTAAATACACCGGGGAAAGGGATTCCCTCACTACTATGAGAGTTTAACCACACTGAAGATAGTGTGTGTGTGTGTGTGTGTGTGTGTGTGTGTAGCCATCTTTAGGGAATATTTACCATCAGTCATCATTAGTTCTATTGTTAGTTTAAAGTGCTCACAATGTGGATAAGCACTACTGTAGATCTGTTTGGGGTCTATTTCCTTTCAAATCTGACACCTCTTTGCCTCAGGACAAACCTTATCTGGTATTTAATTGAAGACTGGATATGTCTAATTTTCCCTAAACGCCTTTAAACATTTATGAAATTACTCGTGTTTCAGAGAAAATTGAAAGGCTAGAGACATTTAATGACAAACTAATGCAAGATATATCAGAGATGAAAAGCAGCTGTGTACCTAAAATAAAAGATAATAAAAAAGGGAAAAGGAAACCGCATAAAAAAGTTACCAAAAAAAAATAAAAATAAATAATAATAAATAAATCACTTCATGTCTTTGTTTTAATAACCCTCTCCTAACGCAAATCCCAGGCCAGTTTCTCTATCATTAAATCTGTTTAACCCCCCTCCAAAACAGCACATGATGGTCCAACTGAAAAGAAAGAGAAAGAGTCTGATAATTACACTCAGTCGCGTTTAATGAATGCTTCATAATTAAAAAAAGAAAAAGGGAAAGTGCTTCAGAAATCCACCGTTCAAGTTTCCATATCGAGTGCAGTTGTCCTATATATATATTCACAACAAAAGAAAAAAAATCAATATACAAGAAAACCCCAGAAAAATTCACAAAAATAAATATTCAGTTTCATATAAACAACCAGTGACTTCAAATTCCATGTCAAAAACCTGACCTCAAGTATTGTATCAAAAAAGCGAAGTAAATGAGTGAATGAGGAGGGCAGGGAAGTGGGGGAGAGGAGGAGGAAGAGGAGGCGGTGGAAAGGGGGGGAGAGTGCAAGCAGCTTCTAGCTGCTGCACGATGCAATTGTTTACATTGATAGCGTCACTGTCAGAGAGCTATTTGTCTTAACGGTGGAAAGGCCCTCCCAACAGGCCATTACCACCATCTCCGTCCCTCAGCCGCGCATTGTGAGCACTGCGTGAGAATAGGCTGGTGCGTCAGGGGGGCAAACCCGCACTGCTCTGGGCGCAGGCTATTCCTCTTCTTCCTATGCCGTGCAGCCTATGCTTTTGACATGCGGATTAAAGGTTGAAAGCTTCGCTCTTGCAACACAGCAACTCTCCCCCCCACCACCCTCTCTCTCTCTCTCTCACACACACACACATACACACACCCCAACCCCTCTCAAAACCCTGTGCAACCCCCTCCGTTTTACTGCTAGCCTGCTCATATACCAGCTTGTGTCATGGCTTCAAAAATAGCCAGTTTACAGGCTGAGTATATAAGTTCAAGTGTGAATTGTCGCCTCAGAAATAAGGCCCATGGTGAGTTTTTGGGGGCTTCATGGCTGCAGAGTGGTGCTTTAATCACATGGTTAAACATCTACCACATGTATCCACACTGACTGATTTAGGCAGAGTGAAACTCACTTTTTTGTACATTTTCCTCTCTCCCTTTTTTTTTAATTTTTTTTTTTTTTTTTTTTTTTTTTTTTTTACAATCACCCATTAAATAGTTTCTACAATCCTCTGAATGAATGCACCCTTTGCTGTGCTTGTGAGGGGGCTGACATCATTCACGGGCTTTGGGTTTGTTGTGATCTGGCTCGCCATAAGCTGGGCCTCTCTTTGTCGCAGACAGAAAAGCCTGCCAATTAGCAGAGCGCGTCCTGCACTGCCATTAAAAACATCTACACATTTACTTAAAAACACCTACATAGGTGCAACTCCAACCACTTGATTTACTTCTGCTTAAAAAACGGTGTGTACACTGGAGGAGCTGCTGCTGAATTTAGGGGCAAAATGAAACAGGTTCTGGGGGACTACATTCACTGAGCGCCATATTCAAAGGCTACATTAAAGATGGTGAGAAATTAAGCAATATTTTAAAACTGATTGTATTTTGGGTGTCTCAGAGCCAATAACAGGAAATAATGGCGTTTTTTCCAGCTAAGGTCGAGACAATAGACTTCAACTAAAAAACAGAATAATGAACAACAGTGGCTTCACGGAAATTAGCATATTATTAAATTAAAGGAAATCAGAAAATGGCATGTTAGGACACTCACATATGGGTGAATCCTAAACATTCAAATAGCAGTCAAATGAATGCAGTTTGGCCTTTGTGTCTACATCCAAATTAAACTCATCTTTAGCTGTTTTTTTTCTTGTTTCTATCTATCAGCATCTCTCAGACATCATTTCACAGGCTAGCCAGAAAACCCTAAAGCTGAAACAAGACCCCCAACAGTATCAAAGTGCAATGCATTTAAGCCCATCTCTTGTGCTTTGTCGCATTGTTTCTAGCCAGAGTGTAGCTAGAAGGTGTTTCACGCTGTTTTGGTGCTGTTTTCCCCCCCACTGTGACTCCTGACTCACATCCCACCTATAGCCTCCCCTGGACTTTGTTATTATCTCTTTTTTTTAACGTATCTTCGTGCTCTAAACGCACCCTGGTACAATTGTGGTGTGCAGAAGAAATCGGCGGCCAAGTGGACCAGGAGGGGGGTTGGACTATAGAGGGGGACGTGAATATGAGTCTGTCGTGGGACATAACTATAGCTATGAAGGTCTGAGCCTTTTTTTTTTCCTTTTTGATTGTCTGTACATAAGGCCTGTGTTGTGTCTGGGGGCCTGCGTCTGTGCATACTCACACATTTGCAAACCAGGAAATACTCCGCAGAAATAAAAACAAGACTGAAAAACTAGATCACAAGGAGTCCAGAAACAAAAAAGAAAAACCCACAACCACCAGGAATAAATTCCTGTCAAATCTAATAAAGGCTTAACCATGAGTATGTATAGACAGACATTAATAAACCAGTTTTGAATAATTCTCTGAAATTGGACGCTTGGACACATGGGCCATTGTGGCCAGCCAGCATGACAGAAAGAAAACACAGCTTTGATATATAAAATATACCAAGTGGCACAGAATGGGGAAACCCTGATTTTTTTTTTTTTTTTTTTTTTTTTTTTTTTTTGTGATTTACAAAGTCAGACTTGCTCTCAGCCCCAGATAGATTAAGAGTAGCTTCATCTCAAGGAATGCTGTGGGCTTTTTTCTTTTCTTTTTTTTTTTTTTTACCCCTTTCCTCTTTCAGACAAAGCACAAACCACTGAAAACCTGGCACCATACAATCCAACAGGTCGAGCATAGAAAAGCGAAGAAGAACTAATCAGAAAATAAAATCAAGTAAACACAATATTGAGAACCTAAAATGGGCCTATTGCTTAGGACTGATAGCTTATTTAAAACAAGTTTTTTTAAGCATAAATCCACGAGCGGTGTCTCACAGTCCTGTGGGCGTTTTCTGAGGCTCCAAAAAGGGGGTCTTGCGGGTTTTCCTCGATCAAACTTCAAAACAAAGCGGAATGTGAACCCATTCACAGAAAAAAAGGGGGGAGGAAATTTAATATTAAACAGCGATAAAGTTGCGAGCAATTTGGTGAGCTCACGTTAAGACTCGGGCAGCGATTATGTCGGAGATGGACACGATGTGGGGGCTTTTGTTTTTGTTTAGTTTTTTTTTTTTGCTTTAAAAAACAGCTCAGTATTTCCTAGTTCTCTGAGCGGGTGGGGGAGGGAGAATCTGGCCGCCTGGCTGCCACCTCCACACGGGGTGGGACGGAGGGGGAGGCCCGGGGCCCCTCAGCGAGTTCAGGGAGTAAGCAGGGCACAAATCCCCGTCGCTGCCAACAACCAGCGACGGCGGGGATGGGAAATTTGCCATCAGGCTGAAAGGCATTTTTGCAGGCGATGCTACAGTGGTCGCGTTGCTGCGTTTACGTCTGCTCGGTAAATCCTCCGTGGATACGTCCTCGCAACCCGCAGGACGAGAAGAAGCAGAAGAAGAAGAAGAAGAAGAAGAAGAAGAAGAGGTGGAGGAGGAGGAGGAGGAGGAAGAGGCAGCCTTGTTGACCCGGGGCACGTTTTGTTTTGTTTGAGACCTGGAAACTCGTGGTTTCTTATTCCCCAGCACCGGAGCCCTGCAGTTTTTGTTCCTGTGCTCCCCCTCGTCGATACATGGGGTGTCCTGGGTGCTCCAGCATTCCTGAGGACCACAGGGGGACCTGGGGACCCCATCAGGGCTCTTCTCTGTGGCTTTAATCCCGCTGCTGAAAAAGTCCCCTTGTTTGATGGCTCCGCTGGTATATTGGCCATTGCTGCTCTCTGTCTTATCTCCTTTACATTTGACTACAGTGGCCTGGCTCTGGTATTCATATTCATCACAGCTTTCCTCCACTTTAACTTTCACATTGTGGAGGTTGAAGGGTGGTGTCCTGGCTGTCCTGCCGATGTCCGAGTGGAGGGCAGCGGCGGTCACAGAGGACTCCTCCGCCTCGGTCTTTATTTTTTTCAGTGGAGTGGGCAGTTTCAGGCTGGTGGCTTTAGCCTCCCTTTTGTCGGCACATTTGGGGAGCATGTCGTAGTCACACTGTGCGCTCAGTCCCGGGGTGCACTTAGTGGGATGACCCGGTGTCCTGCGTGAGGAGTGAAAGGCCTTATTCCGGTTAGGTCCTGGTGAATACGGGTCCGGCTCGCCCACAGGGTCAGCCCTGTTTGGATCAGCCTCAAACGCCTTTTCCCTTTTGGACTCGGTGAAAAAGCTCTCCACCACAGTTGAGTTAAATTTTGGCGTCTGTGCGGGTCCCGGGTCCTTTCTAGTCTCACTGCATATAAATTCACATTTCTGACGTTTCTCCTGTCTGCTGTCCCCTGTCTGGGAAGAGGCAACATGGCCCAGTGTCCTGTGTTGTCTCTCCTGCTGCTGGTGGTGGTTGTAGTGAAACGTGGGCTGCAGGACCAAAGGTGCTTTAC
Organism: Sciaenops ocellatus; assembly: GCA_033000465.1. Taxonomy (NCBI): domain Eukaryota; kingdom Metazoa; phylum Chordata; class Actinopteri; family Sciaenidae; genus Sciaenops; species Sciaenops ocellatus. The sequence goes on from CP136869.1 coordinate 15,685,468, forward strand.
TAGTGTTGAGAGTTTTGGCGAGAGAACCGACCCGGGCCCGTCTGAACCGGATGCTCTGGACCGAAACACGGCTAGAAACGGAGCTGGAGTCGGACTGAGAGGAGCTCTCCTCCTCGTCTGAGCTGACCTCTGAACTCTCTGACTGCGTGTCATCTTCATCCTCGCCCTCCTCTTCCTCCTCCGAGCTCCCAGAGTTGCTGGTGGTAGAGAAACCGGACCCAAAGTCCGAGTCCGGGTAAGCTCGGTCTGAGTAGGTGCTGGACTCGGTGTCGCTGCTGTAACTCTCTGGGAAACTCGGCTCGTGGTGGTGGTGGTGATGATGGTGGTGGTGCTGGTGGTGGTGATGATGGTGAGGTCTGGGGTCAAGATAGAAATCTGGACCGAGGTGGAAAGCACCAAAAGACGTCCCGTGACTGCCGGCTGATTTGGGTTGTACGAGCAGCACTGGTGGTACGTGGTGGTGCGCGTGTCTGCTCCTGCTCCACGAGTGCCTCGCGCTATCCCTGCCGCCGCCCCCCTCGCGCCTCCTCTTCCTTTTGTGAAGTAGGTCGCCGGCTGAGCGCGAGAGCCTGGACTGAGCAGCTATGGCGGACTGAAGCACCACCGGCTGCCGGCTCACCGCGCTCCGGAAAAACGAGTGCCTTTGGCTCAAAGTAACACGGTTCCCTGTAATTTTAGCTGTTTCATAGTTTTTAAAGTGTTTGTGACTGGACTTAGTCACCGAACGGTGTTCCCGTCCGTGGGTTTTGTGGTAAAATTGAGGTAGTTTGGAGTCGGTAAGGCAAGGAGTCAGCTCTCGCCTCCTGCCCGTTTTATTGTGAAGTGTGAGAGTCTCCGGGACACCGTGCAAACTAAACCAAACTTTTTCCTTCCACAGCTCTGCGTCCGCACTGAGGAGCCCCGGGGACGCATCCTCATCCCCGGGGGAACACACCGCTTTCGCTTTCCTTTTGTTGGACTTCAACACCCGCTCCGTCTTGCAGGAGAAATACAGAGCCTCCACGTCCTCCCGCGATATGAGAGTGCATTTAGCGGCATGGAAAGCTATAGAGTTTATTGCTTTGAGCTTCCGCAGCTCCTCCAGGTCGCAGTGGTGCTTCTTCACCTTCAGGTGATCCATGCGCTTGTGCACCGTGGTCCGAGGGATGTTCTTCAGCAGGTCGGTGAAGACCTGAGACAAAGCAAACATTTGCTTGCCTTTGATGAGCAGGTATCCCAGTCTCACTCCTTGCATTTCCTCAAAGCCACACTCCAGGTCTCCCATGTTTTATGTATTCGCTCCAATGTATTAATCCATGTAGTCACTCTGAGCATATTATGGATTTACCAGTAAATGGCATGGGGTCACGAGCACAAGGCATCCTGCTCATACCTTTAATCCATCCACACTGCTGCTGCGTCATGCAAACTTTGACATGCGGAGTTAAATGGAGCTGCCGGTGTCTAATGGGTTGAATGAGCCGACAGCATCCACTCGTCGCCTCTTGCCCGGGTCCGGCATGGTGGAGGAATGCGACGGATGCGTCCACCAAGCCGGGGCTGCTGCTACCTGCCTCTGCCGGCTCCACTCCCCTCTGGACGGCAGCAGGACGAGGGGTAGGTGTACACCACTGCCTCAGCCAGAGGGATAAAATAGCGAGAAGAGAGAGAGAGAGAGAGAGAGAGAGAGTGTGTGTGTGTGTGAGAGAGAGAGAGAGAGACAGAGAGAGAGAGAGGGAGAGGGAGAGGGAGTTGTGAGGGTGGAGGGGAGGGAGGAAAGAGAGAGAGAGAGTCCGAGACAGAGAGAAACAGAATAAGAGCTAAAATGCAGCTGCTATTCTGGCTGCTGGTTGAGCCACAAATAAAATGACAGAGAGGGGAGGTGCGCCAGTCTGGAGACACCTTCATCAATTAATGCCCTCAGAGTCGACGCCCATTGGACGCCGCTGACAGGTGATGCAATAAAAATGGATATTCCATCCCCACCCCCTCCCACACCCTACTATTACAATAGTTTACAATTGTGCTCGCAGACTTCGCTTTTTTGAGTAAATAATGCAGTTATGACAAGTTCGTATTTCAATAGCTGAATAAAAGAGCTGCTGGAAATTTAGCCCAGTTCACAGTGCGGGTACAACCAGAATAGGTAGCCTGAGCCTGCAAAGTGTCATGATAAGACTGGAATGTATAGTGCTGTTCCCTTTCGGTCCACATCAAAACGCATGCGGTTAGTATTCCTATATGCAATCGATTGTGTGCTGGTAAAATGACTCCACACTCCGGCTATTTCAGACGGTCTGATGTGTGTTAACACAGCGCAGCTTTTACACAAAGACATTTGCTTTTTACACTTGGAGAGCTGCTTTTCCACGTTTAGGCTGCTGCCCTGACCAAGGCTCAACTGATCTGCTTTTGTTGGCTCTTGCTTTTCCTCCATATGATTTTTTTCCTCGTGGTTGACTATAGACTGACCTACTTATTCTACAATATTTGCTCAGGACTGCGTAGGCCTATATCTATTTGTCTGGCTATGCATTAATAAATCCATGGGCATTTCCAATGTTTTTTAATTTCTTTTTTAAATACCTTTTCCCTTTGCAGTGTGTGTGTGTGTGTGTGTGTGTGTGTGAGAGAGAGAGAGAGAGAGAGAGAGAGACAGACAGAGAGAGAAGGGGAGAGAGAGAGAGAGTGTGTGTGTGTGTGTGTGTGTATAATAATTTGACACGTGCTGCAAAGCAGGGTGTAGAACTGTTCATATTTTATGTAGCCTTTTTTTTACGCCTGCAATTGTTACAGCTCCAGATAAAAACATATACATACCGTCAAACTTTTAAAATTCTATTCCTGTGAATTTAGTGGAGTTCGTGTTAAACCGGTTAAACCCTGTTAAATTGTAGCCTACTTTTCACCCTGGTAAAACAACGTGAACAGTGATTGGACAGACTAAAAGTGCAGAGTCAGGGTTGGTTTTCCCACAAGATTTTCCAGACAATGTAGGTTAAAGCTGCAGCCACTTAAATAATCCAATTAAGAGCTCCAGTTAAAAACATTTTCACGGAACATCTTCGAGCACCAATTATAGAATATATCTAATATATTGGAACAATATAAATGTAAATAAACTGTATGTTAATAATATTTATAACACGTCACTATCAACAAGTAGCTTTTTATAATAGGGAGAAGAAAATGCTACTGTGGGATTATCGAACACGTTGTTAGGCTCGATATTTAATTTATTTAATTTCTAGGAATTCTTTGTGCGTCTGGTGTCACGCGTAATACTTTGTGCACATTTTCACATTTCGTCTACGCGAATGTGCACACCGTAAACATATATATGAACGCACACACATCGCTACTTTCCGCACGAGCGTGTGCGCACGCAGACACGTACAAAGAAAGACACCCAATCTGAAAGACGCACGCGCGCGCACACACACACACGCACACACACACACACACACACACAGATGCGCACAGGCTACATAGAAAGCAGAGGCTGAAGCACCACCCACTACGCTGTCCAAATAATGTGACTGTGTAGTATATTATAAAGGCTAATTGTTTGAATTACCGGTAGGCCTACAGAAGGTTGTTTGGACTCGCTATTGTGTTTCGCCCCTGAGCCATATTTTTCAACGCTCCCTGCGTTATGTTCCGTCTTTGTTATCTATAAAACACGTGAATCCCTTGTGGCCCCTTCCTCACGGGCAGCGCTGTGCCGCGATGGGGCCAAACTCAAGACTGGGCATGCTCTACATCTCCACAATGTAAAGCCTATCTACTTATTTACAGACCATTCACTGTATGCTGAATAGCACCGATGTTACCTCGGTGTTACATCAAACAGCGTGCTGGCGGTGTTGTTATTATACTTATTCGTTAAACCTCTGACTATGGTTGGATCATAATCTCTAACGTTATGGACAAGATCGTGCAAACCATACAAGATAAGGAAAACTGTGTGAATTGGATTTAATTGAAACATTTATTAATTATCAGGGATATATATATATTTATATAGGCTATACATCCACACACTTTATGCAGTACCTGTGGCCATCACACACACGCTGTGCACGTATCAGGGTTGTAGTATTGCATATTGAAATGTCAGCCTATCCATAGGAGCTGTGCATTGTTTTGGCCCTATATTTCCCTCTTTTTTTAGGGTTAAATCTTGTGTTTCCAATTTTAGAGCTTACATTACAGCGGATCAGCGTATTGTGGCACAGAATCATAGAGATAATTAAAAGTTATAATTATAGCAGCCTCTAGTGTGAAAGTCTCTTTCTGCTTATGAAGTAGGTTATATTTTATACTCGATAAACCGCAGAAGGCTGTAATGCATCGCATAAGTTACTTGTGGACATGAGGGGTTGGGCTCAGGGTTGCAGCTGAAACACACCATGCGAGATCACTGTGCGTGAGTTGGTGCGTCTCTGTGCAACTAGGCCAATCAGCGAATTTACTGTATGTATAAGACAATCAGTTAACTCCACTTTAACTCCCATGCAGCCATGGGTCATCTGACCTGCATTCTCGTCGCTTTTAAACACAACCAATGACTTGAACGTCGAGCTGTTCTCGCTGTGTTTACAGCAAAACTCGATTTTCACGTGCTGATTCTGTATGACAGCATTAATACATGGAGCATGCGGGGTTGCACGGATGCAGCAGAGTGAAGTGAGAGGAGGGGCAGCTTGTTGAGGTCCGGATCCCCGGGGGAATAACTCAGATCCCAGAGCCACGGTGCACCGTGCCGGGCCTGGGAGATGCAGAGAGAAACAGACAGTCAAAACTTGGTTCATCTCACGTCCTGACCACTGGGTCTGTTGCTTTCAGGAACCGGAGACTGCTTTTAGTTTGACACAACACGCGTTTATTCCCTTTCTCCTATCATACAGTATAGCTAAGGATTCTCACTGTGAATGTAGACGATTTAAAACAACTAACTAATCACTCCCAAACACACACACACACATACATATATACACAGACACGGTTAATTTGCGGGACACACAGGAGCTTAATGATGATCTAAAGACCAGACAGCAATAGTCTGTTCATTACAAATGTTAGTTAAATATCCAAAACAAATATTACAAATATATAAAACAATTCTCAAAACATGGCAAACTTTATAAAATGAACAAATTAAAAACCTACTGAAAAAAAAATAATTAAATTATTTTAAAAAATAAAAAGTTCCGTATCACGTTGAATTTGCCAAAACATCATACATTGCTGCTGTAGACGTGTAAGTGCCCCATGCTGACTCCATGATCATTGTTTTTAAATTACAGCTTTCAGCGTATCCCAAGGTCTGATTTAAGGGCAATCTAAAACAATAATATGATATTGTAATAACATATACATACATATTCGAGTATTTCCAATTAAGCACACTGACTCTTTGTTATGCAGATTTTTGATGCACCAGATGCCACAGGGCACTTATTCCACACTCTCCTGAGCCTGAATGTCGGCCGGGACCGCAGGGGAGGAGACGAGACAGAGTGGCCGAGAGAGAGACCTTAAGCACGGTGGAGGTTTCTTACAACAGCCCGCTGTGTGCTGGTGATAGAGGGGAAATGCCTCAGATTGGACTACTGTCTGGAGTTACAGCAGTGAAAAGGAACCACCAAAACTGACTTTAATTAATCTGTAGGAACAACATTCATGACAGAGAGTGAGAATGATCTGAAAGTGAAACATAAATGAATAAAACGTCTATTTTTAATTTAAAGTACAAATGGTGGATGATCGCCTCGTAACGACTCCTGACTGCTGTTTTTACCTATAGCCTACTTTTATTTTCCACTACTTCACTGAGGAAGACCGGCTTAATGGGGGAGATAGACGGATTACGGTAAGGACACTGCACACACACACACACACACACACACACACACACACACACATACGCACATGCACACACACACACACATGCACATACGCACATGACCAGTGCTCCATAGTTTCATGCAGTAAAAACCACATTTTAACAGGAGTGAAATTGTTTGAAACTTGAATGCACCATTTATGGAACATAAATAGAAATGGACGTAGCTGACTTCAATTTAACAGGCTTGCAAAATATAAAGAAAGTACACACACACACACACTCCATACAATCGATGTGGAAACCAGTTCCTTGAACTGCTTCATCTGGTGATTTTCATACATTTTTATAAGCTCACTGGCCATAAAAAATCTCTCTTTTTTTGTAACACTCATCAAACTAAACGTGTTGCTCCTGCAGCCCAAAGTCATTTGTTTTGCATTGAGTTTTATGGAGACACTTGGTCAAGGAGGCGCAGGCACTTGTAAGAGCATAGACTTTTTATGACACAAACCCACTGCCCCATGCCAAAACAATGAATTCCTCTCCACCCCCCAACCACCCCGGGAGAATGTGATTTTACATGCAATCCGAGCCTGAAGTGTGTGCGGACAGTGGTGGGGGGAGGGCTCTCTTCACCTTTCACCCCGCCGTGTTGGGACTATTTTTTCCTCGGCCCCTGTGTGCTACACGCCGACCAGAGAGAGGACACCATGGATAAATACTGATGGGTCTGAATGTGGTGTGGCCGGAAAAGAAACATTAAGGCTCTGGAGCATTTGGGTTCATTTTGCTGTTTAGGTCATTTCAGTTTGAAACTTATTTTACATATCAGGAATTTAACTCAGTAGCAGATGAGAAACAGACATTTTTATTTCATATCTGATGACTATGAAAACAAATAACTGGTTAGTTTTCTGTAGTAATTTGAGAGGAATTTAAAGTTCCTCCAGTTGTTCCCAAAACATTATCTTATGAGGACAAAAAATCATGATAGGAATGTTCATTACAGCCAATACAACAAATATTACATTTACCATAAACTTCCATAAATCATTAAAAAAATATGTTGATACTATAGAGAAAATACCACTATACTGTTTATCTATAAAGTCTGGTATATAGCCTATAATTACTGCCTAAATTAATATCAGGCTCCATTAAATTTAATGATGCATTTACTGGTGTTGCTGCAGGTGAATAATCTTAACTAAAACTTACTTGTTTAAGTGGTATTCATGCAACACAGCGATGGACTGAAGGAAAGAAGAGCTTGTGCATGTGTGTGCCGCTTACTCGCTGCTTTGTCTGCAAAACACTGTTTTCATTGTTTCTATTTAACTAGGCTTAAAGAATAACAGTTGGGCTAAATTTATATGCTAGGCTACATTGTGTAGAAGCTGATCAAATACGACGCACAGCACACAATTTCCTGAACTCAACGTAAACAGTGTTAGGCTGTTTATTTTGTTTAGCGAGGTCTACAGGTCAATGATTCGACATGACACCCATTAAAAATATCTACTGCTCATTAATAAATTGATCTGAAAGCAAGCACATGGCATCTGTTTGAGAACACAATTGCTTCAGAATAAAGGTCCTATACTTAGCTGTCAGTAGTCATTTGTTGAAGCTTATGAGATCAGTCTGTGAAAACATTCCTCTCACACTGCTTTAGTTTTCTGCGGAGTTCCCCTGCAATGCACACACACACATTTGGGATGCAATGTTTAAGGACAAAATTCAGAGTTTATTACTTGTGATTTTTCTAACAAACATTCCTCACTCATGGGTCTTTCTAAGAATTTATAAATGTCAGGAAAACACAAGTTAGATGGAGTTAGGTGGGCAATCTATAAAGTGCAGTAACCATTACATAAACTGGCAGAACAAACTGGCAGGCAGTTAAGTATGTCCAACATTTGTGTAAACAATGCCTCAACACAATGCCATTTCAGATGCAGCATACATACAAGTCTGTGGGTGTGGGGGCTGCTTTTCCCACTGTTGCCTTCCTCCCTGCGCATTTTACACGTTCCCTATTCTGCACAGTGAGACCACAAAACTTCACTCAGCCTATGCAAACATGCCGAGGCCCCTATCATGAGAGCCCTCTGACTTTTTAAATCTCAAGTGCTGTGAAGTCACCCTACTGACAATTAAATGTAGGCCAAAAGAGACAAGAACAAGAGGTAATGTGAATGAGCATACTGCAGGGAAGCCAATGAAGCTCTATTATTTCCAAAAGTTGTTTCTATATAGCTCTCTTGAACGCTTGCAAGCTGCAAAATCAATGACATGGGAAATACCGCAATCAAATATGTTTTTCAAGGATGTTGTCTCAGTCTTTTGTTTATTTCTGCTCTCTCTCTCACCCACCTTGACTATACTGCGCAAGTAAAATAAGCTACCTACTGTGCAGAATATACGGGCACAATTTTTGAAACCCCAGACAGAGTCAGCAGCCTATAGACTACATTTACATTGTGGAAAATGGTGCCTTTATTGTTTTAAATTTTAAATATTTCTTTATCATTATACTATGTATCTTTTCTGTGTCCAAAGAATACTGTTGAGACAAGACAACTAAAATTCAAGGACTGTAGCAGAAACTCTGTTGCAGTGCATTCAGAGATGCTCATACAAATACCAATCTGATGACGTACAGTGTGAACAACAAAGCTCTAACATACAGCATCTAAAAGGACTGCCTGGTTATAATCACAGAATACCTGAAATTATATAAAAGCTCTGAGTGCTATATGTACTTTGAGGTCACCAACAGTGGTTGGAAGTAGACAGTGTCGCTGCAATTTTCTGTCTCAGAGACAGCTCTTCTCTGACGACCTAAGGAACATTATACATGATTCAAGCAGACTTTGACTTAATCAAGTGCAAGTTGTAAAAATCATTTGCCATTTTCAGTGTTTCAGTAGCTATATGGGCCCCTCCACAACCGCTGCCCCCTCCTTCGCCTCCCTTTGTTCTCTCCAGCTCTAATAGGTTTTCCCCTGCCACACACAATTCACTTTTTTTTTTCCCTTTTTCCCCAGCTACCCATCCCTCCCACACCCCCTTTTAGTGCAGTGCCCAGTGTCGACTGGAGCATTTGAGCAATTTGAAATTAAAGCAAACAATGGGCAGGCACTCCCAGGGACCTCTCGCTCACCATATTACACGGAGGACGCTCGTGTGCTCTTGCGCATTATTGGCAAGTCATTACGTTTCTCTGGAAACCAAGAGCGGGAGCTCGCTCAGAGGAATCGGTGATGCAAGCAGCAGCTGAGTGCTTGGAGTAGCATGTGTGTGTGTGTGTGTGTGTGTGTGTGTGTGTGTGTGTGTGTGTGTGTGTGTGTGTGTGTTCTGGAGCATCCTTAGCAACAGCATGGGGATGCTGTCAAAACAAAACTGTATATTGACGAGCCTGAGCTGCAGCCTGATGTAGGATTTCTCAAAGCCCATTTCCTATTTTTTGAAAGATAAAAAGGTATTCATCTTTACAATGACATGCTTTTCAAATTTCTGTCTCAGGTTTACTGGCTCTACCCTATACCTTTTCTATTCATTATCATATTGAAATGGCACAATGAAAAACATAAAATTACTGCACAAATTACTTGAAAATAAAACATTTCAACCCAAGCAGGTGATTTTCAAGAGGTGTATGTATACATATAAACCATGATTCAAATATATGATATATTGGATATAATTTTGTGGGAAAAAATAGAGAATAAATAAATATAAAATGCACCAACACCTGTAGTTGACATTGACAGTAAAGCTGTAAAAGGCTGTTATTTTGAATGAGTTTAGCAAGATGCAATGAAACAATTAAAAAATGGTATGCATGTGTGAATGTGTATAAATATAAATGTCATCTGGAAAATATTCTAAATTACAGCTTGAAAATTAATTTACCCTATAGCATAGTTACAAATATCTGCCAACAGAGAAGTAGTAAAGTGACATGACGGTGATCCAAACAGCTGCATAGGATAAAACAAAATGAAAAAAATACAACAACAAAAAACCACAAAATCAGCAACTTTCCAGAAATGTGTACAGCCAACTTGAACCGGCTAAACCATAAAAGGTTTTCTGCAGATGTGAACGCACACATATATCCAGGAGTTCAACTAATGATTATTTTCATTATTGTTTATTAAGCTAATTAGTTTCAATTAATTGTTTAGTCTATAAAATCAGTCCAATGCAGTGAAGGTCCTTGTTTTATTTTAATATTTTAATAAAATATCAAAAAATAAAATTCTTATTAAAAGTTCCCTGAACCCAAGTCGATGGATTTACGTTGCTTGTTTAGTCCAAATTCCAGAGATGTAAATAAAAACAGAGCAAAGCGACAAATCCTCACACTTGTGTAGTTTGTGTCTGTATCTTGCCTAGAAAATAAGTGATTAATGATTAATCAACTATCAAAACTTGTTGTTAAATTATAGTTGATCGATAAATGGGTGAACATACTGATCATTTCAGCTCTAAATGTATCTGTTTTGTAAAAAATAATCAAACATGGTCCTCACACAGAAAGTAAGGCCTCTGATTTTTAATCTGGAACAGCAAACATTCAGATTCCTCTGAATGCAGCTGTGCTCCATGCATTACAAACTCAACAGTCTTTGCTGTGCACACATGGTCAACACTCAGACTGTGCTTACAGCAGCTTGATAGACCTTGGTAGGTCTTTGTCAGTAAGACGCCACATCATTGCCTACCTCCATGTTGCTACACAGTTGACAGTGACTCGAGTAAAGTTAAGTCCCTTGCTACAAACTTTCAAACCACCTCGGCCATGTGGAGCCAAAATGGAACGCTGCTCTCGGGGATCCAATCACATCCGTCTTTTACTTCCTGTCAGAGGGCACGCACACACACGCGCCATGCGTCATTACGCATTTCCTGTTCTCTACGCAGTCCCCCCTCTTCTCCTCACCGTCGCGCCGTGAAGTGGATGTTTTGGTGAAAAAATACGGGGTCGAAAAGGGACGTAAACACGTTTAAAACATGACATTTCGATCGAGTGGGACCTAAAGCGGCGTAGCGGGGGAAAGAGGGGCGTCTTCGGCGAAGGTTTCGGGGTTATCGGTGTGTCGTATTCTTCCGCATGTCCGCTTTCTTCGTAGATGGTCTCCGGCGAGCGTTGTCTGGCGGCGGACGACGAGTTCTCGACGAGTAATATGAAGGAGATGATCGGAGGTTGCTGTGTTTGTTCCGACGAGCGAGGCTGGGCGGAGAATCCGCTAGTCTACTGCGACGGGCACGGCTGCAATGTCGCCGTGCATCAAGGTAAGCAGCGCCGTTAGCTCGGCTAGGAGTTAGCAGCTAGCCTGTTAGGCTAGTTAGCGTTGTCTTGTTGCAAGGTTATGGAGCGCTCCGTGTGGAGACGCCTCCTCCGCCTGCCCTCACCAAGGCCAGGCTGAGGTCAGGCTCAACTCATGCAGCAGGGCAAATACGCTGCTTTGGCTTGTACGTCCATTTAGCCAGTTTAATTCCACATGCACGATAGTTGGCAGCTGCTTTATGAAGACATTTCTAACTGCGAGTCGTGCTAATATTTTATATCCCTGTCAGGAGCTGTCAAGTAGGTCATAGAGGAGGAGGGATACTTTAAAATGTGTGATACGCCTCACGGTCTGTTAAACATTAGTCCGGTGTGTTTAGACATGGAGGGGGACGCTGTTTTGTATGTTTTGAGTCCAATATTTGGTACCATTCAAGCAGCAAAGCACTATAATCTCTGATGGCTACATGTTAGCTTCTTGCACAGTGACAGTTAACGTGCTGCCAAACCAGAGCTCACCCGAGATGACTCAGATGATGACGTCCAGTGTTTACAAACTTAACAGCTGGCCATGTGTCCATTTGGCAAACACAGTGGAGACGGGAAACTATTTGAAATGCCAGCAACTCTGAACCCATGCAGACGTTCTCAGTGTATTTGTACTTGAAACACGAGTTTTGTTTGTGACAACTTGGATCGTTAATAAATAGGTCAGGAGCACGTCTGTAAACAGCCAACAACAGTTACATCAGAGCCAGTCAAGTGTTTCTCTTTGCTGATTTAAAGTAGCATAAACGAACCCTGGGCAGTAGTAGTTATGATATGACTTAGTGTTTTATTATTAGGGACACAATTGGTCCAAATCTTATAGTATTTAATAAGTCATATTAAGGTTGCGTTATATTATCTCAGTCGCTGCAGAAATTGCAGTTGAGATTAAGCTCATACTGAAACTAGTGCGAGAGCTAGACAGGACTGTTACTTTTTCAATATCAAATGTACCCCATCAAGCATCATATACCATATTCTATTAGAGAAAATCTGTGCAGAATAAACGTTTTAATGAATGCGGTGTGGTATGTTTTGGATATCGGACCACAGATAAAACGCACATCCAAACACGAACCTGCTGTTAAACATCCAGTCACTTCCCGAATGTGGTCTAGTTATGGAGAAAATTGTATACTTTACTTAACGTGTAATGCCTTGCAGAGCCGCATATTGATGTAAGGACCCAGGCCACATGGCTTGAAAGCCACATCTTCCTCTGCTAGTGAATTATTGGTAACAGACAAGCGGTACTTGTCATGCGTTACCTTGTCCAGATCTACCACTAAACCACAGTTATGACAGCTTAATTTTAAATCAAAACATGTTTGCTGGATAAAATTGAATTAAATAACCATTAACTGACATTAATTGAATGGAGAATGTTTTAATTGTCAGACCACTGACATTAGTTTGATCCATAGAAGTGATGCATCTAAAAAAGAGCCTGTTAATAATTTATATCAAAAGAAAAAATATTTTAAACCTAACTGAGATTAAGAGTGCTTCAGTGAGACTGGGATTTCAAACTATATACCAATACTATATTATAATATACACTATACACTAATGTAATTTTGGAAGATAGACGCTAAATAGTAGTATTGTATGTATTGTTATGTGCACATAAGAAACAATGTAATGTAAAATATTTAAAATGTTCTGAAATGTCAGTTTTATTTTTTCTGTTTTCCATGCAAGTTGCACGCTGGGACAAAAGTATCCAAAAGTAGCACAGTCAAACAATGTTTTTAGTCTAAATCATGGCATTGGCAAGTATACTTGTAACTTTGTAACTTTTCTTACATGAATGTACGTACCACACAAGTCAGGTCAAGTGAAGTGGGTTTTATTGTCTTTTCAACCATATACACAGTGCACAGTGAAACGAGACAGTGTTTCACTAAAGAAGAAACAACATGCAGACAGCGTAACAGACTTGAATATGTACATATGTTACATATGGATATATACGGTACGAATATATTGGGTGTATAATGTGTAGAGAGTTAGTTACAGATGCAGTATACTTGCAGTAACAAGCACAATCTCTAACCTTTGTTGAGCTGTAGATTTATGATGAATAAAAACATGTCTCCTGTGTGTTTGAGCGCTCTTCTGAATCTTAGAGAACTCCTAAAATAACAACAAAGCATTGCCACCCTCTATGTAGCATGGGTTAGCGTGGCAACAAATAAGAATTGCAAGTGATTAGACCAGCCAGCCATAATTGTTGAAATGAATCATGTGTGCAGAATATCCAAAACATACTGGTACTTGATGTCTCTAAGGTTGGTCACCAGTTTCTTCATTTGTTTAGTTCTCAGAAATCTGGATTATAGTTGTTTATTTCATTGGATTATAGGCTCTGGTCTGATCAAACCTAATCTGAAAATGTGTAGAGGTAGGCTATTTAGGGTAGTGCTGCTGCATTTAGGGTAGCACCACCTGTACTGCAACTTTTAGTCTGAGTCACGTAAGCATCACTGAGACTGGGTTATAACTCAAAGTGAAAGAACTAAGTGTGTTTTTGAAGTTGGCGTCCATCTTGTAAATCACATTGTTTGCTTACACAGTGTTGAAATATTAAGAAGTGATGGAACTTTGTAGGTAAAGCGACATCAGCAGCAACTCCTCGTGGCCTTGTGTCCCTGTTCATGCAGCATCAACATAGCACTGAGTCTACCTGTCATTATGAATGTTTTCGTGTCATGTCAACCCTATAGTGCAACTATTTCTGCAGCTGACAACTGTTCTTTGAACAAATGTGCAGAGGAGGTCAGGTAAAGCTTGCATCCCCTTTTATTTGCGGTGCAACAAGCGTGGCAATATAAACATAAAGCAAACAATTATTACAGATGACTATGTGTGTTGACATTAACAATGCATTACCAGTGGTTCTGCCACGGTCCCTGAGGCTTAAAATATTTTGTAGCACTGGCAAACTGTGTCAGCTGTCAGTAGCGTGATATGAAAACAACGGCAGTGTGTTCAGGAGCCTGTCAGATCAAAACACTATTCAGTTCTTCATTCAAACCAGTGTAGTCACAAGTTTGCCTTCTGGCACGTGTAAAAAAAAAAAAAAAAAAAAAAAAAAATAGAAGTGGAGATGGTGTCGTATTTGTAAAGATGTTACAAGTGTTGGCAGGTTTGATGTGGTTTCATTATCACTGTGTTAATGAATGTAGTCCTTTGCTGTGATTGTGAAGACTCACCTTCATGCCCCCTCCTTCTCTCTTCAGCCTGCTATGGCATCGTGCAGGTGCCCACTGGTCCTTGGTTCTGCAGAAAGTGTGAATCTCAGGAGAGAGCAGCCCGTGTGGTGAGTCACATGAACCAACTATCCATTCATCATTTATGCGTGAACTCCTGAAATAACAGGACTGTCTGGAAAATATGGTGGACCTCATGCTAATCCAGTGTTATGATTTATAAATGCAGTAAGAAAATAGTGCCAGGTGAGTTCTTGTATCACCAGTGTGGCTTGGAACAAACTGGTTAAAATAACACATTTTATGTTTAATTTCCCCGCTGTTGGCTGGCCTGTTCAGCAGCGGTTATTACCATTCAAGGAAGCAGTAACACTTTTTAATTTTTAGTCAAGTAATTCTTTTGAGTTGCTGCTGAGTGTGAGTTGTCCACTGTTCCTGAATATTTCAGTTGTTACGTGAGGAAACACAAAGCAAGGGAGAGGGATCGTTATTCAAGACAGCTTGTAATTCCCAGTATTTGTTTGCAGCCTACACAGCTGTGCTTTAATGGCAACAGAAAACACTAACATTGATTTGCAGTATAATAACAGTTTAATTTAAAATGGGACCGCTTGGTAAAAGGAACTCTTAAATCTCCAAAAATGCCGTTCATGTGTGAAAATAACTCGCACCCACTTTGGTGTCTTTGAAGCTCTGTTTTGCTTGTGTTTATTATTGAAGATATAAAATAATAAGATATTATAATCCTAATTACAGCAGTAGATAATAAACAATAAATGTTGGCATATTGCCCAGCCTTACTGTATGGCTTACTGGACATATGTGGTTTACCGCAGTATAACAGTTCAGGAAGCTTCTGTTACAGAACACCAAGTTTGCTCTCTGGGGCCATCCTTTCACTTTTTGAAAACAAGGAACCTAAGAAGGAATTGTATTGTACTATATTTCACCATCAGAGAGCAATAGTATCATTGTTTCCATTATTGAGCCTTGAAAGCTTTGCTTTTGTTGTTTAACCCACTATGTTTATCGTTTCATCTCCATACAGTTTGGCAGAAGCTTTGTAACTTTGACACTTCAGCATTGTAACTAGAGAAATCATATTAGAGGACTGCACAGACCCCGCCTGCTACTTCCACTTTTCGTGGAGCAACTGCCATGCACCAGCAGGATTTTTTGTGCCACAGACTATCTCCCACTGTCCTTTGACCTTAGCCTGCCTGTCAGCCTGCAGTCTGTATTCAGTAACAGTTATCATCATATTTAACCAAATGGTTTTTAATCCAGACTGAAACACTCTAAAAGATTATCATAAATGCTGTTTGAGTGTTGCTAGTTTGCTAACCATATGGCGTGCAAACATCAAGCTATCTAGTCTGCATCAGCACATGAAAATGTTGCTGGCCAGGCTGGAACGTGGGCCTGGAAAACACCACATTTCTAATGATTGCTGCAAGACCTGTGGACTGACCTGCTCCCCACAGATCTCTGAATCATTTCACGCAGGGCTGTACTGAATTGGGCTAAAGAGCTTCCATATTTTACGTGTTCTTTTTTGCGAAACTTGGTGCAAAAAAAAAAAAAAAGCCACAAACTGGTATGGCTTGTTGAGTTTTAAACTTAATATGACCTCGGCAAACTTCTGAGGACCTGTCGAGATTTTGTCAGTGTAAGATTTACTTACTTAGTTGTTGATACAGGTGCTAGGAATGATCTCCATACTTGCTAGATTCATGTGTGTGCACAGGGCAAAGTTTCTCCAGCAGAAATTTAGCAGGATAACTAGGTTTCCCCTCTAACCTTTTAACCTGATGAAGGAAGCCAGATTTCTCCTTTAAATGACATTTAAGAATACATTTAAGGAAGAAATTCGACAATACAACGTTATTTAAGTACATGTAAATGCAAAACTGTTTAGCAGGGTGTGTACTCTTTGCATCGAGACTGATGGTTAAAGTGCTAAACAGCAACATTTGTCCAGCATTTCAGCCTGTGCAACAGACAAATACAAAATATAGGTGAGGCGTTCCTTTAAAGATAATGAAAATATACTCATGCAAGTGTATATAAAGGAGCTGGTAATTATATGAATGTATTCAGTGTTACACTGTGTTCAAAGTTATCAGGCCATACTATAACTGTTAAAATGAGACAGAGTTCATTCATGGAAATGACAAATCAATGTAATAAAGTAACTTAACTTCCTGAAAATGCTATTTCAATGGAAGAGAGATGATGAGATTAAGAAATAAAGAAAGTTAATGTTGTCTATAGCCAGCAAGTGCTGAGGTCAGATAGAGTCCATATAGAAATTATATTATACACCAGTAAAGGAAGAGAAAGTCTTTCTGCCCTGTCACAGATCACACACACTGTGCTCTTTGTAACTTCAGCTAAGGCTTTAAGATGATCAGCATCATCTTATTTGTGATTTGAGGAAGAGCTGAGTTGTCAGAATCAGAGCCGCAGCAACAATTGCACGAGGACACACACACACACACACACACACACACACACACACACGTGCGAAACAACCTTTGGTGATAGATAGTGAGTGTTCACCCGGAGAGCTTCTGGCCTTGTGCCCCAGTCAGGGCCACTTGCCAGTTTATCTCACTTGCCGGCATATTTGTCATACCTGTGTGTTTACCTCACCCTAAATAGATTATGTTCTCTGACCCGGTGTTTTCTTTTTTACACGCAGAGATGTGAGCTGTGTCCCCACAAAGATGGAGCCCTCAAGAGGACAGACAACGGAGGTAGAATCCCTCTCAGCTACATATGTATACACACACACACACAAACACACACACATCTGTGGGGAGCCTCTTGTGTATTTTGTCATTAATTGCATGTCACCGGCAAGTTTAAGGGGTGTGAGCGTGCTGGGAGAGTTATGTTGGTGTTTGTTGTGTGTGCTGCCTCTCTCTACCGTCCTTGCCAGTCCATGTTTTATGAGTGTGTGTGAGTGTGTGTGTATGTTTATGAGGGGGCGGGCCAGGATGGGTATAGTGCATGGCCTGTAAGGAGTCTCCTCTCTGGGTTCATTGGGAGGTCAGCTTGGTGGAGACTGTAAATATTCTGTGTGTATGTGAGTGTGAGTGTGTGTGTGTGTGTGTTTGAGTCCGTCAGAGAGAGAGGCACAGCTGTGGGATTGTGTCCAGGCCTGCAGGGAGGCATCAGGACAACACTAACACACACCGTTTTACTACTTTCTCTTTTATTTTACCCTTCCCATGACCCCTCTCTCCCTCTCTTTTTCCTCCCATTTTTCTCTCACCATCTCTTTACCCCACCATCCGTTTCTCTGCTCTTGTCAGTTCCTCTTCACTTGTTGATCTGTGTGGTAGCTGCTGTTATTTCAGGTGGGACAGTAATAAAGCAGAGCAAAGGTATTAGTCTGAAATGGGATTTTGATCCTGCATGGTAACATATAGCAAGCAGAGAAGAAAGAAGAGACAGCGCGGCTTGTCTTGGCCTCGTTTTTTAGTTTTAGAGTTTAAAAATGGTAACACACACAAAGAATTGCACACTGAAGGTTTCAAACATAATCTGTTGCATCCTCATATTTAAGGGGCTTTGATGGAAAACATCAGCAAGTATTAGGTCATATCTGGCAGCAGTATGAAGATTTTAAATCAGAGTTGGATACGGCTTCTCTGGAGCTTCTTGATTGTACTGATGTGGTTCCACTGTACATGCGGTTCATTACCTGCTGCAGTGAGTACAACATGTTGTTTTTTACCTGCTGTTGGTGTCATGATTTTTGCCGTGGTTTACCACAGAAGCTCATAAAGCCGTTATCGAGAGCTCACAGGGTTTTCGTTGTTTTTTTGTTGACCTGACTTCATAACGCGCTTCAGATTTGTTATCGACAAAAGTGAAGCTCATTGTCTCAACACGTCGGTAAGAGATGTTCGCCAAGGGATGCTTCGTTGGGTTTTTAGGGGGTAAAAAGTGTGAATGCTTAGTTTGAGGAGGAAGGCTGTGCCACTTTTATAGTCCTGTTTTATAGGCCTCTTCCAGATTCTTGGAGGGACTTCAAAACAACAACATGCCCCCATTTCACACCCGCCGCCTCCCCTCCGTCCCGCCCTCTGCCCTCCTCCCCCTGTCCCGCTCACCAGGTCAAAGGCAGGTCAGGGGTTCAACTGTAAGTTTAAGCCTGTTTTTGTTTCCGCTATGGGGAAAAACAGACACCTCCAGTGTGGCAGGAGACTCCCACCTCCATTTGACCTCCCGTTGACCTCCTCCTGCTCCTCCTCAGCCCGTCGTCAATTCTGCTGCCACTCCACCATGCCCCACTGTCATTCCACCGCCCCCAGTTTGTCTTCACTGACAGGCAGCTGTGTGTGTGTTAGGGCTCAATAAACGGCTACTTGGATAGATTAACTACCAGTTTGCAAATTAAAATATTTACGAGTCCAGACCACATATTGGTCGTGTTTGGTCCTCTTGGTCCGAGCCAGAGAAGTTTTATCTGTTATTGCTGTTTGGTCTGGGTCATTCTGGGTTCACGTTGTCAGCAAACCAAAAGTGTCATGGACTGACAAGGAAAGAGTCTAAACGGTTTATTTTATCTGTTCTAATGCTAATGGTCACAAAGAGCTCAGAAGGAAATACTTGAACATCAGCATTCATCAAAGCTGTACTGGACATTGACACTGTGCAGATAGAGTCAGAGGAGATAATGAATCATGTAGTGCGACATGATGAGTGAGAAGGGGGACCGGCATCGGCTGTCTTTGTTTGATTGTTTGATCCAGGCGGCGGAGTTGAAACAGCAGTGTTCCCACCAACTCAAATAAACCGGACCAAACACAAGCGTAGTAAAGTCAATGCAGAGGCGTCACATTTTTTAGAGTCTGTCCAATGAGTTACAACTTTGAAGAATGTGCAGACGAGCGCTGATAAAATGGATGATGGAGTTTTGCCACATTGATAAAACTCACAACCAACAAATCAAAACATAAATTCTGCACACTTTTTTTATTACTCTTCGAGAGCTGAGCAGATGTTTTATAAATCTTTATGAAAACTCTGAAAATTTGTAACAAACTGCCTTTTGCTGTCTTATATGTGCGGAAGCTGATTTGTTTTCTGTGTGTATTTGCAGGCTGGGCCCATGTGGTTTGTGCCCTTTACATACCTGAGGTAGAATTTGCCAATGTCTCAACTATGGAGCCCATAGTACTCCAGTCTGTGCCACATGAGCGCTACAACAAGGTAATAAAACTTAATCTGTGTGTTTAGATATGTCACAAGATCCCATGTGCAGTGTAATTAACTCACTGTGTGTGTGTGTGTGTGTGTGCGTGTGTGTGTGCGCAGACATGTTATATTTGCGAGGACCAGGGCAGAGAGAGTAAAGCAGCCACTGGAGCCTGTATGACCTGCAACAAACATGGCTGCAGGCAGGCCTTCCATGTCACATGGTGAGACCCATTCACGTCACATTAACCTCACAAAGACAAAGAAGCAGATTGTTTCTTCAGTTTTTCCTCTCAAGCTCAAGTAACGACGTGCACATTTGATATACTGTTGAGTATTGTAATAGTAAAACCTCTGAGATAGTCTGCATATGAAGATATTTTATGTATTTCACTGGTTAGAGTGGAAAATATAATTTATGGAGGATAATTTCTTTCACATGACTTCAGACTGCCGACATGAGTTTTCTGTGAATGGCCTGGTCTTTCTCTGTTTGTTTCATATACAGCAATGCTACTACAATGTATAATAACTAAATGTTGAAGAGTTTTCTCTTTTCTCTTTGTCATATCCCTTTAATGTCCTTCACGCCACACTCTGCCACAGCGCCCAGTTTGCGGGGTTGTTATGTGAGGAGCAAGGATCGGACGCAGACAATGTCAAGTACTGTGGATATTGCAAATACCACCACAGCAAATTGGTAAGTGTCCCCTCATGTTTGCTTTTGATACTCAAAATAATCACAACTTCACGCATCAGTAGACAGTGTGTCATTCTCCTCTAATGGAAAAAAATATATTTGTAGCCTGAACTTATTTGTGCACATGTGAGGACAGATTCTTTTATATTTTTTTAATTTAATTATTTATTTTTGTATTTTGATTTGGTATTAAGTTTAAGATGGTCAATCATTCACTGTACCAAAGAGGAAGCTTGTGTACGATATGATGAGACTCATATTCACACACTATCTTTCCCCAAGAAGTGAGCATTGATCTCAGTTTTATTTAAGTATGAAACCACAGTGTTTGTCACATATGATTATATGTATATGCATGAGAGTGTCTTGTAAGTTGCGTGTCTATTAACAATGTGGATCAGGTTTTATGTGTTTTATGTTCCACTAACTGCAACCACGGGTGACTATGTAGACATAAAACACACATATTGGTTTACCTGTAGCACGGTGTGAAATATCATTTATCCTCTGAATGACTTTGCACTTCTCTGCTGCCACTGAGAGATGACCCAACATCATTTCTTCCATCTTCTTCTGTTTCTACCTCCCTTAGCTCTTCTCATCCTTGTCCATCGCCTCAGTACTGCACTTCAGTACTGCTCTCCTCCACCTCCCCATCTTTTTTTCCATCCTTTCCTCCGTTATTGGTTTTTCTTTCATGCCTGGCCCTCTTCCGGTCTCTGTTGGCCTATGCTCCCTTCCCCTCCATCTATCTTTCTCCCCCTATATTTCCTTCCTCTTTCACTGGACCAGTGAATCCATCCCCCCACTGCTTGCCACCTGTCCTTTACCCTCAATCTACCCCCTTCCATATACTCTTATTCCTCTTCCCTTCTTGATCCCTCTAATCTCTCTAACAGTGGCCCATCGTCCCCTCCACTCCCTTGTGTATTGGTATTAAGCCCAGAGTGGGCACAGCGGGTTGGGTTTGCAGGTGCTGGATGAGTTCCTTTTTTATAAGCCTGGTTTTCACTGTAAGGTCAAACAAGGCTAGTAAAACATAATAATTATTTATGTATTTTAGTGATTTATTTTGTAGGTTTTCAACTGATGTGTCCTGTCAATTAGCTTTTATTATTTGGTCCCCAGGTGTAGCAGTAGCTTTTGTGCTGCTTTGCTTAAATTGGACACGTGGTTTCAATAAAAAGAGGCAGTTCCAGTTTAGCGCTGTTAGAGAAGCTTTTTCTAAATAGTACTGTATAGGAATAAAAAGCAGATTTTAGTCATATGATTTAAAAGAACATAAACATTTTTGACATACGATCAGCATTCTTTCCTAAGTGACAGATCACTGGACTCTTGTCCATGATTGCAGTCTTACTTCGTCTTTTGTAGACTGTTAGTTTTTCTCTGACTATGCAACAAGCATAATGCAAGACTGACGGTGGATAGCTAGCCATTATCGACCAGAATTCAATCAGACAAGGGGAGAATGAAAAGGATAGGCTTATCAACACACACATCCAACAACTGGATATGCAGAGGAAATGTGTTTTCAGCACACACATTCACTGAAGAGACGTCCTGTTGTGTTCCAGATGTTGTTCCAGCTCTCCAATAGTTATCACAAGGTGTACACATGCATGTACACTCTTTGTGTTAGAAGGGACGCAAATGTGAAAAACAGGAGCGTGACTTGATTATTATGATTTCTGGAACAGTGGTAGGACAGAAACACGGGACAGGCTTTATAGTGTCTTCACACACACACACACACACACACAAACACACAGACGCACACACACAGACACACACACACACACACAGATGACATTTCATAACGTTAACAAACGCTGATGGAAAGACTCATGCTGTTATATTGATCGTGTATGAATGGCTTTGGATGCTGGGGCATAATGTCATTAAGCTGGGATTGTATGGATGACAGGAATGTACGAGAGGGAATCAATGATGAAGAAAGCAATGTTGTTAGCAGAGTGGGTTTCATAAAATACCACTTCATGGATGTTTACGGCATGTTAGCATCATATGATATTTGACTGGACTCAGTCAGTAGCCAAATCTAATTTCAAACTTGGATTATCCTTGTTTAGTCTGGACTACAATGAAATTTCTCTTTGGCTTGATATGTCATCAAGACTACGTATGAATAATTGCCCCGCATTTTTTGGTGTAAAGGCACTCATTGATTCATCAGCTTTACCTTTACAATTATCTTCCAAAGCAGCTGATCTTGAAGTTGTATTTATTGAACTGAAAGTGCAACAAAGCTGAAAATCCATCGCTGAAAAAGCAAACAATAGGCAAGATTGAGTGTTAGAGTTGTACAAATTAATTCTCCTTCTTTTTTGGCAAATTGGAACAACATATTTTCCTTTTTTTAGGCTTGTCCTGAAAGGTTGAACGATAATCTAGTGTTTAAAAAGAGGTTTTTAGTGTTGTTCAGTACGAGCAATAAATTCTGAACTCTAGTGAACCACAAGTACGTGTTATCCAGATTTAGACTTTTAAAGGGAAGAGATTGCCATGTGACTCAGACAACGAGCTGCATGTGAGGCCAGAAGAGGATCGTGGTGCACCAGGTTGCCTCTGAGAGAGTCAGTTTTTACATGAAATGCCAAAAGAAACAGTCTCTGGTCATAGATGTGTACTTTTGAATAGAGACTGGATAAATACAAGCCTTGATGTATGCCTGGAGGTAATATGTCTGTAATTTGAGGATGTAGTTGTTTATCACCATAGCAACAGATACTATGAACAAGAGTAAGCTGGCTTGGGCTGAGATCGATAACCAAGACCCCTCATAAGTGTCCCATGATGCCTCCTTAGATCCTAGTTTTGGCAAAGGAGCTTTAAAACAACAATAAAACTTATGGTGATGTGGGTTTTTACTGATGCCCTCAATCCTGATAGTTTTTTTCTAATATGCAGAATTTATAGTTGATCTACACTTGAATGGTTTTGCTTAATGGTTACATTGGGTCAGTAAAAGTTGAAATAAGGATTGGAATTTTCTACAGTGGAGGTAAAATGCATTTTTATTTTAATTTCCTGCTGCCAACATGCATTTTTTTCTAATAGTGACCAGTAAGATTACTCTTTTAACCAATGCTCGTGACAATGTTTTTGACTGTTTTTGAATTTTGAGTTATCTTTGAGTTCAGTCAGCCTTTTTTTTTAGTTTAAGTTTTCTTTATTTTTTTATATCTTAGAGTACTCTTCTTTCTTTTTGTTTCTTTTTTTTTTTTTTTAGTCTCATTTTAGCCTTTTTTTTCTCCTTTGGACTTCATCCAGTAACTTGGAGTTCCTCTTTACCTTTTTAGCGAAGGAGCAGGGGCCGTGGTAGTAGGTCTCAAAGCTTAAGTGACTCTTCCACTCAGTGTATGGATAGACCCCCAGACGAGGACAAGAAGGTAAGACAGCCCTCAGATCTTACCCTCTCTATGCCTTCAACCCACGACTGTGACTCCATCAGAAACATACGCCCGCACTGTTACATGCTCACACTGTGCAGAGACTGTGCAAATATGCAGTAAAACCATTGATCACCAATAATTTTCAGCGACTCTTATAATGGGGTTATAATGACTCTATAATAAGCATTAATGGAGTCTGTGAATATGTTGGTAAGAGTCTCAGAAGACATTTTTGTTTTGAATTAACAATTAAACGGGAAAAGGAGGTGTGTGGGTTTTTTTTTTACCTTTGAAAACTCATGTTTCCAATAATTTTGACATGTTTCTCTCTTCTCTTTGTGCTGATATATATTAAGATATTAGACGTTGTCAGTTAACCAAATCACCAACAAATGTCTACCGTAGCTCTTGAACATCACTGCATTTTAATTAATATTTTAATTGTTATTGATTTGAGTGCACTATTTTTGCAGTTGGGAGCTCAAAACACAGCAGTGTGTCCTTCAGTTACTTCAGTTACTAAACAAAACCTTTAATGTCAGAAAAGTCATTTTTAAATTTGATGCTAGTATGAATGCAGCCCACATACACTCACACGAGAGATCGCAACCTCTAATGAATGCTACATTAGTGTGACTTAATCAGTCATAGCTGTTAGCAGAACGTGTAATCACAGGCTGCAAAAATCTGAATTTACAGGAGGTGTCAAGTCATCTGTTCCACTTTTTGTTTTTTGTCATGTGCACCGAGCCCTTGTAAGAACAGAGGACAGAGACCCGACAGTTGCAGTCGAATTAAACCTATTGTTCCCATAAAGCAGCATGTTAAAGTAGTCATGAACACTTCTGATGTTTGTTCTCCAAATTTTCAGGCCTATAACGGAGTATGCTGGGTAGGTAGAGATACTGAACCCACTATAATGTACTAAATTTACAATTGATCTGTTGAGAGGGAGTGTAGAGTTTTCTCCCTACCAAACAATGTGCTCACATTGGACAGTACTTTTAAAAATGCGTCCATCCTCACTCCTTTCTTGAGTCTCGAGTTTACAGGATCCAAATATTGAGGTTGGTGTGTGAAGCCAGCTTTATTAAGCTCTTGTAGCAAACAGGATCGTTGCACAGTGCATTGCAGCAAACAGAGGAGGCTCATTAGATAAAACAAGCAAGGACAAGTATCTAACAGACTCAGACTTGTGAGGCAGAGCATTTATGTCTGCGTGTGTGTGTGTGGGAATATTTTGGTGAATGGAAGCTGGGTCCAAACTAAGTCAGAAACAAGGAAAGGACTCAGTTGTCTCAGTTGTTTAATAAATGTGAATCACAACACAACAGTATCTATCTGACAAAAATAAGATTTTATTAAATGATCAAGTGATCAATCAAGTCGTTTGCTCAGTCATCTAAAATACTCTGTATCTGTCCCTGATATTTATTCTTTCCTAATGCATCAGCACAGTGCATACAAAGTGCACTGGTAAGACCATTTAAATTTTAGAGGTATGCTTTAAATGGACAATACAAACCAACTGTGAAAACATCATAATTCATCAGAAATATAAAAAACTGTTTTAAGTGGTTGCTGCTTAAATAAATTCTACACTGCTGGCGTATTAGCTGACGTTTTTTGACTAAAATCTGCTCAGTGATAGCATTTTATTTATTTATTATTATGAGGTTAAAAATAACAGTTCTAATAATAAACAACGAAAGTAGTGTTTATTTCTGAATATGAAGATTGAGGAAGTCAGAATGAATGGATGCATTTTGAAAGTGCAGCCAGCTCCACCGTTCTGAAATCAGAGGAAGTCAGCTCCTCCATTAAGCTTGTTTTTGTCAGCTGAATGGTGTAACAAATAATTACCCCACTGCCACTGAATGAAATGCTCACGTTGTAATGAGATGTTGCATTTATTTTTAAACCTGTGTTTATGCAGACAGATCAGCAGAGATTTTGTTAATGATGCCGCGCCAAAAAGATTCTTTGAATTTCACCTTTTTCAGTTGTAGTTCATTGCTTTTAATTTAAAAAATAAAAAAGCATAAATGAAGATAATGGATTTTTCATATTGTTTATTAAGAAAGTAATTAGTGGAATCAAAATCGAACATTTAGCATGTTATGTGACATTTTATCTGTCTACTGTCAAACAATGCCAGCTTCAGCGTGTGTGTGTCTGCGTGTGTGCGTGTGCGTGTTTGCCTTGGCTTTTGTTAATACTCCCTTATTTGCATCAGTTAGAGTACCCCCTTCTCTCTCTCTCTCTCTCTCTCTCTCTCTCTCTCTCTCTCTCTCTCTCTCTCTCTCTCTCTCTCTCTCTCCACATTCCAGGGTCAGAGATCAGTAGGCTGAGGTGTGTGTGTGTGTGTGTGTGTGTGTGTGTGTGTGTGTGTGTGTGTGTGTGTGTGTGTGTGTGTGTGTGTGTGTGTGTGTGTGTGTGTGTCCACACATGCATTTATTATGTGGTCGGGAGGCTCAGATGTATACCCACCTCATGTTAGACCCTGCAGTCAAACTACAGCAGGGGCTAAAAGATCCCCCACACTGGCCGCTTAGAAAAGGCCTGCAGGAAATGCATATATACACACACAACACACACACACATCCATACATATACACACAATGGCTGGTCAGAAATCCTGCAGGAAACTGCACAGGGGAATTCCTGCCAGGCCAGGGCGGATTATTTTCCCCCTTACTTCCTGTTCCTCCGTTTTCACCCCCCGTCTTCCCTCGCCTCTCCGCACTCCTCCTCGCCTCTGTGTCTACACCCTCTCATCTTCCTCCTGAGGCCAGTGTGTTGACTTGTAAAGCATTTAAAATGCATGTTATATTATATTAACAGGCTCATTGGTACCTTTTTTTTGTTAGATAATAAATCTAGGTTTCAATAGTTTATATTTCTTGTCGATGAAGATTAGGACACATTGTGCCATTTAAAAATCAGTTTCATTTAATTTAGTGATGAAATGATTAACAATTTTTAAAAATTATAGTTAAACTTAAAATGTTCTCATGTTTGAGCCTCTCAAATGTTTTATTTGAAAATATTTATATATAATACTTTTTGGACTTGACTGAATCAATAGATAAAACAGTTGCAGATGAATTAATAATGAAAGTAATCATTACAACCTTAATTTAATACATTCAGTTTTAGTGATCAAATGCAAAAATCTAGATACGTATGTGTACCAAAAGATGAAAGAAGTTAGTATTTGTCTCTAAAAACAGTCTCACGATCAGCATTCGACATAGACCAAGAGGATTTCAGATCACTGTTGTATTGCTCTGGAGTTTACTGATAAATAGAGGCGGCCCTCGTCCTCTGCCACCACTTACATTTACCCCACACAGTCTCAAAGAGCACTCGGACATGTCAAATGATCAGGCTGCTAATGGTCAGCAACAGAGAAAGAGGGGAAAGGACACGTTGAAAGGCTTTGTCGCTGCCTGTATAATCAATTGACCTGATTGATAAGGGTGTGTCAGGGTTACATTGTGTGCGTGTTTTGTTTCCCACGCCCAGTGCTCCGTGTGTGTGTGTGTGTGTGTGTGTGTGTGTGTGTGTGTGTGTGTGTGTGTGTGTGTGTGTGTGTGTGTGTGTGTCTGTGTGTGTGTGTCTGTGTGTCTGTGTGTCTGTGTGTGTGTCTGTGTCATCCGACCCTCTCAGCTCAGCCTCTGTCCATCAACACCTTCCTCTGGAATGTTAATGAAAAACAACAAGGGAATCCCAAAGACTTTACCTCTCTGTCTCTGTCTCACTCTCCTTTTCTCCAGTATCATGTTAAAGTTTGCCCCTCTCACTTAGTAGAGTAATTCACTCTATCCTGTGTTTCTCTTTCATTATCCGATTTGTATAGCCATTTTGCAAGGTAGGCACTATTGTCTAAAGCAGTCCTAAGCAGTTAGCTGATAAGTCGAACTCAAGGCTGCTCCTTAAAAGTCGATGATTCATCAGACGAGAAGACCCCGAGTCAACTCACGTTTTGTCATTGGAATCACGGCACCTTTGATCTGCATCAGAGCAAATGCAGCAACAGCACGCTGTAAACTGAACATCCTGATTTGGGGACAGCCCTACAGAAAATTAACCAACAACAATCGTGATAATCGTGTAACTAATTTATCAGGCAAAGAGAGAAAACCTTTGCTTATTTCAGCCTTTTTTTGTTTGTTTGTTTGCTTTTCAGTTTTATATCACTGTAGATTAATTATCTTTGGGTTATTGACTTTTGCAATTTAAAAACACAATCTTAAGCTTTGAAAATTTTTACTGTATTCTGACATTTTAGAGACTAAACCAATAAACCGACAGATAATCACTGTGGGTTAAAACCTCTTAGCAAACAGCGACCCACCAGTAGTTCAGTCATTACAGTTACAGCCAAACATTGTTTAGACTCACATTCTTCTGTTTCAAATTATAGAGGATATATATATACTTAGACCTAACTGAAAACAATTGCTAGTAACAGCCTTAGTTCCGAGTTATGCCCAGAAATACACACACAAACAGACCTCTAACCCCAGATCGTTAGCATAAACGGAAGCGAGCATGCGGAGAGGTTGCAGTGGAGCTGCTATCTCCTGATTTGGCTGATGATGTCTGTTAACTGCCAGTCATAGAGGAAGTCTGGCTAAACTGTCACCAGCCTCCATGCAATCACTCCTCAACAAGACCCTGGGGGTAGAAGATGGGGGGGGGGGGGGGGGGGGGGGGGGGGGGTTTCTGGTGTTTCAGAGTTGTCATGACACTGAACATTACAAGCATGTCGAGTCCCATGTCGTCTCTCAGGATCGCTGCATATTTTCACCGAGAGTTCGTCGATGTGTGGATGTGTATCCACGTGAGTGAGTGAGTGTGTGCGGGCGTACGTGCACCTGTCTGCTCGTAAGCGCGCACAGAGAGGTGTCAGGGTGCGGGGAGTGCATGTGAGGTGTAAATGCGCTGGCACCCAGTCGCCACATCGGGGGTGCGAGAGGAGGGTGGCGGCGCGTGCGATAGCAAGGGTGTAAATTGAGCTGTGATCGTCCAAGAAGCAGGATATGATTGGATGAAACGATAAGACCTTGTGCGCTTTGGCGTGAGGCACTTACACACACTCTGCCCTAAACTGCAGCGTGCTGAATTCCTGTTGCCTCCTGCCCCCCCCCCCCCCCTTCTTTTTTTTATCTCTCTTCCGTCACTCTCTTTGTGTTTGTGGATCTCCAAGCTTTCATCTCAGACTGAGCCTTTGAAATGCAATGCTCTCTCTTTCTGTCAGCCACACACATTCTCCCTCTTCTGTGCTTATATCCTAATAACTCTTTTAGTTTGTTTTATTCTTTGGCATCTCGTTGGCTTTAATCTTCCACAGAGCACTTGCAGGGGTCCAGTATGTCTCCATATTCAGTATTTTCCTGAAATGCAGAGGCCTATATAATAATGGCTGTAGGAGGTCTGTTTTTCTCTCTGTGTCTGTCTTTATTCCTCTCCTTCCTGTGTCATGTCTTAAGCAGCTTCACCCATCTGTTTCTGCTTTTTTTCTCTATTCTCCATGCTCAGAAACACAAGGAGCGGGACAGGCATAAACCGAAACACAAGAAGACAATGGACATGTCGCCCTCCCTCGTCCTTCCAAACATCATGGTCCCAGACAAGGTGAGGGCGCTCCTCCACTCCTCACTCTTTTGTTTTGGTGAACTGTGACTGGGCTAGTTAAATATTACAACAGGAGTGGCCAGTTGACTTTTTTTTCTTTACCTTGATTAACCCTTGTTGCTCTTTTTCTGTATCACTTACACATCCTGATCTCCCACTGACCTTTCTCTCCCATTTTTGGTCCTCCCTTTCTCTACCGGCGTTGTTTTGATAATTTTCTCTCTCTGTTCCGGTGCTTCTCGTGGTTCCTGTCCTCCCTTTCCGTTCAACCATAATTTTTCTTTGTACATCCTCCCCTTATCACCTTCCTCTTCCAGACCTACAACAACAACAGCAGCAGCACCTCAGGGGGAGGTGTCACCTCACTGCCGGCGCCCTCCCAGAAGCGTCTGGACGACGGCACCGCCCGTTTCACCACCGCCAACTTTCAAGAAGTGTCGTCCACTCACTCCGGCGGAAGTTCCAAAGACGGCTTGGCTGCAGATGCTGGGAAGGCCGCCTCTGAGGTGAAGAACAAGAAGAACAGCGGCGGAAGTCATGCGGTGGGACAGAGGGGCGGCCGCAAGTCTCTCACCTCCTCAGGGAAACCCCTCCCCTCCGCCGTGGTCACTATGGCAACCTCCTCCACATCTGCCTCTGCTTCCACTGGGCCTTTCCACCAAGGTGAATTGATGGCTGCAAATGGTTCTGTATGTAAATTTACCCGCAACTGGGAATTAACCCCACAGTTAGAAAAATGGAAACACGATGACAAATCATCTGCTCCTGCTCTGCCCACCCACCAAAAAATTGCAAATGCGGCACAATTGCAATTACAGCAATGCTATTAAAACCCAAGTAAGAGTGTGCTTTGTGTGTTTTGCGTGTGCAGTGTCATTTTCTGGATTTTTGCCAGACACCAGACTTTTGTGTGTGGCCATGATAACGGTATTTGGTCTCGACTGGCCTCTGGCTCCTGTACTCGGGGGCCCTGTCTGAGAAAAGACCAACAGACGCGCACATAAAGAAAGAAACATGTGGGGAGGTCAGGACCTGAAAGGAGTCGGTGCTCACACTGAGCTCCTGTGTTTTGTACTATCACAACCTTGAAGCCCTTGTCAGGTGTGTGTTTGTTTGTGCGTGGCCAGCAGAGAAATGGTGTGTTTCAGTGTATCCATTCATTTGTGCGCTTTCAAGGCAGTCCGTCTGTTACATGGGAGGACTACATGATGAGGGAGGCCTGACTGTACGGCAGATAGTGAGCGGGAGAGCAGATAAAATGCTTATTTTGGTTATCTTGTTTCTGCTGCTCCCATGATGATGGAAGGGAGAGTCGTTTGGAAACCTTTCCAGCTGTAATGTCTGTTTTCTCCTGCTCTCACTCTTGGTCGCACTCTTGTTTCCTCATCTCACTTGTCATTCCTGTCTATCTCCACTTCTGTCTTTCTCTTATTGTCTCTGTTTTCCACCTGTATTTCTTCTTTCCTCTAGGCCTCCTGTTGACCAGTGCCAGCAAACCGCCCTCTGCTCCTTCCTCCTCCGACTTCCTAAGCTTCTCAGATCGTACCGGGGGTGGAACTACCTTCTCCTCTCCGCCATCTTTCAGCAGCTGCCTTGTGAAGCCGAGTACGGAGGGCGGAGCTTCAGAGGGAACTACGACACTCTTTGGTTCTCTGATGTCCGCCACGACGGCCTCTGCAGGTACCAAATGACAACAGTCATTTTTAGTTTTATTAAAATATATTTTACACAGTCATGTGCTTGTTGTTCAGGTTTGACCTCAGTATTACACTAATGCCACAGTTGCCAGATGAAATATAAGGAAAAAAACAAACTTACAAACTGCAGATGAGGAGTTTGAAATAAACATTTGCTTGCTTTCTTAGTCCTCTATGATAATGAACAGAACATTTTTTAGTTTTGCATATTCAGATAGGTCAACATATGTTCTGCAAAATAGTGCTCAGCCTTTTTCAAAGTCTCACATTTTATAAACAAAACGACTGATAGATTAATTGAGTAGGTGATTCATTAATAATGAAAGAAATCATTAGTCGCAGCCCTAATTTACAAGAGAACTGATGACGCAGGATGTGCTTTGCTCTTAAACTAAATTCTTCGATGGATCTCGGGCCAACAAAACGCCAAGAGACCGCAGGCTTTATGCTTAAATATTCAGTCCTGCTTTCTTATCATTTCAGTGGGCGGGAAGCTGTATGAGAATTCCCACAGTCACACAACTAGCGAGACGACAAGCCTCGGTGGGTCCGCTGGCTACAAACGGCCCCAACCCACCAACTCTGGCCCGGGGATTGCGGCAGCGGCAGGAGGAGGGGAAGATGGGGTGAAGAAGAAAAAGAAGGGCAACTGGCGAAACAGATTTGGACCTTGCTTCACTACGGATGTGAAGCCTTCAGAGCCAGCTCCCTCCCTGACTCTCCCCACCTCCTCCACGGCCAACACCGCCTCCTCCACCGCCTCCCCGTCCTCCTCTTCATCCTCGACGCTCTCAGGCCGGCCGGGCTTAGTTTCCAGCAGTGGATTAGGAGTTGGAGTAGGGGGAGGAGGAGGAGGAGGAGGAGGAGGTGGGGGAGGAGGAGGAGGAGGAGGAGGAGGAGGAGGAGAAAGGGGGTTGGGCGTTCTGGGTGTCAGCGGTGGGATTCAGAAGTCCCCGGCACTCCTCAGGAATGGGAGTCTGCAAAGCAACAGCGGCTCCGCGACCACTGGACCAGGTGAGAACGACATAGCAGATTAAAACACACAAAACACAACAATGTTACACAATCATGAGAGCTGTTGAACGCTCAGTTTTCCCAATGAGACGTACTCTCTCGGATTCTGTCTGACTGTCAGGTGCATTTCAGGAATTATCTTCACATTTCCACTGTAGCAAATAGCCAGAAATTATTCAATTGTTAATGCAGCAAAAATGAGGGAAACAGGCTGGTTTAGTTCAAGGTTTAACAAACGATTATGTCCTGTTAGACAAGTCGTGTCCCATCGTGCTCACCATAGTGCCACCAAAATGAATAAAAAGGAAGTGGCATTGTTGAAGCGTTTTTTGTTCTTCACGTCCAGCTCCTGACTTTTCTTACCATTCGCTAACTAAATGCTGATGAATTAAACAGAAAATGTTTGTGCCTCTGTGCAGCGAAGCATTAACAATCACAAATAGAAAGGATTTGACACACCTTTGCGGTCGGCTCCTTGTGTCCATGTGTGTGTACGTCAGGGTGCAGGTCTATGTGTTACTTGCTCACACACGTGGAAGTGGTCTGTATGGTTTTTTTTTTGTTTTTTTTGTTTTCGCATCGTGTTCTGTTGCTTGGCAACTGTCTTTATGCTTTGGAGTTCCCCTCTGCAGATGGAAATGGCTCAGTACAGCTTACACATCCCACATCTCCCCTTTCTTCCAGAATTACCACCCTTTTGTTTCGCTCTCCTGCCTCTCAGCTGCTCTCTTACCTGCGTTCTGCTCACTCCTCAAATCCTTGTCTCACCTGTTGATGCTTTGTATAGCTTGTGTGTGTGTGTTTGCAAGTCAAAATGTAAACAGAGAAAACAGATGATCAGGATACTGATCATTGGAATCAGCTGACCTTAAACTGGTCACCAATTTATTTCTGTTATTCAACAGACCTTTGTGTCTCTTTCTGAGCTTATTTTTAATGCGTTTTAATTCATTATTAAATTATGTTTGATCACAACCTTCAAAATCTCTGATAAATATAGATAATAAATAATAACCTGCTTAGTACCATGTTGAATGGATTGGAGTGCAATGCATCAGTAGTAATATTTTGATTTTTTTTTTTGTGTTTCTCATAGCAGTGCCGTTCTTGAAGTATGAAAAAGCAGCGCAACAATACACTGACCCTGATCAAACCATTGCTTGCATGGTGTGGGGTACACAATTTGAAATCTAGGTATTGAATTAAACTTCTGGCACAGATTATTTCAGAGTGTAGCCATCTTATAAATGTATTTATCATTATAATAGTTTATCACAGTTTAATAGGTTTAATTGTAAATTGACAGAGTTTTATGTTGCTGAGAGGAAACGTGTTACATTTTATTAAAGCAACATGAAATACAGTAATTTTAAGAAAACATTGATATTCAGTCATGCTTTCAAATCTGCTTTTAGAGAATATTATATATTTTTGTAGCTTTGAGCATGAGACGGTGAGTCAAACCGGAGGACTGCTGTTTGCCTTCTGAATATAATTTTTTGCAGCAGTGGTGGTCGAGGATAATTTTGTTTGTGATTTCACGTCCATCTCAGTTTTTGGTGCTTGTGCTTTTCCCTACAGCAGTGGCAGCGTTTCTGACCACAGCTGGTGAAAGAACATAGGGGAAACAAAACAGTGGTGGTTATGTATGGCTGTGTGTGTGTGTGTGTGTGTGTGTGTGTGTGTGTGTGTGTGTGTGTGTGTGTGTGTGTGTGTGTGTGTGTGTGTGTGTGTGTGTGTGTGTGTGTGTGTGTGTGTGACAGTCATGTGTTCTTCCTACTGTAAATATTTAGCTGAGGGTTAATGCAGGGCAGTAATGGGGAGGACCTTGGCGTTTATCCCCCCCAAATCCTGTCTGCTGACTCCACCATGCTGATGGATAGATAGTTAGCCTGATAGATATGTGTTGGAGGGTGGGGAGAGGCAGGGGGTTAAATTTTGGCTAGGTTAATGTTTGACGGCAGGGGGGTCACTGATGGGACGGATGAGCTGGTAGAGCGCGGTGGGGGAGGAAAGATGTTTGGATGAATTTATTCAAGCCGGTGGGGGTGTGCGGATATATAAGAATGAAAAAAAAGACCAGAAAACTTAAGATGCTTATTTCTGTTGATTTTCTTTTTTTATGTGATGTTTTTATTGTTTTTTTGTTTATTTGTTTGTTTGTTTTTTTCTAGATTTGTTCAGCAACTTTTTCCTTATCCCAGTGAAAACATAATTATCAGCAGCTTGGTCTCACTGCAAAACATGTGAGGGGAAGTTGTGAAAACCAGGGAAATGTTCAGTGAACAGGATTTCATTTAAATACCAAATTAAGCTGGTTGGTAAGATCTCTCCCTTACATCCTTATTAATTAAGTTTCTAGATGAAATGCCAGTAAAATATATTTCTGCATCAGAAGAAATTATTTGGAGATAAATATATAAAAACATTTTTGGTCACTTTGAAATTTTATCACAATTTTAAAATGTTTTTTTTTTGTTGTTGTTTTTTTTATGCAATTTAATTTTTAGATTTAGAATTATAATATTTTCTGGTTGAGCAAGTTTAATATTTTTAGGGATCGGGGATTGTTTAATTGAAGCTGAAGAAAAGCAACACACACACACACATTATGCAGAAAACCTTTAACAC
The DNA here is from genome assembly GCA_033000465.1 of Sciaenops ocellatus. NCBI lineage: Eukaryota > Metazoa > Chordata > Actinopteri > Sciaenidae > Sciaenops > Sciaenops ocellatus. The sequence goes on from CP136869.1 coordinate 15,720,169, forward strand.
ACAATGCGTTAAAAAATCAAAGAGGCAGTTCTCTGATGTACATTAGAAGATATGTGTTCCTCATCAGTAAATTATGCAGAATAAGGTAAAAAATATATATATTTTCAGTTGCCCCTTCATTTGAAACCTGAATTTGTTTTTTTTCTCCACTGTTGAACTAACTTGAATTTTGGTGTCTGACCAAACTGTTGTTTCTGCACCTGATGTGGCTTTATCACTTTATGGTAAACCTACATATGTTTTGTGATACATGCATACAGACCAACACACACACACACACACAGTTACACTGCCCTCGATGTGGCTCTGCTCCTTCTACACATGGACGTGATGTTTGAATACATTTCTGTTTGTCTTTGATGGTGGAAAATTCTCAGAATAACAAATGTCTTTCTGTTGCCATGATGGTGTTCGGTGTTTGTCTCCACATTCCATTTTTAAACCATGGTTAAATGACTGTCTGTGCTGTGTTTTTTTTTTTTTTTCTAAAAAACAAGCAACAGGACACCAGTTTTCATGTAAATATCCACCCAGAATTTGCAGTAATTTTTTAGTCGGAGCACAGATCCACAGCTGTTAAATAACATTGCATGATACCATGACTTGGTTTTCAGATTGGACTTTACCCTCCCTAAATAGACAACATAGATTTCCTATGGAGATAATACCAGCTTGAACTAATCAAGGTGGATATTTTTGAAGCTTACAGACGTACTGAACAGGAAGGGAAAAGGAACAGGAAGGTCGGACGATGGAAGCAGTTGTGCTTCAGGGACTTAATGTTATTGATCTCACAGATAGGGTATAAATTTTACAAGCTCAGGCTTGTGTGTTAGTGTGGAAATGTTTTTGGTCTTTGTGTTTCTTGTTATCCTAGTGGAAATTTGAATTCAGTCAGTAATCAAATTTGAATCTGTCTGTGTAAATAAAAGTGTTCTCACCACAGTGGGCAACATACACAATAAAAGATCAGTAATTATGAAATGTAACATATGTTCTGCTCTATCTATATACATTTTTCTCTTTATTTAATTAATTTGAAATTAGTTTTATTAATGCAAAGGGTGCAAATTTTTTTGATTTTTGGGCACATACTCCTGCTTTTTAGTTAAAACCTGAGAATCATCATCTAAAAATGACATTTGAAATAAATGAATGACAGAAGTATAAAACAATTTTAAAAAGTACACATCTGTTTATAAATAGCCTTAACATTTTAACATCAACTATCATTTCCTGTGTGCTTAATGAAAACTAAAGCAGCTGTTTAGTTTGGTTGTCTAATTTAGCAGTGTAGATGAAAATGTGACATCGTATTTGTTTTTAATTCAAGCATTGTGCGTGGAGCGTTAAAATACAGCATGCACAGACTGTGATTCATAAACAGCATTCCATTTTGAGACATTTTAAATATAGTATGTATTCTTACATCATAAAGTCAATACAAATTTACATGAACCTGTGTTTTTCTTCTCTTGCTGGCTGTTTTTACACCATCTCTTTGTGTGTGCGACTCTTTGCATCAATGGCATGAGCTAAACTCTGGTAAACTGTTGGTTTGGCCTCTAATCCAGCTGCTAAGAATCTTGCAGGAGCTCATGCCCCCTGAGTCATGGCAGCCCTGCTTTGGGTATCAATTTTTCTGGTGCATATTACAAAGCGTTATAAATAGTATGTAGGCCCATGTAGTCTTCCTATCTCGCTCCCTCTCTCTCTCTCTCTCTCTCTCTCTATCTCTCCCTCTCTCTCTCTCCCTCCACCCCTCCCCTCCTGGCACAAAGATCTCTTGTTCCCCCAGTGAATGTGCACTGCCCTGAGCCATTCAGGCTTTTGTGGGGCTGAGGGGCCCTCCAACCCTCCCTCCCCCTCCTCTGCTGGGGTCAAAGGGGGGCAGGGGCAGGGCTTATCCCTGGTTAGTGGGCGAGCGCTGGGGTGTGTGAGGGGAGGGAGGAGGGAGCGATGGAGAGAGAGAGCAAAGAGATAAGAGAATGGAGCATGCGTATGGATGTGTGAAAATGGAGCAATATGTTAGTATTAGGTAACTTATAACTAGTGTGTATTTTGTAATCTATCAATCATGATGTTTATTAAGCTGAATAAAATGTGTTTTGTCTGAATTAACACAAAGAAAGTGAAGATACATATGAAGGGGGAAAACGTGCTGATTAATCCTCCTCCTGTCCCAGTTTATAAAAGCTTAACGTGAATGATTTGTTGTCACATTTTTGACACTTTGAGTCACCAGCTCAGTGTGTGTTTCTGTACGTTTGAACTTTATTGTTATTGATGGGAGTTTTTTTTTTTTGTTTTTTTTTTACGATCATAGAGAAACCAACCACTCAGACAAGCCTGCATACTTAATCATGCATTACATTTGTTGACTTTAGTAATCATGCATTAAATTGGTTAAAGTCAGCAGAGCTGCGCCTTGTTTAAAACTTAATTTTAGACGTTTCATCATCTCTGTAAATGTTTCATGCTCTAATATAGCGATTTGTCCATTTCTGTTTCTCTGGCTATTAGCTCTTCTGTTACATCATTGTGAAAAGGACAAAAGAAAACACATTATTCAGTTAAAATGTCTTAAACCTTGACTTGTATTTGACAAGGATATTAGATGAAGCAGCAGCAAATGTAATGTTTAGTAAGTAATGCATTTACCAAACATCATGAGCCAAGGCAAGAATCCTAAGGAAAGCTGCTGCAATGTCAATGACTGATTTTTTGACTTGTCATAGTAGGAAAAGCTCAGGTGGTAAAAATAAGAACTCACAGAGGGAACGACATTCATTTTATTATTTGTATTTGTGTTTTTCACACTGTAATAATCAATATTCCTCTAAAATCATCAATAGTGTTTTCATATTTTATTTAGAGAACTGTAACACTATTAACGACTGATATCTCTGATTTCTCTACAGGTGTTTTCTCTGGTGCAGATGGGTCATCGTCGGGGACGGGAGCTGTCGCCGTGGGCGGGGCCAACTCTGAGTTGTCACAGCAACAGCAGCCCACGCCTTCACTAGCGGCCCCCTCTCCATTCACTGCCACCGCACCGCTAACCAGCACAGCCGCCACACACGTGAGTCCAAGCACGCAACCTGTGCCAGAAACTCTTGATGCCCTCATCGCTCTCACATACATGAAAATACACACTCATTAAACACCCTCCATCTCTTCTTTCTTTCTTTCTTTCACCAAGACACACACACCCCCCCTCTCTTCATTCAGCACCCTCTACATCTGTCAATTCACCCACATCTCTCGCATCCGTGAGCTGAAGTGCAGATAAACTGTGGGAAGACAAATAAACCAAAGCACGCTAATTAAACGTCTTCCGCAACCAATCTCTCAGCACTATTATTAATCCACTGCATGTTAATTATGTGTGAAATGTGTGTGTGTCCTGACCTTGTGTGGCTTGAATTTTCTCAGCTCGGTTATTCTATAGCGGATTCTATTTGGTGCACCTGTAGAGGGTATTTCTGGTTTATTCAGAGCACAGAAATAAGTTGTTATTGTTTTTTTTTTCAATAACTATTTCATAATTCAATAACTATTGACCTCAGTGAGCAAGGTCTGTATTATAATATTCACTGATGCATTTTTAATACAGTAAATGTAGTATGGATGCAATCAGAAAGATTACACACAGGGACATGCTGAAAAAAATCATGATTTTCCTTTGTGAAAAAAAGTAGAAATTCAGAGTCCAATATAATGAAATTTTTGGAAAAAGCAACTAGGCATGTGTTATTTTAATTCAAACTCACTATTATGATCTCCATCTCTTAATGTGGAGAAAAAGGAGAAAAAATACACCTCTGGGCAAAGCTGGGAAAGCGGTCATTCACTATGCATTAGGACAGAAAGTGGATTCAGAGTCCAGGCTGCATATTTTAAGAAAATCCCTCCTATCTTGGAATTATTTAAAATGTTTGGGGATTTTTTTTTATGGACATTAGATATTTTAACCATCTGTTTTTTTTTATTATTTTAAATGTATCCCCATTTAAACCCTGAATGTTGAAGCAACAGTTTAGCACATGTATCCAGATCAAAAATGATTATCGTGATTTACAGACATAATCCAGCTATTTTTATGCTTTTTTCAAAGTTTAATAGTTTTTTTTGTTGCTGCATCTCATTGATTAAACACACGTATTGAAAAGTGAATGCATTGACTCTCATTTTGATCAGCTCAGTAATCACTGTTTCCCAAAAAGAAAAAAAAACTCATCTTCAATCACTGACCCCAGTGCCCGTCTTTTCAAACCTCCCCAAAGACCACGCTCTGTCTCTGTCCACCCAACTCCATTTTTCTCCCGTGTCCACTTACCACCTCTCTTTCTCTTTTTCTCACACACACTTTCTCTCACCCTCGACCTCGTCCTTCTCTCTGTCCCCATCCATTTCTCTTTTTCTCCCTCCGTTGTCCTGTGATGTAATGACATCTGACAAGCACCACAGTAGGGATGGAGGGATAGATGGAGGGAGGGAGCGATCAGGGCAATGTGTGTGTGTGTGTGTGTGTGCGTATATGGGGCGGGGGGGAGTCGCTGGCCTGGCCTTCATCTTGCCCCGCTCCTCTCTGTTCAGCACATATTATAGAGGACGAGAGGCCCAGGGAAGCACAGGATATCACGCCTGTTTGCATCATGTATAGATGAGTTTGGGCTGTAGTTGTGTGTGTTTCTACGCGTGTATGTTTCTGCGCGTGTGTGAGAGACAGACAGAAAAAGATAAGAGGGAAGCCAGAGTGAGGGAGACTTAAATAGAGAAAGAAATGTTTTGTTTGTTTGTTTGTTTTTTTCACTTAATTTCCTTCAGACGCTCCAGATTGTTAAAAAAACGTGTGTGTTGGTTTGTAAAGGCTTCTGGGACACACACACACACACACATACACACACACTCTGAATCGAGGCTGCCGAAATTACGCAACTATAGAAGGACGCCAACAACAGGCTTCCCTCACTGTGTGTGTGTGTGAGTGTGTGTGATTGTGTGTGTCGGTGAGTGAGTGACAGAGACCATTTGCTATTTTCAGTCCACTAGCAGACTCCTGGCCTACTGTTATTGGCTATCAGCCCAGGACAGAGAAAGGGAGTGCGAGAGAGACTTTGAATGAAAAATGAATGAAAATGAAAAATGAATGTTGATGGGAAAGGGGCAGGATTATGGCACTGAGGGGAGGAGGAGGAGGAGGAGGAGGAGGAGAGGGGGGTCTGGAAAGAAAGTCATTTCAGTGAGGTGGGGGAAAAATAGACGAGAGGGTACAGGTTCTTGCTTCGAATTTAACATTTAATAGTGGTGGGAATTTCCAGGATGTATTTCCAGATTTGATTATTTTAGACAAACGGCTTCCATGAATTTGTAATAGACGATTATGGCTTTCTAGTTTTTTCCCCCAGGGTGCACCCCAAATTTCAGTAAATGGATAAGAATGACTTTACAATTAATGGATGGGACAGAAACGCAGGCAAAGCTTCACAAATGCAGGATTTGCATGAACACACTTCAGCTTTTTTTTTTTTTTCTGCTCGTTCGCCTAAAACATTTTTTCTTGTACTGAACAGAACTCTCTTTAAGCTCTTAAACCAATCCATCCAATCAATTAACTAAAAAAAAAAATCAATTAATAACTCTTTATTTAGTTTTAACTTTGAAAATCTCTTCATGCTTTCCAGCTTAACCAGAAATGGAAGCATTCCTGAAACTTCCAAACAAACTGCAGAAGAGCAACTTCCAGTGACTTAAATAAGTTTTCTGCAGTCACGTGCTTTGGTCGCAGGTTTTTCTTTTACTCTTCAGCGACCAAAACAGTCAGCCATTTTGTTCTTTTTTTTTTTTTTGCTCGCCTCCCTCTAACCCCACCCCACCCCACCCTTCCCTCCACGGTCCTTATTTGGGAAATGCCTTAATTGGATTAAACTCTATGCATCAGAAACACTTTGTCAGCATGTCAACGTACTGTCGGGGTGTCGAGGCACTCTGAGCTCTGTGTGTATGTGTGTGTAACAGAATAATAGGCTGCGGATCCATAATACATCTTTGTTTTCTGTGCATAAAAAAATAAAGCATTCATATTGACATCCAGATTTTTTTCTCTCCATTGAAATCAGCTTGGCATGAAAAGGCATGACATAATACACAGATGCTTTGTGACGAAGCAGAATCAATGGTAGAGACCAGAGAATTTAAATTCTCAAACAAGATCAATCGGATTGATTCTCAGATTTGGCTCATTAAGTGTGTAATAATAACGTGCCAGACTGTCCTCCAAAAAAATAATATGCAATGCAGAGTGGGTTGTAGCTGGATGGCACTGTACAATGCAACATGTGATTTAAATACGAGTTCACTAACTAAAATTCACACCAATACACAGATGACATTGCTTTGCTACCGTTCAAAAATTAAATAATATAAAAATTATATTGTTTTTTTTTTTTGTTTGTTTTTTTATAAGAAACAGAACAGAAAGTGAATCAACAGTTTTGATAATCAATTAGTTGTTCAGTGTCATTGTGTCATTGTAAATTCAATTAATTTGACTTTTGGGCTCTGGGAATTTTGACTGTTTTATGATATTTTATACAATTGACTATTAATTGACAAATCAAGAAAAAAGGTTAGACACAGAATGAATCATTCGTGAAAATCATCATGAATCGTAGTGTTAAAATTTAATAGAATTAAAATCTTTTAGGTTTTTGTTCTTCAAAATACAGAGTTTTATTTCTTTATAGAAGAAGTTAATTTCTCAAGATTTAAAACCCTGATAGCCGAGCAGTTAAGATGCATACCATGAAACTCCACTGGCTTGACTTGTTCTATTGTTGCATTCATAGTCCTCTCTCGCTCCCCTTGTTTCCTGCCTCTTTCTATGATATCAGCAAACCAATAAAGGCAAAAATACCAACTAAAAAATCTCATCAGGCTTCTTGTGGCTCATTCTCGTCCGTATCTGTCTTGTCTACAGGTGAGTGGTCTGCCAGGGTCCGTCTTCAACCTCGCTCCCTCCCACATGTTTGGTAACAGGCTGAACCCCAACTCGGCCATGGCGGCACGCATCGCCCAGTCTGAGGCCTCGCCAGCAGGTACGGCAACATACCTAATATGGCTGTGTGTGTGTGTGTGTGCGCGCGAGCATGTGACAAAAGTGTGTGTGTGTGCGCGTGTGCATGAGAGAGAAAGAAAGGGAGATAATGGATAGGTCACGCCCCCTCTGTCCCACAGAGAGGTCAAGGGTCAGCACTCGTGATATTTTCAAGCTCCTCCCACTCAGCTCTAGTTACACACCATGACACCCCTTCTCTCTGTCACGCACAAATAAATACAGCACACCAGTTTTCACCCATATAATTTACATGTAAAACATAGAACTCTCCGCTAAGATGTGGCCAGCGTAAGAGAAAGAGGAGGCTTGTGTTGAGGTAGCGATGTGTTCGAGGAGCAGAGAGGGCCGGTAGCTGCCCTCAGGGAGCTCCTGCAGCAGAAAAGAGGTGGTTTGTTGTCTGTCCAGAGCAGAAGAGCTGATGAAAGAGTAAGACGTGGCTTTAGTAATCAGAGTAGCCACTTCCTGATAGAAGACATCTGGTTGACCAGAGTGGAGAAGCAAGAGAGGAGGAGAGAGTTAAGAGCAGGGAGGAGGAGGAGGAAGGTAGGTAGTTCCTGCTGCCGGTCAGCAGTCATCAGAGCCAGATCCACACTGACCTGCAGGTCAACTCACTAATCAGGCTGAATGACAGGGGGCCACAGGGCTCTGTGTGTGTGTGCAGATAGAGACTAGGCAGGTTCTGTGTGTAGACACAAGCATGCTTTGTGCAATTCCTGAAAAAAAAAAGTTTTGTCGCATTGGAAACTATTTGTTACACCATAGTGGCAACTTATTTAGAAAAATATTCAATTTTATGTTTGATAAATATTTAATTTAATATTTAAGTAGAAGTTTAGTGTGTGTGTGTGTGTGTGAGAGAGAGAGAGAGAGAGAGAGAGAATTAACAGAAAAAGCAGTGCATTTATGATTTGATATTATATTTATGTCAGACATTTATTGATTCCAGCTTCCAGCTCTCTGTTTTATATCATTGTATATTAGTTTCTTGATTATCCTTAATGTAAATATCATCATCAGTTAATCTGCTAAACTTTCCTGATCAATTGATTTAACCAAACAACTGTCCAAAAGCAAAAGGTAATTCAGTTTTCAGTGATAATAAAACAGGAAAAGGCAGAAAATTCTCACAACTGAGAAGCTCAAAACAGAGAATTTTGGGCATTTTTGCTTGAAATGATTGAATGATTGTAAGACTACTTGCAGATTTTATTGTCAGTCGATTGACTCATAGATACATCAGTGATGGAAATGATTATTATACTCCTTCTGAACATTTCCTTGCAATATTTCCTTAGCGTAATGTTATGCACACACTCGTGTACAGCTACACAAGCGTGAAGCTCTGTTTGTTCACTAGTAAGGGTCATGTGAGCACAAACATGCAAGGTGTACACGTGTTTGTATGCATGCAGCCTGTTTACTTTGGCAGCCGCGTCTCTTTGCTTTTGAGTGTCTGGAGGGAGGTGCCAGGACGGAAAGGGTTACGACAGCAAAAAGGACTTGAAAAAGAAGGCGAGCGGGGGACTAGAGTGGTGACCTGGTGGGGGTAAAAGCTGGGATTGACTGTCTTAAGTAGAGGGGAGTTTGTGTGAGTGTGTAAATGCAAAAGTGTGCGTATGCATGTGTGTGCATGTGTGATTCATTACTCTCACTGAGGAAAATGAAAAGAAGCGTCTGGCCAGGGGCCCAGAGGGAGGAGGTAGAGACTCTCACAGAAGGTAGAGAGAGAGAGAGAGACACACAGTTTGAATGAAGGCTCGTGTGAAAGAGATACAAAGGCGGACAAAGTTTTGTAGGTTGCAGACCTACAAGTACTACGATGTGGCCACACTACGTCAGATAAATTTGAAAATGCAAGTTTTGCGGCTCAGTGGCAGTAAAGTTTTGTAGACGCTGGCTTTAGTTTCTCATTGTTTGGGGTCCCACAGACTCTGCTGCTGCTATGTGTATAAAAAATAATAACAATAGGGGTGTCGATTAGCTCAGTTGGTAGAGCATCCCGCCCCATGTATGAAGCCTTGCCGCAGCGGCCCAGGGTTCGAATCCGACCTGTGGCCCTTTGCTACATGTTATTCCCCATCTCTCTCTCCCCCCACATTCCTGTCACTCTTCAGCTTTCTCTATCAAAAATAAAAATAAAAAGCTTGGAAAAAAATAATAACAATAACTGCTAAATCTTGCATGAATGAATATATATATATATATCTTTTGTTTGCCAAAAACTAAAAAACATTCAGACAAATGCAGTATGAGATCCTACATAGTGAATTATGGCTAGAGTCAGGTTAGTCTAGGTCAGACCTGAGACTTAAAACTCCAAGTCCAAACAGACATACTGTATCGATTTTTATAATGAATTTTCGTACAATTAGTAAAAGTTACCAAGCTTATATTACAATATTAGGTATGTCAGATTATATTTTAACTCACAATCAAATGTTCTTCTGCTTGTTCTGTTATTTGCCAGCAGAAACAGGAAAGACAAAATGATGAAGATAAATGAGGATTGTGGCCGTGTTAAAACGCAGAATAGGTGATCCCAGAGAGCAGGCCACAGAACAGAGGTTAAACCAGTACAGACTCAGCAGAATAACCAGGCTGTTGGTCTCACTCCTTGCCAGATGTTGGCTGTGATGCACAGTTTTGTTGTTCACCCACAAAAACAGAGCGAAGAAGAGATTTAGCTGTTTGTGGACAAGAGATCTCGTGGAAATGGACAGAAAATTCTGTTGTGGACGTATTCACTCAGTGCGGACTTGGTCTTAGATGTGCAATTGATTTTTTTTTTTTTTTTTGGTGTCTGTGTGTGTGTGTGTAGATCAGGAGGTGGGAGACGGCAGCAGCGGCATCGGAGCTCAGGGCTTCTCCATAAGAGCTTCTCCCAAGACCACCCCGCGGTGAGTATACACACTCTAACACACACACACACACACACACACACACACACAGATGCCCCCCCATCCTATCCCACCCCACCCTCCCCATTTACATTCCTCACTGCCTCCCCCCTCCCCTCCTTCACCCATCCCCCCTCGCTGCTTTTCCCTCCGCTGGCCCCTCGTCTCCTCTCTCTCTTCCTCTCACTCCGCACACACACACACATGCACACTCTCCCTTTCGCTCTTACCCCTACAGGCAATTCTCGCTCTCGCTCAGCCAACGATAACTTGTGTTTTTGAAGGTGGTAACCATCCTTCAACTCCAGTTAGATTTTTTTTCCCCCACCTTGGTTTAATCACACATGGAAGAAGACAGTCTGATGATTTTGCCGCATCTCCTTCAATTGGGAACATTTGCATGGAGCTTTCAGGATGGGAATGTTGATACAAATGCATTTTTGTTTGTTTCTACTTCTTTGTGGGATGGATAATTTCACTTGATGAGGTTGGTCACAATTTTCAGTATTTTAGATTTTTCTTTCTTTACACTGCACCTGTAATAATTCATGTCTTTCATTTAGTGTTTGAGAGGGTGGCATTTAATTTAGAAAAAAACACAGCGACAGAGAAAATGTAGTAGCACATTTGACATCATTTTAATCACCTTGAGGATTTTGTAAATAATTTAATCTTTTAATATCAATATAGTAAACATATTTTAGATAATGCTGTGACTTTGACTCTCCAAATCAGTGTGTTTACGTTTGCGGTGTGATTCAAAAGTGGACAAATTTCGCCGTTAATGTCCATTTTTCCCCACATTAAGCGCCTCACTTTCTGTCCTTTCCACTCTCTCCTGCTGTCTCTCATTTCCCATCTTTCGCACTCAACAGATTGTCTCAGCACACACACACACCAAGATTTATCGCATCAAGACAGTCCACTTCCCTCTCTCTGTCTCTCCCTCTCTCTCTCTTGCATGTCCTCTTTTTCTCCCTCTCACACACACAGACAGAAAGCCTGGCCCCTTTTCATTAGAGGCCACTGTAACAACAAATTGATGTAGTTTTATAGCCAGCAGTGTCTATGTTTGTCTGACGTTTATGTTGGGTCGTTAATCTCCCCATTGACCTCTCTATCTCTCCTCTTCTATCCATGCTCTCTCTCTCCCTCTCTCTCTCGCTCTCTCTCCCTTCAGCTCTCCAATTGGTGGCTTGCAGATCCGCTATGACTCCTCGGGGTCGTTGCCGGGGCCGGGGTTGCTAGGGGCGGGGGGAGGCGGAGGGGACACGATGCCCCCGGTGGCCACCAGCATAGAGCAGCTCCTGGAGAGGCAGTGGAACGAGGGGCAGAGCTTCCTGCTGCAGCAGGGAGCACAGGGAGACGGTGAGAGGACACACACACACGTATTAAAACACACCTGAAGGCGCTGACATTTTTTAATTCAGTGTCAGATATGTCACTCTATATCTCACAAAAGTTGACCACTTGCCTGCTTATGAGATTCTTTTTTCCTGTTTTTTTTTTTTTGTCCCTGTTTTCAAATGAGTCAGATGATCAGACATTGAGTGATTATCATCCTGTTGAAGGTTGGCAGGCTGTGAAAACACCAGGGATAAGTCAGAGACTTCTATCCATGACAAAGTTTGATAAATGTATTTTCTAAATATATTATAATGTTGTCATTGAACCAAAATATAAAAAGCTGTACAGGTTGCTTTAAAATGTCTAAAATTAGCAAAATATTGCTTTAAATCAGGAACAATCTGATAAAAGAGTAAGACCACAAGATTATAAATCATACAAGACATTTGGTTTGAGCTTTCTGTACTTGTCACACATTTCTGTCAGTACCAAGAAAGTATTGAGGTTCGATACCCGCCCCTACACACTACAGCTAATCATTATTTCCACCTTTTCTGTGTTTGCCCAATTCCTCACTTCCTATCAATTGATCCATCACCCTTTTGCCTTCCAACTGTTGCCATTTACTTGGTCTCTCGCTCCCTCTCTTCAGTCGCATTCTCACTTTATCTGTTATTGTAGCATCTGTCCATCTCTGGCTGTTATCTGCCTGTCTGAACATCCCTTCAGGGATCTATAAAGTGAAAATGAAAACGGGAAGGCGGCCCAGTTGTTAAAAAGGTCATCCTTCATGTGCACAAGTCAGGTTTAAGTTTCTGTGTCGTCGTCGTCCTCCTCCTCCTCGGAGGCTCAGTCGTCCTTGAGCTCAATGCTGAGTCGGCACAGTCACCAGGGTCACTGTTCTGTAGCTGATCTTGACCTCTGACCTCCCCGTGGAGTATATCTGTCTAATCAGTCACTGAGCTGCATGGTGTTGCCTTGAGGAAGGAGTGGCCTTTCAGAAAGTCAGAGCATCCTGAAGTTTAAGTTTGAAAAGCTTGTGTTGACCTCACACCACGATTATTTTTATTGTCTCACACAGGACAGGGTTTTTTTTTTTATCATCAGGAAGCAGAAAGTGCTGCCGCTCCACTTCACTCAAATACTCTGATCAATCAATCAGATCAATCAGTCTTGTCCCTCTCATCTCTTTCAGTGGTGGGCATGTTAAAGTCCCTCCACCAGCTGCAGGAGGAGAACAGGAGGCTGGAGGAGCAGATTAAAACTCTGACCATGAAGAAGGAGAGACTGCAGCTTCTCAGCGCTCAGCTATCAGTGCCTTTCACCCCCAGCACGGCCTCCTCTGGTACACACACACACAAATGTACTGAATAACTCATAAGTAATCATTTTATTATTCATTATATTTTTAATGTGCTAATAAGTAAGATGGTGAAGAAAAAGCAGGATAATGAACATGTATTCATACTTTGTGTTGCTTACATACAAGCTTACAAACTATAAATATAAACAGATATTAGAGTTGAAACAATATTTTCTCATTCCAGCTTTTCAAATGTGAAGATGTATTTCTTTTTTGCATTTTATTTTGAATTCAGCATCTAACAAAACAAGACATCTGAGGATGTCACCTTGGACCTTGAACGGCAGTATAATCAGTGAAATTAATAATAAAAATAATGCGCTAATTTGTGTTTCAGATGTGAAAGGAGCTCATCTGGGAGCCACTGATTCGTCTTTACCTGTGGCAGCTCAGGTAAGAACAAACACCCAATACATGATGGTCAGTTTGAATCCTGTCTGACCTCAAAAACTACAATACAAGAAGGTGCAGTAAGAAATAAATAAAGTAATAACTAGCTACGGTTTACACATTATTACATTTACACCATCAGTAATATACATTTGTCTAGTATCATCAGAAGAATGAAGGAAATACATGTTTCTCTTTCTCTCGCTTTCTCTCAGGACAGTGCGTCATGTGGTGGCCACAGCAGTAGTGGCTCCACCTCGTCTCTCTCCACCCCTCCCTCCGTCTCCCAGAGCCCGCCCCAGCCTCAGCTGAACGGCATCGCTGCCGTGGGAACGACCCCAGCCGGGCTGGGCGGTGTGGCGGGGCTGATGGGAGCTCTGGGCGCAGGGAGCGCACTGGGCATGGGGGGAATTGTCGGGGCGCTGAACGGGGTGATCCAGACGCCGGGTGGCACCGCCAGCCCTCACACACACACTACAGGAGCAGCTACGGGCGTCACATTACCTGTTAATAATAGGTACATCTGATCAACCTGAAATCTATTTGTATCTCCTCAAAAATGGTGTTTCATGGGCATGTTATATATCATAAAACCGTTTCATGTGGGGTCGTATCACCGACTAAAATAAATCAGTTAACTGTCAGCGGATAAAGAGACTCCAAATGTGTTCCAGTTGATTTATCTCACCACATCTTAAAGTACTGAAAACACCAGAAGCATTCCTAATGTCAGGGATCATCCAGCCTCGTCTCGTGGTGTTTGAATAAGAACTTTATTGCTTCCTCTCCTGTTTTTTCCCCTCTTGCTTGCGTGTTGGATTCTAGCAGCTCAGCAACTAGTAAGAACAGGTGAGACAGAGGTCTGTTCAGCATCACAACAACCTGTAGCTCTCGCCTCCTTCATGTGTCTGAAGCCTGTGAAGTTGTGTTGTGTGTGTAGTTATGTGCATTCATATCTCCTTTTAGCTATATTTCTCGTGACATTCATTAGGATATTTAAGAGGAGTTGCAAGAGTTGTGTGAGGACAGAGTGTTTACTGTGTTTGTCTGACCTCGTGTTGTGTTTTGTCTTGTCAGCGCTGCACGGTTCGGCCTGCTGTCTGAGCAGCAAAGACTCCTGCAGCAGCATCAGCTCCAGCAGCTGTTGTCCTCACAGCCTTCAGCGGTACGACACACACACACACACACCACTATCACACACAGTTAAACACACACAAAGACATTGAGCTATTAATAATAGCCTAAATCACCAAGCTTATCAACCCTACTCCATCCAACAATGAGTGTTGTCCTCTTTCCTGTCCAACTCTTTTCCCTTCATTTCTTATCCGTAATTTTCACTTTATCCCTCCTTTTCCTCTTTTTCCCCATCCCCATCTTTGCTTCCTCCCCTCCCCTCCCTTCTTCCCTCCCCCAGGAGCACCAGCAGGTGCTGCTCTACCAACTGATGCAGCAGCAGCAGGACCTCCAGCAGCTGCAGTCCCTCTCCTCCTCTGCCCAGATTCCCTCTATCCCTCTCTCCTCCACTCAGCTGCCCATCAACAACCTGCTGCCCGGCGCCCAGAGCCAGGGCCAAGGCGCCATCACCGCCAACCCCTTCCTGGCGCTGCAGCACGCACATGCTGACACACACGCCTCGGGGGCACAGAAGCCGCGGCTAGCCGAGAAGGCCGTGGGCGTCGCAGGGCAGGAGAAGACATGACGGCAGATGCTCTTTTTGTTGTTGTTTTTTTTTTTTTTTTTTTTTGCTGTTTTTTTTTTTTTAATAAATAAATATGCAGAGTTTTGTGGAGATCTGCCTGTTGGTCAACTTTGTAGTTCAGCGAGGAGAACATTGGCAGCAGAGAAATCCGTGCTCCTGGTAGATTATTCTTACCAGTTGTCTCTTCTAATACATTAGCACACACTATGGCGAGTGATGGCATTCATTTGCAGTCACTAACTCACTCTAGTTGACTTTTCCAAGTTTATTTTTATTTTAGTCTTAACATGACATTTTGTGTTGATTTGTACAATTTATTTCCATCCAGTTTTAGATTTTTTTTTTTTTTGTTTTTTTTTACATTCTAGCTTTAGGGCTGCTTCAGGTTCTTATTTTGTTACTGTTGAGATGATGATCACTGGTATTGGCTTAGCGTGTTAGTGTCAGTAATTAAGCACAGTGTGTCCGTTCTCTTCTCTCAGCAGGTGAGTTGTCTAACAGGTCGGCTTTTCCTTTAATTAGTGTCTCTCACTATTTTCTTCTCTAATCTCATCATTCTGCTTCTTCTTCTTCTTCACTTTTCTTCTCTGTCTTGTCATTGTGTCGTTTTTGCATCATTTCCTGTTCTCTTTCCACATTTCCCAACACTCGCATCCCATCTTCAGTCTGGTCTCTCTGCTGTCTCACTCTCTCAGGGGCTTCAGCTTTTAGAGTTGTGCACTCGGCACACAAGCTAGCACACACACAGAACTGCAAACGTAAAAAAGAAAAATAGCAGAAATACATGTTTATTAAAAAAAAGAAACTACAATTCCCTACCACAGGACTTAACAGTAGCAGATGTATGTTTGACATCTGTCTCGCAGCGGTCCCGAGGGGAATACTGGGTGAGAGGCTTGTGAAAATATCCCACATGTTCTCGCTGTTGCCTCTCTCCCTGTGTCTCTTTCACTCCGTTTGTGTAGATCCATTAATGTCAATGAGCCAAGCCTCGTACAGTCACCGCAGAAGCCTTGCTTTTGACTGTCTCTTCTCTGGGCCAGATACAGGGGGCTCACTCAGGGAAGTGAAATGTAACAAGGAGGAGAGAAAAAAAAAGGAAGTTGAATGTTCAGAGGGATGCGTTAATCCACATGGCACAGACTCACAAAGAGAAATTATGCAGTTGGTTGTCAGCAAGTGGAAGTCATTACATTTCATCTTCCTGATTGAGCCCCCCGCTGCACCTACCTCTCAAGCAGGACCAGCCTATCAGGACCTAAAAGGCCGACAGCAGCGGCTGCTCAAAAACCCACAACAGTCAGGACTGGCCAATCAGGGTCCAAACCCAAGTGCCTGAGGCCAAGGGGGGAAGGCGGGATTTCTTTTCCTTTTTACCTGTGTCCCTGTCACTCAACTCAGTTCTTCACAACGCTACTGGTAATTAAGCTGTGTTGCTAAGGCAACAGATTACAAAAAGACTTGGTAATGGACGCGTCGTCTCTTTAATAAAACCAGGAAATGTTATTCTGCTGCATTCTCAAATATCAAAGCCAACTTTGTATTGTGCTTTTTATTTATTGGGAGTTTGTTTGTGTAATGGGCATAAGATGATATATTTTAAAAGCCTGCTGGTGTTGCAATTTAACATCATTTTGTACTACTGTGTAAAGTTTTGTTTGTCTTTTGTTTTTTCCTCATACAGTCGAACCTTGCTGTAAACCCTTTTAATGACTTCTATTCTGTGTTGTGTTTCAAAGCTAGAAGCTACTTGATAGTTGGCTGACTGGGGAGGGGGGGGGGGTGGCTGTATATAGCTGTTTGTAGGGGGGAGGAAGTGTGTCAGTGGGGCGTTGAGTGGCACAGTTTTTACCTCGTTAAGTGTACATAGACCTTTCTCATTGGCCGTTGGTGTACATAAGTGATTGTGATTGGCCGTGCTGGTGTGAAGGAAAGCCAATGAAGCCTCAGTTTGTGTGTGTGTGAATCTTTAGGACCAGACAAAAAGGTTGACAGTGACTGGACACACAAAGTATTAATTTATTTTTATATGTTCAGGGACATTGTGTTTCTTTTTTAAGTTTTGCACCATTTTCTTGATGAGAAGTCATTTTATACTTGGGGCACCGTGTTTTCATCTGTGCGCACATTTGTTTGGATCAATTTTTTACAAGTGGAACATAACTGGGGGGGGAAATTTGACATTGTATTTCAAAACACCAAAATAAAGAAACACTATGGATAAAGTAACAGGAGCTTTTGGTCTTTGTGTTGAGGAGTTTGTTCAAAATGTACATAACACAGTGAATATTTTCCACCAATTGTAGAGGTGTATTGTACAATATTAATAATTGAATTAATATTGAACATATTGACACATAAAGGTTTATAATCATAACACATTTAATTATAATACTCTAAACATTTTTTTAATGGTTTTATTGCTTACAGAAAAGTCTGTGGACTGGATTAGTCGCTACTAATTCCCTCAGTATATTAATCTAAAATCCATTAAATGTGCCGTTTTAGCATACTTGCACTCTAAATTGATTAATTTTAGCTTTTCAAGTTTATTTTAATAGTTTATTTGGGACAGTTCTCATTGATCAACAGAAAAAGATAGCTGCAATGAGCCTAGGAAGCTCATTTTCATCTGGACAGGCACCTTTAAAGGCACCTTTAAAAATAGAATAAAAAAACATTTAAAATCAATACACAAAATAGAATCGGTACACATACACTAATAAAATATACCTCATAATACATAGTAGTAACAATCCATACCAAATAAATAAGTACCATAAATAAATAGAATTATATATACATATTTCTGTTGTTTTTTTTTTGTTTGTTTGTTTTACTGATCACATATAAAATCATGACTCGTGACGGCAAAAAAGCTGTAAATTGTAAAATATTAGGTCTATTTTATTTCAAATTAACTGACAGTAGACACAATATTAAATGACATGGTGAAAGTGAAATGGCTTACCTGGTTTATATTTCATGGCATTAATTACTTTGCAAATTATGGAGGAGATGGCAGCAGCATGATGTGATTTATTCAGTAACAAGGGGGAGGAAAATGAATAATCATCGAGCTAAGAAGTGCCAATAGAAGCTGAACATCTTTAAATTTAAACAATGTGCTTCAAGGCTCCTGTCCTAACAAATATGCACACACACCCCCCGAAGCTGATGACTTCCAGCTGCCAAGAAACAACCAGTGTGTGTGTGTGTGTGTGTGTGTGTGAGTGAAGAGGTGGGGGTACCATTCTGCTACATCTGCTTCTGCCCTGGTAATTAAAAGCTCACTTTCCTCCTGCACCCCTGCTCCCCCAAAAATACAACCGCCCCCCCGCCTCACCCCCTTCAGGAGTTTTAAGTCCCCCCTCTCTCTCCACACACACACACACACACACACACACACAATCTAACCTGCATTCACCAACACAACCCCCCTTTTCTCTTCCCTTTTTCTCAAGCACTTGCTCACACACCCCTCCCGCTACCAAATATCCCTCACCGTGCCCCCCACCCCCACCCTCCACTCACTATCAGCCCTGTCAATCACAGCCAGGCTGTTTAAATAGCATACCCCCCTCCACCACCACTACCACCACCCAGGACCATCTCTTTTATAAGGCTCCATCATCAGAGCTGCCTCCCCTCCACTCCCTGTAATAGCAGTACCACCCTGCCACACAAACACACACACACAGGGCAGAGCTGCTGTGTCCATCATCGATCACACTCCCCCAGAAACCCTCCTTGGGGGTAGGAGGGCTTACCAGCTGATGGAGGACCCCTGTGTGCTGCCTGACCAGGTGCCTGATCGCAAAGCCAAAACATTACTAAGCCCTGGTGTTCAGGACACACTCACACACACACACAGGGCAGATAGCAGGCCAGCAGGAGGGTTAAGCCCTGGATGATTAGACAAATGTTGGGCAGATATCTGTGGCTTCAGAAGTGAGTTGAGCTGCTGTCACAGAGGAATGCAGCAACATGGGTACCTGCATGTAACTGAGCAGACTCTTTAAGCTTATGTCCCTGCGTTGTAGTATTTGTACTCCTGCCTCAAAATGAAGCATTTGGCATTTTTCAGAGACAACAAAGCTGCAGAACAAAACTGCAATCAAGACAGCTTGAAGCAGAGTGAAACCAAAGAGAGGAAACCTTGATTTGATTCTGGATTTTATTTGTTTTGTCTTGATTGCATCCATGAAACCCAAATGACACAGCTTGAAATGATTTGACTCTAGAAATTTATAGTACACACACAAATCACAATCACAATTTAGGTAAAACAACGTAAGTTATGTGAGTAGGTTGTTATGAATACAAATGTTTACTTTTTGCTCAAATACAGATTTTGACTTTATTTTACATCGACCTAAAAGAACAGACTTAGACTTCAATAAAACTAAGAGGAACAGAAAAATATTTGTTTTTTTTTATCATTTCTGTACATTTGTATAAAAGGCACCAACCACTACTTCCATGACCCACAATTAAAGCCACACTTCAAAGTGTTTCTAACCAGTCCACACAACTACAAGATCCAGGATGCATCACTGTCCAATAAAAAACAAACAAAAAAAAATCTTCAATTTTGGTGATTTAGAATTTTAAGAAATTTCTCATGTTAAATGTTTTAAAGCTAACCTATCTTAAAAAAATGCATTGTCACAAAGCTGAGAGCAGTGCTGTGTAACTTAGATCCTGAAGGGCTGATGATGGTATGGAGATTTTTTTCATAGGACACTGATTTTTCACATATTCATATATATTTATGGATAGAGGTATATTTCTCATACTGGATAAACTCAGAGCAGTTCAGACGTCACTCTAGAAACTAAAGCGAAACCATAAAACAAGTTAACCAAGTGCCACGAGTAATTCCTACACAGGTTTTGGCATATGTTTGGTAATTCAGTTAAATTATTTAATTAGACCTCAGCCTCAAAGAGAGAGAGCAAAGAGCAATAAAGCTGAGAGAGGCTCCGGTGTAATAAACCATTAGCAGGGGGAGGCAGTCGCTGGTGTGTACAGTAATGCAGTGTAAATCATCACAGAGTGGCTGCCATTAGGAGGCTTAATCCTAGCCAGAAACCTGCAGTCAGCTGCTAGGGGCCCTGATCCGGTGCCGAGTGGAACCAGATCCGGCAAACAGAGGTGTTTAGGGCCAGGGAATGAGGAAGAGGAGGAGGAAGGGTACAAGGAGAGTGTAGGGGAAACAGCTGAGGAGATTCCCAGAGAGAGTGTGTGTGTGTGTGTGTGTGTGTGTGCCCCCCACAGGTCTCTCTCCTGTAGGATAATGGTGGCAAAGAGAAGCAGCAGGATTCAGCCTCATCCCTCTTCATTCACAGATAGCTTGTATTCTTCTGCTAAGTGACACCCCTCTGTCACCCCCCTGACGCACACACACACACACACACACCTATATACACATCCTTCCCTCTTTCGCTCTGCTTCCCAGTCAGTTCAATGACACATTTAGAGCTTCTGGATGCAACAACAACACAAGCAGTGCCTGAATAGTAGACCAAACTGGACAAAATACAGTAAATATAACACAACAAATGCACCATTCATTCTTTAATTTGAGAATCAAGAAACATCAGTTTTGTTTATTTAGCTTAACGTTTAAAAATGTATCTCTGAGGGCTAACAATCTGTACAATACAACACTCCCTGTCCTCAGACCCTGAATACAAGTACAGACACATAACTGCATAAAAGTACTTTGTTTGAGTCATACTTTACCACATGAGTACTTGCAGTTTAGATATAAAACTAAATCATCATTAACACTAAAACATCCTAAAATACACCATTAGACACAATCAGATGAATAAACCAGAGAGCTAATTACTGTTATATATCAAATAATTACAGAGAAAATAAAAATCCAGGTAGTTAGGGGGAAATGTATTACAAATATAAGACACTAAAGTAAATATTTGCAGATCAAAACAAAAAACAAAAACAAACTCCAAACCGAGTTTGTTGGCTGTGAAGGACATCTGGGTGTTGATCAAATAAATAAAATAAAAATATGACTTGATGAGGATGATGAAGATGTTTGTGCTGTGATGTTTGAGAGAAAGAGTGCAGTGCTTTAAACCTATTACAGTCCCCAGTGTGTGTGTGTGAGAGAGAGAGAGACAGAGAAACGTGTGTAATAATAATAATAATAATAATAATAATAATAATAATAATAATAATAATATATCTAATCTACCTGTTACATTTGTTCATTTGTATCATGGTGGCTACCGTCAGAGGAAAACTGCGCAAAAAAATGAAAAATTCTCCAAATATATAGGCTAACAGGTAGCTACATAAGAGTAACTCTACTCTTATTGTATTTTGTATACTATTTTAGATAAATAAAATCGTTTCTTTCAGAGGGTTGTAAACAAAGAAATACAAAGTAATAATGTGAAAATCTATTTGAAATGTAACTGCCTATAAATAACTTTAGATTATATAATACGAGTCATATTCTGTTGTATGTATGTGCGCCACATGGGTGGAAACTGTTGATTTCAGTTCATCGCTCCGCCGTGTGGCAGCGTCTTCCCCGGGACTCAGCGGCGCCTGTTCCGCTCGCCTGCCGCGCAGAGTGAAGCGCTGCGCGGTCAGCGAGCCGCTCCTCCCCCGCTGCATGCGACTCCCACTACCGGTCGAGAAGAAAGGGGCTCCGAAAACCGCACACACACACACACACACAACCGGAGAGGATAAATTCCCTGTGCGCCAAGAGCGTGTAAATTTAGCAGTGAAGGGAGGGGATTTAAATACGTGATGTTTCTGTTGTCTGCTATTCCCCTTCGGAAGGGGAAATGCAGCTCAGCAGCAGCAGAGCCGGTTTCCACCGCAGGGACGAGTTTACAGCGTCTCAGATCACCGTGCATGTTTCATATGAGGCTCCCCGTCATGTTTCCTGAAATAAGATATTGTTAAATGCTGGAATAAGATATAAAATAATTTCCAAACACTCTCCTAAAATTATTGTTTAAAAAGATATTCACTTATTGAAATTAAAACTAGCACAAAATTAACGTATAATGTAACATACATGTAGCCTACAATAAGGGAAGTATTGTTGTGATATATTACATTTTTAAATACACACATGAGCTTATGATAATGATTTTGTGACCTCCTACAGTATACCACAAGGCTATAGTGTTTTATAATATTCATAAAGTGACTTATAGTGAGGTTTTGGTAAGTTTAATCAATTGATTCCTCGCTATATTACTATAATCGTACCATATTTCAATAGGGAATAGTTTGGCCATGATGTTTGTCTCTTAAATGAACAGCCTCCTGTCTGTTATGGCGACCTCCAGTGTGTTGTTTTGAAGACCATCGACCACAGCAGCCAACTGCAGGGAAGCCACATGACCCACACAGAAATGCACTAAATTATGTATAAATTCAGTTAAACTCATCTAAAAAGCTTTTTGTTTTTCATCTTTCATCATGTTGTTTTAAAACTATAATTAGCCTTAATTGTGGTTCAAATCGGACAAAATCATTCATCAAAATCAACAATAAAAATGCTGATTTTTACAGGGATCCATAGTGACCTGTTAGACCTTAACTAGATATAGATTAACACCAGAAATTAAAGGCACAAACACACTCATAAACATAATGCATTTTACCCTCACCTGCACAAAAAAGGACAAAAGGCGACACTGTATTTCCTATATTTACCATCACTGTAAATGGGCTCCGGGTGAAGAATGAAACACCATTACAAGGACAGGTGGTGCTGGCAGAGATGAATGTAATCTTGTGGGGTTATAATGAATGTGACGGGATATAGATCTGAGATGAGATCTGGTTTGATCATCAGGTAAAAATAGATCAGTCAGCGGCAGATCATTACTGATAATTACTTTCAAATGGTTGGCTATGTGAGAGGTCTATATTATTAAATAATTGCAGCCCTGGTTAGTGATGGCAGGTTGAGGTGTGTGTGTGTGTGTGCATGTCCATATATATAATAATTACATTAAAAGTGATAGAGTGGAAGAGGGGTGTATTATTAATCAATCTCCTTTCTTTACTTGTTGTCAGGTGTCAAATTTGATTTTAGTATTCATCAAGCAGTTTTAGTGTTTCAGCTCTAAAAGTTTCCACATGCATAACAAATTATGACTCCTCTGATATCCACCCTTCTGCTCCACCTGTGTGTGTGTATTTTTATGATTAGCTAATAAAGCTGCAGAAAGAGGGAGGCTTCCACACACAAACACCTGAGGGCTGCCCTGAGCAGTTGAGGTATAAGTGCCCTGCTCAAGGACACTGCATTGGATTGTAAGGAACATATCCCCGTGGCGTCTTGAAGCTAATTTCCAGCACTGAAATCAGAACATCGGAGATTGAAGAGGAGTCGAACCGATGCTGCAATCACGATAAATGAGCGAACAACAAGGATGTAAAGAGACCTGGGATTTCTCCAACGGCAACAGCTGTTAAATGGTAAAGACCCAGGCTGCATAATGGTACAGGCTGATGTGTGAGTGTAAGAGAGAGAGAGAGCCCTCCCCCTCCGCTGTCCATCCACCTATCAGCAGGCCTCATTTATTATGCAGACTGGAGACCCCTGGGCTGGAGGGGAAGGCTAGTTTGTTTGTTTCACACACACACAGCTGATTTAGTTTCTATGCTGTAGGAGTAAGGGGCCGAGAGAGGTATGCAGACTGCAGAGAGAGAGAGATAGATAGAGAGAGAGAGAGAGAGAGAGAGAGAGATGTGTGTGTGTGTGTGTGTGTGTGACTGTGTGTTGAACTTGTTGCAACAATTCTGATTGAAATATTAGTTTTAATGGTTCATAAAAAGGTAAGTAAGTGTGTGTGTGTGTGTGTGTGTGTGTGTGTGTGTGTGTGTGTTTATGCTATTTGAACATGTGTGTATGCGATCACACAGACCTTGAAAAACACACACAAAAGGATCCGGCATGTGTGTGTCTTTCTGCTAACTTGTATCTCTGCTGTTTCCCTGCAGCGAGGGAGGACACAAAAGGCCACTCCTGGTGAACTGTAAATGCGTTTCACCCTGAAAAGCATCTGTGGACACAGGTGACCTTAATGTAGGATGTTTAATGAATTTGTCATAAAAATGACACCTTGAAAACTGCTGTGTCTCCTACAACAGAAGCAGACGAATGACCTGGAAATATCACCAATTAATCAACAAAAAAATATGAGGTTTTGGACTTTATTGCTAGCACAAGCTAAACCCAAATGTTCTAGCATGAACAAGTATAGATTTTGCATGACATAAATCAGTTTATGATGGCAGAATAAGTAATGTAAAATCCTGTCTATTGGTGAAAAGGAACTTGGTGCATCTACTAAAATACTAATTTTGAGGTACTTTCATTTCGTTTTTATGCTACTTTATATTTAACTCCACTACATTTAAGTTATTAAGTAATACTGTACTTTTTACCCCCATTAAATTTATATGGCAGCTGTAGCCACTTTTAAAATTCATATTATAATTCAAAACATATGCTAAGCTTTTAAAATAAAACACATACCTCCGTAGCTTGCGACCCTTTAATATCTGTGAGTTGTTAGTTCCACCAAATAACAGAGATACTTCCCCTCTAAACTTCTCCATTTGTCAAAATTATGAAATATTTCAGACATCGACACAAAAAGAGATGATGAAAGATGAGAGAAAGGTCCAAAATATGAATACAGATTGGTGGAGCTGAACTATTTTTTCTTTTTTCCTGCCCCATTAATCATCTGACGACCTTTCAGATTTATCTGGTGACCCACCCGAGGGGGCTCGACCCTCAGCTTGGGAAACACTTAACTGTATATAAAGAAGTTAAAACTAACTCCACCATGACCAGACAGGCTACAGCGGTAAATTATTACTGTGGGAGTACTTTTACTTTTGATTTTTAGGCAAATTTTGCTGATAACACTAGTACTTTTAGTTAACTTTGAATTCAGGACAAAGTATTTTTTACATCGCTGTATTGGTACTTTACTTTAGTAAAAAATATAAACACTTCTTCTAGCAATTAAAGTGTCTCAGTTGTAAAAAAAAAAAAAAAACATAACCAGAAAAACTACAACAAAACATTAAGAAGTAACAATTCTTGATATTGTTATAACTCTTGCATTGTGATACAAAAAACACTGTGTAACTGGACACATGCATATCTGTTTATCACTAGCTGAACAGAACCCCTGCAGGTCAGAGTTACATAGGGATAGGGCTCAATAATCTGCCCTGACACACTATACATGATTAAATAAGAGTATAAAATAACTGGAAAGCGTATTCCCATAACTGGGATATATTTTTGATATTAAAAAGTACTATTCTCCATTAGTCTCCCTCGTTCCAAGCTGTTGACACGCATTAGTGGCACAATTATAAAAGCTGTGGTCTAATCTTTTAAAAGTCCCAGGGTAATGTTGGAAATGGCCAGAGGAGAAGGAGAGAGGGGGATGGAAGAGGGATAAAGGGAGGAAGGGGAGGAGAGAAACTCAATCTAAAGCACCAGGTGCACCTTTTGTCGACATAATCTCCCAACCCTTGAGACCGCGCACACACTGGCCAACATATACAGCCTTTCATACGTACACATGCTGCCTTTTTTCGACCAGGGGATTTGGATCCTGGGTTGGCTCTGGTCATATGTAAAAGGGGACTCTCAGGTCACTGTGCTGCCAGAAACGAGTTTGGTCCATTTTTTTTGATTTAACCACACTTATGTAATAATCAATAGGACAAGACCTTTAACTTTAAATTGTAGTGCTGATATGGATTTATCACAACAAGTTGACACTGTGCACAAAATTGTAGTCGAAAGATTACCTGTGTAGGTTTGCTCCAGAGGGAAATGCTGTCACATGTAAATTCAGAGCATGTGTTCCTCGGACATAAGCATTTTAATGTGTGAGCTAATTTTCACATTGCATCCTGACATTTTATATTATAGATAGAGGTTTTTTCATCAGAATATGTGAACCTTAATTTGCTAACACTTTATTTGACCTCATTCATCATTTATATGCAGTATATGAACAATTAATAAATAATCATATACATACATTACATACTATAGCTTAAATGTAAGCAGATATAAGAACATTCCTAAGTGTTTATTTATTCATTTGTCAACAATAGCTCAACATATGAAGTTGAACAATGTTACATATGACTTCATGAGTTTTCAACACATTCATCAACAGTTTTAAACCCACCTGTAAGTGATTTGTATAAACCATTGATGTATGTTCATGTTTATAGCTGTGTTCATTAGCTTATACAATTGTAGACAAGTACATAAACACTTAAAGTGACTCTATGTGACTTATAAAAATAGACATAACACTTTCTTCCTCCTGCAAATAAAATGTTGAATTCATAAGAAATAAAACACACCCTTACTTTGGTCGGTACACTCAGGGGTTTTGTTGCTACAGTGTTACTTTGTCTAGTATGACCAGTATGGTGGCTAATGTAAGCTAACGTTAACTGATAGTTGTTGCTGTGTAAGTGACATTTGCTGACTTTATATCTCCTCTCTACTTGTGCAACTGTTTTAGCACCTATCATTATCCTGTCATTGTCCTGTAACAACTACATTACAGTGTGTTGTAAAGTGCTTATTAAGGGTTTATATACTGCCTTTAGATGCTTATGAAAATAGGTCATACACAAACAGCAAAAAACAGTTTGCTCATGATGTGTTTAAAAACCAAATTCTTAAGCAGAAGGATATGCAGAGCAGCAGAGGATGAATGAGCTCTCTCTCTGTGTGTGTGTGTGTGTGTGTGTGTGTGTGTGTGTTTGTTGAAGGGAACAAGACCTGAGCTCACACCCATTGTGAGCCTACAGACATGTATTGATGCCTGCCAATCAGTCCACTACATTGTACAGGGAGGACAAGGGAGGCCAAACAAAGATCTGTCTTCAGAATAGGAGCAGTTGTTGTTGTGCATCTAAAAGCTTGAGATGGTGAAAACCTTGGATTGCACAAAAACACACCCTTGAATAACATTGCAGTGCATGTTAATCAATGGCTCTTACCACAGTGGATTTAAGCGGGCCAGGCGCCCCTTGTCCACAATCCCTCACCCGTCATCCTCTAAGCTCGACCCCTAAACTCCTGTAAAGCCTCAAGTGGGGACGAAGCCAAGGACAGAGCAGGCTGCTCATTGTGATTTAATCTCTCTCTGCCTCTCTCTCAACTGCCAGAACAAACATCAAATATGGCCTCCTTATCAGGCCCGCCCTGCTCTATCTATCTATCACCAATCAATATCTCCTATTCTGTGTGTGCAGGCTTGTATGTATGTGTGTGTCTGTGTGAAACAGGTCTCAAGGGCTGCGCTAACTAAGGTCAAAGATCATGTATAACCCTCCAGCGTGGAATGACAGATGTGGCCGGAGGAAAACAAGATAAAAGAAAAGGGAGGAGAAAGGAAAAAGAAAGGAGAGATTTATACCAGTTGCGTGTGTCCTAAACAACAGATCATAAAAAAGTGTTGTTATTATTGCGTCTGTTGTTTCTCCTGCAGGCAGAACTTTGCCTCGGGCCACCAGCAGACACCAGATCAGCTTACCTGAGTAAATGTCAGCCTTGAATAATGGACTGGAAGCTTTGTCAGTGTCCAACCACCAACCACCCAAACAAACAACTGTATGGTCACACTGTGGCGAATGTAGCCTCTTTATTAAACACTTCCTTCAGTCACAGGGAATAGGAATGAATATCAAAAGGCGTAGGCTTCTTGTGCTTCCTGTTTGCAGCGAGGAAGGAGAACCAAATGTTATGCTGAAGCCTTTGACCACAAGGTTCAACGCACACACACACACACACACACACTCAAATCGAAAGGTAGCATACATGCATGAAAGCCATTTTCTCCCCTGCATGGACATGGATTACCATAGGGAAGTGTAAAGTGTATGCATATGCATTGAAGGGGGGCTCCTGAGGTGATATGACACTCTGTCTGAGCTACTATTCACCATGAAACAGCTCCATAAAGCTACAAAAATGCTGCCAGAGCTGCAGCCAGGCTGCAATGGCTGTTAGAGATAGATGGAGAGAGAGGGAGAGAGAGAGAGAGAGAGAGAGAAGGGGGGAAATCCTTTGTTCTGTCAAGGACTTAACACAATCAGAGTGTACAGTGTGTCAGGAGCGCACAGGCATATATCAACTTCAATCTCTTTTTAATGAAAAATCCTGCCCTCTCTAATATGTGCAAATTAACCTCTTCTCCTCCCTCCCTCCTCCCCTCCTGCCGTTTCCCCTCCTCTCTCTCCCTCTCCCTTACAGAGGCCCCTCACTCCCTCTCTCCTCTCTCACTCTCCACCCTCTTTTTTCTGTCCCTCTTCTTCCTCCTTTTCCACTGTTTCGCTTCACTTTCACCAATTTTTCCATGTCTGGCTTATTCAGAGGTGTAGGGCAAGATGATGGCAAGAGAAGAAGAGAGATATTGTTGAAGATGTTGGAGACACACTTCTGCAGTTCATTAGCTTGTAGCTTGTTGCTTTAGCCAACCAACCTCACAGCAGCAATTACATACATCATTTAAGGGTAAAAAAATCGAAAAACAAAGCGTCCCAAAGTCAGTGTCCAGCAGCAGCAGCAGCAGCAGAATTAAAATGCACCCTCTATCCTCCTCTGCTCTCTTTGGTTTTCATCTCTGTCTCTCTCTCTGCTCCAACACACACTCCGAATCATGCTATTACCCTGATTATCCTGATGAGTTGGTCAGATCCTCGCCTTCTCATTCTGCCCATGCTGATTGTAATTTAGAAATTACACCTAATGAGGAATTTTTAAAGAACACGGCGGCCGCTCTGTGCTGCCAGCTCCACGCCACTCCCTGCCCTAATGGATTTCCTGGTATGGAATCCATTTTCCCCCCTTTCTGCCCTGCAGGGGGTCCGGCTAGCCAGGCCCTCCCTCCCTCCCTCCCTCCCGCTCTCATATCCCCTACTCTCCAACCCCTCACCCCTACTCCACTAATTGAGGGCGACTGGTTTTGGTGAAAAGAAGTCATAATCATTGTTTCTGCTGCTAATTTAAGTGGTTAAGTGTACAGGATCGGCTCGCAGAATGAGGAAATGAGCATGATTAAATTTACATTTTTAATCTTAACAGCTAAAGTGCCAATTTCCTTTTTATGGTTTTGTTAAACTTAAACGCCATATGGGAGTTTGCACTAGATAAATGCACATGTTGGTGCTTTCGTAGCATCTGAAGAGAGTTTTTTGGATTTGTGTGCAGACTTAAAACCAGTGACAAAGACAAACAGCAGTTTATCCTGATCTTGTGCGATAAATAAAGAGAACTTAAAGATAAAAGTGTCAGAGTCTACAGTCAAGTGATGCATCAAATGTCTGTAGATTATAGTTTTAACCTGTCCTATTAGTCTCACAAACACCTGTATGATGTGTGTGTGTTTTAGGGAGTATTTTGCAGAGATCGGGGGGGGGCAAACACACAAATACACACTCACACGGGCACGCATGCAAATCAAAGCCATCAACAGCTTGTGATGAAGTGAGACGTCGTGGCATAAACAGAGTGTGCCGTTACCATGGAAGCCACTTTCACCTCACAGGCCGAGAGAGACAGGCCGAGAGACAGAACAACACAAAGAGCCAACGAGACAGGGAGGGAGTGACAGAAAAACAGTAACAGACAGACAGACAGTGGGTTACAAGCTCTCCTTCAGCTACATTTAATAGCTTTTCAAACCCTTTGGAGCCTTTTTCCCTTCCCTGGGAAAGAACCACTGTATTTGTACAGTAAGCCTTCCAAAGAAAAGGAAAAGTTCATTGAAATGTTGTTTAATAGCTGGTTGAACATTCACAAGTTTAATGAGCACATCACAAATCTACAGAAGCAGACGTACAGTGGCTGTCGGAGGGGTTTTGTAGTTTTGGAGCCACATCTGTGCCTGTTTTGTCCCTTTTTTTCATCAGCAGGTCACGGCCTTTTGGGCTTTAACTTCAGATCGCTTGTGGCAACATTTTTGTTGGAAAGACAGCAGGTTTACCTCACAGTCGTTAGTCAATCGAGGCTGTCATACATGCACCAACTGAGACAATTTTGCTTCATCGGTTCTTAAGGAATTTAACACGGCGTATCAAAAATTCTTAGATTTATTGCTCTCTTTGTCAGGCATAAGTTTGGTAATACTCTAGCAAATTTTCTACCATTACACATGCATTTCACTTTATGAGGAGAGCCATAAACAAGATTTAAAATTCATTCAGCTAGAACTGGAACAAATCACTGCCTGCATTTTCTGCATTGCACTGAATGTCCACTTCACTCACCAATTTATAATAATAAAGCCTGTAGCAGGAAATTGAACATAGCGACCTGGTCATATGACATCAGACAGGCCGTCCAAGCGGGGAATCACAAGCAAAAGGGTAGATACCTCCTTTAATTTGGCCGGGAGACTAATGACAAATTTCCTTCCTTTATACTTTATAAATGGGTCATCTCAGCCAAATGGAAACATTTATCCATTTAATGCAGCTCTCTCTAAGAGATGTAGGGGTTACATAACTTCTACAAAGGGCAGCTTAGCGACTGAAAAAGAAGAAGAAATTAGCTTAGAAGTGGCCTCAAAATGTTCCACAATCGTTGAGAGTTCAGTGTAAAGAGAAAATTGTGCATATCTGCTTAAGAAGACATTATTTCCTGAAAGTACAATGTCTGCCAGGCCAGACTGATTGCCATTTCCTTGTCATTTTGCATGTTGGGATTTTTAGCTGCACTCTCCACCTCAAAGCCTGATTGCTACCGAGCGGAAGAAGCAACTAGACTCCATACCTTCTGCGAAAAGGTCGGACGAGTGAGGTTGCTGTAGCGATGCTAGCT
The DNA here is from genome assembly GCA_033000465.1 of Sciaenops ocellatus. NCBI lineage: Eukaryota > Metazoa > Chordata > Actinopteri > Sciaenidae > Sciaenops > Sciaenops ocellatus. Next base: position 15,750,877 of record CP136869.1, read on the forward strand.
TTCAAGGTTTGCCAGAGAGGCTACAGGAGGTAATCAGAGGAAAATATGTCCTCTCCTCCTCCTCTTCTTTTAGACCTCCATTAGACCAGCCTGCCTCTGTCTGGGAAAATTGATTTTCTCCCTCCCCTCCTCCTCTCCTCTCCTGTTTCTCCTCTTTTTTTTTTCTTCTCAGGTTCCATTTGAGGCTTGTTCATCCACTCTCAAGAGCAGTTCTGCGAAACAGAGAGAGAAAAGAGAATAGTTAGGCCACGACAGGTTGTTCACACATATAGTTACCCACCCCCAACAGCAGCCACCAGGACTTGAGCCTCATCTCTGCCTCATCTCTGACACACAGAGGCCTGCAGTGATTTGAACTTCTTTTTTTATTCCCCCTTTTTTCCCTCATTACTCACCCTCATCTGCCTAATCCTTTCCTTCCTCTACTGTTCTTTCTCCATCTCTTCCTCTTTCTGTTGCTCTTCCACTAGTCTTCACACTTGCATCCCCCCTCCTTCTCTCAGAGCCAAGTCCTGGATCAATGCACCATTGATTTTCCTATCAATGAACATTAGTATGGATCAGACTGCTGCTTGCGCTGCCCTGCCCTGAAAACTACACACACACGCTCATACACTTACATACATGGATACACTATGAGCGCCTGTTGCCACAGGGACCCCAGATTTCATCACTGCTCAGCCATGAGCACAAAAAAGGACGAGCTGGGTGCTGTGGACAAAAGGAAAAACAGCAAGTAGAGACAGCAGTGGAAATAAAGGAGGGTGGGATTGATAAAAGAGAGGTTCTAGTTGAAAGCACAGGAGCCAATCAATGAAAGGAGTGACAGAAAGGGTAGGAAATGAAATCAGACCGAGCAGAGTTAGTGTTTGTTTCTTCGTAAAGGAAACAGTCATTGGTCAACTCTCTGCAAGTCGATTCACTGCAGAATAATTCAGTCTGATTGGCAACCAGCTCAGGCTGTTGATAATGGCTGCTGATCATGACAGTGAATGGATGCTGTGCTTTATCCACCTTTGGGTGTCTTTCTCTGTACCTCTCCCACTCACACACACTCACTCAAGCACGCACACACACATCTCTGTCTCCTCTCTCACCCTATAATGGGCTCTGAGTCAGGTGGAGATTGACACTTTTCTTTCTGCTGTGCTCCTTTTGTGTCCAACATTGTATTCATTCCACACAAACCAACAGCGGCCACTCGGAGAGAGCGCATTTCTGCACACATCGGCTACATTTTGCATCACCAGACAATGAACCTGTGCTTATATACTCGCCATTACCATCTTCAATTAACCCTGTGTTTGGTGGGGAACGTAGAAGGAGGAGAAACAGAAAAGTAAATATTTTCTATTTATTGTGTGGCCACACTGGACTGACAGACAGTCCACACTGTTACTTTAATAAATGAATGACCGCATAAAGGATGTTTATAATCACTGTCTTTTCTTGCACAGTAAGAGAGGCCCTGCATGTCTTTGCCGTATGTCACAGTGTATAAATGGTCTTCTCTGGGCTTTTCTGAAGCAATGCTGTATCTTTCATAATTACATTTCCTCGTGTATTCATCTCTTTCACTTGTCAAACAGGGGGGGAGAGAAGCTGTGTGGACTGGTCCTGATAGAACAAAGAAACATCCTTCTTTGGGAGTGCTTGCATGAAAGTTGATCCTCGGTTAAGACCCCCTGTACAAGGAAACTGAGACGCCTCAGGGCCGTCCTTCACCCTGCCTGATTGTAAAGCGTTTTAATTTGGACTGCAGTGGACGCCTGCCTGTGTCTCTGTCTGTCTGTCAGACTGCACAGATTGCATGTTTGTGATGTTACCTATAACATAATTAATAAACATTACCAAATAAATCTATTTATTATTTCTGTTTTTTATGCATATTACATGTTTTCTTTCTTTTTTCATGATTATATAATTTCCAACATGAACAGTAACATTTTGTTTATTCTATTTGCTCTAACATCTTGATTATATCAGCACCAAGCATGAAGTATAGTGAGTCTCCAATTGTGTGTCAGGGTTCAAAATATTGAGGTTGCAGCAAAATATTAACCGCACTGTTGTTGTTTTTGGTTTGCTGCTGAAACTGTATATGAAAGTATTTATTCTAAAAGGAGACAAACCATGTTGGTTTTCCTACATTTTTTTCTGGTTTTCACAAGGTATTTCACGCCTCAGGTCTGTGCAAGCCTGAAGGAGAATTTAGTTTACAGGATAAATCAGGACATACAGAGGTTTTGAAGGACCTTGGTTGGTTCTTGAACATGCAAGCAGCCTTTAGAAATAGGAAGGCTGTGTAAGATGACTTCACACACAAAAAAAGAAAAGTGTTTCTCGGTGTTGTGTTAAAGCATCTTTCAACATCAACATCTTTGCAGATTCTTTCCACAACAATGTCACACTTATAATCACAACAATCCCTTTATACTCAGCTGTCATTCAGACTTCTGTTGCAGCTATACAACGGGCCTTGAGTTTAAATGCTGTGCTGATAGAAAACAGTTATATTTTGCTGGTGTAACAACTTCACTTTGGGGTTTCAAAGCCTCCCTCCCCTTTTCATTCCTCCTGGACCCAACACAGATGACCAAACATGAGAGTGTGCTGCCTTGGAAGATGGAAAAGGCAGGTGAAAGAAGGAAATTTTTATTGTTGGATCAGTGATAAAATATGAAGTACTGCATAACTGTTCCTCCCTGACCAACATTTACAAATCCTCCTCTCTCTGCACTGACTACAAACTTCCCTGGGACACACACACAGAAACAAACCTGTGGGAGCTGAAGAAAAAAAGGGGGGCAGCCCGCAGATTTTTCTGGCAACATGTCAACCCAGACTATAACCTTTGTAACCACAAAGTTCAATTACTCACTTAACTCACTTTGATCCAGACCTCTGCCTCTGATTGAGGCTTTAACATGTGGACTGACTAAAACGAGGCTTCAGCAAGCTCAGTTCTGAATAAACCACTCAACAACAACGCACAGTGTGCCACAGCTTTGGCAAATCCTTGTCTGATGCGCTCATCATGAGGAAAATGTACGACTTCCAAACAGGCGATGCAGAAAAACTAACAGCAATGATTAACTTTAAGTTTTTACACTGTTGCAAAACAGATGTGAGTCCGCATAGGTTTGTTTTAGGTTACGATACTTTTGTATAACATAGTTAGAGAAAGCAATGCTCTTAATTTGGATGGAAGTGGAGCAATGCAGAGCCAAAAATGTGTCAAACTGCCTGCCGTGCCCATCAGTGCGGCAGTGGTAAATATGGCGGGTCCACCGCGGGGATATATTTGGAAAAAAGAGCAAAAACTCTCGTCTTTATTTAATTTTTCTAACTGTAAATGTGTTTCATGACAAATACATAATCGCTAAACTACTATCTCACTTTGTACGAGTTGCATGTCGAGCCTGTTGCGAAGCCGCCGTGCCGAGCAGCCGATCAGGGCGTGAGGGGGGAAATCGAGCTCCTTACAGCGGCTGCAGCAGCAGCAGCAGCCCGCAGGAAGCTGCTATTCACCGGCAGGCAGGAGGAGGAACAGCTGCCCCTGCGCACTCGGGGAAACACCAGCTCTCACGCTTTTTACGTAGCTGCAAAAATAAAAAATAATATCGACAATTCAAAAAAATAAATTTAAGATATGTGAGGATAGGGGTTGTTTTGTATTTTTAGCCAATATTGCAAAAGTTATGGGCACAATTAGATATATTTATTTTATTTTTATTTTTTTAAAAAGAGGCTGACTAGCAATTTCTGATGATGATGATAATACAAATATCAAAATATGGATTTATTATTTTAGGTAATTTCAGGCTATTTATGTTTTATTTACGTGGCACCAAATAATTATTCATTAATTATAATTTAAACATACAACCCGTGTGTTGTATCTTTTATTAGCGGATTAACCTTTTGTTATATTAGAATATTAGCTTGTATATTTTCTTATTTATTTTTTTTTACCAGGCTTTGCAGACACACATGAAAAGGTGAACAGCAGGTTAAAGACTGAGAGCTCCTCTTATTGAATTTTACGTCAGGTGATATTTGCATTTAATATCCCTCCGCCACACACTGGCCTGCCATATTGTAACTGTGATAGACAGGCTTAAAGGCTGTAATTGCAATCACATTGAACCCCAAAAAGCTTTTATTGTCAAGAGTATGAGCACACACACACACATACACATGCACGCACGCACACACACACACACACACACGCACTCTAGAGGGGTAACAAAGCTTATTTTCCGCTATGGATGTATACTTCTATACATCTCTGCAGGCAGGAAATCAGCACGGAGCCTCTCTCGCCGTTACATCTGTCACGTTTAGGGCTTCTGCCTTTAACCGGTGACGCGCTCAGAGTCATATGGGAAGTGATGGTGGTTGTTGGTTATAGAGATGGTGAATTAGAGCAGGCATGCGCGCTCTGGACGAGGTGAATGTGAGCCATTCAAATTTCCATATATGTCCTGTCACAAGGGAGACCCCCCTCCCCTCTTCCTCCTCCTTCTCCTCCTCTCCTCCTCCCCCTCCTCTTTTCCTCACGTACCCCCCTCAAACGCACACACACACACACACACACACACACACACACACACACTGCCTCCCCCTCATCTCTCCCTCCTCTCCTCTCTTTGTTCCCCTCCGATGATTCCCTCTATGAGCTCCCCACAGGACAGAGAGAGAAACCACACCACTGCCACCCAGCGGCCGCGTGGAGGCGCGCGTGACCGTGCGCGCGTGCTCTTTGTTACCCCCCCCCCCCCACCGACCTGTTTGAATTTCCATCAGATGGTATTAAAAAAAAAAATACAATTATAAGACGCCTTTTACTTTGCAACTTTCGACATTTTTTCACGTGCATATTTTGCGTCTTTTAAGGGTCGCTGCAGCACCCACGCGCCCTGCTGAAGTGTCCTTGAGCAAGACACTGACCCCGTCCTGACCTCTGGGGACAGGGGGTGGGGGGTGGGATCTGTCCCCCTGAGATTATCATATTAGCATCGGAGCTTCTTTTTTTTTAGTCCTGTTCACCACCATATCTGACGGATTACACATGAAAATGACTGGATAAAGAGGAGAATATAGGCTCTGCAGGACAACAATTTAATTAGCTCTATATATAACCTCGTTAATGAGGTACTTAACAGGGACCCGTTAATTACAGATTCTATATGGTCCTGCTATTTTTCTGCAGGGCATCCTCTCTTCTCTGCGCCTTTAAATGGGATTAATCAATCATATTTTTGCACATTTAATTCACCCTGCTCACAGAACGGTTTCAGATTTCTCATTTATTTTTTTCAAAGTGGTTAATTCCGTAGTTTGTGCTTCATGCAGTAACAGTCACAGAGATCTCACAATAAAAAGCACGCACAAGCAGCATAATGTGTCAGGAAATATGATGATCAGCCTGGTTAAGATAATAAATAATTTAAACGTGATAAAAGCAGCAGACAGCAGTCAGGAGAGAGGAAGGGGAGGAGGGGAGGGTTTTTTTTTTCCAACAGGGGGCAGAATCACTCTGCAAAAAATCTCTCTCTCCATCACGTACACACACGCATGCATACGCGCCCTCACGCACACTCACGCACACGCACAGGCATTGCTTTAAGGATCTGTTGTTTTTCTCTGCAAGCAATTTTCACCTCCTACCAGCTGCCTTAAAAAACGACCTTAAAATAGTCTGATCTGAGCCCAGCGTGTGTGCTGTTTGTTTGTTTAACAAATAAACTTTTTGAGTCAGATCACAGAAGTCTAATCTATTTCAGCAAATGAAGCTGAAAGATTTCCGGTACCCCAAGAACGTGCTAAAGTGTTTAAACAGACTTCATGTTTGAAGTGCAAAAGTGTTTTCTCTTCCTGAGAGCTGAAATAAAGCTCTCCTCTAAAGTTTGGGATTAGTTCAAATTAGTTAAAATAATAACCAGATATGAATCACAGTGAATTTAGTTATTTGTTTCTCCTGCGGGCCTCATGGTCAGAGCCTACTTTGGGGTCCTGCCCCAGTTGCTGCTTGAGAGTTATGGTTTTACGCTCTTGCGTGCTTAATTAAGCGTTTGGAGCTTATAAATAATAGAATGAAACATGGCTAATCATTAATATTTGGCCACGTTGGCATTTATTTCTCCTTCGTAAATCTGTCTAAAAAATGTCCACCTTATGTTTTGGATTACAGATCGACCCAAACGTGCCACTCAAAATGTATTTTGCCCCACTGACAACCAATGAACAGCTACCTCTGTGTGCAATGTGTAGAAAAACATTTTCCGGTTTAAAACCTTAAAACATATCAATGTTCAGAGAAACATCCACAAAGACAGTCAATCATTTATTTTAATATGGAGCAGAATCAAACATGGACATGAGGGGGTTCTTACACAAACTGAACTGTCGTTATTCATTCACTACATCACAGATCTTCTTTGTTAGGCAAAACCTTTTGAACTTGTGTGATATCTTACAGCTACAGTTTTTAATTTTATTTTCTCCACACATAGCAAGTAAAACACGGTTAATGTATGGCTAAGCAGCAATTTAAAAAACTGATCATTAATTTTGTTCTTTGAAAATATAGGAGAAAGTCCTGGAGTAAACTCAGATCTCTCTTTCTGTTCTAAAGACAGGACTTAGGAAAAGTGGATTTTTCTTTGGATGTGAGTTTTGAATGTGAAGGTGAGATTAATAATTTCCACGTCACAAAACTGTAGTGAATGATTAAATAAACTCACAAACTCATCATCACGGCACACTGTAAAAAAATAGCAGCCAGATGGGGAACTGTTGTGTTGAACTTCTTTAAAAAATGTTAACAAGTGAACAAAGCAATGTCATTATTGTCTTTTTTCACTCGACCATAAAGAGAATTTTTGGAATTTATGAGATAACATGCAGAACTTTGATATCTATGTCGACACACGTGAATTGAGAGATCAATTTTACTGCAGCCATCTTTTGTCGGTGTAAGATGGGCACTGCTCAGATATCTTTAGCTCTTAAAGAAACCTGAACCAACAGCTGAGCTCTCTGCAATGAGTAATTATAAGTTTTTTCACTGCACTGTAAACACTGTGCAGCGTTCACGGCACTGGAATATAATTAAGGTTAAGGTGGGTCACCCCAGGGATCGCCTTCACCTCTGTCTACATGTAACTCCTCCTCAAAAATGGAGAAATATTACAGTGCAATGCAACGATGCAGACGCGCTGTGAAGTGACTGATGCTTCGTTAAAAAAAAAAATCGTTGATTTTACTGTTATCACATGCAGCTGTGAGAGGAGGAAGACACCAAGTGAGAGCACAGAAACAGGCCTCGACTGTCAGCTTTATTTTACAAATGCTCACTCCATCCAGAGATCCAACTTGTACTTTGTAGGTGTGTTATTAAAACGGGTGATTAAAACATGGCAAGCAAAGAAACAATAAAATAAAATAAAGAAAGAAAATTTTAAAAAAGAGGGAGAGAAAATGTGACAGTCATTGTCTTCTAGGTTTATGATCCTCATTGCTATAAAGTGAATTTGTCAGTCGTATTAAACCATCCCGTTCAAACCAGTGTGGATACGTCTGTCACCGAGCTGTATTTGAATATACGTCCTCTTGTTGTTGACAATGCACACATTTCCCAAGGTCATATTACCACAGCGTCCTCTTAAAGGGGATGTTCCAGTTTGTCATTGTTAGCATGTAAAGACAGTCCGAGGAAGGAAATAATAACTATAAACCAAAGTGATTATTCGACTCTAGTGACCTTCAGTCGACCAGTTATTAATAATAAAACAGAAAAGCATAATAAAATAAAACTGAATAGAATTAATAGAAAAGCAGATCAGTGTACCTTCAGGAAAACTTTATTTAAACATCAGCAGCAGCAGAGGCTGTACGTCATGTTTCATTTGACGTGTTGACATCAGGAAGTTACATACTGATCACAACTAGACTTCTACTTCACTTTAATTCAACTTTATTTCCTCACAACTCAAACAAGGTGTTAAAGCTGAAAAGTTAAAGCTTCCACAAAAATCCAATTATTACACTGGATTGAGATCAGAGCAGTTTTGCACTTTTGACTTCCATACAAACACGTCTGCAGTTTTGATAGTTTTCATATTGACCTCAAGAGGTCACAGGTTAAACTGACTCGAATATTTGGGCAAATCATGCATCTGTCAATAATTTAGAGATTTTTGTAAGGTATTTTTTTTTAGGAAAACTGTCACAAAATACTTGAAAAGGTTTTTAAAATAATAAAGAAATTAATGTGTCTTCACCAACAGATGATACAGGATCAGTTTGGCATTAGTCTGGCAGCAGAAACGTGTGTTTCCGCTTAACTTGTGCACTTTAATGTTTAAATATTGACAGCAGCAGCACATTAATGAAAGAGAAACGCTGACCTGTGGTCAGTTATACAGTATGTTAAACACAATAGACTGAAGGTGAAGCTGAAAAGAGTTGACAAACAATGAGATTATTGTATATAAAAATTGATAATTTATTAGGGTTGTGTTGTTTTTAATATTTGATTTGAAGGTTATATAACTGCGCTAGACTTTTATTTTGAAGGAATTAGATAAAGAAGCTGCATATGTAAATACATTAGCCTGACGTATTACACTGCAACATATTAGAAAGCACGTCGGTTTCATGCAGTACGTGTGAGTGAGAAACAGCTAATCAAGTTTGACGTCAGGCTTATGACGCAGGCAAATTATGATGATGCAATATGATGTAAGAGACGTGGAAATGTGGGATGCGCACCGCGACAAGAGACGTATCTTCAAGGGAGAAAAACGAAACAGCAGGGCGAGAGGGAGAGAGCGCAGGCTAATCTATTTCTCAACCAGACCCGGAGCCAAAGTGGACTTTGGACAAAGCGCGGAGTCAGAGGTCACTCCGATAGCTGCAGCGTGTGTGGCCGCGCAATAGACTGCAGCCCTCCTCATTTGGAGATAATGAACGACAGGCGGACGACGGGCTCGCTGAGGGGAAATGATGCAGCCTAAAATTAGTAGCCTACGTGATATATAAAAAGCGGTGCATGCCGCAGCGACAGGCAACATTTGAAAACAATAAATGGTATTTCCCACCCAAAGAGTTTAACCCGTTAACTGCTGCTGGTCATAAAAAAATTAAGAACAGCACAGAAACATATACTAAACATGCAGATGGAGGTGTTACTGCACGGAAGAGCTGCGATGTACAAATTAAAGTAAATAGGTCAATAAATAAAAGAGGCAAGTGTTGCCTCAGAGGGGATTTCATCATGCTTGCTTCTCTGAAAGCTGCACGTCTTCAGATATAGAGGAACTATGTGCCCCGCATGATACCTACAAAATTTTTCTCCTCACACCGAGGAGCAGTTTGCGCCTCTAAAGTACATCTGCATGTAGAAAATCCAACAGTTAATAATGTGTGTGTGTGTTTTTATTCAAAAGGGAATTTCCTTCCCTTGTAGAGTGGGTTGTCATGTGGTTCCAAGTCTAGACTGCATTACACACTGATTACACATGTTTTAGCTGACATAATGGAAATTTAGAAGTGACCTACTCCGCTCACCAACACTCTACCTGATGACTGCCTCAAGACTGCCTCACACGAGGAAGCATGTGAAACAAGGTGACTGAGTTAAAGTCTAATAGGCACTGTGGTAAAGTCATGATATGTGCAGCAAACCCGCACAGACAATGCTTTGGTGATTAAAAAGGTCATGTTCTGCCTCCACTTTAGAGAAGTCAAATCTACACTGGTTGTAAAAATATTTGCATGTTGTGCATCCTTTATACTGTCTTTAAAGTCCTTTATCTCCACCTGTTGGTCTTGATGTTACACATGGGAAAATGAATAAGGCAGATTATGCTGGTTTCAAATCTTATGAAAAGAAAACGATGAGTTTAACTGGAGCAGGGTTTAATAGTGGTACAAGTATGATTAGCAGAACTGTTTGAAATTAAAGTAGAAAACGGCTGGAGCTCACTGTACAGTGGGTATATAAAATACTTATTCTCTTCATTTTAACATATCTTTGTCTCCCTAGTTTCATTTCATCTGCATCGCCTGTGTTGTGGTACTAGCTATTTCCTGGTTTCATACTTGAAATGAGTGCCACAGTTCAGCTTACACAGGCAATACACCACAGCTCATAAACCAAATATCATTAGCACTTTGTTTATAGAGTAACATGGCTGCAGGCTGTCTGAATACTTAAAACTGTCAATGTGTGCAGAATATTTGTGTTTATCTGCAGAGTGTGTGACTAAAACAGTACATTGCAATGAAGGTGAAAGTTCCCAACATCCTAAATCTTAACATGAACATGCTCTAATTCTTTGTTTCATTCATCCAGTGCGCATGTTTGTCTTTAGCCTCTTTGGTGCAACAAGAACAGCCACCACACGCCAACCCTCCACCAAAAGGTGCACTATCTCAAACATTTACTTGACGACCCACTGGTGATTTCTCCACAGCTCCTCTCATCTCAGCTCAGCTCAGCTTAGCTCAGCGCCACACGCTGCATCAGCTGATCCGTCACGTGATCTGGTGTCGTGGGTCACCCCTTTTGCAAAATGGAGTTGTCTGAGTCTGTGCAGAGAGGGCTACAATCCCTAGCCGACCCGTCCTCTTTCGACCAGAGCAGCTTCCAGGTGTTGGTGGACGTGTCTTTCCGGAGCCTGCTCTCCTCTAAAGGCGACCCGGCAGTCCTCGGTGAGCTGCTGCCTCTTCCCCGCCGCCCACCGCCGCTTTTGTCTCCGCCGCTTCTTCCGGTTTCTCTCTCCGTGTTGGATGCGTGGAGGAGCTGCCTCGATGTTTGCGGGTTTTTTTCTTAACTGCTGCGTGCTGCGAGTTGCTCTGAACCGGTTCCCCCGTGTTTATATAAAGATCTTTAATGAGGCGAAGTGGATCCAAAGACAGACGCCCATCAGCGGGGCTAAAGCGATGTTAGCCGTCTCTGCTGCCTGCTTTACATTCAGCAGCAGTCACACAATCACACGGCTCTGCATGCCTTTTGTCATTTAAACCGGCATCAAGTCTGCTCAGCGTATCACAAACACAATGTTAGACTATTTCAATCACCATCAGTCAAAACTGATAATGGATACACATCCGATTGTTCGCTTTTGTCCGCTTCTTAGCTGGTCTTTGAACGCAGCAGCGGTTTATATGTGGGTGTGTGTGTGTGTATGTGTGTATTTCTGATCAGCTTTGGATTTAAGCAGCAAATCTAAATGATGCGAAAATGACAGCAAACTTCCTTCATGCAGTAGTTGCACATGCTCTGTCTCGCTTGTTGGCATGGTTGTCAAACTTGTGCAGCAGTCCACCTCTTTTTATTTATGGCAGAATTATTTATTAAAATAAATGTTCCGTATACAAACAAACAAAGGACCCCCCTGGCTGATGCAGCTGAGGGGTCCATTCACATGCAAATCAACATTGATTTCCATTCTGCACGTCAATCTGCAGAGCACGGGTATGGATCGTCCATCGACATCATTTATAACAATCAAACGCGTCTGTTCTGTCCATAGAGAATAAAAGCTGCATGCTCTAACTGCAGATCCTCGTAGCATACCGTGATGCTTTATTTTTATTTTTTTTATTATTATTTCAGATCAGCCCGAGCTGAAGCAGATCGACCAGATCCTGCTCAAACAGTGTCACACTGCCGCGACCACCTTCATACTTGAGGCGGTCAAACAAAACGCAGACAAGTCGACGATGAGGTAGGCGAGAGAGCAGACAGAAGGTTTCCTGTAACATGTAGCTGCTCAGCGTCTAAATATATCCTCATTAGTTGTCTGCTTATGGCTGTGAAAATTGTGCTCAGATCACACAGTGTGTGTGACAGGAAACATGTCGCTCTAAATCATGTTGTTTGCATGGCATTGCATGTGAGGATGTGACCTGCGGAGACAGATTGCAGGGAAAAAAGAAAATTCATTAAATAATGTGATATATTGTCTTATTTCCTGTATAATACGAAGAAACTGTAGGCAACAACAACAACAACAAAACTGTAAAGCAATGTAATTAGCAGGAGATCATAGGGTTGTTAATGAAATTAGTTAATTAACCATGCTGTTGTCTTATATGAGATGTCTAAGTATGTTCTTGTTGTGTGCTAGCACCAATGTCCCCACAGGTAAAGAATAAAAGCAATACTGTCTGCAAGTCTTATGAAATACAAGTCAATTAAATAACTATAGTGACATTTGACATACTGGTTTGAACGGATCATCTGCATTCCTTAAACATTTTGCTTTTTGCATCTTTGTCTTTGGGTATTTTTTAATTAGAGAGGGGAAGGTGTTGTTCTGATCAGAGCTGGGTGGGTGTGCATGTGTGTGATCATCCAGCAAACAAACACCAATATATATCTGAAGAATCATTTACACCTTTTTCTTCTCTCTTATTAAAAAAAAAAAACAAACAAACAAAAAAAACCTTTTCTCCACTTTCTAAACCTGCATTTGAAATTTTGTGTTCACTCTGACATCAACATTCAACCTACATGGGACTAAAGTACAGACTCTTGCATGGGTTACAATTAACATGCCAGTGTAAACATGCCCCTAAATATGACTATTTTTAAAAAAGGCTGTAAAGTAAACCCAGTTTTGTGAACTCAGCTGCTAATTAAAGTGTTGTTTTGTTCTTACAGCTCCTGCCTCGAAGAGCTCACATTCAGTGCAGAGAGAATAGAAATATTCTATAGCACACACCAGGTGACAGTTCATACATTGCTGCATTTATTCAATCTTTTGTTTTTTTGTCATGTAGTCTTGTAACTGTGGCTGACTTGGCCATAACTCATTGCTGCATGTTTTGTTTTACAGAAACATAAAAAAGAACTGGAATGTCTGTTAGCGAGGTAAGCCTGAGCTGTCAGGGCTGCAGAGATTTGTGGGTGTTATTTTTAAGTTGAAAAGTTTTACTCAGACTGATCGTGTCTCCAAGAACATCAGGTGTTTTTTTTTTTTTGTTTTTTTTTTTTTTTTAACTGTGAGGATTAAACTGAACGATTTTACTCACTGATGGATCATCAAACTGATGTTTATTTTCTATATTTATTCCACTCCACGCCACTTTCCGTGGAAGACGTGGAAAATACACACGGAGCAACCTAAGTGAATATCAACAATCTTTGCATTGCATTTACCGAAATCGAGGGCAAGTTGTTGCTCAGCCCAGTGGGGAACAGGGAGAGTATTTTGCGTGTCAGGACGAAAGGTCAAGGAGTGTGATTAATTGCAATGTAAATGGTGCTTTATGACGCACCAGAAACAAACTCCCTTTGTGACAGAGCCACATTGTCTGCAAACAAACTGTCAATTCATGTAAAACACGGAAAGTCTTTGAATCACGCACAAACGTTTTGTGGTGCACAAAACTTTGGGGAAGTGTGATTAAATAATCTCAAACGGCTCACTTATTGAGAGAGTTGCAGCTGCTGTTTGAGAACACATCTCTGCTTTTGATGCCTGCAGCAGCAGCATCCTTAGATTATTGTCGGTTCATGAAGATAAACGTCCTCTCATCTTGAGTTTGCTGCTTTTTCTCCTTTCCTTTGTTGCAACAATGTCTTTTCTGTCATCCTCTTCCAGCATAGGAAGACGTCCACCCCAGATTAACGACGTGTCATGGCGTCTCCAATACCACATGAAGGTACATAAAATTTTGTTTTCATTGTTGCATCATTTCTTGCGTCAAACTAAAATCCTGTGTCCTCGACAGAACGGTCAGGTCGATAAGGTCAACGAGCCTTTCTACTCGATTTCACTGAAAAGTGAGGTAAGGCTCACATTTTTACATTTTTTTATGCCTTCACTTGCAGGTGTTTTCCTGGTTGTGCATGCTGTGTTTTCTGTGCGTAAAACAATGATCGTGTTTGTTCCTTTTTTTGTTAGAATGAAGGATCCTCGGAAGATATCAACTTCACCTGCACAATGGAACAGCTACAGGTAGGGAAGGATTTAGTTCCTTGTGTGCTGCCTTTTAATGAACTTGTATCATTTTTTTACTGCAGGTTTTGCACCACATTCATCCTCCTCTTTAAGCTGATTGCTGCAGGGTAGTTTCCCCACTGAAAACAGGAGAACTTCCAAATAAAACGCGCGTTAAATCGTCATCATATCTGCGCGTTTTTGTGGATTTTTCTGCACATGAAGGGGATTCTCAAACCTTTAAATCTAAAATAAATGGAAGCCACAGAAGCCGATGGGTTATATTAGCGATGGTGCATTAGGTTAATGTGATAAGAAATGTTATCTGGACGTTATGTATCATCGCGGAAGCCTTTATAAGATGTGACCTCGGCTGTTTGATGCTCTCCACCTGTATTTAAATGTGGGCTGCATTTAGATTCTTCAGAGTCTGATGTAATTCAGATGACTCAAAATCCCAATCGCATACTAATCCTGCTTGATTTTTATTTTTAAGTGTATAATTCATACCGTAAATATACTTTTTTCAAATGATATTTTACATCCTGATCGTTTTTGTTCCTGTTGAAATTGATCAATGGTGGCTTGTTTTCAGGATTTGGTGGGAAAGCTCAAAGACGCTGCCAAGAGTGTGGAGAAAGCCAGTCAGATGTGATGCCGGTGTCCTGTTTCCTCACCACAAAGCACTGAACTTCAGCAGCTTCCAGCGGCATTGCTCGTCTCTTTTATAGCTCCTTTTGTACCTGACATTGACATGACGTGTGTGACATATTATCATTCCAACTTATGTTTCAATAAAACAAAAAAAATAAAATAAAATCCGCCTTGTGCTTTGAATAATTCCACGTCGTGCTCACACCGATCCAGATTATGTTTCTTGTCTTTTGTAAGAAATTTGGTGGGAAAATATTTTAATAATCAGACTTGAGTTCGACATATTGCAGCACTGAAGCATTCAGTTTGAATTTAGAGCCAGTGAAGTGACTGGTAGGCATGTGTTTTGTCAACACTTAACCAGCCTGAATAGGATTTTTGCCATAGTTGCATGACAGCAGTGTATTTTCTTTCCTGCAGCATTTGTTGTAACAAGAGGATCAGCCTCGCTTTTTCTGGAGGACTCGAGCTGATGGGAGCTATTTATATATATAAAAAAAGTCTACTAACTTGTAGAGATCTATGACTTTTCAAACTATACTGCTCTGTAAGAATTTTGGTCTCCCCTTTTTTAAGACTTTGTTAAGCTTGTCTGCATCCACCACCTCAGCTGAAAGTTCAAAGCTCCTCAGCTGAAGCACCACAGCGGCTCAGATTCCATAAACATCCGAGATGCCTTCACATTCTGCGGCGCTGGCTGAAGGATAAAGACTCCAATTCATCAAGTGGAAGTTGCGCATTTTTTTTTCTTTTTCTTGCAGATGTCAGGACAGCCTGTGACAAAGGTTTGACACCAGAGCCATTTGTCACATGGACGTATTTTAACACAAGTGCGTGGGTCTTTTTTTTTCTTAAAAGCGACGCTGAACTGAGATGAAAAAGGTAACAACCGCCTTGTTCTCCCTTAGACCACATGTTTCTACTGAGTGGATTTTGACACTCAAAACGACGTGAACGTGTGTGATTGAGTGTGCTGCAGTTATTTTTAACATCACACAGACGAGGGAACACCATCAGTAGCCTACTTTCTAGATGCCCCTAATCACAGAGCCATTTGAGGCAAAGTACGACACGCATCAGTGCGTGGATTGCGCCTTTTCGTGCTTAAAAGTGTATCAAACTGGATGAATGTGCAGCCTATTATGTGTTATTTTAAATCATGCGTCATACATCAGAAAGAGCAGAATGCACCCACAGTACAGGCTCATTTTTATGCGTCCTTAAAGCAACTGCTTGGTGTCATTTCAGCTCCAGAAACGCGCAAACTGCTCGGTTCTTTCTGTGATTTGGTGTTTAAAAGGCTAATCAAGTGTACATGTGTGTGTTTCGTGTGTTATTTTACATCATGCGTAGATTAGTAGAAACAGCGTACACCGACAGTAATTCCAAGGCACCCTTAAGCAACGAGACCACGTGACCAAAGCGGGGCGGTCGAACTACAAGCCATTTTGGGGACGGTGTCAGTTTCCACGGAGCACACACACACTGCTGCATTTTACTGGGGGTGAAGCGGATCTTTTGGAGGCAAAGTTATCGGTGCCGAAGTGGGAGCCTTACCGAGCCGAAGCCGGAGGACTGTGTTCTTTTGAAGCCGCGGATCGGATACGCACGGAGCGCGCAAGCGGCGAGGAAACGAGGAGTTTTTATTCGCACATCTGAAATGCGCTCCGGTCCGCCGTGCGCTCTCCGCCACTGACAGCGTCTGCAGCCTGCTTCAAGATGGCGGCTCGGCTCCTATTCATTTTCTGCTGATCGCCTCCCAACTTTCATTGTCTATTCGCCTCAAGACCCACCGATTCCCAGCCGAGCCACCAGGTATGTCTCATTCGATATCGTCTCTAACTAACGGGGGCAGAAGGTGACGTTTGGACTCGGTGCTTTTGTGTTTTTTCTACGTAGCGATCCAGCGGTGGATGTGGAGCTTTGAACGGTGGCTGCAGCGATCACCGACGTGGAGCTCCGTGTGTGTCTGCGCACCACTTTTTTTTTTTTTGCAAAAGATGTTCCCCGCTCGGGCACAAACGCGATTTAAGATTCACGCACACCGGCTGTTGCACGATCTAGTGTTTGGTAACGTGTCCGTATAAGTTTATCACGGTTGGGTTTTGCCTTGTGTCGTTTGGATTTATGTAAAGTGGGAGATCTCAGGCGAACCAGGCTGTGTTGGCTGAGATGTTAACAGAAGCAAGTGCTCCAAACGCTCCTTCTGCGCCCATATTTCCACACAGCCACTTTATTTTATAGAATTAGGATGTTTGGGGTGTTGTGAACACGATCATGTGGTGTTTTGGGGTGTATGTGACCAAATGTTGGATTTATTAACTTAACTTGGATTGCTCCCATAAACGTGACAAGGAGGCAAACCATTTCAATTGTGCATAAATGTTTCATGACTGCTGCTTGGTGAACAGTTGGATCATCGTTAATCACGCTCTGTGGCTGTTTATCTCTCGGTGTATAATTATCTTAATTAAGAAGGATGGTTGGGTTTAAGAGAAATTTGGAAAAAATGTAGGCGACACGTCGGCCAGGATACAAAAGGCTGGTTGTGTCTCGCAAGCAGACAAATGATCCGTAAACTCACTTTATTTCTTAGGAGCTTTGGCCAGCGTGGACTGTTTGTTTGTTGACATTTGCACTCATTATGGATTTCCATATTTTCATCCTCATACGGTTAATTGCTGGCACACTGTGTGCCTCTAAATGTGGTGATACAGAACAGACAGACATGAGCCAGGCGGGCTTCTGCCTCTTGGGAAGGAGGAGGGGGGGATAAAAAAAATTATCATTTTACTCATGAATGCTGTTGGGGAGTCTGGGTGTGCGTAATGGGTTAAAATTAATGTATTTTCCGCGGCTCGGGTTCACAGGTTTGACAGGCTCACACGTCTGCGTATAATGTAGTCAAACAGACTGGAGGCTTTTGGTGTGAGATGAGCACAATTTAACACGCAAAAATGAAAGTTAAGCTCTCCATGTTTGGCTTGACTTTAATAAGTTTCAGTCATGTGGTCAATTAAGAATCTCCAGTTCTTCATTTCAAGCTCTTTCTTAATTGACTGACAGCGGTTAATATGAGTCTTGTTTTTTTTCCCATTGCCGATTTTAATTGGGTTATTTCCAGCTGCTGTTGATTTACATGCAAGGGGAACCTTTACTAGAGGACCTGGTCTCGTTTGGGAATAAATGAGGTTGGCACGACTTTGGGTCACTGCGAGAACCGAGGGAAAATCTCTCCATTTGTTGCCGCTTTATTGAGACAATGAAACATCCAGTAGCCTGGCTGTTCTCAATTAATTGATGTGTTATCAACACTGACTTCACAATTAAACCTAGCTCTTTATATAAAAAGAATATATATGAGGTGATGTATGTGCTACATCTTCTCTGTACGGTCAGTGTTTCTGTATTTATGCGTGGATCCATAACGAGAGTCTAAAGCAGACTTGATTTAGTCCAGTGATTGTTGCTTTGTGCTGCAGCCATTTAGCAGCTTTCTTTCCCAGTCTGAATGAACTTCCTCACTTTTGGATTTCTTTCTTGTGGAGTCTTATGAAGTGTGCACGCAGCTCCCACAGAGCAGAGAGAAGCAGAGCAGTTGTCCAAACACCAGCCAATCGATTATTGGCGCAACAGGCTCCCCTTTTACTCATATGTAGACGTTATCCATCACTATCCATGTGTGTGAGGCATCCTTCGAGCAGGAGCCGCTGTCCAAACTTGTCTGTTGTCTGTGGTCTGTTCAGAGACGGCCAGGAGAGGTTGATTGGAGCATTGAAACCGGCCGGGACCCGGGCATGGTGCCGGCTGTGGCTCCATGAAGTAACAGTGTGGGTTCAGAGTTGGACTGGCTGGCTGACAGTGTGTTTTAAAGAGGATCACCTCCTCATGTCCAGTTTATTGGCGACATTTAGACTTTTAATGATGCTTTTATTTGTTCAGATGACAGTTAAATGCGTCCTGATGCTCACAACATCACAGTTTTTAATAATACGCACCGGATTGGATTATTGTTTTCCAGCTTTTTCAGACACATTCGCCCTCACGGCTCGTAAATATTATATAAAATAGGAAAACGGTGATACTTTGGCACTGGAGGACTTATTTCACCTTTTCAGATTGTGTGATTTGTCAGAACCGGGTTTTGGTAAAGTGACATAAAGTATAGGCGGCGTTTAATAAAGTGTGCGTGTGTTACTTTGGCTGATAATGGCGCAGAATAAATAAGTATGATCCAGTGTGCGCTTCAACTTCAGCACAGTCGCTGCTGTCTGGCCATGTTGGTGCTGCACGGTGCTGATTATCGCGCACACGCCATGAAAAACATAGCGCGGGTTAAAGCACAGATTATTCTCCGAGTTGGACACGTACACTCTCTCCTCTCATGTGTGTCCATAAAGATTTGGGAAGCTCGAGTAAAACGCGCCGGATACTGCTTTTATTTGCCCCCTTTTGCGAAGGAAACCCCGCAGCCCGTTGAACCGATACGGGCTTTTATTTTTTTTTTCCTCCACAAAATGGCAGCCGTGCTGTCGGCAGCCTGGCAGTCCAGCGGCTGTGTGTGAACGCGGAGGGACTGGGGAGAGAGTGAGAGAGAGCCTCCGGTCCCCTCCTTGTTCCCGCTGCTCTGCACACCGGCGAGCTCAGCCGTGTTGTTGTTGTGGTTTTTTTTTTTTTTTTTTTTGGTTGGAGATCCTTCCTTTTTTCTAGTGACTGGCGACCAGCCATGTGGGCTAAAAAGCAAAAGGAGTTGCCATAGAAACGCTCAGGTTTTCCCCATAGCCTGTGTGGCACACCTGACGCAGTGGATGGGTGTCTCCTATCACCCCCCTTCCTCTCTCTCTCACCCTGGGGCGCCACAGACCCCGTATAATATTATTTCCCACCAAATTTGGGATGGATGTTTGGTTGCAAAGTGGAGCGGCGACAAACTGAAAGAAAGATGCGTTTAAAGACGTGAAGTGTGTGATGCTCCATTGCGCCGATTTGTGTCTTAATCGCACAGATTTAAAACTCAATTTAAACATCGGAGTTTGCTGAATATTTCATATAAAACCCAGACTTTTCCGCGCCACGGTTGCTCTTTATTTTATTTTATCCCTCGTGTATTTATTGTGAATTGAAGTCGCTCCGTTCCTCCCATGTTGCCATGTGTTAAACGCTGCTGATTTAAGATTGAAGCGAATGAGAAGCAGCGCGCAACTCCATCGATCCCTCCGTGGGAGTGATTGATTTATGATTATTCACTGCGCCTCGGTCAGGTGACTTCTTGCGCCTATCAATCTGCCACCGGAGCTCCTTCCCCTTTTTAGTTAATGTTGGATTAGCATAAAAGATGATGTTGCTTTAACACAAGTCAAACAAACAGCAGCTCTTTTTTATTTCTACTCCAAATGGTCTGTGTTGTAAAA
Source organism: Sciaenops ocellatus (assembly GCA_033000465.1). NCBI lineage: Eukaryota > Metazoa > Chordata > Actinopteri > Sciaenidae > Sciaenops > Sciaenops ocellatus. Next base: position 15,770,903 of record CP136869.1, read on the forward strand.
GAAACCTGCAGCCTCTCTGATGCATTTGCACGCTTTGTTTTTTCTTCCACCGCAGGATTGTTGTTCCTTTCTCTCAACATGCATCGGACGACCAGGATAAAGATCACCGAGCTCAACCCTCATCTCATGTGCGTCCTGTGCGGAGGATATTTCATCGACGCGACGACCATCATCGAATGTCTCCACTCATGTGAGCAAACTGAACACAATCTTTGTAGCTGAGGGGAAACGTGAACACTAATGACTGTGAGGATATATGTTGCAGCGGGTTATAGCCTACAGGAAATTTTCTTACACGTCTCCCTGCACATACACTTTGATTTAAACTGTTCCCAGCTGCAGTGTTAATGTTGCAAAGGGGATTTCTCCTTAGCAACAAGTCCTTAAACCACATTTCGCTTCACCTGTATAAATTCAGATTCAGGATATCCTTTTAAGATGGCATCTGATATTTTTTCTTTCTTTTTCTATGGTTTGCAGTTTGCAAGATGTGCATTGTGCGCTACCTGGAAACCAGCAAATACTGTCCCATCTGTGATGTACAAGTGCATAAAACCAAGCCTCTGCTCAACATTAGGTGAGAACTGTGGTTACTGAATTGTCTGACATATTCTGCATCTTTAAATATAGATTTCATTCACTTTTTAGGCAAAGGATTTTTTCTTTAAGGCGCCTTACAGAGTACACAAACTCTTCTATGCCTCAACATGGGTTAAAGTGCTGCACCTTTAGTTTGTTTATTTTATTTCTAATAAGTCAAGATTTTATTTTTATCTATTGATAATTTTAGGCAGCTACAACAATAGTTTGAACACTCTTTGTTTCCTGTTTCTTGCCTTTTGTGGTTTTCCCCTTTGTTTCCCCACCTGAGCAGCTGGATCAGTCTGATATTGGTTTAAAATATTCAGCCATAATGAACACTTACAGACCACCTTAATAATATATGTGAGATTTCCGCACAACTGTGAATATCAGAGTGTTTGTGTGTTGCATACAAGCTGTATATGTGCTGTAAATTGAGTGTTTAGGAATGGGAATGCTTTTCAGTCTTGAGCTGTCATCCGTTTCCTTCTCCACAGGCTTTATTGAACAGGGCGGATTTAACCAGCAGTATCAGTTGTTTTTCTAGTTTTAACTGCAAATGTGCAGAATTCCAGTATCTCAATGACTTGACTGAAGTTTCTTTTCCTCTCTTAAGGTCTGATAAAACTCTTCAGGACATTGTGTACAAACTGGTCCCCGGCCTCTTCAAAAGTAAGAGCATGTGTTTCCTTTCGCTCTGACTCATGGTGCATTTGCATACTTTCTTGATTCTTCTTTTCTTGATCAGCCGCTTCATCCACACTCAGTCAGCTGTAATGTGACAGCACAACAACCGTCTTACCACTACTGCAAATTAAAGGCAAAGGAATAAGAATATACATTTCTTATAATTCAACCTCAAAACAAACTCTTGAATATGAACATGTTTCGATTTTCAGTGTTTTTCTGAATGTTCTTTGTTAGAATAGCGGTGCTGTGGTACCTGGACTGAGATCATATCTACTGATATCGTCATCACATTTGGGTGTTTCTCTCATTTTGTAAAGTGCTGCTTTTGTCTGGTGTTATTGTGTATATGCTGTTGAGCAAACCGGCTGTTTCATTCGTATTAGATCGCATATACTCCTATAAGGTCAAATGTTATATAAAACGGGGAATGCATGGCAGGTTGTATTGCATTATTTTTAATACATTATAATTCATAATGTAGTGTATTAAATCAAACCATTCATATTGTGCATTGTTGTATCCCTACCACTGTTGTTATAATTTAATGTGGAAGAGGAAAAACAGAGCACCACCTATTTCTGGTGTGATCAATGGTTTAAGAACTAGTTTTATAATTCTGTAACAACAAAGTGAACTGACTTGTAATTGCTCGTCTTCATCCTCAGATGAAATGAAGAGGAGGAGAGACTTTTACGCAGAGCATCCAGTAGATGGTGAGTTATAAAGCACATATATGTGAATTTGTTATGAAATTTCACTACAGTGAAGAGAGAATCATATTTTAACGTTTTGGATGAAATTAAAGACTTTACACTATCTAGATGTTATTGACAAATTATATTTCTGATTTTTCGGATTAATTTTTTTAAAACTAGATTTTCTGGCTTTTCCTCTGTGTGTTTTCTTTAGCTTCTAATGGATCAAATGAGGATCGTGGAGAGGTGGCCGACGAGGACAAGAGAATAATCACAGATGACGAGATCATCAGCCTCTCTATCGAGTTCTTTGATCAGACCAGGTACGCTTTGCTGTTTGCTTTGGTTTCAGATGTATTGTTGTAGCATTGTTTATTATTATTTTTGTGCTCCATCAGATTTTGTTTAGATATGAAAGATTCGCAGATTTCATCAGTGTGATCTTATCTGAGTGTTAAAGTGTTCCTGGATTTGTCAGTAACTCTGCTGTTCTTCATCAGAAAACCTTTTATCATTCATGTTTAGTTCTCCTGCTGTCTAGCATACAAAAATTTAGCAACATGTACACAGCCATGTCCTCTTAAAATCTGAGATATCCTGCTTGAGTTGGGTCTGAATGCACATTCTCTTCAGGTTAAGAATTTGGCTTTTTTCCAATTATTGTTTTTGGATATCACTTATTATTTTTAAGGACATGACTGATAAATATTTAATGTATAGTCTCCTAATTAGCTTAATAAAATTATTTCAAGATATTATTATCATCCTATTTTATGTTTTGTAATTTATCTACTTGTTTCAGGCCGTTAGTCTTCCTGATTTCCTTGCAATATTATATAAACATATAAAGCCTGTTGACATAAGTAATAAGTTACATGTACTGTGTGTGTCAAATGTGCAAAGAAAAAAAAACTAATATTTGAGGGAGGAAAAAAGAGAAAATCAATAAAGTGTATTTTTATTAAAGTGGTTTTCTGGTGTTTTAAATATCATATATTCTTCTAGATAAAAGTTTTTTTTATTATTGGGTGTAGGTATGGTGTTGGCATATGAAAATATTACAATATGAATATCACAGGGCTGTAAAGTTGTTAATATTTACTCTTGGTTTCATTGTGTACAGATTGGGAGGTGGAGTGGAGGATAAGCCGTCTAAAGATCAGGTATTGGAACGACAGCATTGTTGTTTTCTTGTTAACATCCTTTAGAACAAAAGCAGACTCCATTTCAAGTTATGAATATTTAATTTGCCACCTCTGTTGTAAAATCCATTTGTTTGACCATGCATTGTTTTCTCTCATGAAACTACTACATTGTTTTTGTTACCAAAGTATTTTCCTGTTTTTAAGGTGGACCAGACTGAAATTTTTTAGATGCATCTCTATACAAACATATTGTGTATAATAATGTATGTATAGTATATGTATATAAGTTTGGAATACTTGATCTGCAGGTGGCCAACAAGAGGTACCTGCAGTGTCCAGCAGCCATGACAGTCATGCATCTGAGGAAGTTTCTGCGCAGCAAAATGGACATCCCGAGTACCTACCAGGTCTTTATCGATTCACCGATTATTTGTTCCTTTCATTTTTGGAATGACTCGACATTTAAACTACTTGAATATTATTTCTAGTGTCCCAAGTGAATTTTGATATCATGATTCTGATTTCATCTTGCTGTCAATATATTTACTTTTTTTATTGTTATTATTCTATTAAAATTAAAACATGTGCCTTTTTTTCTCTCTAGGTTGAAGTCATGTATGAAGACGAACCCCTGAAAGATTACTACACGTTAATGGATATAGCATATATCTACACATGGAGAAGAGTAAGAGACATTTATGTTGTGTGACTAACAGTCGTAAATCCTAAATGTTCTTATTTTGCCCAGGTTATGGAGAGAATATATGAAAGTATTGATCCTTTTTAAGTCACATATTGTCAAATAAATTTTGCTATCATGTCTGTCTCACCAGCTGGAGCTTAAATTTAAGCACGTTGTGATTTATATATTTTTTTAAATTCAGTGTTTACATCCAGTGCTGATGTTGAAATGAATATATTTAGATTTAACTTCACTAATGAATAAATTAAAGATTTTATTTACACCAAATATAACAAGATGTAAGGCTGCACAGAAAAAAAAAATGGCTGCTTGTTTAATAATATGGATTTCCACCCATATGTTGTAACACTAATGTGGTCAGTTTCAAAAATATAGATATATATTTTTTATTTTTATTTTTTTAAAAACATAAAACAGACTGAATTGAGGCTGTAGTATGGGGAAGAGTCTAGCTCAGACAATATTTATCTTCTAATGCATTTCCAAATTTCCTAATAGATGAACATGTGTAAAAATACAGCTGAGCTGAAAATGTATTTATATTTTGTTCCTAAGAAAAATGTGGAGGAGTGCTCCATCTGTGCTTCAGAATATTTTTGGGACGTTTAAAAGTGTTTGACATGCCATTTTATTTTGAAAAGGATGACCTTATTTTTATTTGGTGTCAGTGGAAAGAAGGTTTCCACTTTATTGGGCTGCTATAAAACCTATAGTGTGGAGAAAATATGCCATATGTTAAAGTTGGTTTATTTTTAGTTTATTCCTGTTATGTATTTGTTTTTTATTCATCATGTTACAGTATTTAATAGTGTCTTTCTTCACCCCTCCTCCACAGAATGGCCCTTTGCCGCTGAAGTACAGAGTCCGACCCAACTGTAAGAAGATGAAGGTGAGCCACGCGCAGCAGGAAGGCCAGAACAGCGCGAGCAGATCCGGTCCAGAGAGCGACTCTGCCAGCGACAAAGCCGGAAGTCCCGCCGGGGCTCCGTCCACGTCCTCGTCGCTGCCGAGCCCCGGCACGCCTGCGCAGTCCCCTCACCCGCAGCTCCCCCACGGCCCCAATAACGTCAACGGGACCCCGGCCGCCGCCCCTCCGACCCCGAGTCGGCCTTTCACTCAGTTCGGCAGCGGCAGTAGCAGCGGCAACAAGCCCCGGAAGGTGTCCCTGAACGGCTCGTCGACTTCCTCCGGATGACGCGGGGCTCTGGACCGAACCGGACCAGCCAACGCCAGACTCCCGCTCAGCTAATACTGTTTTCATGCCAACGTAGTTCCATTGTGTAGACAATGTTATCTCTCTTTCTCTCTCTCCATTTGTTGTTCTAAATATTATGGCATCATATGTAAGTTTAAACGTAGTGGAATCAGAGACATTTCAAAATAAAAGGAATGAGGAAGTTGGGTGGAGTGGGAATTTTTTAAGCAGATTTTGATGTTGACAAAAAAAAGGAAAGTTGGACAGAAGGACAAGCATTTATCCCCTTTTTAAAGCTGCATCTTTATTTTACGGAAGTGACTGAAGATAGACGTTTATATTTTCTTTTTTTTTTCCAGATGAAACGTGTTTATCATGATTACTTCATGTGTGTTGGGATATTTTGAAACTGTCAGTTTAAACATGCATGCTCATGATAACACTTCTGTTTTTTTGTTTTTCTTTTATGAAAGAGGGTTCTGCGTGTTTCCCCCCCATAGGTCTCATTACTGCGGGTTTGAAACGTCGATCTTTGTTCCGGCGAAATGAAAATAGGCTCTGCTGGCTTCACGGGAAAAATAAATGCCTCTGGAGGAAAAAAAAAATCAACTTTGAAATTGCCTTTTACTGGAAAAAAAACAAAACAGTTTCTTGTAGCTGCAGTGGAATCGGATTGCTTTGACACGTTATAAGCAGTTTTAGAGAATCCACGTGTAAATAGAAACAAAATGCATATTTAATCAGCGATGATGTTATTCTCTTATTCCCCTTTGTTCGGAGGGAATGACTTGGGCTCCTGTTCAGCTCCATTTCATGCTCAATGACAGATGTTTTGATGTCTCCCGTGTTTTCCGTATTTGTATCGCTCGATTGTATGGACAACTTATCGTATTGTTACTGTTGCACAGTATAAAACATCTAAATAAAAACATTTTACACTTATGGAAACAAGCCTTTTGCTTTTTGTGATGGAGGCTCATCAGTCAGACTGCTGCTCTGCATGAATCAAACCAAATAAAGGGATAGTACAAAGCGTCAGATGTCTGTGATGGAGATAACTGAGTTAAGGAGGCCAGCTCGGAGCAGGAGGAGATCTGGCCTGTGATCAAATCAGGTTTCTGAATGCATCCAATTAAGATGGAAGCCTTTTTAATTTTTTATTTGTGTGTGTGTTGATGATTGATCGCCTCAAGACTTATTGCATTTAACTGCACTGAAATGAAGCGGTTTGAATGGAGAATTAGTTATTATATTTTTATTATTTTCTGTGGAGAAGTGTAGTCTTTATTCTCAAGTAACACTGCTGGCAGTTGCTCTTTTTGAACCCGTCACATTTTCTAGGCCTACTGGGTGTTACAAGGATTTTTTTAAACGAACACATTTTTTATTTTTTATTTTATTTCTAATCATTTTCTTTTTGCCAAAATTGAATTAACTATAAAAATAGTTGAATCCATAAACAGTTGGAAGCTTTAAACCTCCCTCTATGCGTCTCAAAAAAGATTTGTTAATCAAATCTATCTTTGCAATCAAATTTGATTAAACCTGAATAAACAAATCAGAGAGGCAAGAATATGTCACTGATTAACACATGGAAGAAGGAGCCGAGTTATGCCATCAGACACGATTTTGAACCAGTGTTTGATTGAACAGCTTCGTTTACCTCCTAACAGTGAATCACTAAGTAATAAAACGAAAACGTTGTTTATTCGGCTCTTATAAACAGAATAATCTGTTCTTTGAGACTTAACTGGGTGATAATGAGGCTCATTTAGTTGAATGTGATAATTATCCCCCCGGTAAAAACAAAAAACAAAACAAACAACACCGACCTCAAACGGGATCGATCGACAACATTCCGCATTTATCCATTTAGTGTGAAAAAAACAGCCACAAAATAAAGAGTCCGACTGCAAAGTTGAAGGTGTTGGCGAGTTTAATATTTCTTTATAATAACTTACATTTTAAAATACCTTCAGCAGTTTGACTCATGCATAAACTTTACACTTGCATGGGACATCAGCTTAAAAAAAACAACAAACAATTGGCACTGATCCACCTGAACCTGCTCATCTAAGATATCTTTCACTTTGTTCATTAACATAAACCAAAATGATAAAGTTTTATATCCGATTGGACCTATTTTTATTCGCACTTTTATTTTATTTTTAAATTCATTCGCGCATATTGTTATCTTTGTTTTTCTTTTAGGTTATTTATAAGTTTGTTCTTTGTTTGCAGCACAAAAAAGAGAGACAGAAAGATGATGTACAGTTCGGACAGATCACATTTTATAATAATAATAATAATCATATCAAGTTTATTTCGGCCATATTGTTTGAGAGAAACAAAAGTTAAAACCCTCTTTCATGATGAAGCACACACACACACACACACACACACACACCGCTTCCATTTCGCGCCTCTGTTCCGCTTTGAATCGACGTGAATGACTCTGTTGTGAAAAAGTGCGACATGTCCGCGGTTTCTTTTTTAGCGGGAACGACTGCGTGAACAGAGATGAGAGGAGGAGGCACGCAGCTCTCACACGCAACATATTTCCGGGGGGGAAAAAAAAAAAAAAACTCTTCGCGACGAGCGAGAGACCCATCTTTTGCAGTAGACGATCTTCGGCATGAGATGCCGAGCATTCTGCTTCCTGTCTGTTGCCACGGCAACACTTAACAACAACACTACCTATAACGAACCTGGAGACGGACAGGAGAAACGCTGCTCTGAATCCTTGCGATAAATTCAATCAGTTGTCTGGAAATACATCTTGAAAGAGGAGGCTAACAATGAGTCAGCGACAGATCATTCAAGGTGAGACTCAGGAGCTGTTTTCATTCATAAAAAGAAGATTCAGCAAAGAGTCTAACTGTCTCTCCGTGTGCTTTGCAGTTTTCGAACAGTATCAGAAAGCTCGGATGCAGTTTGTGCAAACTGTTGCCGATCTGGCATCGAGACCACAAAACATAGAAATCCTTCATAATGCTGGTAAGAAACAACATTATAAGACTATTTCATATTTAACTTAGCTGCTGTTCTCACTGTTTATTCCTCTGCTCTCCTGCAGGTGTGATGTCCATGCTGCGTCCCCTGATGTTGGATGTGGTCCCCAGCATCCAGCAGACAGCAGCACTGGCTCTGGGGCGCCTGGCAGACCACAGTGACGACCTGGCTGAGGCCGTGGTGAAGGAAGACATCCTGCCGCAGCTGGTCCACTCTCTGGCCTCGCAGAATGTCAGTATCTCACTGTTTGGTCAAATAAGTGCTAGTTTACTACAAACAGGTTGTCCAGTAGTTAGTCTCTTTCCTTTAGAGGCTGGTGTGTGTGTGAGAGAGAGAGGAAAGAGACAGACAGAGACCCTGCAGGACCCCTGGGTCAGCCCCCTGAATGTGAGAGTGTGTTTTGGGCTAACTTGGCAGTTCGCCTGGGGGCTACTTCAAAACCTAAGAGCCCTTTACTATGAGAGCAACCAGGCCTTTGTTTTCTCTCTCTCAGCCCACTCAGAGGCTCAGAATGGAAGGAGACATGATTTAGTTCTTGTTATTAATGGGACATTACAGTCTTATATAATCAACCTAAAATCCTGGAACAATTCAGTGTATATTTTCAAAGATATTTGCTTCAGAATTATATTGCACTAAGGGTGACAAATGTCTATTGAAACCTGCAGAAGGAAAACACAATGTTTGAGGTGGTTTTGCAGCTTTTAAAGATGGCGGGACCCGCCACAGAACTGGTCTGTTTGTGATCCTAGAGGCAGCATTTTTAACAGCTCAAAAAACATATTAAAGATTATTTTTTTTAGCCTAATGCCTCTGACTTTACTAATTTGATCAAATCTGCTAAACCCTTTAAAAAAAAAGACTTCTCTGCTGTTTAACTGAGCCAAAACACAAGTTAACCTACATTTTACATGCATGTATATATGTGTACAACATACATTCCTCTATTTGTTTATGATGAGTATTTATATTATGAGGAATATTTATTTGATTTCTGGGGAAACTCTATTTCCTTATTTTGTTTAGTTAAGGTCATGAACATATTTTGTCACTTTACTTAAATATTAAAGCTCAGTGTTATGACTTCAACTCCTTTATGTTGATTGAGTTTATTGGGTCAGAAGAAAAAGAAATATTTGAAGGAAAAATTTATTTTTAGCAAACAATGAGGAATTAAAGCCAACAAAACATGAAGTTTAAATGGTACTGGGAAAACTCTAGTTTAGGAGAGATGTTTAAATGATTTAGTTACAGGGGGAAAATCTATTCTCATTGTATGCTTTACATAGAGGTTTGTCATCAAATCATAGAACAATATAACTTTTAATAAAAGGTCTAATTTTGTTTTAATCCTCATTATGGGCCATGATGTGTGCGTGTTTGCATGCAGAGGTTCTATAAGAAGGCAGCAGCATTTGTGCTGCGTGCAGTTGCCAAACACTCCCCTGAGCTGTCCCAGTCTGTGGTGGCCTCTGGTGGAGTTGATGCCCTGGTCCTTTGCCTGGAGGAGTTTGACCCCGGGGTGAAGGAGGCCGCCGCCTGGGCTCTAGGCTACATCGCACGACACAACGCCTGTAAGGAAGACACGCTGATGTGCTTCAATTTCTATGATTTCCCTCTGCCTTTTTACATACATCCTATATCTGCGTGTGTTTGTTTTTCACACCACTTTGCATCACTGTGCAGTGCTGGCTCAGTCTGTCGTGGATGCGGGTGCTGTGCCCCTGCTGGTGATGTGTCTTCTGGAGCCTGAGCTGGCCCTCAAACGCATCGCAGCTTCCACGCTCAGCGACATCTCCAAACACACACCAGAACTGGCCCAGACTGTGGTGGACAATGGTGCCATCGCACACCTGGCACAGATGATCCTCAACCCAGATGCCAAACTCAAGGTAGGACAGCCACTGCTGGTGTAACTCAGCTGACCATGTATGGTATGAGCACAAAAAAAAAAAAAAAAAAAAAAAATTAAATAACACCTCATTGGATCATTTTACGGAATTACAGTAACTGATACATTTTCTTAATTTTAATTTTAATGGCTTAAATGCTTGCCAGGTAGAATAATCAATACCTCCTAAATATTCATATAATCCATAAGTTCCCTGTGTGGTTTTGGATTATTGAAGCTTGTTTTAAATAACAAGAAATCATTTTCTTTAATGCTTTCGCTTAGGTTTCATTTCCGTGTCAAATTAGGTCACACAATATCACAGAATGATTATAAAATGACCCTTTTGAGCAGATTTGTGAAAATATTTCTATTAAAAAAATTACTCAAAAGAGATACAGTCTAAATGTATGTTCTTTCTTTATGGTTTCTGTTGGGCTCCATCATGTGTTGTTGTCCTCTGTACACTTTCCCATTCATTCACCTTTTTAACAAACCTCTTGCTCGGTCTGAATTCCCTGTGATACATTGTGAATTCATTTAAGTGATTTAAAAAAGTTTCTCCAACATAATTTTATTGAAAGAAGCATTCTGCACTGAAGTCTTGAATTTATTATTTTTACATTTAGTACAAATTACCATTGTAATAACTCAACATTTTGGAATAAATGTTATAGATTATCAGTGTTGCAAAAACTTGCAAAAAGATGGTGGAATAAAATAGCAAAATTCTTGACATTTTACAGATCCTGCAAGCAACAAAAAAAACTTTAATAAGTGGTGAAGGAGTGGAGATTTTAAGCAAAAAGCGGCATCTGTGCTTGAAGAAAAATCTTTGAAATTGAAAGATCTTTTACATCAACTGCAGATCCATTTTGCAACCCTAGTCACTTAGCCACAGTCAATTAAATGAAAGTAAGAATAAAATTCTATTAAATCTTTAAAACAATGCATGATTCAAGTGTATGTGGCTAAAGTAACAGATATTTCAACATGGAAATATACAACATTAGCTGTAACTGAATTTAGAAAAATGTGAAGTCTGGAAATAGCTCTGACATGTTTCCTCTCCATCCAGAGGCAGGTGTTCTCAGCCCTCAGCCAGATCAGTAAACACTCGGTCAGCCTGGCAGAGCTGGTGATAGAGGCTGAGATCTTCCCTGCAGCAGTGGCCTGCCTCAGAGATCCAGATGAGTATGTCAAGAAGAACGTCACCACCCTGATGAGGGAGGTGGTGCAACACACACCAGAGGTACTGCACACACTCACACACTTGTTGGCACAAACATTCATGGCCGGACACAGAGTAATGTGTTTGTGTGTGATGTGTTTCCAGTTGTCCCAGGTGATTGTGAATTGTGGTGGCATGGCAGCAGTGATCGACTTTCTGGGCAATTGCAGTGGAAACCTGCGGTTGCCGGGGATCATGATGCTGGGGTACGTGGCAGCTCACAGTGAGAACCTCGCTATGGCTGTCATTCTCTCCAAGGTGCGTGTGGTTGTTTATCTCTCCTCTGATTTCCCTTAACGCCTGACAGCTAAACTCACCACTAAAACCAGAGGCATGCCTTCAGGGCAAGTATGTAGGTCATATTGACTGAACCAACACTCTGCTCTGTTGTGTCCTCCCATCCTGCAGGGGGTGCCACAGCTGGCCCTGTGTCTGTCTGAGGAGTCTGACCATACCATGAAGGCGGCCACAGTCTGGTCCATCGGCCAGATAGGTCATCACACCCCTGAGCACGCCAAGGCAGTGGCCACGGCTAACCTGCTGCCCAAACTGCTGGAACTCTACATGGACGCCAGCAGCTCAGAGGACCTGCAGGCTAAAGTAAGAGCTGCAGCAGTGCAGGCCTTAAAAATAATGTTTGCTATTTAACTCAAAAAAAACAGAATGATTATTGATTTCTAGGTTGTACTGATAATCACTATCAGTAGTTCAATTTAAATGTAATATTGGCCATAGTATAGCTTACAGATTGACGCTGAAAACAGTAATGGAAGTCTGGGCATTCTTAGCAAGTACTAAAAGAGGATAAGATCTTTTTTTAAGTCATGTGGATGAAGTTTAAATCACAGATTAGGTGGTGAAAAAATAAAGAGAAAGGTAAATGGCTTATATGCTTGTAGTATATTTAATCATTTTTGTTCTTTCAGTGTAAGAAGGCTCTGAAGAGTATCCTGCAGAAGTGCACCTACCTGCCAGGTCTGGAGCCGCTCCTCTACGATGCTCCAAGCAACATCCTCAAACATGTAGTGTGCCAGTTCAGCAAGGTAAGTGAGTGAGTGAACCTCAGTCAGTCTAAATGAATGTCTGTTTTTCCAAGTTTTGGTGATCTTATATCTGTATTGTGTCTTCCCTCGCTCCAAAGGTGCTGCCTCATGACAGTAAGGCTCGCCGTCTGTTCGTGACCAGCGGGGGACTGAAAAAAGTGCAGGAGATCCAAGCTGAACCTGGCTCCCCTCTACAGGAGCACATCAATGCTATCAACAGCTGTTTCCCTGAAGAGATAGTCAGGTGTGTTTTGTCTCCAACTGCACACACACACACACATGCATGCATGAGTGTAAACAGTAATCAAGGAGTGGCTGATCAGATCACATGATCACGAAGACAGAGCTGTGTGATGACTCACACAAGGATTGGTACTATTTTCTTTCTCAACTGCGTTTTTCCTGTCACGGTTGGCTAAAACAATGATTTAACAATTGTATAAGACAAATTCTATTTTAGTTTTTAAAATAATTTTAATAAACTGAACAAGAAAAAAACACTATAATTAGATTTAATGTTAGATGAGAATAAATGCAGGTTCAACTGGTTTTGTAAAAAGTGAATTTAAAAAGCATTAAATGTATGATAATGGTAAAAAAGGACAAAATATCCTTCAGTATGAAAAACATTTTCAAAGTTTGTGTGTTTGTGTGTTTCAGGTACTACTCCCCTGGCTACTCTGAGGTCTTGTTGGAGCGGTTAGAGAACTACCAGCCGGCCTGACATCACCCTGTTCAAACATTAACATGAAGCTGTACCATTCATATGCCTTCAGAGTAAATTTAAGCTGTTTTATCAAAAAGTGGTTCTTTTATGTTATTTTACGTATTTTATTGTGCATTAGGTCATATATATATATTGCCACTCTGTGTTGTGTTAGAGACCCTTAAGATAAAATAAAGGACCCTGTTAAGTGTCAACTTTAAATAACATCCATGCTTCTGCAGCGAGGAACAACGTCTGCCCTCTTTCATAACACATTCACAACCAGTGTGACATTTCATGGAAATTATTCTGCACTACAGAGAGGTCAAAGGTCAGGTTCAGTGACAGAGCAAGAGCAGCAGCCCTGGAGGTGGTAAGGAGTCAGAGTGTTGCACAAAGACACTTCAGCAGGCCGGAACTGCTGCTGACACGTGGATTTGAACCTGAGTCAAGTTGTTTGAGAGCAGCTTCCCTCAGAGGCAGGCAGCTCATACATAAACTCATTTTTCATTACAATCACATAAGACGCGGTGTGTGTGTGTGTGTGTATGTGTGTGTATGAGGGATACCTCTGTGTGTCTCTGCCGTATTCACAGGGGTCAGTCTGCCCCCTGGCGGCCACGATTCCTCACTGCAGCTCAGCTGTGGTTGCGTCTGCGTGTGTATGTGTGTGCAGCAGCTGCAGCGCACATGGCGAGCCGCTCTTTGTTTATTGTCTGCTGGGTTGTCTCTGCTTGTTCTCCACATTGTACTGACGGTGCAAATGAGCCTCCGCCTCTCGCCGCAGCGGAGATCTGAACATGGTATGGCTGCAGCTGCCGCCACCCCCTCCTCCTCTTTCAAGAAATCTGACTTTATATCCAAATAAATGTTTTCTTTCTAGTGATCTGAACCAGACTTCTCTGCCACAATTCAGCATATATGAATAAATAAAGACAGATATAGGCTTAGACTTACAATTGAAACGCGTTTATCCAGACATATAAAGATTATTATATTATATTTAACATAAAATGAACCAAAATAGAATCGAAAACACGACCTCCGCATTTTACCCCATCTAACTTTGGCTTTTATTCAACTGTGCAGTGTAGTTTGTTGCAAAATAATAAACTGTAATGTGTAATGGCGGACCTCTCAAGAGCTTCTTCTTCTTTATTCAGATTTTCTGATGTTGAATGGAAATGTGTCAACCTGTATTTGAAATCAAAAATATTAAGAAAGCATCAGTTCTACACACGTATGAACATGAAAAATAAAGAGAATCTGAGCTCTGTGTTGGTGCGTGTATGACAATAAGTGGGAATCAGATGAGGCGGTGTAGGTCAGCTGTTGTGGACACACACAGGTTATTTGAAACAGTTCACACTGTGTGGTGTGTTTGTCATCAGGATCATAATGTGACGCATAATGAGGAGAAAAAGGAAAGTCACAGATGCAAAAAGCCGAGGAATTCTGAGAAATTATTAAAAACCTAATGAAAGCATTAAAGGAGGTCTTTTTACGAATAATAAAAAAGAAGCTCTAAATAAATATTTATTGGTATAAAGGCTTTCTATGAAGTCAAAATGTTTTAGATTTGTGTTATCTACTCTGATTTTTATGTGACATCTGATATTTTGGACGTAAACGGGACATATTTTGATTTTCAGCCTTCAAAATTAAAAACGCAGAACAGTGATGATTTTTAGTTTTTCCATAATCAGATTGTTCTTCATATTTTCCATCAGTTTGGTTTAATCTTACACTAATCTCAATTTTAATACAAAGCATTTTACTGCTCTCAATATGTCTCCGTCTATAATCAGACTCCACTAAATTATGCATGAGACTGTTTAAAGCGCTGCAGCCCCATTTATTTATTCCTTTATGGATAAATTTATGTGTATGAATGACGCAAAGAGCAGCTATTTTAACGATTGCGACATTCTGCTCATCCACACAGATGGACGTGCTTCATTTGATCCAGCGGCACACTTATGTATCTCCACAGCGCGACTGCTACAATTAAATATTAAAAAGGAACTCGCTTTTTTAAATTTTTTTTTTTTTTAGGTTTATCATTATGATGATCCAACAAACAAAATACATTTAAAAAAATTAAGAAAAAAAACAACATAATTTTCTCACGCCTTTCGTTATCCTTCATCTGTTTTAATTAATTTTTCTCAAAATTTAATTAAAATATTGCTTGAAATGCGTTTGATTATTTATTTATTATTCAGACTATTTAACTGGGTAAGAGCATGATGTTATTAACCACAAAAAAAGTGTACAGCATCTAGTTTTCTTAGACAAATGACATGAGTACACAAACTGGGACACTGTGGAGCTCCTTTTTTTTTCCTCTTGTAGAGATTAAGCATTAACTGATGTGAGACGTCATTTTAAATACAGAGCATCAGTGTGAAAGAAACACATATTTAATGAGTACATAAATGAATGAATATAGGACACTGAACTGTAAAAGAACAAATAAAAAAACATCAGAGGTAGACTTTGAGTTAAGCAGAACAAGTGCTTTAATTGGTTTGAGTGAACGCTTATGGAATGGAGTGTATTATTATCATCATCATCATCAATAAATGTGAGGAACAATAAACATACATCAACATTTTGGCCTCTCTGCCACTGAAAGGGAACTCTCACCAACCATTGTCAGACAGCAATAAACACACACTCACACACATACAAACACAGTAATGCTTTAACCAATGCTTAAGTCTTTTAGATGGGGTCTAAAAGAACTCAGGACTAATGTGAGGCCAAAGCTTAATCGCAGGACGGGATGTTTCCTGGTGTGTGTTGCCTTCTGCATGTGAATTCAAATACTTTCAAAATGATTTTTTCCTCCACAAAATATTTAATTTTGTATTTTAAAGCCAAAGGAAATCTCCAGCTCTGCAGATCTTGCCCGGCCTCCGGTCATTTGCATTTGTCAAATCAAATTTTCCCTTAACACTTGATAAACCACATGAACACAGGGGCCGTTTCCCAGAACTTTGGACATGTTCACATACGAGCGATGCACATGTCGCTCCATCTCCCAGTACACGTAAAAAACAAAAACAAATTCAGTTCAAACAAACAGACACATTATACGATACACAATGTTCTTCAAGCTCATGTAGGGTAGTTCTGACTGCTGAGAAATGCTTTTGGCAAGTTAACAGTGGCAGCAGGTTGACGGGTGGGGTTAACGGGTGAAGGAGCTCATTCATGAGAGAAGTCACAAAAGCAAGGATTCATTTTACGGTACAGCAGCAGGGCGTGTTGTGTTATTATTGTCTTTAATTTGCATCTGTTAAAGTCTGGCATCATCACCGCCTTCCTCGCATGAGATCCAGAGTTAATATTCCAAAAAACGCAACAGGAGAAAACTCACTCTTCCAGCATGCACTGCTCTGTTTTCTACTTGCTTGTGTCTGACTACAGGGCCAAACGGAGCAAAGCAGACTCGAAGACGATTGTGTTCCCTCATTCCTTGTTTTCTTTATGACACAACCTATGTACAGTATGAGCTACAGGACATTAGAAACAAAACAGCCCATTAATAGTGAAAGAACACAGAAATATCAATCATCACTGACTCAGGATGAACTATCAGCTGATAACCTCCCTGATAACACGTGATCTGCGTTACACAAAAAATATGGAGGTAAGGAAGCAAGAGAACATAAACCTGTTTCAGAAATGAAAAGAAATTCTGAACAAACACTTTAAAACAAAAAAGAAAAATCACATTCCAGAAATGTGACTGTGGTTAGTGGGTAAATATGATGAGGATGCTGACAGACTCCTGAGGTGGTGGGGGAGGAAGCAGTCAGTTAGCGAGGACGATCACGACAAAACACAATCACGACACACGCACGTTCCACAATGCACTTCCACCCACACGCACACGCACGTTCTTTATAAAGGCAGGACCAGCGTGAAACGAACAAGAGATTAATATCAGCAGACACCACCTCACTCTGAGGAGGAGGAGGTGGTGGAGGAGCAAAGGGATGCTTGTACACACTGAATAATCAGAATGATGGATTTGAATTTACAGAATTGAAACAGATCCATCATATTCAAATTTAAGACAGCCTTTTGCCTTTTTTTTTTCTTTTGCTTTTTTTTTTTAGTCCGTTAAAACAATCATTAGCATGGTTTTGTTAGACTGACTGAATAATATGAACAAATGTAAATAACAGAGGTGTCAGGGTGGAAGAAGGTTGAGCAGGGGGGTGAAAATAAAAGTTGGAAATAATGCATGTCAAAATAAACACCCTATTATTAAAATAACCTTTTACCTTTGTTTTAAAAAAAGATTACAAAATATAAAATTAAATAATTTTGGAGTATAAAGGCACACATCTTGCACAGTGTATACAATGAAAAACAGTTATTTAAAGCATGGTAGGGACTATTTTACGCTGAACAGCTCACAAATCTGGTTAAAATGTTGGGACACAACGAGAACCTGAACAGCCAACAACACAGACTAGAGAGGAGAAAAGGAAACTTAGTCCTGTGACATGCATTTTTTTTATGACTTTTTTTTAAAGAACATCTATAGTAAGCATTGTATAAATTCAAGCAGTATCATTCTTCATTTACCACAGCACCATCATTCATTCCTAAGGGTGGCTCCTTTTTTTGTTTTTAAATACAACTATATTTTATGACTAAAATCCAATGTAAAAATATAAATGTGAATATAATCTATGATATCTAAACAAACATATTGTGATGGAAGCTTTTTGCATGGGTTAGAATAGCCAAGGAGGACGACTTTACTTGTTTAAGTTGGTTATCCAGAAATGATACACAACGTCACACACGCACGCACGAACACACACGCACACACACACACACACAATTTTTCTCGCTTACATACAAGTATATTGCATTTCCCTTGTTAAGACTATATCAACTAATTGGGATCGTAATTCGTAACATTTGGTTCCTTTCCTCTTGTGCAAAATATACAAAAAAAAAAAATGAAATAAAAAAAAAAACTCAAACAGAAAAAAAAAAAAAAAAAAGAATTCTTACCACATCAATTCATAAAACCGCCAAATTCAAACACAGATAAACCACCTTTAAAAAATGTCAACAATAACAACACAAACAACGATGAATAACAGACTCACAGCTGAGGTTAGAGAAGAGAACGGTGCTGTTGATGTTAATGACTTAACAACACGTATCTTTACATCTGCAGCTACTCTTCCCAACCTCTCTCCTCCCCTTTCTTTTCCCACCCCCCCTTTAAAACTTTTGAACACTGAACACACACACATAGTTTGCTATCATTGGGTGTGTGCTGGTACGATGCTGGAGGTAAACTGTCCTCTGTCTGCCCTGAAAGCACAAGCACAGCCACACTGTTGCCTGGTCCCAAAACCCACCGACACCACAGAGCACTTCTAAGAAGGATTGGAGAGGTTAGTTTACAAAAAGCCCTGTAAACAGAACTCGTCCACTTTCACCATCTAATATTGCAGTAATTTCTTCCCAACCAGTCCCTACAGTAAGAAGTACCCAAAGGTGATCAATGGCGGAGGAGACAGGCCTCAAAAAATTCAATTTTAAGAAAGCAGAGTTCCTTTTCCTCTTTGTTGCAGCGCGTGTAACAGAATAAGAGCTCCTAACCTCTAATAACAAATAAAAGTGCAACATTTTTGATTTTACTCATAAGGTGCTGATGGCAACAGAAAGTTAAGGGCTGTTGATGTTTCAATGCGACACCCTTTTAATCACTACAGCCACACAAGACTTCTGGGTTGTTCCCTGCCACGGGAACAGAAACCAGGCCTACATAACAATGCCCAACGTATTTAGAGTGGATGCAAGTAAATGATACTGTGTGCTTGAATGCCTCCTCTTCTCATTTTAAAGGTACATCTTCCCTTGAACACTCTTAATCACTGTGCATCACGATAAAGCAAAAAGGGACAAAGCACCGGCAACCACTGAGGTGCAACTAGTGCTGGAAATAAGCGTTATAATTTACTGCAACAAGTAAACTCATCTCAGCTGATGAGACGTGTTTGTTTAAGTGTGTGGCAAGAGGATAACCTGGAAACTGTGCACGAAGGATCGAGGAGGGGGAGGGGAGGCGTTTAAAGGGTGAGTGATGGAGGAACCCAAATAGGAAGATTTGTTTGGCTGAGTACTTGTACAGCATTTGGGTGGGGGTCTGGCTGTTGGCCTATTGGAAGACTGCTTCCTACTTCCTGAAATGAAGCAATTGCATTAGGCGAGGCTCAACATGAACTTCCTCATTACATTTCGCTTAAGCCATTTCTCTGCAAGAGGGACTGCAATCTGACCCCTGCACTCCCCTTGACCTCGCACTATACACGTCATACCTCCCCCCTACCTCCCCTGAAACATCATAAGGGAAAGACAAATACAAACATCAAAATAAAAAATGCAGGGTTCTGGATGTATTAGAGGCAATAAAAAGCCATATTCCCACATACACAACCATACAGACAAAAACAAATGATATAAAAAAACATAATGACTTGGACACTTGCTTTCAACACCCTTATCATCCAGAGTAACACATGAACAAAATCCAACAGAGGAGAGGTTAAATGTAAACGAATGATGTTTTTTTTTTTTTTAGCTGCAGAGCGTGGCACCCCACTGAAAGAGAGAGAAACAAACAGAGAGGGATGAGGAGAATAGATGAGGGAGAGTGATACAAAGCCATCACAGCACCTTATTAATTCAGCCTCTCGATGGTTTTTCTCTCCGTCACTTCTCTTCCACGCCCTACTCCCCAATTGCCCTCCCTTTCCCATGTGCCTCTGTGCCCCCTGTCGCTCCTGGAGGCTATGACAGGATAGTGGTGATGAAATCGTAAAACCTCTTGGAGTACTGCTCTGGGTTCACTGTGGAGATCTCCGCTCCGGCCTGTAGAGGGAAACAGAGATGAGCGTCATTCACCACATTCATTACATTTGTCTTGTCAGTGTTATGTAACTGGCATTTTTCGGATAGAACCGTGTAAACAGCACTTGTATGCAGCAACATACCCCATGTTTGACAGTCTTGGCGGCGTGGGCAGCTTTCTTCTTGGCATCATAATGCTGAAGTATGTCTATGACAGCCATGAAGTACACCTCCTTCCTGGGAGCAGCTGTAGTTTAAAACAAATGTACCCAGAATGAGAAACTACAATACATATTTGCACAGTATCCTCAGGCAAAAATCATGTGCTGTTCAAACAAAATACGTGAGATACTTTTTTAGTAGCAGGTTTGACAACTAGAATGAGAACTACAATACCCAGTAGGGGGAGCTCTCAGTACTGTATTTATCACTAAGCTGTTCAATACAACCATTACATGCATTTGACAACTCACTTTCGTTGCTTTTGATGGCGTAGACGTCAATAGCGGGATCAAACTCCCCAGGTGACAGAGGCTTGGTGCTGTCCAGGGTGTTGCTGGGACTGTCGGGGGGTGTTCCAATGCCCCCTCCGTCACTCTCGCCCTCCTCTTCGGCCTCATTGTCCTCGCTCTCCACGTCTTCCTGCTCGGCTCGTTCCACATCATGGATCCCCACCAGCAGACTGTAGTCCATGAGCTTCAGCTGGGCCAGGAACTGAAGGTGATGGAAGAACACAGTGAAGACATGGGAGGAGCGTGAGTGTGTGAAGAGGAGGGAGATGAGGAAGAGTAGAATGTGGGGGGCAAGTTGAAAGAGTATTAATACAGACATAAAGGGTTACACAGAGGAAAAGGTTTGAACTTACAAGATTTCCAAACTCAAAATATGTCAACAATCACATGGTTAACACATACCTCCACATCTTTCCTGAGCTTCTCCAGGAACATTTTCTTGTTCTCCCCGTCAATGTAGATCTTCTGCCCGTCGTTGATGAAGTCATTGTCCTTGTAGGTGGGCAGCTCCTTGGCCTGCCCATTAGTATTGGAGATTAGCAACCAAATAAACAACACTCAAAACCATACCAACACTATACCGTTCAAACCGGAGAGGAATGATACAGTAAGCGGCAAAGCTGGGCAAAAATGTGACAGAATTCTGGTGCTCATATCAATTGTCAATCAAGTTTTGTTTTAGAGGATGAGTAAGTGTCCATAAATGTGTCCATCCAATCACACAAAGTTTGAATCCTTGAAAATTGTTTGAGATATTTGACATAGAAGGTAAAACATTTACTAGAAAGGAAAGATTTACCAGAAGTGGTAACACCAGCATCAGCATCCTTTTTCCCCAGAAAACATTAAGAATTCAATACACTGTACATGTCATTACACAGGACTAAAAGACGGCATATAGCTGTCTTGTTTTACTATCAGATTTAAGAGGTATTTCAAAATGCAGATTAATTCTAATCTCAGAAATGAGTCAGGTCAGTGGGGCTAAATCTATCTGCCTGACAAGACAATCCTGTATGTTGAAATACCCCTCTGACATAAACGAGGCCTTGAGCCTGTGGTTTGTTAGGTAAGCCCGTCTGACTCTGCCAAATACAACATATATTTCAGGTAAAATGTGTTGGCCAATAAAGTACAGGCAGTCTGTGCAAACCAAGGCTGACCTCTTTTCAAGCTAAGTGATTTCACTGTGTAAAACAGTGCATGCAGCATGCTCACAGCAGGGCACAGATCCATCTGATGCACCGATTTGCATATTTTCCATATTGTTTATACTGAAATACACTTCTCAGTACCATGAAACACAGAGCATTTTTTGGTACGGTGCACAGACTTTTGGACAGCTTTTTAAATGCATCTGGTAGATCCATACACTTTGCGTCATGAAAAAAGAATGTCCAGCTCAAAGCCATTAATCGTCTTTGTAGGCACTGGGCTGGTCTCCGGAAAGCATCCCTCCCTGAGACAAATCATACAAACATTGTCCTTCTAAGATGCTTCTCGGAAACCAGACTGTGTTTGCATCTAATATAAACTTTTATTTATAACTCTATAAAGCCAGCATACTATATCTTTGTGATGGATTCCCACTATTCAGCCTACAAGCAGAATAAAGAATCTGTTTAAGTGTCTATCTACTGGGATTCATTTCCTTCTGAACCCGGCTGCTGCAGAACTGCCAGCAGCCTGTAGGGGGAAGAGGTGATATGTTAGGAGGGACTGGGGCCTAGTTCTGAGTCACCGAGGAAAAAGAGAGCAGGAAATGTGGTAACAGGGCAGCAGCAGCAGCAGTTTAGCTACTACAGTGTTTCTATGGCAGCAGGAGAAGAGCAGCAACACAACAGCACTTTGTAGCACTAGAATGAGCTTGGACAACACACACTGACACACATACATACACATAGAGATTAGATCTGTACACAGATGAAGACAGGAATACATATCACAAAATAGGACATTTGAGCACATATATATACAGACATTGACCTCCAATTTTCAATAAATATGAGATGTACAACTTGCCAGACTGGATACAAATGCGACATAAAAAGTTAATGAGGACGCAACATAAGGCTGACTGCAAAGTGAACATGACCTGAAAGCATTTCACAGGCCTGTCACCTAAACCAACACCTCAAGTCTTACATTCATCCATCTTTCTTTGTTTTCATTTTCAACTGATGCTTATTTCCGTGCCATACATACTCCGCCTTTCTAACCGCTTCATTATGTCTTATGCCTTCTCCCAGTCATGCATAGGACTCTATCACATGGCCTCTTATTGATTTTCTCTATTATAATGACTGCAATGAAATGTGTCTGACTCCTGAAAGGTTCACTACATTGACTTAGTGAGTAGAAAAACAGAAAGATATATTAGAGGCAGGAAGAAAGGGTGGGTTGTCGATGAGCATTGTAAAGCTTTGTGACAGGTGAATTTCTCTCCATCCTTAAAAAAGAATGACTCTTATTTCTTTTCGCTCTCCCCCGTCAGCTTGTTGGAAAACAGATCTTGGCCTTTGATGACGTTGATGTCTTGCAGTCTCAGGACAAAGCTGTGCCTTTCTGCAGGGTTTGTTGTATGCCAACACTGGGTGTTCTTAGACTTTTGTATCCAGTTACATTCTTAGTGATATTGAAGTGTAGATTAAATCCACCAGCAGTGATATGCAGTTTGTAAATTAGGAGCTCTGAGTGTAGCAAATAGCAGCAGAGTCTGAAATGTTTATCATCATTAAAACAGTCACTGTCGATTAAACTTTATTTATGTGCAACTGTCCTCCTATACTCATCAGTTTATAGCAAATCAGCAAATTCATATCAAGGCAATATAATCAAGCACTTCAAGGGTTTACTTATCAGTTATATATGAACACACAGTGTAAACTGTGTATATCATTTATGTGTGCTTATGGTCTGGAGTATGTAGGCTGGCCATGAAATAATTAAAAAACAGTGCTTCAAATAGTTTGCAACTGAATGGTTTTGTCTTATGTTCCCATGACCAAACCACTGCTGACTTCATACTAAAAGCAGCATATTTAAAACAATTGTGACTGTCATCTGCTGGACTATATTTTGGAAACAACAGGCAATATCCCCCCCAAAGTAAAAACAAACTGGTAACTGAGACACCGGTAACAAAACAACAATACTGACCGCGCATAAATTATCTCAGAAGGCTGTGATTAATAAAAAACACTGACACAGTCGCATTGCCTTTGGATCCCAAGGCACCTGCTCACCCACTGCCAAATATATTTAATTTCACAGAACAAAGGCTGCAGTGGGGTGCAGGACATAGAGCAAGGAAAATCCTATCTGTACTCTTTTAACTCTTAAGAAATTATTTCTCACTGATTTAGAACGTAAATCAAAATGTGCACTCAATTTTCAGGTGCAGGACAGAGAAAGATTTTGGGTAACCCACTAGTTAGTTTCATTATTTTGCAATACAAATACAATGCAAGGACGTTCTCCCTCAGAAATAAATCTTTCCAGTATGTACTTTCTCTTCCCATCTTTGGTTCCTGATTTATTTATTTTTTGACCACGCAGTGAATCCTTCCCATTCATGTCGCCACCACTTTCTTTCCACTTCTTGCTCTCCAGTGTTTCAGATATATGGTGCCGTTGAGTGAATGGTGGGAACAAAAACAAACTGTCTGGCAGAACTAAAACTGAACTGGCTGACAAGAGCAAAAGGTGATTGTAAATGGATGAAAAGTGTGCAAAATATGGTCTTGAAATAACAGTGTATCAGCTTGGAGAAGACGAGGAAACGAAAATGCTCGGCCGTACAAAGAAATAACAATAAAATAAGATTGGTTTAATAGATCATGCCTGGTATATGAGCCCTGGTTCTCTTACATCTCTTACGTGTTTCATGGCGCAGTAAAAGCGCGTGGCAATCCGCAGTGTTTGCAGCCTTTGCTGAACGTTACCAGATTTGGGCCGCGGGGGCACATCCTCTGGTTGGGGCGGCTGCTAGAAAAGGGGGAGCGAGGGGGGGACGGTAGGGGTGGAGGAGAGGAGAGAAGAAAGGAGAGAGGAAGGGAGGAAGGAAGTTGGAAGTAAAGGCAAAGTGTTTAAAATGTAACAGAACACAATTGTTTTTTCAAATTGGTAGAGGGTTGGAAAGGGCATCAACGCGAAAGATCCGTACGACCAGTCTAGATGTTTATAACTCTTTTATGTCTTTACAATGGCTGGGCCATGTGTTTATCGGTGTCCAACAGGTTCACCCAATGATGGTATAAATAAGCATAAGATTTTTGCTGTTATACTATGTCCATGCTATTGGTTTCATTAATCAAAAGGATTTTAGACATCCCTAACAACTATAGCTAAATGTTCAAAATTAAGAATTATATTTTATACATGTATAGGCAGTCTGCCTAAACTGGTATTATGACTGTTTCCTGGCATAAATGCCTAGTAGACAAAGGAAGCAGTCTGGCAGCACTACTCTAAGGAGGCTAATAGCTGGAACTATGAAGAGCAAGGAAACAACTAAAGATTCTGTGAATCTGTATTCTGTCAAGCATCTATTCAGGTGTGGTTACTATTTCTAAGGGCTTATAATTACAGGATAAGGAGCTACTAATAAAATATCAAGGCGATTCACACTCAGTCATACAGACACCTTAAAGCCATGTGCCCCCACTGGAGATACCAGCCGGTGCTGGCGTGAGGAGAGAGTAAACAAAAACAACATAACAACTGTAGCAGATAGCTACTGAGCACAGACCTAGTGGAGACAAGTGGTATTCCCCATACCAAGGGCCAGAAGCTATCGAATAACATACAAACACAACCTCTTTATTTTCCAGGTAACAACAAATTCTCATACAAATCACCACCAGTGTTTGCTGAGTTCTGTCAATGCCCTAAATGGGCCATGGACAGTTTTTGTGGTTAACCATAAATAAAGTAAAATAAAGTAACTCGTATGATTTGATCATCTGCCAATTGCCGCTCTTTGATAGACAAAACCCTGAGACAGCAGCTCCAAGAACTGCCAAATTTAATGAAAAGAAAATGTCATATGTGGGTAGAACAGAATCCACAATGTGCAACAGAATGGGGCTGGTGTTCATACACATCGGAATGTGTTAGAAATAATGTGACTTCAAAAAAAGATGCAGAAAAACATTATATACCATGCAGACACATGCATGAAAGGGAGACAGTCATGCAGTCAGGAGAGAACTGTGCCGTGCTTGTTGTTTGTGTGTGTGAAGCAATTTTTTGTTTTAAAAACACACGCATACGCTGTACCTTCTGAACAAATGACATCATTTTTCCAGTTTACATACTGGACTTTATCGAAAGAAGAATTATTTGAAGGAAACACATGTATTCATAGTCACTGAGCACTTGTAGTACATACCTGCAGGTTCATTTTAAGTACTGTATGCCTCTTGGACCTGGTGTAAGTTGGGTGTGAGATCAAGTATTGCTGATGCTTACTTTATTAGCTGCATTTCACTTAAAGGTAAAACCACCACAGGATTATTCACTTGTGCTACTTCATGAGTTAAGAGTCAGTGGTAGTCAGTGTTGGAAAACGCATGCTAGTGTGGCAAAAATGTACCCTGATGTTTCTTAATTTCTATTGCTGGACGATAAATGGTGTTTCACACACAGCTGAGCTGAGAGAAAAAGGGGACACACAGTAGGCCCATGTGTGTGTTAAGTCCTCAGCTGCTTTGTTTTTTCCACTCATTATAACCCCTCGCTTTAGCCTCAATAACATTTTGTGTCTTCTTCCATTTACAGGAGGATATATTTAGTTTGGGGATTCCCTGAGGTCTTCCATGCCTCACTGAATGGTGCACTGCGATTAGGCTCTAGTAAAAATCCGGTGGAAAGTTCAAACTCCTCTGGGTCACAACTGTGACACAGATATAAAAACCTTTTTCATGGTCAGGCGAAGCTTAGCAGAGTGACATGTGGACACATGCAATGAAAGAAACATCACTTTGGACAACCATTCCCTTCTAATATTGCTGAGCTTACAGGTCAAACAAACGGTACTCCAAAGTCACAGTGTTCAAGGACACTGGCAGCGACTTGCATCACTCAAAAAGGTCAAAGCCTTTAGTCTATTAAAATAAATGTTGTTTATATCTGACAAAATATCCATTCTGATCGTTAGCTAGCAGAGTTTTAACAGAAAGCACAATGAACCATCGGATCCTTCGCAATTTCAGTGATACAGTTCATTTTTGACAGGTGACTCTGTCCAAGCAGCCAAGAGCCAAAATAACTCAAAATATCCAGTCTCACACAAACAGCAACATTTCCATCACCATTAATCACTCAAATCTTTTGCTTATATACACTGATCACACACACACACAGCTACATAGAAAACATGTCATACGCAGGACTACTCATAAGACATTTGCTGAAATCAAACTCCTAACCCAACATGTACACAGACACACACACACAGACACACTCACACACAGACAGCAAGCAGGGGAACTAATGGAACAGCAGAAGCGAGGTTAGAAGGGGTGAAGCAAATTAAAAGGGACACAAAAAGCGTGCAGGGACTTGAAAGGGAATGGGGTGATGAAGTAGGTACTAACTGAAGGAGATGGATATTTGCTACTGTCATCCCCACCCAAAAAACCTGACATCAGTGTTGTGTTCGTCAGGACGTTTGGATGATGACAGCAAGCCTGGAATTGTTTGAAGCTGTGTTGGTTATTGAAACCACTGGAAACACAGTTTGTTCTCTCTCTCATTCTATAATTGTCCACATGGCTTTTAATAGGCATGGAGTTGAATCAGAATAACTGACTCATGTTCAGTACATTACATAAGCAGTTAAATTATTTGAAAAATAGACAATTCAATGTTTCATATTTAGTGTATCTGTAAAAGAAAAAAACGCAAAGTAAGAGTTTCTATAATTGCCCTCGTTCCTTGCATGGAAATGACACCAGAATCGAGACGTTAGCAGTGCGCAAGTGCTGTGTGTCCATCTGTTCAATCCACACCGACTCCAACCTCCACTGTCATCAGAGCCAGCTGTCCCTTTCAGCAACGCACCTCCTGATGCGCTGAAAGGACAGTGGCCTGTCCAGTGGAAAAAAAAAATGTTCCAGTAGTCTAAGTGAAAGGTAATACAAGAAGAAAATGGGCATAAGTTATGTTTATTGATTCACTTTTGTTTGGACATGTCATAATGTCGGTGTGGATTGATACACTTGTAGCACGTCACTTCTTAGAGACAGACGAGGGACGTACGCCTAAAATATTCCAGAGAAACTGTAAAAAACGAGCTGGCAGTGTGGATTGTCTTGTTTATTTCGATGTGTTTGTAATAATGTTTCCAACTGTCGCTGTGCTAGTTTGATGTTTTTGTTTATTTTGCTTTTAAATTGTAGAACTCAGAATATTGTTCTGATTACTACTATTATTGTTTCTTAAAAACAAGTAAATGCTAAGAGCTTCTGCCTGTGCTGATTTTTTAAACCTGTGTAGTTGTTTAACAGTGGATTCTGGCTCGTGACAGGTGACTGTACCTTCTCCTTGTCGCTGGCCTCTCTTGCCACAGTAGAACCCTAAAAACAAAATAAAGGAAATTACTCTTCATAACCCAGTTGTTACGAGAAAAACTGGAAACTCTTACTTAAATCTTTTCCTCACCAGCCTACTTACACTCCTTCCTGCAGATACTCATTAAGAAGCTCACCCAATTAGGCACGCAAGGTGCAATGTCTTAAAACAGCTTAAAATGGATTTACTCTGCCTGGAGACTGGTTACTTAAACCCTGTTTTACAATCCTTATTCCCCAATGGATAATGCTTGTTATCTTGAGCATACAACCAAACCTTGTTGGCCAACTTTGGGTATATTTGCCAATGTTTTTAGAGGCTTGACTTGTAAATGAGCTTTAATAAAATATTTGAACTACAAATAGCTCATTGAAGAAAAAAAAATAAAAAATCAGTGCAACTATAGGTTAGATTTACATAATTTCTATTATCCGTGTGATCCCTTTCCTTTCCTTGTTTCCCTTTTCTCTTGTTCTGTTCTCCCCTCTTACCTTGAGATCATATTTTTTGTAGACAGAAAGGCGGTGAGAGAAGACATTGCGTGTAACAATCATGTAGGTCTCATCTCCATCCACGGTGAGCCTATACATCCCCAGAAACTGAGGCAGCAGCGTGTTGCCATGGCACTCCACGATGAACTAAGAAGGGAGAGCAAGGAATATCAATTTATGGCCCTTTTATAGTCGCAAGTATGCTTTCTGCCTGCATTAGAGGAAAGACCGTAAGAAATAGAGAGGGAAAGGTTTATAAAACACAACATGGTCCCTTTATGATTTAGCTTAACTGGAAGGTAATAAATAGACAAGAGGGCTCTAAGGGCTCTGAACTACTCCAACAGCTGTCCTGGGAAATTGTATGGATCTGTACCCTGACACTTTTTGACAAATTCAAAATCAATAGGTAGAGCAAAAGTTGTAAAATTGCATCATTAATGTTGACACTATGCTACTGCGCGAAAAGGGTTTTCTGCAGGCCTGTGTGTCAAGTTTGTAATACAGGTAGACAAAAAGACACACAGTTTTAGAAAGACTATCTTATGGAAGAATCAAGGCTTGTGTTTATAAATGTTATTGTAAGACAGGCTGTTATCACCTGATGGTATTTTTTTAGAATGTTGTGCATCTCGGCCACATCCTCACTGCTGATGGTCTTGATGACGTAGCGTTTGTCATACGAGGTATGGAAACGAGCCCCGCTCCGTCCTTGGGCCTCACTGTTCAAGGGAGCACTGCGTGTCAGTGAGTTCTGCAAACACACAGAGCAAAGACAGGACAAACAAATAATTATGATGAGCATCAGGATGTACACTCAGATAAAATCAGCTTATCATCTGACTTTTTGACAACCTTTGCATGAACGTTATTTGCACTTCCAAAAGTGAGCAAAGATAAAGTACTTATTCCATTTTACTTTTCTGAATGGTCTGTCTCACTGAATGCAGAAAACACAGCAAAATTGCTTATTTAACTATGAGTCAGAACCCATATTGACATCTTATGTTTAAATAGTTGGTGGTGAAACAAAATATTCTCTGTTGGTTGAAAGGCTGGATCTCAATGCAGTATGCCCTACATCTACCTCCTTGTTGTCTGACCACCTCCCACTCTCCAGTCTAAACATGTGGGGTTCTGACCCCTACGTCTGTTGCGTGTCCAAACCTACACACAGACACAAACAGCTGCTGCCCAGACTTTGGAGCTCAAAAGTAACATGATCCAACACCCCTGGCTCAATGCCTCATACTCCAAGAATTCCTCATGTCCTCTGCCCTCACTTCCCTCTCCCCACTTCAAGTCATAGCATCTATTGCTTGTATTGACAAGTGAAGACGAATCTTTATGGTGAAACCTAAAACAACTGTTAAGTGGAATTTCTTTCTTGTGTATAGACTTAAAATTGGTTGCAGTCTTGTTTCTGGAGGTTCCTTAAAGGCACAGAGATGTACTTGAGAGGGCTACTCAGGTTCGGGTCCAGGTCCAAGTCCTGGTGTAACATTGAAGTGGTTTGTGTCACAGGCTGAAAATGTTTAAGAGGCCCTTCGCCTGAGGCTGGAGTAGATGAAAAGCTTTCAAAAGTAATATCCTAATGTTTTTGTTTTAGTTAGTCATTTTCTCCACCATGCATTTATCATAATGTGGGAAAAGGAGTTAATCCGTTTGCACTTCAGTTACCCTCCCAAAACTTAATTTAATACTGCTAGCACTGCTCATTAAAACTAATACTGCTGCATGTCATCAAAAGAGAAGACCTGCAGCTGGTGGTACCCATTGGCTCTAATGAGGAATATTACCAATACAATTACAAATAATGCCAACAGGCTGGTTTTAGAGCAAAGGCAAAATTACGAACCAATAAACCTTTTTGACCACAACACAAGTAGTGCCTCATGTAGGAAAGTAGTTTAATGTTCAGAGTATCACGACATTCCTTCGCAATGGCCAGTGTCTTAACACCCCCGACTGCCCACTCATTGCAGCCAGCCGAACCCTAATGTAAACATGTGAGGAGGACAGCTGCACTGAGCTGGGACACAACGACCTCCAAATACTGCCAACTCATTGCCTGCACTGGGAATGGGGATTAACTCGGGAAGAGTGGAAAGTAAAACGAAGAGAAGGAGTGGGCTGAAACAAAAGAGTGAAAGGGAAAAGTGCAACAGAGCAACAGTTTACTAGTAAAGACTGTTCAAATTGTGTTACAGTGTGCTTGTTGCACCAGGTGTTTATGTTTATTAGATACATTTAGGGGTACTGTATTGCCTGTAAAGGAGCTGGCACTGTTAAGTGGAAATTAACACTTATCTAGTACTAATAGAGATTTGACTGAGAAGTGGCAGTAATGTTGCAAGGCTTTTCATACCAAGAAGTCCTGATCATCGATGCCAAACCTCTCTCTGAGGTTTCGAAACACCAGAGGGCAGTACTCCTTAAACTTGAAATGGCTGGGCATGTTCTCCCTGTGTGTATACAAATATCAGAAAAAACACAAGTTACACAGTTTATGAGATGCTGAAGATCCTAAATAATATTTCAAAAAATTCTGCAAATAAAACAAGACCTTACTTGTTGAAGAGATGGTTGTCCACTTTGATCTTCGAATAGGCCTTGAAGTCGTCCGGCATGAGCATGATGGGAATCTGAACATGGCTTAACTCATTTATCTGGGCAGAAAAAAAACATAGGAAAGGAGGGGAGATGAGTGATGTAGTAATAAAAAGAAGTCTAAAGTATGTCAGTGAAATTACATTAGAAATGCTAAGAGTTAGATATTCAACTACGTGTGAGCTTCACACCTCAACTCACGTAACCTTTTGACAATAGTAATACTATCCAACCCAATGAAGTGCCACAGACTGGTGCAAAGATCAGCGTTCACATAACTTCACATGAATGCTCACATGACTATACTCTGCCTCTAAAAACATAATCAGTGTAAGCGAATACACACCCACACTTTTGATTCTGGGACTGGTAAAAGGGTGAAACAGTCAAGTGTATGTAAACCTTCAGCTTGCTGCACAAAAACTAGTCACATATGTATTTGTCTGTTTTCCCTATTAATCATCAGAGATAACTGAGTGACTGTGGTGCGTTTCCAAGAAGCAACCATGAGAGGCACAAGGATAGGCTTGCACCTTAAGATGTTTTTTTCCCCCCAATCAAAGTAACCTGATAACAAGTTATTAGAGCTAATTTATGATTCAGGCCAAGAGCTCTGGGCCAGGACAGGTCATCAATCAATACGGATGTTTAGCACAGAACACCTGGTGACGTGAGCAGCTTACAGATTCGATTTTCAGAACGGTGTAGCCTACAGAGTTGAAGGACAGCTGCAGAGGAAAGGCTGCTGAAGCTTTAAGGTGTCTCCAACGTACATATAAGAGAAATAGAGAGAGAGATGCCGACGTATGTACGCATGTATGAGTGAAAGCTAAGGTTACATGTTGCTCCTGCAGGGAGGATAATCTTAATATCCTGCATCTGTGATGCGCTGCTGTTTTATAATATTCTACTTTGAGCGTGTTTGTTCACGATTCTAGAGAAGATAATCACTTCTCTTTCTCTGTGTAATGATGACATTTCTCTTTATCTGCATGCATTTATAAAATTAGTTGGTGCATTTTGCATTAGCTAAAATGGAGCACTTACATCTTTTCACTCTCACATCCTACCCTCCAGATAAATTATGCATCACAAACAAATCAACACAATCACAATTGAAAAAATAATGACTGAAAGAACCACTCAAATTTGAATTTACAATGTTGTTATGCCTCTAAAATGCCATATGACAGATTTGAGTCTTATGTATGACCATGACTAAACTTAATGTTGTGTACTCTCAGGTGTGTTAGACCATTAACACTTACTTAATAATTATGGCTGATTGTATATCCATCCAACAAAATGCAAAATTACTGAGGGCTTCAATAAACCTTGCACACTGAATAACAGCAGGGCTCCAAACACATAAGGTACATTGCAGGAGTTTCCATTTGGAGCTGGCCATGCGTCACATTGCTGTAATACATAGACCTGACATTTGTTATGACTCAGGCACAGCTTGATACAAATATGATGCGTGTGTGTGCGTGCTTGTGTATGTGTTATGCGTTGCTGGCTGCAGGCAGGGGTGCTGGCAGTGTTGCAAGACTCTATTTATTAATAGTCATGTCACCAAGCACACTTATAATGTAGGTGCACTGAATAAACTCAAACAATCAAACTTTGATTGACTTAAACATTAATCACAAAATGTGTGTTTCTCTACAGTATAGTCCCAGATGTACTTTAAAGCTTCATACACTGCTCGTAGCTAGGATTGTGCGCAGGCAAAAGGTGGTGTCATATCACAATTCCAGCAGCTGCCTTAGAGGAATATTTTTTACCACTGGGGATTGACTACGGCCCTGTAATGCTGCAGGAGTATTACAGCAGATGGTGGAGAGAAAGGCCTCAGCGTGACTGACTGACCCATGAAAGCATTTGGCATACTTCAGGTGGTTATTAAGAACTACGCTTTTTATGATAGCGTGCCTTAAACATGTTCATGACACAAATGCTCATGATTTTGTTCTAGACCAGTATCAATACAATACACGTTCAAGACTTTGAAGTGGATGATTACAGCTAGCTTATGCCAACCTACTGATTATGATTAACTGGTTGACCTTGGTAGAGTACACACTTAATCCCGTGGCGTCTCAAATTAATATATCCCTTTATTTAGAACTACAGTTTGAGGATTACAAAATAGTCTGGAAGACATTCACTTATGCGAGTTAACTGCCCAGTCAGAGATGCCGGGGCCAGTTCCCCAAACATCTTCTGGGATAAATTCTTTCTCAGTGGAATAGTGTGCCTAGGCCTTTCTGCTTTTCCACTGGCCTATTCTGATGATTGATGTAATTTTTGTGTCCAGCTCAATGAGATGCTTCTCATAATGTTGATGGCAGTGGAAATGCCAGCACAAATACAGAATTACTACATAATTCATTGAAAAATTAGCAGCATAAATAGGTCTGCTTTAGACCAGTTGCGGAGGTGACAGTGTCCTTGTTGAAAACAATACAATCCTGTACTATAGGTATTGTTTATTGGCAGCTTACAAGCAGCACAAATGAAAGGAGCTGGCAGCAAGTAGTCAGTTTGTTGGCGTTGGTGCTGGCTAAAAACTATCAGACAAACTTAAAATATACCCGACTAGTAGTAGTACAGTAGTAAGTAGTAAAAGCTTACATTCACAGAATCTGTTTGCTATGAGTTATGCTATGCTATGACTTCTCAATAAATACAATGTGTGTAAAAAACAACAAAAAACTGATCCTTTGGCTTGACTGGTCAATTATAAAACAAATCTTATGCTGAAGTCTGCAAAAGCTTATCCAGTGATGGGCAAAGGTCTGCCTTTGTACACTATTCCAAATCTGCCTTTAACCAGCTCAGCAAACAAACACAAATTGAGCACAGTAGCTTTTCATGAACAAAGCTGTTTACTTTGCGTGCAGCACTTTGATGTCATCTTACTAAAAGGAGAGAGTTACAACTCAAAGTGATGCCTGCACTTTAAATATCCCCGAGAATTATTGTCAGCTTTGAGAACATACGAGACTTTGTGTGCACAGTTAAAAGAAAATAGAAGACATCTGAAAAACAAAGCAAGCATATCTGAAAAGACAAGAAAGCATATGAAAAAAATATGGAAAGGGGGGCATTAAAGAGGCAGAGAATCCACGTCCGCAGATGCCATATCCGAGTATGTTCTAGTGCCGTGGTGTGACAGGCACAGACGTCACAGTGATGCTATAGCACAGATGAATCCTGGGTACTCACTGGGGAGATGTCACTTAATCAACAAAGCTGTGTTTCACACAGGGGCAGAGACAATGCTCGATCTTAGCAAGCACGCTTGAGTACTGAATGTTTAATGCAAGTCACAGCAATAAAACACGCATGCATGTACATGGGGTGAAAATATCTGTTAGATTAAAAAAATGTCAATAGTTTTCTCAAGTCGACTCAGAAAACAATCATTTGGAATATCCCCTCAACTCCACTCCTGCACTCATGTTTGCACTGTTATTGCTTCAGTGGCAAATGTTCCTGCAATTAAATTCATGCTTGCTTTTGACGGTCACTGTTATGTATGTGTATTTTTTTGTTTTGGATAGTTGTCATAGCACCGATTAACATAAAGGCCTGCTGGGCTTTCTAGCTTAAGCATGGTGCAGTTCTTATGTTTTGTTTAATCAGATGCCTCCAGCATTTCTGCTTATCTTGCTGCAGATATCAAACTTGCAGACAAATTTCACACCACCACTTCCTGTTTGTCTCCATGGTGATGAAGACTGGTTTTCCGGCCCAGAGTGAAGTAAGTGTGTGCCGTTGCTCCATTGGACAGGAAGTTGGTGAAGAGAGCGTGCTCTGTCAGCAGGCATTGCCTTATCTCTCTGAACTATGACAGACAGAAAACGCGGATGACAGCTCACTGTGAGAGTATGCAGCATTACAGTTTGTAACAAATCTGGAACTAATAATACAAAGGAAGGGCTCTTTCTTAAGTACGAGATAAAGACGGGTAATGAAAATATTCAAGCAAAGAGAAACCTCTTTCAAAGTCAGAAAGGAAAGAAGCAAGACTAATCAGGAATGCCATCAGGATGTGTAGCCTGGAGGGAGACATTTGACAGTGAACAGGGAAGCTATGACTGTGATCTTTTTTTATCTTTTCTCATTTCTGATATCTCAGTTACTGACTTGCAAGCAACAACTTGAATGCGTCACCAGTGTAAAGACACTATAGTGACGTGGCAATTCTGTCAAGTTCCTCTTGAAAATTCAGCCTACCTTTGTTGCCCCTCTTCCAATCAGTCCTCCAATATCAGTGTCCTCATGCTGTGTCTGATGCAGTCTTTATTCATACATTTTGTTCTGCTAAATGTTGAAACATATGTGATGAAGTGACCACATTTAAACCAAATGCTTGCATGGCCAACTGATATATCAGTGTGTTGAACTGGTGGCTGTTCCTATTTTGCACTTCATGGTTCACTTGCACACAGTGTTGTGGTTTCAGTGTCAACAATACATGAAAAATGTGTGACGGATTCGGTTTTTAAATTTACATTGAAATTGCGCTCTATGCCACTTAGCAATACAACAACCAGTAATACAACAAGCCTGTTCTCGCCTTACTATAAACAACAACTACTGATTTACTACAATGCTGCTGAGGACAACAAAGTGTCTTGAAGATAGCAGGAGTCATGGAGGAAAACAAAACTGGACCAATGTCAATTTGAAAAAATACCATTAGTGGTTCAAGTGAAGACACACAACAGCCAATATGGGAGATTTATCACCTCAGAAGAGGAACTGACTTTTAAAACAACGATGACTCACAAGACAAATTGTAACTGTAATGATCAGCAGGAGAGTTGGGAAAAACTACGTAACACATTTTCCATTGGAGTCATCATGCCAAATTTCTGCTGTCAAACTGTCAATTCTGTGAGGGAAATGGAACATGTGCTCTGAAGAAGCAACTCCTTCCTCTATACCTAATTACTAGATATTATAGTCTAAGTGGGTTTGATAAAAGTGGAATCATGAACATGCAATTAACCAATATGTAGATGGGTAAACATACAAAAAAAGCTGTGCTCCAATCAATATAGCACAGCAATTTTTACCACCGCAGCACCCTGACTCTGTTTGACCTGAATGGAACGGAACCTTAATTCGTATCATTAGTAACACCTGTGTTTACCTACTATTTCATGTCAAAATGGCTGCTGTGAAAAGGTCTATAGCTTTGAAAGTTATCAACATACACATCAAAATTCTTTCTAAAATGAGACTAAGACGCACGCACGCACGCACGCACTCACACAATCAGTCTTGCACTTCATGTTCTGAAATACTTGCTGACCACAACATGACCATGATCTGCATAAATAAAGATAATCATATGCAGTATAGATACACCCAGCTAAATGGAGTTTTGCCCTTTAACAGCCACATAGTCAGCACCAAAGGTCACCTACAGCTGTAGTAGATTGTACTGAGTGTGGACTTGACCTTTCACTGACCAATTAACAAGGCCATTACATCATCTCCTGACCTGTTATGAATCCCAGAACCATAGTATGTAACAAGTTTAACAATATCCAAATAAAGATTCAACTCAAGCCCTTTTAGGTGGAAAGCCCAAATCACAGTAGAACAATTCTATCTGGGTGTGTATATCGTTCATTGGCTAGCATCACAAAACAGGGTGGGTAGAAAAAATAAGTAGAGATGTGAAATGTACAATTATCAGTGTTTTTTTTTTAGCAATAAATCTGCAACCGCAAGGAAAAGCCTGATAAATCACATTTACATGAGACAATGATTCCATTTCAAACTGAGAAGGCTTTAAATAACTGACCAAAGCAATTTGTTCAAGGTATTTTAAATAGCAAGTAAACATAACATTGAAATTGTTAATACCATGACACAATGGGAAATGCCTTGATTGCACGCACTGTACACAGTTAATCTTATTGGTGTAGCAGTACGTTAAGGCATTTAAGATGTTGAAATTTAATTCTAGGAAACATGAGTACACGATCTGCTTTAAACCACACGCAATGATCAGCCCTCACAATTGAACTAGAATGTGCCCATGACAGCCTGTCTATGTCCTAATTCTGTGCAGCAACTTTGACAATGCCAGTGACACAGGTAGTCCTTACTCCCTTTCCTCCCTCTGCTCACAATCCCAGTGTGGAGAAGTCAGTCATAATGAGGCCACACTGAAGATAAAAATGGAGCAGTGGTAAGGTAAAAGGACTACTGCAAGTCTGTGTGTGTGTGTGTGTGTGTGTGTGTGTGTGTGTGTGTACAGGGATACAAAGAGAGAGAAATAGGACATTAGACAAATACAACCAATTACCTGACTAAGACACCTGTGGTTCAATTAAAAACTGATGGTAGTCAGTAGGGCTGGGCGATAAAAACAATCTCGATATGGAATTGTGAATCTATGTCAATAACAATAACTGATTTTTCTCAATATAGATCTAATAGCCGATTAGGCAGCCAGGAATAAATGAGATAACTGAATCAGTTTGCAGTCTTTGGCTTGCATGTGAAAATACACAACCATTACCTACTGAAAAGCTTTGTTTGAGCTAACATTACCAGTGAAGAAACTGAATGTAAAAGTGGATTTCCTCTGGTGAGAGGAAAAAATGAGTGGATCTCTCTCCCTCTCTCTCCCTCTCTCTCTCTCTCGCTCTGCCCACAGTAACTTGCTGACCCGTCTTATGCTACAGTGCTGAAAGTGAACTTGAGTCATCCTCCAAATCTGAAGAAATTGTTGACAAAAAGGGACCACAATGTCCATTATATGGAAGTGGTTTGCATATTGCAATATTAACAAAGCACAGATTCAGACAGTAAAATATGCTGTCAGTCAATGCAAACCAAGATGCACCAAATCTTTTCTATCAGCTGAAAAGCCATGATTTTAATAAGCTACAAGGCAAACTAACTTGTGCTTTTTTGTTAAGGCAGATAAAGTTAAAGGTTTACATTTAGAAGTAGTATATTAGTTTAATCACAAAATATATTACAAGGTTAAGGATAATTAATTAAGGTTTTCGAAACTCATTATCAGGTTACTCTTCAAAATCGCTGATCAATATGGGAAAAAAGTATTGTGTGAATATTTTTGGCTAAACTGTTCAGCTGAGAGACATCTGCATTTACACCAGACACTACCAGTCTATTTTAGTCAGTGTCAGTCACTTAATCTCACACACACACACACACACACACACACTCTCTCTCACACACACACACACACACACACACACACACACACACACACACACACACACACACACACACACACACACACACACACACACACACACGAGTGACAAATTTTATTCAGTGTCAGCACCGACTTGAAACAGACATGCTTCCATCTCTGTTGGAACACTAAATGACTTACTGCTAAGGTGGAAATAGGTAACACATAAATTATAGCTGTCATCAACAGTTAGATACACACATGCAGACAGCTCAGGAAGTCTGTTGTGATGTCAGCGTTATGAAAGGCCAGCTATTAAAGGATATAGTGGTTTAGACTGACTGAGCAACAAACAGGCTTATGGTATATGGCCTGTCCTGATGGGTGAATCAAGCGGCTCAGCAACATGTGCAACACACTGCATTTGAGCAAGTAGTGTGCCACGACACAGTGACTCTGTAGTCAAGGACACACACACAGAGGCACGTGCAGGCATGTTTGCATGCATGCAGGAACGAACAAAAAAGAAAATGTTTTGTTTAAGGCTTTTTGAAGGCACACACTGGAACAAAAACCACAAGACGCTCTCCACAAGTTCCCCTATTTGTCATTACCTCAGGGTGCCAGGATGTAAGGCTCCAGCTTTTCTGTTTTCCTCACCTTTACTCATCACACATATTAGCTGTGGGTCACTCCTGCAGATATTTATAGAATCCCCTTCTTATGCAATGCACAGAACCAGACACAGCTACTCTGAGTCACACAGAGAAGCAGGACAGAGCAAAGAAAGGGGAGAGAGAGAGAAAGAGATCCAGCTAGACAGGATGACACAAAAAGAGGGAATGAACGAAACAGTGAATCAACCTACTAGATGGGGAGAGTTTAATGGAGGTACTGAAAGAGAGGATGGACACAAAGAAAAACAAAAAGCAAAACAAAGGAAGCCCAAAACAAAAAGGGAAGCAAAGGCTTAAAAGCTAGACTTGCATAATATTTGCCTAAACTATACAAAATCTTGGAAAATCCGAAAATAAAATGAAAATAAATAAATAAAAAACTATTTGCCATATAATGAGAGGCAAAAAGATAATGTACCAAAAGTGACACGCCTCTAACACGCCTCTGGGCCATTTGAAACAATTACCATACTTCAAAACGTGTTTGTCACATGCTTTAAAATCACCATGAAATGGAAAGCAGAGTGCTATGTGCTTTTGCAAATTTACGTGTTTCCTGTAAAAACCTTGACATAGGGAGGGACTTGTTGTGAATATTGATTCATGTTTACAATAGCCAGTAGCAAGTGTGTGTTAAACACCTGCCGTTATGCACTGCAGCTGGCGCTATGAGCTAGTGTCAGCCTCTACCTTCCAGTGTACATGGCCCGAACCCGGGCCTGACCACAACCTCCAAGACCAGTAGTGGCCAGTCTGGCAGAAAAGTAGCCTACAAAAGTGGTTTTCTTGCTGGGTTTGGCTCCTGGCACCCTTGGGTTGAGCCAGTTCACTTAGCTGACTGAGCTAACTACAGTTAGTGGTTTGCTACTTAGCAATCTTTCCCTCAGGAAAGTCTGGAAATCACCTTGGTAGTGCACTGTTTACTCCCTGTTGATCTCAGACGCTGTGCTCAAACGCTAGTCTGGCATCTGAGCCCAGTTCTTTTGCCTGCTAACAGTAGATACAGTTAGCAGTTGTTGATTCAAGGTTAGCTACTCTAGCAAGTAGTTAGGCCAAAACTATTTGTCCATCAGAAAGCTCTGTAAATCAGGAGTTGAAGGTGAGCAGCTGGTGGACATCAGAGGGAAAACCTGCAAATATATTCTATATAAAATATAATTCAGTTCCACTCAAATCATTGAATTAAGTTATTAATTCAATTCATTCAGTAATTCAGTAAAAAGTGAGGCTCTACCATGGATGGATGAAGCAGCCCTCAGAATCACTTGTAGACTATATCAAACAGGAATCACTCTGCTCTGGCAGCGTCAAGCAAGAAAGTATTTCACTGGATGCAGAATTAGTATACACCCCTAAGTGCAAGATAAGTCATTAACAACTTTTTATCGTTTATCAGGCAATGACAAACTCCAGATTACTGAGAAGAATACCCAAATGTTTTTTTTGGGTCAATGTTGGTCCACATACTGATGTATAGGTGACATATGTGATAAAACCACACTTCAACTGTGTTTTGAAACTGATGTGCTATGAAACTGATTTCATGAGGAAGTGCATCTGAGCCTTTACTTTCTATTAAAGCATTTTTTGGCCTTTACTGCTGTGTGAAATTAAAAGGTCTGCCTAGTCTTGAAAATGTATTTTAACAATTAAGAGAAATTTGTTACAAACAAATGTACTGTCTCTAAGCCTGTGATAATAAGAAAACACCAACTCAACAGAATTCTCTTCTTTACTTTAAAAGGACAGGCGCTGGTGACATGAAGCAGCAAACTGTGACAATGCAGCATTTCAGCCAGTCACAAATAGACTCAAAAAACATCAGTGGGACACATTCTGACACCTTTTTGTTCCAACAGTGCACTCAGAAACCCCATCTGACACACAAGCCCTGAACCACATCCCTTTTACAGATTCACAAATTAGGTGTAGGTGAAGGTGTTGATTTGGATTAATTTCCCGCTGCAGAAACAAAACACCTCATAAAATGTTGAGCACCTGGAATTATTTTTAGTATGAGCTTGTCAGTGGTGGCTGAGAAGATTATATCTTTCTCAGAAACCAGTTTTTTCAACTGTTTTTCTGTAAGAACCTAAATGAGCTATTAATTCATCTCTAGGAATCTCTATTTTGAGTAAGCTGTCACACATCTTTTGCCACACAAAGAAACTTCAAAACGCATATCCCTGACTTTTCTCAGCCATTACACGAGAATGAGTCTGATGACGTACATTCTGACTGGGCCATCTAAACATCTAATTTATGTCTATGCATCTTAGCTCACTCTATGGAACATCTTTGCATCATTAGACAAATTGCGAGATGTTATCCGTTGCTTCATGTTACTAACTGACAAGCCTCTATACTTACATATTGACAAGGTTCAGTTGTTTCACTATAGTGCTCTCAGAGCAATAACACTGTAGTAAGTCTTTCAGGAGGAGCCATAGTGGATGCTTTTGATTGACAGGCCACAGTGTGTATGAGGGGTGGGGGTTACATTTTGCAGAAGATGTGCATGTGTTTGCATGTTACCTCGGCAGTCTGGTTGCATTCTCAGGTAGAGGAATTCATTCCTTCACAGTGTCCTGTTATTTCCAGTTTGAAGTTACTTTTGCAAACTCCATGCTGTAATGTAACCTTACATTAATACTATCAAACTGCAGCTTTCACAGCCTCTGGCAGTAACTCAGTGGCTCAACCTGGTGACCTGGCAATGAATGTCATTTTTATGTTGCCAATGGTATGAGAAACAGAGTACTCTATCAAGTAATGGGAAAAACAGCAGGGGAGGTAGCCTAAGGCATAAGAAGGAAATGTGCTGGCGGCAGCCCTGCTCTGTTATGCAATCCAAGAGAACAGTTTAAACATGTAGATCTCCAAACGTCTTTAGGTTTTTACGGTTGTCAGTGGCCCATTAGTCCACAGTTCTAAGACACCAGAATCAGAGGAAGTTTATTATAAAAGCCTTTATTAGCCACTCTCTTGGACATGCATGGACAGACGCATAGATAGATGATCTAAATGATGCGAATCACTTTAACTCTGATTTCAAGTTAAGTCTTGACACTGCCCTATCTAAAAAAAACTAAACCACAAAAGGGAAGGATTTTATGTGCTTTTCAGGATGGCAGTCTAACAGATATCTAGCTGACATCATGTTTGACAATAAAATCAACTAAAGTAAGCAGACAGTATCTCAGTGTTTATCTTTCTCAGGCATTTGAAGTGACTTTCAAAAAGTGGACGCGTCAAATCAGTACTGAATAGCTGCATGAGGTGAACCTCTTGTGTACCTTACTTTGTCTCCTCAGACTTAATGCCAAGGCCAGGTGACTGTAATCTATTGACAGACTACAGCTTAGATACAGAATAACAGCTCTGGATCATTAGCTGTCTTGGCAACACATACATCAGTCTATCTAAAGGCTGCATAATCCACACTAAACCGCCATCCTTAACACTAGGCCAAAAATCAAATGCTACTGACAAAATTGACAACGCTAACGTGTTTAGTGTCTGTCATACTAACTAATCATAGTTCCAACACTGTTAAGATGTGAAAAAGAGGTATCTTCGAGTTTGGTGTTGCTTGATTTTGGCTCGTCTGTATTTAAACAGGAAAAAAACAAACAAACAAAAAAAAACAGTAGCCTGGTCACAAACTTTGTGTTACAGCTAAACAGTTTGCTAATATATTTCTAAAAACATCTGAGGTGAAAAATAGGCGATGCAGTAACAGAATCTTGATATATATTTTATCAGCAATGCCTAGTTTGATGGTTTGATCTGATATTGTAATCTCTATCTATCTATCTATCTATCTATCTATCTATCTATCTATCTATCTATCTATCAGATCGTCAGTGGAGGCAGGCATGTAAAAATGCACAATGCGAGTAGAGTCTGTAGTTGAAGCCCAGCCTTAAGAGTCGGCCAACCAGTCTACATTGTGATGATAGAAAGCTTATTATAAATCAGCAGTTTGCCTTTAAAACTAAATAAATATTGTGCCACTGACTGATCTGTTATGGAACTAGTCAAAAATATTTTGTTCGTTCTACTATTTCATACTATGTTGCTGCTAACTACTGCCAACACAGACATAAATAAAGAGCTGCACTCTGCATCAAAGGGCCAAAATTCTTTTCTATTTCATATAAACTATGCTGTTGTCATCTTTTACACCATTAACTACTCCATGGGAACAATTTCATACTAACATATAAACAGACATTCGTGCACTGAAGGAATAAATGAGTGCTTGTGCCCACTTACTGCTCCTTTGTTTACACTTTTGAAAGCAGTTCTCCTCAATCTAAAATACCAGATAAAACATTCAGTAAACAGGCTGGCTTTACTGTAATAACCATGGTATGATTATTACAAGCAATCTCAGTAAAGGATGACATAAGATAATATACTAATATGAGGTACTACTGATTATATGCCTTACAGCGTCACCATTTCTCTGTGTGGTAGAATAATGTGTGTAAAACATCAGTAAAAAGGTTTAAGACTCGGGAATTGGTGCCAGAAATATATGTCTGTCTGTCTGTCTGTCTGTCTGTCTGTCTCTCCAACAGATGAGTGTTGGCCCAGTGCAAATATTCAGCAAAGGAAGAGAAAGAGAGCAGAGAGCAGAGATAAGCTGTCTTGCATGGGAAGATCTCTCATGACACAGAGCCCTGGGAGCTTATCCTACATGTGCACAACAGGAAGCCAAAGAAGAGCTCACTGCTTAAACACACACACACACACACACACACACACACACACACACATTTCAGTGCTTCTATCAACACAATGCACCAATGTGAAATGTAACTGTACAAACGTTACTAAAGCAAACATAAGTAATGATTTCTGCACACTTGCAGCCAGTCATTTACATTGCCAGCACTATAGCCAACCTCTGGACAGCTGTCATCTCGTATTTGTCAATCAAATGCAATAACACAAATGTGAAAAGCTGACAGTGACTGGGGCTTAATGTGGCACTACAAAGGATAAGGCGAGACATAACTGAGGATTACTATATGAACATTAAGGTCTGACTCACCGAATGGTTGACTCCCCACATGACCACGCTGAGCAGAGGGTCGCTGGCACGGAAGAGCTTCACTTTCTGAGCAACGAAGTGTTTTTTCTTGGTCTTCGTTTTGCTCGCAATAGATGCGGCAATGCTGCTCGCCGAAGCCATCTTTAAGCCAACTGGCTGGTTATTGCAGTCTGTGCGATAATCTTGACAGAGTGTCTTCCCTTGAAGCTGGCACAGTGGCCACCAGCTCACGACTCAGTAATACCAATACTATTCATTTAGCCAGCTCGCAAATCAAAGTGTCCCAATTCTTTTCTTCATCCACAACGTCCCACACAGCTTTACTGGCGCTATGGCCCTACCTCAACAAAGACTAATATGAGGAAAATACGATGTGTTAAAGCTAATACTGCTGCTTTCCTTCGCCTAACAGTCCGCCGCTTCCCTCAGCCCACATCATAAGTCACCTCTCTTCCTTCCTTGACTAGTCTGGAGCTCTCCGCACCCCTGCGATGTGAGGTCTCACTGAGCTGGCGTTAGCATAGCCGAGTAGCTCGCTAGCTAGAAAACACCAACGATAAATTTCGAAAAAATTAATA
Organism: Sciaenops ocellatus; assembly: GCA_033000465.1. Taxonomy (NCBI): domain Eukaryota; kingdom Metazoa; phylum Chordata; class Actinopteri; family Sciaenidae; genus Sciaenops; species Sciaenops ocellatus. The sequence continues at coordinate 15,815,393 of CP136869.1, forward strand.
CGCGTATAAAACAGGAACAATATGAAGCCCCGTGACAGGTTAAACGCAAATAATCACGCAGTCTTAAAACGTGATATTAAAATGACACATTAATGACCGAACGGCTAACTAAACGCGTTTAACCACCAGCTAACGTCAGTCCCTCCGACCTTCGCTAGCGAGCCAGATATGTAACGTTAGCCAACTGACGGCACAAAGCTGAACCGGACTCCGTTCACCAGCTATCTACCATTAGCCTGCAAGCTAACTATTAACATTAGCTCAGCTAGCAGCTCTGGACTAGCAGGCGGCTCAGCCCTCCTACGCTTTTGTGGTCAGTCCGTAGAGATGACAGAGGTGTCATGTCACGTCCTTGCCCCGTTTGAATTAAAACGCCGAGGTGCAGTTATTCAGACGTACAATCAACGGGTGGTGAACTCCGCCTGCAGCATTGAGGTTCATGTGTGCTGCTGTCAACTGACAGCTCGACGGAGGAGGGGAGGTGACAGCCTCCGCTTTGCAGTGTCTGATTCGCTGCAACCCCCTCCCTCCGCCGGGTCTATGCTACTTTTCTGTGCTTTTTAGTAGCACACAGGAGTCGTTTTTATGTCAGTCTAAATTTGCATTTAGATCTCAGTTTCATGTTGACCATTAAATCGTTATGACCGAATCAAAAAAATCGACCTTGAGTGTGGAAATGTGACATTTACAGGGCGACTATTACAATTTTCAGGTGGGCCTATGAATGTGAGCGTGCTTGCGTGGGCGCGCAGCTCGTGTAATAATATGCATTAGCATAAAAACCTGTATATCATCCCAGCCATCCCCCATCCTCGGTTTGCTTTAGTTTAGATTAATCTGAGGCTCATTTTCAGGCAGCAGAGCGATAATGTGCCACACCACCAGATAATGTCAGGTAATGTCTTTAGAGGTCATTTGGTTTTCTGGTGCATACTGTGCTGTTTCCACTGGCACATTGCTGTGTCAGTGCCTCTCAAAGAGCGGGAGGCATCAGTGTGCTGATGCTGTATAGAGCTCATTTGTTTTATGACTCACTTTTTCACAGCAGCGCGTTTAACCCAATTCTATGACCCCCACAGACCCCCACCATCCTCAACACACATACCACACTCACAATGATCTTTCAATATCGACCCCCTTTTCATTTGAATGGAGGATTTAACCTACCTGTTTATGCAAATGTGCATCTTACAGATGAATATTACACATTTTGTTTATTGTCTTTATTGTCCAATCTACAAATTAAAGTGAATAACGTCTGATAAATTTTAACATTGAACTGGCTTGCTAATACAATACTAACCATGGTTATAGCTGACAGGTTCAAAGCATTGACTCTATCTTTCAAACCCCTATGTAGCCCAACGTGGCACCCGTTGCCTAGCAACGCGGTGTCAACCTCCTTTTCCAAAACACTAAATCTACAGTGTGGTTCTTCTGGGCGGTTTAATTATAAATCTTGACCTTGTTCTTTAGTTTGGAAAGCCACAGGTAAGTCATAGTGAATATATGAGGTGGTGATCTGCAAGTTTTTCTGTTTTGTAAGCGTAATTTGTGAGCACTGCTTTTGAGTAGCAGGCTAAACTGTCAGGTTAGCTTTGTTGTTAGCTGGCATACATATAGCTATTCATGACTGCAGGTCATAGAGCTGATTTGCGTTGAGCAGCTATTGAACGTGATAAATGAACGCTGTTTAGACACACTTTTGTTCAAAACGCAGTTTGTCTCTAGGCTGAAGAATGGGAAAGAAAGTGAAGAAGGAGAGTGAAACTCCATGCAAGGAAACGGTGAGTTTCATAGTGGAAGCCTTCTCATTTTTACCCTTTGTTGAAGCCTTGCTCTTGTATTTCTGAGAGATTTATATATGACGTGTCCACTGAAACAGTTACCCCTAGCTTCAAAACATATCGTGCATCTAAGGGACAGATACAAGATGTGTTATAAAGCATTTCCATCTCTCTCCTCACACTCACAGTTTGAACCACTACCTGTTGAAGGCAAAACCCCAGCAACAGTAGTGCTGCTGCTGAGCTCTCCTGAGGAGGACATCCTAATAAAAGCCTGTGAAGCAATCCACGCATTTGCAGAGAAAGGTACAGTGGGCTTCCCACTGCTAACCCCCACACATGTTTTGTTTGTTTGTTAGTGAGCAGCTGAAGATCACAAAATGTGATTGGGGCTGGTCAATGTTTTATCTTACTTCCTGACAATTACTGTGAAATCATTCAATGTTTCCATTCGACCTTTATAAACTACTTGCATACTGCTGTTTAAAATTGCTATTTTGAATAGAAACCTATCTTAATAATGTATATAGCCCCATTTTACCTTTAATTCAAACTTTTTTCTGCCTTTTTCTTTTATACTTAATCACACTGCAGTATTTATCTGCACTACTTCACTCATGCATAATAAACACCCTCAGGCATTATGTTTAATTTTCCTGTTCATTGTCTCCCCCTGTTGTTAGGAGATGAGAACAGGGTTTCTCTGCTGGGGCTTGGGGCGTTGGAGCCTCTCTGTCAGCTCATCACTCACAACAACAAGCTTGTCAAACGCAACGCCTTCATGGCGTTGGGTATTATGGCTACAAATGGTGAGTCAGACAAGACACGAAAACAATGCCGACTCGCCTTATCAGTTATTTGGTGGCTTACATTTACATGTTGTGGCTTACACAACTGATGGCTTCCTGACCATCATTCAGTTTGTCAGGCAAACTGTTTAGAGACTTGTTGACTGGCAACAGATTTCACTGTTTTGTTGACTGACAGGCTTGGTTCACTAAATAACTGAGTGGTTAATTTTGTCTCATGTTTTCATTGAAAGGTGATGTAAAGAATGTTCTAAAGAAATTAGATGTCATTCCATCAATCATTGACAAACTGTCACTTGAAGGTGAGTAAAAGACCCATAGGTTGATATTGACTGTATATTACCTGTAATAAGACAAACAAACAACACAATTTTCTCTCCTATTAAAGAGGAAGTAGTTGTCCACGAGTTTGCAACACTGTGCCTGGCCTCTCTGTCAGTGGATTTCGTCTCTAAGGTCCAAATATTTGACAACAAGGGCCTGCCACCTCTAATCCAGCTCCTATCCAGTCCAGATCCCGATGTCAAGAAGAACTCACTAGAGATCATCTTCAACCTAGTTCAGGTGACTCACATTCGTCAGCCTAGAGGAAGTTATAAGGCTATATAATACATGTTCTTTCATTTTAGACAAGTAGATGTTTCATTTATCAAACACCATTGCAATCAACACTGGGTTGATGTAAGATATAGTCTTGGGTGAAATTCAAATGGTTGTTGTCCGCTTGTATCCTCTGTTCTACTGTATGTATTAAGGACCACCAAAGTCGTCTAGCAGTACATGAGTTGGGTGGGATCCCTCCACTTCTGGAACTGTTGAATTCCGACTTCCCTGTCATTCAGCATTTGGTTTTGAAGACACTGCAGAATGTCACCATTGATAAAGATGCATGCAACACCTTCAGGGAAGAGCACGGAGTGGAGAAGCTCATGGATATCCTCAATAACACGGTAGGTGTGTGTGTGAGAGGAAGAGAGAAAACATACTTTGTGGTAACATGGTCATGTAACATGGTCCCCATAGTGTTAAAAAAATGACAAGAAAGAATAGTGAGAGGGTAATACCTGCCTATATATGCATTTTATGTTTGCACCATTATCTGGAAATTGTTTGAATTAGCACTCAACTTCTCATGGTTTTTCTTTTCCATTCAAAGTCTGTGTCCTCCTCTGCCCTTGATCAATCTTTTTATTTTTTGCAGAACTTCAGTGACCTTCATGCTGAGGTCTTGCAGGTAGTTGCTAACTGTGTGAGTGACACAGAGAGTTTTCATCTGATCCACAAAGGTGGAGGACTGACAAAACTGATGGAGTTTGCTTCCACCTCCAACATACCTGAAATCCAATCCATTGTTGTGAAATGCATCACCAAGGTTGCTCAGAGCCGTAAGCATTAAAGGAGACAAGAGTTAATAATTTTCTCTTAATTTTTTAACTATAGGTTTGGAAATTGTAGGGGTATAGATATGAAGCTTACTTTAGCTGTGTGTGTTTTCTTTCTTTGTTTCATTGTGTGTGTAGCTGAGAATCACAAACTGCTCCATGAGCTGAATGTGGAGAAGGTTTTGGTAGAGCTTCTCACTGTGGCCGACGTCAGCGTGAAAACAACTACCTGCCAGGCCATGAGCTTCCACACAGCCGGAAAAGACAGCTACAGAGACCTGGGTACATACACATTCATTTACACAACCACCAAAACATAAACACACACCTGTAAGTTTGAATGTGTTGGGTTTGTGTGTGTTTCAGGTGGTATCCCTGCAGTTGTGCAGTTGCTGCACAGTGAGAGTTTGGTGCTGAGAGAGGCAGCAACCCAGGCCCTCTCCAGCCTCACACATGGCAACCAGCTCAACGCTTTGTGAGTGACACACAGTTGACTGCATTTTTTTTTTATTCTTAAGATTAACCGAAATTATTAGAATAAGTAAGGCATTTTGTGTTTAAACAACATTTAGATGTCAAACCTAGAAAATGAGTGATTTCAAGGTATTTTGAGTGTTTATACTACAAAGTATTAATGTTATGTGTAACTCAGTGTCAAATGTGTAAAACTTTCAGTGATAAGTTTGCAGTCTCTAAAACCAAGGCTTAGAAATATGTGGTATTTTAAAGTCAAGCAGTGTTCCTTCCTCTCCACTATTTTTCAAATGATTTAGTGCTTCATTTATCTTCTCTTGGTTCTTGGTTACCTCTCTTCTCTCCCTTTCTTCATTTTATCTCCTACCTTTTTATTCCCCTGACAAATCTTTCCTATACCCATCGTCTCTCACTGCCTGACTTCATATTTCAGCATTACTGTCTCCTTCAGTTCCTGGGACACCATTTAACTCCACCTCCCCCGCTACCCTAACTTTAGGGCTTCATTCACACTGCAAGCCTTAGCGCTAAATCCTGATTTATGGCTCAGATCTGATTTTTTTTGTTTGGTTGTTCACATTATTTTTTTTAAATGTGACCAATATCAGATTACAGTGTGAACAGAAATTAAATGACCAGAATGCTCAAAAGAACAATACCATACAACATCACATACAGCACGCTGTCATACAGGAGTAAATATGTGAAGTTGTGCAGTTGAAGTCAGCAAAGTCATGAGCAGGTGATAATGAGGATGAGGAGAACCAGAGCCAGGTTTTTTATGATGGCTTTTTGTGCAGCAATGGCTGCTGTACAGAGGTGTGTGTGGATGCAGATTCAGGGCAACACAGAGTGCTTATGATACACCCCCTCAAATTTTTGTTGTACAGAAGGGTCACCTTATATATTTATGAGGTGTAACACCTGAATGTCCCTCCAATGACCACCTTCATTGAGAGAGTGACTCCCAACAGCCAAGAATTGTGAGGAATGTTGACACAGATCTGAGTCAGTTTTGCAGTATGAACACAGCCTTGGTATTTATGTTCCTTGACACTCCACTCATTTGTGCAAATCACACACACCTTACAGAAGTACTATGTTTTATGTAATGCTGTGAAACTGCATTTATAGCCATTTCTGTGGTGTCCTCCAGTGCAGTGTATGAGGCAGGAGGCCATGAGATCCTTGTCCAGCAGCTCTGTGAAAGCTGTCCTGGGATGGTGGCCAATTCTGCTGCCACGCTTGGCAACATGGCAGGACAGGAGGTCATCCGCTGCAGCATCTTGTCACATGGAGCCATACAGGCTCTGGTGCAGCCCTTAAAGTCCACAAATACGCAGGTCCTGGTCAACACCACGCAGTGCCTTGCAATGCTGGCTTGTGATATGGAAGCTAGAGCAGAGGTTGGTGTTTGTGTCTGTGACTGTTCAAAATGCTTAGTTGTTCTCCTTCTAAAGCAAATATCATTTACATTTTCTGATACTGTTTGTATTCTCAACCAACAAGAAAATCTATGAAAATCTGCCTTAAATTCACTCCCTGTCCTACATAGCTAAAAAGTGCTGGAGGCCTCCAGCCACTGGTCAGTTTGCTGCAATCCTATCACAAGGACCTGTTGCATAATGCATGCTTGGCTATCAATGTCTGTGCCAGTGATGAGGCCACTACTGTGGAAATGTGCAAGTTTGGGTAAGACACTGAGATGGCATATGAATGACATCAGGGTATGAATGATGAATCATGATAGATAGATAGATAGCTAGATAGCTAGATAGATAGATAGATAGATAGATAGATAGATAGATAGATAGATAGATCTTGAGGAGCATTGTTTAGCTTACAGTAAAAGCACAGTCAAAGTGTAGTTGTTGAAATCAGCTCTCTTAAATAGCCAGTAGATGGCAGTATAGGACAATGTTATTTGTGCCTACATAAGAAAGTACTGGCCATTTTGTTCATAAATGTTTATGTTTGTCAGTTTTTATGTTTCTCATCAGTGCTGGAATATGTGCTTATATGCCTGTTCTGTTTATGTGTGTCTCAGAGCCTTGGAAATGCTTCAGGAAATCAACCAATCAGTGAATCGTAGGAGCAACTACAGCAAGTTGGCCATGATCAGTCTGCTTAACTCCAACCTGTCTGTTAAATACAGCCTGACAGGTCGTCTGGCCTCCACTGACATTATTAGTGCTGGCTTCTATGACGCCGGGAAGGTATGTGTATATTCCTGAAATTTATGTGAAACAGAGGTCTCTTAAAGAAAACTAAATGGAAATAAATATGGAAAAATGCTGGAAATGTGCTCATAATTTATTTTAAAGCTTGTTGAACTGAGATGTTTCACCAACATGATCAAAACAGTTTTCTCTGTTTTGTCTTTTTTTAATGACTTTTTTTTAATATTGATTTAGATTTTTAGCATAATACTGCTCTCTCTATCTTTGTTAGGCTCAAGCAGGTCAGAGGATTCTGACATTAGAAGAACTGTCCAAGCAGCCTGTCAACCAGCACCGACCCATCATTGCTGTCAACACGGCAGTTGTTAACATGGCAGCAAAGTATGATCCCTTAAATCTCCCTAAAAAAATAGAATTAAACATTGTTTGTTATTTTTTTGCACAATATTCTAATCCAATAAACACCCCCAAGCTAACTGTGCCTCTTACACTACAAGCAGAGTGGGGAAGTAAACAGGACAACAACCACACAGATATTCTAGTGGTGAGCTTTGGCTGGGACTTGGCAAGTTTCCTACACTACCAGCCACACCATGTATTTGTCAGTACAATTTATTGTGGCTGTGAGATTACTATCACCCTCCCCCTGTCTGCTCCAATCCAGTGCTCCACTTTTCTTCCTTTCTCCTTCCCTTTTTCCTTTCTCTCCCTCTCCCCGTTGCCTTCAGTGTGCCCCGTTAGCGTGGCCTCACGGGGTAAATGATCCCTTTTTTTTTAAAGATGGCAACACACTCAAGAGTGCCTTTGTGTTTAGACTAATAGACTTAATGTGCACAAGAACACATGCATACACAATCATCAAGATAAAGCTGAAGATGCTGCACAGAATACACACGCATGTTGACTGAAACACACACAATAAAAAAAACACCATATGTAATAAAGGCTGTACATGGGTGCACACTCACAAACACTAAAGCTCCCACAAGCTTTCAGCATTTTGATGAATTAACGTTGCCAAAAAGAGCAGCAGCCCCTCAGGGTACCTCAGGTCCATCCCATTGTCTCACACACACACACACACACACACACACACACACACACACACACACACAACATCCCAGGCATTCTTAAGCAGTGTGTTATGTAATCCATCCATGGGTTAGTATGACCCTAGTGTAACTTTTTAACTATATACAGCAAAATGTCAAAAAGTTTTCTTACTCTGTTTCGTGAGCAAACATAGTGCATTTTATGACTTATGTTTACAGGAGCTTTTGCTCCTGTTTGTCTGCAGAATATCTCGAGATCATAAGAATGTGACAGACTGGTTGGACATGATGGTGAAGCAACAACATAAGTTGTAAAAGTGTTAAGTTTTAAGTGTTAGAAGTAAAATATTTTTATACATTATTTTAAAATAGCAGTTGAAGTGGAGAGTTGAAGGCAAATTGTATTTGTCTTTTTGTAAGATGAAGAAAAATGTTACGTATTATGTCATAATAATTACAAAAATAATTGTATGTTGAAATATAGAATATCCATATATAATAAAGATTGATTACACACGGCAACAACTGAAAATACACAAATGAACAGTGAGAAATAGCTTAACACAGCTATGTTAAGTTCTATAAATCATTTTACTGTTGTACTTCTGTGGCAGAGAGACAGTGGATGTGCCAGAAGAGAGGCTGAGCAACCCATCAGAAACAGACACCAGCAGAGACCGCAGGACACCAAGGTATGTGTGTGTGTGTGTGTGTGTGTGTACTTACAGTAGCATCATATATAACAATAGTAGACATCTTAACATATACATATATATTATATTATATAATTTGAAAACGTAGGATTCTTGGGTTTGTTTGAACACACACACACACACACACACACACACACACACACACAAAATAAACTCTTAATTGATTGTATGGTGAAATTAAGTTCCATTATGGCTGCTAAAATTGTCTAATTGTAGTATAATTTTAAGTTTAGTATTGTAAAATCACCACTGGAATTCTACCCTATTCTGACTCATTTCTTTTTCATTTACTGCCTCTCTGTGCAGAAGGAGGAAAAAGGATGACAAACAGAAAGATGAGACCAGGCCTGAGTCGCCTATAGAGAAACCGTGGAAGATGATGGATGATGTCTCATTGCAGCTTCTAGTTAAAGAGGCCAAAGAATTCATCCTCCCACTGAGTGATGAACGAGAGCAGTATGCTGCCTTAGCCAGGTGATGGATTGATGCAGCACATAACCAACATGCAGAGACGTTGCCACAAATAGAGAAGAAAAACAGCTCGGAGTAAATGATTGGCAGGCATTGTTTTTTTTAAAAAAAAGTGGCATCTACAGCTGACACACATAATAAAAACATACCATTGTGAGATTTCAGGATGCAAAACACATCACAATTTTGGAAGGTCTTTCTATTGTAACAGGTATTGTGTTTATGGATTTGGGTGTCAGGCTGGTGAGTGAAGCCATGGGTGGAGCAGTGGAGATGGAAAAGTTGCATGAATTCCCATGGGTGCTGCACCTCAGCGAGCTGAAGTTTCAGCTCCAATCCAATGTCATTCCTATTGGTTTGATCAGCAGAGGAATCTACTGCCATAGGGCACTTCTCTTCAAGGTACCACTCACCTAGCTAACCTACCTATACTTCACATTGCACCCACAACTCCATTGAATCCATCCATTCAATAAACATACCCCAACCTGCCTCCTCTTTTTTAACCTTTCAGTGTCTGGTTGATTGCATCGGAATGAGCTGCACCCTTGTGAGGGGTGAGTACAACCGGGCTTGGAATGAGGTGCTCCTCTTCATTGAGAACGCCTCCAGCCATGGGCGCTCTTCACAGCCCTGCCGCTACATAGTGGACCTTATGCATCAGCCTGGACGCCTGTTGACAGCCAACACCCCTGCTGCTGAGCAATACCAGACTATATAGTCCAACACTGATTGATTAATATTGTGTATTTGCTGTATGGCAGACTTTCAAACAATACAGTATTATTCAAATGGTCAGTTGATTATTTTTGTGCATGTACAGGCCAACAGGAAAAAATCCGTTTGTCTATGAATATTGCTTCTCTAATAAACAGATTTAACCTTCGGTTCTTCACCACAGAGGATTCACAATGGTGTAACTAAAGGGTGGTGTTTACCTGCTGTTTGTGCCAGAAAATTAAAAACAAAATCTGCTTAGATCATTTATTTGGCAGGAGACATATGATTGCTAAACACTAGACACAAGTTCCTTTACTATGTGTCTGCATTTTTTAGAGTTCCTAGTACCTCACTGTACAGTACCTGCACTAATTCAGCTTTTTTTCTAGCAATAAAAGTTCTCTTCAATTACGATATGGCTCTCTTTGAACATTGTACAGCAATAAAAAAGCCAGAGAACCCACTCCACTTTGACCTATATAGCTGGAGGTGTGATTTTTGACCGGGTCACCCAGTAAACAGCCTGCAGCCAGCCGAGGGAGGACCAGCGCGAACTCGCCGCAACATGAACGATCCTGACGCAGGGAGCGCACTTGGCTTCACTGATATGTGCACTTGACTTTAGACAAGACCTGATACCAGCAGCAGCAAACATGTCTCGTTTCGTATCCCGTCTCTTCGTGGTCGTTTCTCAGCATGCGACAGCCAGATCTATAGTGCTACCGAGGAGGATCCCGGTGTTCATCCGAGCTGTATCCACGTCTCAAGGTACTGTGAGAACGTTTTGATTTCTTTGCTCTCACTCCGTTCTTTGGATAAACACCGTGCCATAGTCAATGAGGCTGCAAACTCTTGCAGGTGCACCGTGCTGCAGTTTTCTCACGGATGTTGGACGTTAGGACATTTCAGTCAGATGGAAGGCACCGAGAATGAGAATGACGTGCATATAGGGTGCAACAGGTGCAAAAAGGACTGTAGTTAAAATCTGGAGAAGGAGTCTCAGTACTTTTGGAATGAGTTGAATTTTACAGTGTCTTTATGACTTATGATTAAGTGATAGTTTATGTTTTGCCCAGAAATGTGACTCTCTCCTCTGGTATCTTTACGCCTTGATTATTACAGTTAATTGTTCTCCAAGTTATGGGATGGATATTTTTTCAATTTGGCTCCAACGCCTTCAGTGTCTAACATTGTGGGTTTTATTTTGAAAGGGTTTAGGAAATCCTACCACAGCTATATCTGGTATGTAGGCTCCTTGTGAATGTAATGTCGTTCTAGTATGGTCCACATCAAAACTCTTCTGTCACTCTTTCATTGTAATCTCTCTCTCCTTCAGCAGGCCTGCAGTCTCTTACCCGTTATGATGAGATTACAGACTGGCAAAAGAAACTGACCCCGGAACAGTATGTAGTCACCAGAGAGAGAGGCACTGAGGTGGTGAGTGTTGCAAACTCCATGTACATCAGTGATTTGTGTCCAACCACTATTATCTCACACCGCCAGACTGACATACATATTGTCTCATAAACAACAGCACAGTTCCAGGTGGACTTTGTTCATTACTGCAGTGTTAACCTGTTTTGGGTTCATCCTGCCCAGCAACAAGCCTTTGGGGTTTTATGAATTAGAAGCTGCTCTCAGCTTGAAACACAAAGTGATTTATGAGTGTAATAATAATAATAAGAAGGACAAAGTTATTGTATTGCACTTACAAAAACACACTAAAATTAATGACAGTTCTGTGTTTCTGCTTCCAACACTGTGTGTATGTATTTATGGGTGTTTTCAGCCCTTTAGTGGGATCTACCTTAACCATTCAGAAGTGGGGATGTACCACTGTGTCTGCTGTGATGCTCCACTTTTCAGGTAACAGTTTGAACCTAAGTGTTAACGGAATATTTCCCCACATATTGTGATTTGTACTTACTCTTCGTAGGCTTGACAAGCACGATGAACAGAAACTCAAAGATAGAACTCTTGGCCAGTAAACAAGCTGAAGACAGGCATGGGAAAGTTTTTGTGTTAGATTTGTTAGATGTTTATTTAGAAATGTATTAGTAGATGCTCAATGAGGAAATCTTCCTTCCTATCTTGATAGTTCAGAGGCTAAGTATGACTCTGGGACAGGCTGGCCAGCATTCAAAGAGGCTCATGGGACATGGGAGCGGGATGAAAGCCACGCCTCCATCATTCGTCGCCCTGACAACAGCCTGGGTAGTGCTGGGACAGAGGTCCTTTGTAAAAATGTGAGTTTTCAGCTATGAAGCCAAAGTTCAGTTTGCTTAGTCTAGTTGTTCTAGTTAATATAGCTCTGTGTACATTTACTCTAAACATTTCTAACTATACAGCAGTATAGTTAGAAATGTTTAATATGTATCTTTCTTTAAAGACAACCATCATTTTTGTATTTTTGGTTTCCTTATGACGTTTGTGTGTGTGTGTTTGATGCAGTGTGATGCCCATCTGGGTCATGTGTTTGATGACGGACCGGAACCAACAGGTCAGCGCTTCTGTATCAACAGTGTGGCCCTCACGTTTAAAGCCAGAGGAAACAACAATGAGCCTGAGGAAAACTGATGAATTACACAGAACTGCCTTAATCACTGAAAACACACTTCCAGTTTGGTTCATTGCAGGTTGGTCCTTTTTAGAGGCAAAATGAAGGACACATTCATTCATTCCATGCTTTCGACCAACGCAGGTCAAGAAGTGTGTGGCTTTGTGTGGCACAACATATTTTAATGTTTCAATTTAGGTGGAAATTAACTTCCTGTGGTTCATTAAACTGAAAGAAACTGAGCCATGGTCAGTCTTGTTCAGATACTTTGGATGTATGCACTGGAGCGAAGTCTACAAATCTGCTGAACATACATTTCATGATTCACACAAAGACCATCAGCTCTTTCAATCACACTTCCAAACCAAGTTTCTTTTTTTTTTATTATCATGTTTTAATTTTTGGTAAAAATCTTAATGAATGTTAACTTAATGACATCTGTCCCTAAGTGTAGTAATTTGACACTTTAGTGTAGGACATAGTGGCTAACCAATTGATGTTACAAAAAATGATTATATCTGACTTGCCTTCATGTCTGAAAAATGTCAAAATACACTGGGCCTGAATTAAAAAGACCTCTTTTTCAGTGGAGACTGTAAAACACAGAAAGTGTTGACATTGTTGTTTTTTGTATTTTTCAGTCTGGTGCCAAATTTGCAGATCAAATTGACTTGTCTGTGGTGGAATCATGAAAATGTGACTGATAATTTGTCAATAAATGCACATTTTGTTTTGTCTTTGAATATATTGTTATGCTTTAAAGACTGTAGAATTTAAGATTTTAAAATCAGTATTTCACGAGAATTTATGGCTGCCCCCTGTTGTTGAGATGCACACACCACAGCACTGCAGTATTGCCTCATTTCTGCTAGCAAACCAAGTTAATATTTAACTTAATAGACCATCCTCTGTTTTCACATTGTTTGCCCCCTGCTCCCTGTCTGTTTATGCATTTGTTCTATGTGTGTGTTTGGGGATGAGTAAAGCAGATTAGGAAAAGCAGACTACAGATAGACACAAAGGGGACAGAAAGCTCAATACAAAAAGAAGAAAAGAGTTTAGAAAAGTAGGAACACAGGAACCTGAACAATCCTACAGGAGGACTGACTCTTGACTGCTAGGATGGCTGCTGTATGGCGATGCATGTTGGCACTGGTGGTGTTGATGTGTCTGTGTTCGTGGGGTTCCACTCAGGCTGTAGGAGGGGCTAAGAGTCGACCGAGACCCCAAAGACGACCACGTAAGAAGCCAAAGGTTGAACCCATTGACGTGACCCCACCCGCACAGAACATAGACATTGAGCGGGTAAGAAGCAGGCGGAAGTTACAGATCATATACAGTACTGTATGTCTGCATGACTTTGTGTATTATCAAAAGTGTTTTTTTTTTTATTATTATTATTTCTAAGTTCAAGAGTTCTTTTTATCCCATGTTTCTCATTGGTGCCTTAAAATCAAGCTACAGAACTAGAAAGGGAGAGTCTAGATCTAATATAGTTTGAGATATTCAAGGTTAATTGGGATAAAGCTGGAAAAGGATTCATGAAAAAGCTGCAGTGATAAGAGAGGATATCTCTTTGTGATAAATTGCAGAAAGGTCTGTTTCCAGGCAGAGGAATCCAGCTGCAACCAACCACTGTGCCATTACGTGACCTTTGCACACTAACAGTTCAATTCTGTTTCTCACTTGTTTGTACCATAATACATAATATCACAATATCACAAAAAAGATTGCAAAATAATCCATGGAAACTGTGACAAATCATCTCATCAGAACAGCCAAAAAAATCTGTTATGTCTTTGAGGAGAACATATGGGAAGTTAACTTTTTGTACACTTGCCATGTATTAACTAATGCAGCGGGTTTTTGTCATTATCTAACATATGAAAAGATATTTAAACAGCTGAGATTTAAATGCTACATCAGCAGCTTCTATCCAAGTACCCATGCTAAAATGGGAAATGATTTTGAAAAATTGACAGATTTTTCCCAAAAGATACAAACATGTAAGTCTGCTTAGTTATGGATTTATGTGGGGGCTGGCAGTGTGGACATGCTTGTGTAATTGTGTCAATATGGTGTTTTAAGCAATAATGGAGATTTTCAGTGAAATATATTCTGAATAGAACAAATGATAAAAGAGAAGGACATTTGAAGCAGATGGATGGAAAATGTTATGCTAAATTCAATGTGAGTTTATTTAGCCCTGGTACAAAAGGGCAAATCCTGGGTAGAAAAGGGTTTACAGGATCATTTGATAAGATGAAAATTTGTCAACCACCAGTAAACACATCCATTTTTGAGAGACAAAGTAAGTCTCAAGAATACCTCCCTTCTATTTGAAAATATTATGTCTTGATTATTTTTCCTCTGTCTATATGCATTTGGCCTGATCCTGCTTGTTTGTGTTATAGATGACAGGAACATGGTACCTGCTCAACACTGCCTCTAAATGCTCTTACCTGATAAATCATGGAACCAAGGTAGAGCCAACAGTCATGACCCTCACACGTCCCTCTGACTCTAGCCAAACACTGTCTGTAAGCACTAAAACACGACAGTAAGTACCACCGTCTGCATATTTAAGCACACACTGTGCAGGTAGATCACTGTGACTCTTCAGTACCTTGATATATCTGCAGATGGGGCAAATGTGCCACAGCGACTTCATGATCCAACCACATGTGTTTGATTTTATTTGTGCAGCTTCAAAAAAAAGAAAGAAGGAGGCAGAGCAGTTAAATCCATCAGCTTTCTCTTGGCATTTTAAAAATGTCATCATGACTTTGTTTTTGTAGAAACACAGGAAGTTCAATACACAATTTAAATTGAAAAAGTGTGTGTCCTCTTTTTTTTTTGGGGACATTGTGTGATATTTTGTTGTGTTTGGGGGGTTGTAGATCCTGTTTGGCCCAAGCAGAGGAAAACTGTTTTTTTTTGGTCTTTTTCTCATAAGACATTAGAAAGTTCAGTCTGAGGCCCGAGGCGTGTGGTTAGATTACAAAACATCAAGTGTCTTAAACAATCTACTAAAGAAAAGAAAATGTAATCTTCCATATTGTCTCAGAGTAAACAACTGCTGACAGTTTTCATGTGTTTTAAAGGAATTGTTGTTAAATAGACTGTTTTTACTGAATGTTTGATCAAATGTCTCAACTGACACAATCTCTTCTCAGTAATCACCAGTGTTGGGAGATCTTACAGGTCTATGAGCTATCACCAACCCCAGGCAGGCTAACACTCAAAGGTCAGTGCCTTTTATTTATTGCCTTTTTCAGCATGCCTGATCACCTACAGTGCAATGCAGCGTCCTCATGTTTAACTGTGCCCTCTGTTGTTTGCGCCAGGAGCTCATCCTGAGCTGAACACTGACATAGTGATCGGTGACACGGACTACGACTCCTACGCAATCATGTTCTACCAGAAAAGGGGCAAGATCACCATTAAGCTCTATGGTGGGTTCCTCAAGTGAATATGTTGTCGCAATTTTGCTATATGAAGCACGTTGCGCTTACATGCTTGTATGAAAAGTGTTGTTGCAATTTGTTTATCTGTTACAAATTTGCATTTGTAATGTTATAATATTTGTTTTTGTGCTTTGTATACAGCCAGGTCTACAGATGATCTGTCAGAGCCAATGTTGACCAAGTTTGAACAGCTTGCCGAAAAGCAAAATTTGGGGCTGGCATACCTCTTCCCCTTCCCCACCTACAGTATGTCTATATCCACCTGAAAAATAAATTAAGCTATGTTAGCAACTGGCATAATAAGCCAAGGGAAAATACCACTTGTGCTATCTTCCAAAAAGAAACGAGATATAAACACACTGCATTACAATGTCACACAATACAACTATGGTCACTGATTTCTCAAAAATGACACAATTACACATTTGCCTCCTCAGTTGCCTTTAAATAACTGTTAAATTTTTCCCTTCTAGGTCACTGTGGAGCTGTGGACCAAGACCATGTAATCAGTAAGTAATCAAATAACATATAGTCAAACTCTTTGACGGAAAGAAAAGACTAACATAAAAAGGGACAGAGTAAATGTAAAATGCTGCTTTCAAAGTAGAAGGCTTTTCTCAAAATTATAAAAAAAAAAGCTTGAAATGATTTTCAGTTCTTTCACAGGCTTAATGTGTACTGAGTATTTTCACAGGTCATTGCACACAGCAGTGCTCTAGACTTATTTCATGCATTTCATCCTTCTCACTGTAACAGTGTGAAGGTTCACTGGTTCAGTGCATTACATGTCGATCATCATTTCAGCCTCACAGCTGCAGTTCTGCTCTGTGCCGGCGGCTTAATGCACTTTCATCATTTTTTTTTTTCATTATTGCCAAAATATGTATCCTCCTGCTCTGTTACTGTGTATTCTCTGTGTAGTAATCTGTGATAATACGTTCTGTCTAAACTGCAGACATGTTTCTGTAGCAGTACCAATGATAGAGATTGCAGCATAGTGACTGTATCTGATTAAAATGATATGAATATGATAGGTTCATGGAACTGATAAGATATATTGTCTTGCTGATAAGATATATTTTGAATGGACAAGGCTGTTGGATTATAAAATTTCAATTGTTTTATTGTTGATTTTGTAAAAGCTAGTTGCAGGTTTTGAATATAACTATAAATAATGACTAAAAGGTTTTTAATATTTTGGAACTAAAGGGACAAAAGAAAATACAAGACAAGTCACAGTTTCCTTTTAGATAAGCTTGCAATTTTAATATTTCATCATGCTTCGTTCAAATGTGTAAACAGTGCATGTAATAACAGGTTATGGGAAGGTGATTTGGGGTGAAGAATTCATAAAAAAAAAACTCTCTGCAAGAGCACAGCAAACATGAATTTAGTGGTGGATACTTTACCTATCATGAAAGAAAGAGAATAAGGGGGAGAGAGGGGGCGGGGAGTGGCTCTCAAAGGAAACCAATGACCTGCTGCTGTAACCTCCCCAAACTGTGTTCACGTTTGCCCCTGCAGGCTGTGCATGTGTTAGATTCAACTTGTGTAACAATCAGTTATTTAAACTTTGTCAACAACTTGTTATTCAATCTCCCCTGCCTGGCTAAAAAAGCAACACACGGTTTCTGAGTTATTTAACCTGTCACTCTTTGTTATACAGACTGTATCCCCACATGCTGAAGAGGCAGAGCTGTGCAGCAGAGATCCAGCCTTGCAGCGTTCAGCACTTCTCACGCAAATATCTGAATGCTGTATCAGCAAGAAAGTTGTTGAAAGACTGCACAAAGGTCTTCAAAATGTAAACTTTATCTGTCACCAGTTACAGAGAATTAAAATAAAATGGAGCACAATCATGTTATTGTCAAATGTTTTCAGTTTTTAAAAAAAATCCACAATGGTCCTTATGTGTCAACAGCTAATCCTGTTCTGAGGTGCCATTCTCATGCATGCGTTTATTATCATGTTGACTCCGTCCTATCTTTTTATTCTGAGATTTAACATTCAGAGCGTGTGTATGTATGCATGCTTTTGGGGTGTGTGAGGACACAAAAGAGGGGGTGTGGGGCTGAAGCTAATATAGCTCAGATGTGGTGCCTTTAGAGGGATTGAGTTTTCATTACAAAACTGGGTTACCAAATCTGCTCCCTAGCAGCTCCACCCATTACCTCTGTGTGTGTGTGTGTGTGTGTGTGTGTGTGTGTGTGTGTGTGTTACATAACCAGCTGATTGCAAGCCAGTGCCTGTCTTGTCTCTTAACAAAGAGAGCTCTGATGTTTCCATCAATACATTTAC
Source organism: Sciaenops ocellatus (assembly GCA_033000465.1). Classification (NCBI taxonomy): domain Eukaryota; kingdom Metazoa; phylum Chordata; class Actinopteri; family Sciaenidae; genus Sciaenops; species Sciaenops ocellatus. Next base: position 15,833,303 of record CP136869.1, read on the forward strand.
GCAAATGAAGAATTCACAGCCATCAGGACATTACATATTACTCATTAAATGATATAAATTCTTCATCACAGTGGTGGATTTAGAGGGTATTATTTTCCTCAGAAATTTCTGCAGTGTTCAATGTCAAACATGTAGATAGGGTTCATCCAACTCTTCGCATTGTGTGAGAACCGAAGAGAGTGAAAGGCATCTTTGTTAAAATGCTAATGTTTCAAAGGTTTTATGAAACTGTTAACACTGAAAATGAACAGCAAAGAACAATAAAAGCATTGTATGCAACATTGGCAGATATTTCTGTAAGAAATAATGTACTTTTTTCCTGTGTTCTGAAATATTACTGCCTTAACACAGATGACAACGCAGTTTGCTCCAAGAGAATGTATATTTAATACAATTTGTTTAGAAAGTTTTAACTTTGTCTTAGATAAGTGGAGTTCATTGGCTCATAGAGTTGATTTCAAGAATGCTAAAGCTTCAAAAGGTGCCTGCAAGCTCTTATTTCTTGTTATCTTGTTGTGTATAAGGTGTTTGTTTCTGAGCTTTCATGTGCCATATGTTGAAGAAATTTGCACTCTTACCAAACAACTGTTTTGATAGTCCAGGCATGCGAGAGCATTAGTGAAGGAGGAGGGAGAAGGGGAGAGGTGTTAAAAGAACCCTATTATGTACCCACTCTCCCTTTTCTTGTCTCCTCACCTCCCCCTCCTCCATTCACACGTGCCAGTTGTGTAACAACGGTGATTTGCATGCGGTGGGGGTGAAGGCCAAAGAGTTTTTATGCAGAAGCTAGCGGCAGGAGGCAGGGAGGGAGGAGACAAAAGGAAGAGGAGGAGGAAGAGGAGGAGATGGAGGACAGCATATAAGGTGCCTCCACTTGCCTGTTCCTCTTTACCTCATCCTGATACTTCACTCACCGCTGGAGAAGCTCTGAACACAAAGAAGAAGCCATGAGTAACACACTGCTGAGGATGCTGGCCGCCCTGATGTGCACGCTGGCGGTCTGTGCTGATGTGACACCTGTTCAAGACTTTGACCTGCAGAAGGTAAGAGGGAGGCAGAAGTATTACTAATGCAGACATTGTTGGTTATTTCTCAAAAATTTACAGGGAAAAAAGTGAGGAAGAGTCGGTGGATGGTTGGCATGTTTAATGCGATCACTTACTGGAGCAAGCCTTGTTTTTAAGGATACAGAAGACATATGATGCTTTGAAAAATATTACCACAATTTCTCCCTCTCTGTTCTTCTTTTAGATGGCAGGCAAGTGGTACCTTGTTGGCTTAGCCACCAACGCTCAGTGGTTTGTGGACAACAAGGCAGGGATGAAGATGGGCACTGTCAAGGTAACAGCAACTGCTGAAGGAGACCTCGACCTCTCTCATGCCAGCCTGAAGTGAGTGATTCATCATGTAATTATTAAACATTCAAATCAAAACTTCCTGATGATTCTCCTGTTAAAAAAAATGAAACCTGCTTCTCTTTGTCTCTCTTCTAGTGCTGATGGTACTTGCTGGAGAATGACTCACGTCGCTAAGAAAAGCGACACTCCTGGACGCTTCATCTACCACAGCCTGAGTGAGTGGAGCACACACAAACATTGACTCACAAGCGAGACAAAAACACAAAGATTTAACAGCATGACCTGTCTATTTTTGCCTTTGTCAGTTTGGAACAATGACAACGACATGCGCATTGTTGATGTTGTGTACGATGACTACGCTCTTGTCCACACAATAAAGACAAAGGAAGGAGTGTCTGACGTCCTCAACAATCTTTACAGTAAGTCTACGATCAGTCACACCACAGCAGTCTGTGCTGGCTCCCTGTGGGAGAGCATTGTTTGTTGAATTGATGGATTTAAGGTTAAACAACCCATTCTGTTTGCAGGTCGCACTCCTGAGGTCACGGTCACCCTGCAAGAGAAGTTCAGGCAGCTCTCTACTGAGACTGGCATTCTCGCAGACAACATTGTCATCTTCCCGCAGAATGGTATGTCATTAAATAAATTAAAGCACCTCAATAGAAATGCATTTAACTGTTTCTGAAAACCGTTCAGACCTCTGTGCTCACTGGCCTCCACGTGTGTTTTATCACAGGTGAGTGTCCTGAGGCGTGAAGAGTCCCCTGCCATCCGTCATCCCCTGCTTTCTGAAGTCCCAGGCTTTCATCTCAGAAGACTCTTATTTTCTCCCCTCACTGTGATGTTTCCAGCATCACAAAGCTGCACCTGAGACAATGAAACCAAAGCATTTTACTCCAAACCCTGCCGCATACCAAAGACCAATCCTGATCCTAATTCAGATCTCATTCTCTCCAACTCACGCATTAACTGTGGCATCAGAGTGGAACAACAAAGGGCTGAGGGAGTCAAAAAGAAAGGATTGCATGAGCCTGTGAAAGCTGTCAGTTTACTTTTTGTACAAGCGTGTACTTTTGTAACTGCTGATTTTCTTTTGCGCTGTTTAATTTTTTGTTGAAATTAGCCAATAAAAATAATAAATAAATGTTTCAGTTCTTAATGATTCATTTTTAGTAGAAAAACAACCGTCACATCAATACTGTAAATTATGTTATGTTACACACTGCCCCCTGTTGGCTGAAATTAGGCATAAACCTTAGAAATACCATATCCCTGCAGTGCATTGTGTTTGTTAGAGGTTTACGGGTAATCACAATTATACACAAATGGGGTTGTAAAACACACAAGGTTCAGATGTGATGTGCTGTGATGGGTAAAGACAATGAATGCCATTATTTGGACATACTATTTTTTTTTATAATACTAGAGGACTAGTACTGGATCATAAGCCTTTGCATATAACTGTGCAGGCCCACTCACTACAATACTGAAAATAAATGAATAAATAGTAAAAATAATAATATAAATAATAAACAAATTAAGGACAGCTGTCTGAAAATGCCTTGGTTCTACTATGGACTAGGGACTGCATTGAAATAGCTAACTATAACTAAATAATTTGACATATCAATGTCTTTAAATGTCTGAGATAGGTTAGTCATGTTACAGTCAATGATGTTAAACAGGAACTTAAACTTGTATAATGCCTAAATTTTGGGTCAGTTGGGGCTGAAGGCTGGGGGTGTGGAGTGGAGGAAAAGATGAGATTACCAGACCCCTGTAGCCCGCTCCTTATCCCAGCCTGAGGCTAGTGGCTCATGGCTACATTAGCTGCTGCTAGCAGGACTCACATGATTCTCAGGGCACACCGTTGGTGGTTGAGTTGCATTATGGTAATGGTAGGTGCCATATTTTTTTCAACGATTAAGAAGAGTGTGTGGAATAAAAAAGATAACACAGTCATTGTCGTTGTGTGTCTGACAAGGACTGCAATGCTAAATGCTAAAGGAGCAGGTCAGAAAAAAGGACAGACTGTTGAACAAAAAGTAGTTGAAGCTTTATATGTGAAAATTTCTTGAGTTCATAGTTTAAGTAAAATAAATAATTCTGAGATTTTTTTTTTTACTTTAAATTCAGAACTCAAATAAAAATAATTTGTCTCCATACTTCTGTTATCCATCTTTGCAATTCCTTGTAAGTAGATTTTTACACTTTTGTATGGCCTCATTACTTTTTATATTGTTTTTTCAGGTATTTGTATTTATATATACAAATTCAATATGTAGTCTTTATAACAGTGTATTTATTCTCATATCTATTGTGTTGGTATCTAATCTGGTTGTGATGTGCATACAGTTACCCTCATGGGAATAAATAATTTCATGTCTGAAAGAAGCTGCAAAATCCGACCACAAGGGGGCAGCCTATCAGACAGACGTTTCACATTGTGACTCACAATTCTTTATACTGTCATTGAACCCACCGTGCTTCAGTGTGTCACTGCTATCTGCTGGGTCAAACAAAGCAACTGAAAACAGTTTCATTACTAACACGAGGTCCGGAAAGGTCCAGCCTTAACTGCACACAGCTGTGGGATTGTTTTAAGACTCATCCTTCAGGGGCTGTCGTAGCTGCAGGTCACCAGTCAGATTCAACGGTCTGGTGTCATGATTATTACTTGGTAGGCCCCAGATGTCTGATGAATGTCTGTAACATCTTGTGTCACAAATGCTTCATAATGCTGTGCGTCTGAAGATGTCTATAAGTCAGCATGAAAGTGATGTATAGAAGAACACTGACATTAAAGATCAAACACTCTTTATTGAACTCAACAGAACTGAAAGCAAAACATGGGTTGTGGGTTTGTCTGGTGGAACTGATAATCCATTACCATCGTTCAAACCACATATCAGGGACGTGTGTGTGTTTCTGTTTAGTCTGAGTAATATAATTATTTAAAAAAAAAAAGGAAAAGTCACTCATTTGCCTTCATGGATGTGATGTCTGGACAGAGAAAGTCTTCTTTGAGGCCGCAGTTGAAGGCAGGCTGAGTTCACCAGCTGTTCTTATGTTTCTGATAATGTGATCTACAGTTAGCACTCAACCATGAGGCTATGATGATGTACAAAATCATCATGTGACAGGGTGACATGGCAGCAATTTCACGATAACAGACACACAAAAGCAAATCCACAACGAAATTAAGTTGGCAGCTGGTTTCAACTGGAACACATTGCTCTGTAAATGCTATGGTAAGGTAAACATATGCAACAATGAAAAAAGGAAAAACATGGTGATAAAATATACATTGTACATCTTTTGAATGTGTGTTGGACAACAGTGGCACTGTCAGAGTGAAGCTCAGTTCAGCAATTCAGTGACAAAGCAGCAGCCTACTCATTCTGAACACGCTGCTCTTCAAATTGGACGAACGACCTTGACTCATGCTCTTTCAAACATGCATGTTTGCGTGTGTATGTGCATCACAGAGCGTAGGTGTAAACCTCTTCTGCACCGTATAGTGTGCAGCTCTTCTATACATCAATATAGCTGCTTTTGCTGCAGAAGAATGCTTGGAAAGGTCAGACTTTTTTTAGGATTTGTGAGACATCTGCTGGATTTTTTTAACTGGAGCATTCTGAATTTTGTCTGAGATTCATAGGTAGTTGAACACAGCACCACTCAAATCAGGGAACATAAAAACATCTGAAAACTGATGAATGAAAATTCATGCAGCAGCAGTCAAGTTTTTGTAATAAGTTTTGTGTTAAGTAAATGGGGCAAGGCGACAAGGCTCAACACCTTGAAGGCACAATGGATTAGCAAGCCAATTATCTTAACCTCTCCCAGATCTTGACAAATATTAGTGGTCAATGTTTTTTTTAATGCATCAATCAACTCATTAAGTGTCAAACAAGTTGTTTGATCTCATACTGGGGCTTGTCTTAACTGTCTTTTCTGGCACTGTTTTTGTCCAACATAACAAATCCTATTCATCTGGCCTACACATAATATCAGTCTAGGATGTAAAAATATTGAAAAACTTCCTCAACTCATAGTCAAACATTTAATGCAAAAGCCTGAGTCGATCATTAAATGACGTACGACTCCAGAATTTGGCAAAGAAACAAACAAAATACGTCTGAATGAGTAAAGGTTCTCTGTTTCACCCATTCCAAATGAAAAGAAAGCTGCCGTGCTGAGCCAAACCAACCATGGAGTGTCATGATTTCCCATCATGCTCTGAGAAACCCCTCTCTGCCCTTCCTCAGAAAGCAATGGTCCTTACAATCGAATGTCATAAGATTTAAACATAAAACTCTATATTTCATACATATATAATGTAATGGACAGACGTATGATATCAATGTAATATAGAAATCTGAAATTTCTCATTAGTGTTGTATGTATGTATTGGATCATAAATAAATCTTTTGAGAAAAGAAAAAAATAACACAAAATTTTGTATTTACAAAGTGACTTTTGGCATTCATATTCAACTCTATATTACCACAATATAGGTGGCATGTCATTTGACGGATATGAGTGTCGACAGACTGGTGCAACCGCAGCCTGATTAAAAAAAAAAAAGGGTTTGGCATGTTGATTTGATCATTTTTGATATAAGATTTTTGTTAAAAAATAAAATCAAATGCAACAGAGACTGGCAATAAATCTGTGCTATCACACGACCCAGTAAGTATAATTATTTGTCATATACAGTATTCAAAGGACTCCTGAAAACTCCCAAGCACAATACAAAGAAGGACAAGCCGGTTAGTATATACATGTACAGTCTCTCACAGCTGTGCTCCACTGCATAACTGTCCCTCTTCTCTTTCTAATACTCTGGATATATAAAAAAAACAAAACAAACAAACAAACAAAAGATTTCTGTACACGTCTTTCCCACATCCCCGCCTGCTCTGGGAGATTAATGTCCTATTGAATGGTCTTTCCTTCATCTCTCCCGTGATTGGTCATTGGATTAAACCTCCTCCATCTGTGTGGCAACTGGTGGTCTGACGAATCACTTCCTCATTCAAAGTCCCGCCATTGGTTGTTAGATGAACCACTCTTTCTTTGATTCGTCGATGGTTTCAGGGTTGTCGGTGCCAATGATGGCCGTGTCTGCTGATTCCCCGGCGGACTCCCCGCTGCCCTTGGCCTCATTGGTGTGGTAGGTGCCTTTGTGACGGAACATGTAGCGGATCAGGAACACCAGAGTACATAAGATGGTGAAGATCACCACCGCGATGATACCTACAGAGGAAACAGACATCATGAACACAAAAACAAGCATTAATATCAATCACTACTACTCTGCTCGGACCAACTTTGGATCAAGATTTCAGTGTAGAGCTGGAACAGTTAGTCGATTGATAGAATAGGTCATTATTAATAAATGATTAATCGACTGAGTCACTTTTAAATCAAAGATGCCAAACATCCTCTGGTTCCAGCTTCTCAGACGTGTGAATCTGTTGCTTTTCTTTGTCACAAATGATAGTAAATGGAATATTTTTGGATTTTAGACAGTTGGTTCGACAAAAACAATCCATTTAAGTATGTCTCCTAAGGCTAATCAAGAAAATAATTGGCAGATTAAAAGGAAGAGAAATGTATAATAGTTTTTTTTGACATTTGACAGCAATGGCAGCTTAGGACCACATACATCTTATTTCCACATCCTATGTTATTTTTGTGCATGTAATATAACACACCAAAAGCAAATCAGTCAAAGACTGCTTTCTCAAAAAAAAAAAATACGTTTTTACCTCCAATGATGGCTGAGTCTCTGTTGACTCCATCAGGAATTACTCTCTCCTCATTGAAGGGGAACTCCGCATCTGAGGACAGCGAGAAGAAGGAAACATTCAAACCGTCACCTTCAAACATACACACATAAATAGACTAAATGTTTTAATATTCATTCTAATAATAACAATAACTTGAATAGCTACACTAGACTAATTTGTGCATATGAAAATACCATATATATATAATATATAAATAACAGATTGCATCTCAAGGTCAGGAAAGTAGCATCATGTCACAGACTTGCTTGCAGCGACGCAGAAATAGCAGTAAAAAGTCACAAGGAATCATTTCATGCATAACCCATGCTGAATTATAATTACTTTACTAACTACTATTGCTTTTCAACACTGAAGCAGAAACAAAACACCCTGTAATGTACAAATAGAGGAGTACAGACAGTGCTTGGTTTCTTACATACATAAGAAAGTCATCTAGTTGGATACACCAATGCTAAGCATCCTGAAGGGGATGATGAGTGGAGTTAATTTATTTTATTGCTGTACTATTTCATTAAAGATCCATGACAGGTTAAGAGGTTAATAACAGCTTCTTCTTCCACCTTTCCACTATAATTCTCTGTCAGCAGCAATCACCTAATTGCTTTGATTCTCCCTGAATGGACAGAAGTGAGGGGCATATGAACAAAGAGGAGGTGGGTGAAAAGTAAAAAGATGACGAAAATATTGCTGAGATCTCCAATAACACTTTGACAATTTTGGCTTGGGTATGGACAAAACTGCAGACATGTATGAGCAGGCCATACAGGCCAACACATCGCATATATTCACACACTCCCACAAAGGGCTTCACCCTCGAATGAGCTGTCAGCTATTTCTGCTGCCGACTGCATAGTTCTCCAGGGATGTAGAAAGCATGAGTAAGACAGAGAAGTGGCGGCTGAGATGAGAAAAGGGGGTGAAAATGGGAGGTAATGGAGAGGAGGAGAGCAATCAGACTTATTATAGTATATATATATATAATGTCAAGAATTCATCGGGTCTAAAAAGATGAGAGACGAGGGCAGAGAGCAATGAGGAGACGACCAATTAAATAAAAACTTACAAGGAAGTTAGGAGGATGGCGACTGAAGAAACTCATTTTTAAAAAATCAATGAGAAGACAGACAATGATCAGTAAGTAAGAGATTAAGGGAGGGCTGGATGAATTATAGATTAGACCTATATATAGAGAATGCAACGTAGAATAAATACTAATCTTCTAAGGATGATGATGGAGAGCTGACTGTGAGTTTGGACCTGGAGTCCAGGTCGATGGACTGAATTGATCTCCAATAGCTCAACGCTCCCAAAGGCACTGTTGGCACCAAGCCTGAGAAAAACGGCTGCATCCACACTCTGAAATACTACACACTGGTGCAGAATGCAGCATTACACAGAAGAGTAAGGCCGGTGTGTGTCTGTGTACACAGACATGTAAACGTATATGTCCAAGATAGAGGTTGACTATGTAGGTATGGAAGGGATCGATTATTGAGCTTGTATGTGTTTATACACTGTAGGAAGTTACTCACCTGTGTTGTCCAGATGCCAGGGATCTGTTGCAGCAGACATTGGTGGGATCGTGAGAGGTGATGCCCCACAGTTGGACTCCACTAGCTTGCCCTGGTAAGACACCGGTGAGGTGGCAGCAGGTTGTCTGTCTGGCTGAGCGGCTGTCGGTGTAGCCTGAGCCTGTGCAGCAGTTCTCAGTGCAGACTTGAGGGGGGCGACTCCGTTGAACTGCACCCGCGACAGACACCCAACAAAGCCTGGGGTGTTGTAACGTTCGATGAGGACCGGGTCTATATGTCCTGTTTCTGTACAGAGACACAGAGTTGGAGAGAAGCTTGGCTCATTCTTATGGACTCATCTTGTTATTGTTTAATGATACTGCCTAACCAGTCTGATGTTAACTTATGTGGAACCATGGCTGAACTGATGTTGAGAGGATGTGGGGGAGAAACCAGGGATCTCAAGCACTGACCACATCCATTTTTACACAGAAAGCATTGACACTGATTACGCGAAAAAGAACACACTCCAAAAACCACATATGCACTCTTAGTGAGCACACACACTCTCAAACTGAACTGACACTCTAGTCGGCACAAATTATGCTGATGCACACACCCAGTAAACTAATACTCTGCAAAAATCTAGACAAATGAGCAGGAGAGGGTAGAGAGACGAGGAGGAAACTGGAAGAGGATGAGGAGGAGGAGGAACCTACACGGACATTGACCTCTAATGTCAAATTAGAGGATGATTAATGAGAATAAAAGAAAAAAGAGAGAGGGGAAAAAGAGATATTTGTTTAATTTACTCTTTCCAGCTCTGGTCACAACGCTGTGAAATGTCTTCATCATGCCTTTGTGTGTACAAAAGGATGACGAAAGTCCACACAAGCCATATTTAATCTTCTACTCTCCACCCTATCCAAACATCCTGGTAATGTTTGCAACCCGACATCTGATGACTGTTTTCAACGAGCATCACTGCTGGATGTGATCTTTTTCTAGTACCAACATGAAGAGACAGAAATATAAAAAAAATGCTTGTGCCTTTGCTTTCTCTTTCAGCTGTTTAAAACAGATTTTGGTCGTAGATGTGCCACCTGTGTTTGACTGAACTGAGGCAGATTAAAGGCCTATATATGCTGTTTTACGCAAGCATATTTTCTAATGTTGGCAAATATTGATTTTTACTGACAGTTTTACTGAAGTGTTGAACAGAGAGTTGATTGTTTTCTTGATCATTAAAAAACAATCTAAAAGTGTTACTCACTTACAATCATTCAGTGTACTGAAACATTGCTTGTCAACTGTAGGCTCACATTAACGGTCACATCAATCATGCCAAATGCTGCTCCATGTCACTTTTAATCACTGAAATGCTTTCTTACATCATTGAATAAATACTGTTAACCACAGAGAAGAGAGAGGAGAAACTGCGGGTAGAAAACTAGATGAAACATCCCTCGAACACATTAAAGTAAAGACATAAACGCTGCATAAAAACAAACATCCTCAGACACGCTCCACTTTACACAAACCTGGAATGATTTCAAAACAGCCTTCAACTGTCTTCAACACTTTCTGCAGAGGTGCGATATATCTTACTCCTTCATGTGAACTCCGGTTGTGTGCAGACAGAGTTAGCTTTTATTTCTTACATGCAAGGCTGTTCTGTTGCTACACGACTGTGCCACACCCAGTGGGAACTGCTGTTTGAACGATCCTGCAGCAAAATATGAACAAGGGATGACTAACTAGAGCACTGCTGTGTGTGTGTGTGTGTGTGTGTGTGTTTATTTAATGAATCATGTTATCTTAGATCATGGGGTTTTGAGCATCTGGACATGGCTTATAATGTAATTCTCTCTCTTTATTCCATTTTGATGGGTCCAAAACAAGTGTGCGCATAAGTGTGTGTGTGTATTCGAGCGCTATTGATTGTGCTTCCAGGAATAGAGCTCAGCGCTATCTGAGTCTTCTGTGTATTCATCATCTGACCAGACCTCCCTCACACACTTTGCATTGTGTGTATATATCTGAATGTGTGTGTTGCTTCAATACAGTACATTGTATATGTACATGTATGTGTGTGTGTGTGTGTGTGTGTGTGTGTGTGCTCAAACTGAACTTTAGCTCATGAAGCACCGATTAGCCTTTTTTTTGCAGAAACAGAGACAATCTGCGATCAATCACTTCATATCTTGGAAATACGAGTGTGTTATGATATTGCGTATGTGTAGGCTGTGCAGAATAGGTGGAAAGAGAAGCACTCACAGACACACACAGTAGGGAAACAAGTGCTTCATGGCGTCACAGTAAGAACAGTGAACAGAATACTGATAACAACAGTCTTGTGAATACAGAATATGAATATGAAAGTCCTCTCTCTCCTGTATGTCTGAACATATGTTGATCACTGCAGAGGCCTGTTTGTGAATACTAATAGGCTCTGTGTTTGGAGAACTGGCTGCTTTGCATACAATGCTGGTGAGGAATAAATAGCCATCAAGCCTCCTTTTTTTATGATGTTTTGGGGCCAGTGATTTCACAAGGGAGCATTCCATGGAGGGCAGCATGTTTCCATTCAAAATAACCACTGTTGCCCATAATCGTCACAAATTTAATATGAAATGAGGGCTGCGTTGCCACTGATAAGAGGCCTCAGTGGTATTGATGGCATCAGATTCATTTAGATGAACAAGAGATGGACACAATTACAAATGTCTGCACTATTTAGCGTAATCCAATATATTTGCCTTGCAAAAAAAACCTCTTTGTGAAGTTGTAAATGTTATGCTATGAAATCTTATACACATACAGGAATAAAGGGAGTAAAATAAATAGCTTAGACTATATAATGCAATCAAAAACCACAAACCACTAACACAGGCTCATAAAATGACCACAGAGTTGAATCAACACTTCTCTAATGCAGTCTCAATGAAAATCCTAGACACTGTAAGCTTTCCATTATAAGTTCTTGCTACACACATTTTAAGAATATTTTCTCCATGCCAAGGACTTAACGGCACACAAAGTAAAATATGAACATTAACAAGTAATGTCAGCTTGTCAGAGCCAGTAACCACACACTAATCTTAATGCTTGTAATCCCTCACTCTGCTTGTCTTGGTGGCTTCTAAAGGGGCTTTCCAGACTGATCAATAAAACAGTTGCAAACACACACTCAAACCAACAGCTCTCCACACACTAATCATGATTAGAAAAGAGCTAATCCACCTGGCTTGAGATTGCAATAATGAAATGTACCATTACAAATGATTACAACTAGGTCCTACAGTTGTGCCGTACCACATACCATATGGGACCCCTCACAAATCCAGCTCTACAAAACACACAGACACCCCGTCACGTCTCTTCAGCACGTTGATCAGAGGATTGCACCTTCTGATGGTGTGTCACCAGGGTGGGCAGTGACATCACATGAATAATGCAAAAGGTGAGGTAGCACCTAAAGCTGTGAGGAGAGGGCTGGAGTGAGGAGAATGGGTTGTACTGTGTTTTGAGGTGGGGGGCGAGGGGGTTGCATGAAGGGGGGGAAAAAAGAAGTTGGATGAAAAAAAAAGAGGGGAGGATGGAGAGAACTGCAGAACTAGCAGAGGGGGAGGGTGTGGCTGCCTGGTGCTGAGGGGAAAAGGTGAGAGACATGAGAGGCGAAGGACAAAAGACAGAGATGAGTGTGTCTGGTGTGTTTGTGTGTGTGGGTGAGTGGCTGCAAAGGAGAAGAAGAGTGGGAAAGAACTGGGGTGATAAGAAGGGTGCTCAAATGGAGGGGCAGGGTAGAGGAGATCAAACACAGTTGCCATGGCAACAAATGGAAGCTGATGCTGGGGTGAGAGACAGGAAAAAAAAGGGGGGTGGGAAGGGGGGGGGGGGGTGTTAATGAAAGTATGATGTATTTGAGGCACATCAAAAGAATATTAATGTATATCTATCCACCACACCCTTTGTAATACAGAAATAAATATGTAACATGTAGCAACACACAAATGGACACAGTGGTCACAGCTGAAGTACCACAGAGAGAGAGGGGCAGATATACATTTCAAAAAATGAGAGAAAGCTTTAAAAATGAATTGATAAAAGTGAAAAATAAACAAAAAATGAAAAGATTTTTGAGAAATAGTGACCTACAGGTGAGAGGAGATAAGAGAAAAGAAATGTTCTCAGTAGTCAAATTCTCTTCAAATTGATTTGTGTATTTTGTACATTTTTTAAAGGATATTGATATTTGCGCTTTTTCTCTGTGTAGATATCTTCTATACTAACGCCCAATGCAAAGTTTGATAATAACTTTTCCTTTTGATCCTTGTTCGTGTCAGCATTTGCTTGTGGTGATCTTAAAAACAACATGGAGCTGAACTGAACTGCAGTAAACAGAGATGTGCAAAGAGAGGTGGTGTGGTGCGTGAACAAACACAAAGTGGTGAACTAAGAACACAAAGAAGGGAGGAGGTGGAGAGAAGAGGTGAAGTAGATGCATGACTAGTTAGTTGAAGACATGAAAATACACCTGTGGTTGCAACACCCTCAGATACCGAACACACATACACACATAGATGTATTTAACCATGGAACCTCTAGCTCCTTCTTCAACGAGAATGTCAGGTAGAACAAACAGGAAGCCAAAAAACACAGACATAACACACAGACTGTAAAATAATAATATCACAATCTCTGTGATGGCTCATTTTCCTTCTGAACCAGGGTTCTGTGTAATTTGCCTGCAATCTGATTAATTCAGGGGTTGGATGGCATTTAAAATTCAAAAACATCACACATTTGGCTTCATTTCAATTCATGATGAAATAGAAAGGCTCTATTTCTCATGTTTAGCAGCAAAACAAATTTACATTTAGGAGAAGAGGAAAGACTGACTTAGACCTTGGCACACTCACGCATGTGCCAGAATGCATACAGATGAAGACACACAGGTATATATACGCACACACATAAACACATGCATCCAACTATAGTTACCTACGTAGAGTTTGCAGCAGTGGCTGTATATAGTTTGTGAGGCAACCCTGTTTCCTCTTCTTTCCCTCGTTCTTCCTCTCTTGTACGTGGCTCTCTCAACACCGTTCTACATTGGCAGTCATCTCTCTCTCTCATTCTGTCTCTACCTCCCTCTATCCCTCTCTCTCTCGCTGCAGTGCAGTCCCACCCCCACTCCGGCACAGCAGCTGGAGAAAACCTGGATCCCGGACACCCACAGCCATGGATCAGGACTCACCAGTATAAAGTACAACTAGTGGAGAGGATAGCATGATGTCATCCTTACACACGCAGGCACAATTACACACGTACGTCCATCTCGATTTAAAGGCACATTGAGATGACAGAGATTATAGAATTAGCATACAGATATACAAAGCCTGGCGATAAGAGAAAATTACTTTGTGTTATCAGCCTCGTCTAACATCAGGGTTCATCAGCGCTTTAATCAGAGTCAGGACGTCTGCTCAAAGGTCAAAACACAAAAGACATTGAACCAGTGGCTGCCTGGAAGGGAGGAAATTAACTGAACTTCATCATGGCATGTTGGCAACAGTCAGCAGTAATGTAAAGGACATGTGATTTGCATTTAGTTATAATGAATCAGCTCAGCACTACTATGAATCCAGGAGCTGAGTGCTGAGTCAAAAACTCAAAAACTGAACCCCCACCCCAAAAAACATAATCAATATGCCAGCAGCCCAATTAAATGATTCATTAATGCACTGATGTTGAAAGCAAATGCTCTCCTCTGCGTGTAAAGTGGAAGCTGCTGAAAGTTGATGAAGGGTGAAATGTTTGTGAATTAATAAGATGTTTCATTAATGTGCTGTCCTGCTGATCATATTCTAACTAATGAAATGAAACAGGAAAGTGTGAATGTTGGTTCTTTGAACAACTTTATGCTCATCATCCACACTATATACTGTATGTCAAACATGCTAAAAAATGTCCACATGTTCAGAAGTTGCGTTCTTAAAAAGTGTTTAAATATGTACGTGATATGCAAATGTAGTTTCTCCTACACTATAAATGTTATATTTATGCAGAAACAATAAATTACAGTATAATATTAATCAGTTAATTTATTTAATGTATTTTAAATATATGATTATATATTATTGTTTTTTTCTATTATCGTGATTTTTGATAAATGTTCAACTTTAAAACATTAAAACACTTGATGTTGTTCGCTCTTAATAAAGTCACAGTAAAGTCATTAATTATGATCCTCACCCTATATGTACCTTCCATGATCTACCAGCAGCTGACTGCTACTACAGGCTGCACAGGGAGATTTATTCATTTCAATATGTTAATGTTTAAATAAATGCTACGATAATAATAATAATTAAAAAAACACTTCTATATTAATAACAACGTTGTTCCAACTGAATACCCCTCGCCTTACCCTCGGCTTTCAAGTATGGAGGAGAATTTACAGTTGGCAGATATATCCCTCTGCAGATATAAAATATTCATTCTAAGGCAATGAAAACACAACCATTTTTATTTTCAGGTGATTACTACACTTACGAGAATATATATCCCATTTCTGCCAATAGATCCTTCTAAATCTTACAAATCTTACTTTAAAATTTCTTTTTTTTTTTTTTTTTTTTTTACAGATTTGCCTTCAGCTTGATTTTCATGTGACAAAGCTGATGCTATCTTGATCTACAAGGTGACACACTGACACATAAAATAGATGAGAGGCATAAATTCTTCAGTGGGCACATGTTGCTTAAAACACTGGCAAGATTTCATTTGTACAGGCAGAGGGTTAAGAGTTATGGTTGTTAAAACAGGGTAAAAATATTTAAGTTTGTATGTTTTTTGTATGCCCATATGAACCATACCATGCATGTACTTGCAGTTTTTATATAAATACTACCAAACCATATTCATAGGACAGTTTTCTTAAAGCCTTAAAGTAATTTACAAAAAGGCAGTTTTATCTTGAGGGTTGATGTGTTTTTCAAGTGAAGGAAAGAAAAGGTCCAATTTCAAAATGAAAACACATGAAAACACCCAACCTGATAAAAGACCTCAGTTGGAATGCTTCAAAGTTTCTCAGAATAAAGCCATTACCTTGAAATGGCACCATGACTTAAAGCCTGTGTAAAATAATTCGCAGCACCCACAGGGAAAATGTTAAATGTGTGTGGACAGTGTTAATAGAACAAGTGAGGCTAGGGGAATTAAAAAAAAAACAGATGAAAGAAATCAGAATTTCAGTGTTGTACTGATGTACATGTCCTTTACTATCACCCTCAGGGCAACAATCATCTGTCTCTAATAGCACTTTCACAGTGTCACTATTTTTCTTGCTCTCTCTCTCTCTGCCTTTGGCCCTGAGTCTATTCCCTTAGATAGACACACTCACATAAAGTCCACGCACACTCACACACATGTGCTCACAGACAGATTTGTGGCTCTGAGGACTGGGTTGGAAGCGTGCCTGCTGCTCTGGCTAATGTATGACTCATCTCCCCCCATCGATTCCACCGGGAGGCAGAGATCTATGGAGGACAGACCCATGCGCAATACATCAACCCACACACCAACCAACACACATGGATGCATGATAGAAGAAAAGACATGCGCTGTTACATCTTTACCTTACATAGATAAATATGCTGTTGATAGGCTGTGAAGTATAGTTACCTTCATACACTGCGTACTATAACATAAAGGGATAGCTCAGGTATTTTAAAATGGAGTTGTGTGAAGTGCTAATGCATACTTGTGTATTACCTAGAGTAGACAATGATCAGCACACCCTTAGTTTGGAAAAGAAATCCCGGCACAGGAGCAGAGGGATGCTCTGCTGTTGACAGGCTCAGTTCTACTGACAGGACAGCTGTCTACTGTAGATAAAACGCTGACTATGGGTAAGTAAGTCACACAACCCCACTTCATAATACCTTACCAAACTATCCCTTTAAGCATCAGGCTACAGCAGTTACAGTAGCATATACTGTAGCATGTGCTGAATCATCCCCGTGTTTCATGATCAATACCACTTAAGCACAATTACCCTTTGCAACAAAAAAAAAAAAGTAGATTTCACGACCCTGAACCTGAGATATCCACATCGACAGCTACAACAAATAGGCTGCACAGTCAACATTATACAAACAAGAGTAAGTAAACATCGTTTTCTTTCAGAAATGGAGTTATATTGTGCTAACCACAGCACTACAGTCAGATTTTTATATATTGGCAGGGATATTAGCCAGGAGTGCAATGACAATGACCTTGGTTATTGATCAATCTGACGATTATTTGGTCGAATAAGAGATGAGTTATTATGGTCTATTGTTAAAAAAAAAGTAAAAATGCTGATCATTTTGCAGAGCCCAAGTTGACATCAAATTCATATAAAATTCCTTTGTCCAAAATCCAACAGTCTAAAAACAGAAGACATTCAACTTACAGAAAGCAGCAAACTATCATATTGGAGAAACTAGAAGTTTGGTATGTTTGCCATTATTAAAAATGACAACTGATCGGGGCATTGATTAGCTCAGTTGGTAGAGCGTCTGCCCCATGTACGAAGGCTTGGTAGCGTGGCCCTTGTCATTCCCCATCTCTCTCTCCCGCATTCCTGTCACTCTTCGACTGTCTCTATCCAATAAAAAGCTTGAAAAAGGCTAAAAAATATCTTTAAAAAAAAAAAAAAAAAGACAACTGATCGATTATTAACATAGTTGCAGCCGCAGTTGACTGTTTTTCTGTCGGTTGACTAATCGATAAATAATTTCAATACTAACCACTGTTATGCCGTGTCCAATATTCTACAGGCGGTGAGCTTGAACTTTAAAACAAAATTCATAAAAAACAGTGTATGTTGAGGAGTAAGACACAAGTTTACCGATGTTGTTGTGGTCTCCCACAACTGACAATATAGATCCATATTGATGGCAGTTTTTAAAATCTTATTTACAATTTTAACTCTTATGAAAGGCATATTTTAAAACATATTTTGCACTGTTTCAGAGAAAAAATTAGAGCAATTCTTGGGGCAACTGGAGACAAATCCAGTCTATGTGCGAGAGATTAGTATCTATATTAGTCGGAAACATTTTTCCTAATTTGTTTTCAGTATAATGGGTACTAAATAGAATTTTTGCACTGGGGCAGATTGTATCATGGGTAGATACAAGAAGGCCTGTATATTGTGTTATTTTGTGTTCAGGTCCTTTTGACACATTTTATTGGGGTGTTTGAGGACTTGAGTCAACTGAGATAAAATTGTCATATAAGGTGGAAAAGACTGATCAAGGATGATTGGGTAAGTCAAGGAACTACTAACAATGTCTAATGTGGAAGAAACAAAAAGGGTGAGAGGAAGGTAGACCAAATTAGGTGCAAATAATGAAAATATACCAGCACTGTGGAGGTAGTTTATGCCATTTGCAGCCCACAGGCAAAATGTAGGAACAGTTAAAGAAGAGATGAATGAATGGTTATTGGTCATTGGGGCTCTAATCGATAGCACCCATAAGTCCTTACCTTGGGAGTGGATGGAGACAGAAAATAACTGTGAGAAGAGTTGTTATTTAAGGAGTCATTTCATAGAAAAAAAAAAACTCCACATCTTTACTGTATATTGATGATGATTTCCTGTGTATATCTAATTCTTTAATGTCGACATTGCTTTACTTCTACAATCTTTCTCTAACACACTTATGCTATCACATAGTCAGCAGACTGAGAGGAGACGGAGGAGATGTCGCTGTGATCAGAATGTGTGTGTGTTTGTGTGTGTGCTGGATCAAACACAGAGTCTCTGTCTCCGAGAAATAGAGAATCTGATAGCTGTCTGACAGCCTCTCTTGTCTCTGTGGTCCCAACACAGATGAGGAACAGATCTGATGAAATGTACAAAACCAAATGACAGCTTTTGTTCGGTTTCCTCTCTGTGTCTGTTTTCTCATCACAATATTCCTGTCACCCTTCTGTTTTCCACATTCTTTTTCAATCGAGTGACCTTACTTTTCACTTGCTTTCTTTATGCGTATTGTTCTGTTATGATGTTTACCACAATGTTAGAGACTTATTTCACTATGTTGAGCCTACTGATGTGCAAAGTGTAAGCCTGCATATGCGGTGACTTTGTCCTGCGTGTCCTTAAAGCATCTGTGCAAGGCGGGTAAAGATGGATGGCTGCGTCTTATGTGTGTGCTCGTTCACGTGTTTGTGTGCGTGCGTGCACAGGGTTGTATTCCCAGGGGTTCTGGTGGCGTGTGCAGCAGTCGATAGTTCTGGCTGGTAAGTGAAGTCGGCCATTACTTCAACCTCACTGACTTTCTCAGCACTTGAGGTAGAGGACAAAAGAGATGAAGTGAAAGAAAGGGAAGAATAGAGCAAGCTGCAGCAAGATGAAAAGAATGAGATACAATCTTCTATCAGAGGCAAACTATGAGTAATTAAAGATGCTCCTAAAACCAATCAAAATCAAGCCATAAACCACACCTACTTACAAGAGGCAAATTAGGTTAAAGTAATTGGCCGTTGATAATTAGGGTAATTAGTAAGTGGGTCTTAAACAAGTCTAAGGTGTTTGAAATGAAGATTTAGGGCTCTATTTACTAGCTGTCGCAGTAAATCCACATAAACATAAAAAGGAAAATCCACCTTAAGTAAAGGTTGGGGATTCTTTTGCTCTGACAGTTATCCATGCACTGAGGGACTCCTGCACGCTAGGCAACAAAAATATCAAGGTCATATTAAGTTTTCTAATATATTATATGCCAGATTTTGTCACAAATGTGCCTGCACACCCACACAGGCAGAGATGGATGCAGCTGGGATCAAGTGCTGCACCAATATCCCTCTACAATCCTTTGGTAGCCTCTAGTGGACATAATAAGTAATTACAGTCTCTTTTCTATTGAGTTAGAGAGAAAAATGTGGAGGTGTTTGTGCATTTGGATTTTTATCAATTTATCTTGTATTCTCAGTTGGCCTCTATTAATGTTGATCTATGTATATGTTAGTGTTGTAAGAACAAATTTGTAGATGAGATGGTTTATCTATAAGGAAAAACTGCAGAAATATAACTCAATATACACATCATAACATAAATATACGCTATAGAAAATATTACAACAGCTGTAAAAAAACAGTGTTCACATCCCAACTCCAGGATTTTTACGTTTTGATAGGAGAGATGTCAGCAGACTGTTTTCCTCATAAAAAACATAAACAATGAATATACAGTGCAAAAATGAATAGCAGGAAGATTAGAAGATTCTTAACACTCTAAAAAAGCTCCTAAAGAAGTAGTTGAACCATGATGTGATGGGGATGGAGTGGAGCAGATAATGTAATAAATATGGCAAAAGTTATGAAGTTCAAATTCTAAAATGTGAGCAGAGAAGACGAGCTGACATACTCACCAAAGACTTTGCCCAAGAACAGCGTCTTGACCAGGTTGAACTGTGTGTCTGAGGCATCTGGGAGTGTGTAGCTGACTGGAGGGTAATGATCCAACTGAAACAGTGAGAGAGAGCAGGAGCGAGACATAATATATTAGAATCTGCATTTTAAAGAGAGTCTGGATCTGAAACTCCTGACCACAGCCTTTTCAAAAGACCCAGCCCCTGCATCAGCACATTAAACTGAGTACACAAGATGATGAAGAAGAGATGGTAATTCATTGCTGTCAAGGTGCAAATCTACAACACAGCACAATCAAAAGCTCAATGGCTCCCTCTTGTGGTTTTAAAATGTCAGGGATGCTCCAAATTGTTCTGTGGTGGGGAAACTGGAAAGTTAATAAATCTTCATGTTATTCCCATGAATCATGGTCTTTCTCTGATCATTCTCTATAAACTAGGAGGAAATTTCATGCCAAGTAGTGTCTACTGAGCTATATCCCTGTTCAAAATACCAACACAGACGCATCTATCCTATGGACCAAACTTCCAACTTCAAACTGTCACTGCAAGAAAACATCTTATTTGGAAAGCTGTACATTTTGGTATTCCTTTTTATTTAGTGAAGCAAGTCACGGCTGAATGCAAAGTGAAAAGTGTTCTTCCGTAATGACCCTGAAAACAAACAGCTCTTCACCATGACTCGAGATAAATGGTCACACATTAATTAACAATCTGCAATCTCTAAAGTCTGCGGTGGGTTCAAAGCCTTTCCCCAGAACTTAAAACAGAGACAGAATAAGCTGCATGTTTACAAAGACGAGCGTCTGTGATGATGTGAGAGCAGAGAGGGTGATGGAGGAAGGGAATACACGACTTTAATATCCCTGCAACATAATTAACTTGTTATTGCTGTTTCACTGAAGTTTCTAATTAGCTTGAAGGCTGCAGCCGGTGCTATTGACGCGAATCATTTCAACCTCACAAATTGGTTTCTGTGTGTTCCAGAAATAAAAGATCTTCCTTCCCCCCTTCTCTCTGCTCACAGGAGGACTGTATCTCGGCATACACCAGTCTGCAGAATGCATACCAACGCCACAAGCCAGGACAGGAGAGGTTGATTGAAAAAAATGACTTTTGTTACTGTGCGTTTTGCTGGAAATTTGTTCCATTGATGAGCTGAATAGCTGTTTTGGCCTGTTGGCTGGGAGCTGAGCTGGACTGTCACTAAAGGGCTGAGACATGTGTGTGCATGTGTGTGTAGTTGTTCTTGTTTACTTGTCTTACCCATACAGAAAAAGCTTTCTACCCCCTACCCTTCCAGACTATTTTCTCCCTGTTTCTTTCCAAACACACACACACAGCATATCCTAATTTGATTCTTTCCAAAAGCCGGGTCTCAGAGGAGCATTGTGTGGGTTTTGTTTTCCACGGTGACTGGAGGGTGGGATAATGGGGCACAATTAAATTGCGCTCAGCTTATTTACTTTTATCTGTGAAAACAAATTGGCTGCACAGTCAGGGACAGCGGTCTGAGTCTCAAAACCCCACGAAAAGGTCCACAGAGGAAAGACAACCAAGGAAAAGAACCTCATTTTACCAAACTTTGTCAATTACAACCACAATTATTGGGATCCTTAGACAACATGATTCTCTCCTTTATGAGCTTCTGGCCTCATAGGTTACATAAAGCTTACATAAGCAAAGTAATCAGGGATTAGACAAAGAGAAAATTAACAATGGGTGAAATCTATTTTCCTAACTATGTGCTCAAAAAGAATCTAATTTAGCCAATGTGCTGTATATATTGAAACTAATTAACACTACACTGCAAACTTTTTTACTTTTGTGGCAACTCTGTTTCCTTAATGATATCTACGGGACAAAAGATACTCCCATCACAGATTAAATATTAGAGAAATTAAGTACAAATAAACACCAGTTTCCTTTTTTTATGAAGTTAAACATCATTATCAAATGAAGTACTGAATTATTGTCCTGTACCAGCTAGAGCCACACCATTAATACTAACCACGAGAGGAGAGGAGAGGAGAGGAGAGGAGAGGAGAGGAGAGGAGAGGAGGAAACAGAGATGGGATGTCTTGTGCCTGAAGGGATTCCACACTTTCATCTTTAAACCCTCACAGCGAGCTAGGTTGAGAGAAAGGGAAAGCCAGAGATGGAGAGATGGGAATTTATTTTGATCTAGCCTTGGTATGCCTTTGATAGCAAGCTAACCTGACAAGACCTCACAGACTGCTTAAAAACCAAACACTTGCTACGTGCACTGCACTCTGTATGCCTGTACTATCATTTCAGTAGGTATTTGTGTGTACATGAAAATCCACACATTAAAACAGGCCTCTGGACTATGAAGGTGTTCAATAACATAAATATCAAAGTGATCTTTGTTATCAAATTTTGTGTCTACTTTCTTTATCAATAGACAGGATCTTTCTCTTTAAACGCGCTCCTTTAAACCTGACTCTCTATTCCTTCTGTTTCTTTTGCTCTCCATCTCTGTTCTGCTCCTTTTTTTCTCTCAGATTCCAATTACCACACTCCTACTTGTCTTCCTACTTGTTCTCTGTCATGTCTCTAAACTAAACAATTGCTTGTCTAAACGCCTTTAAGATTTGCAGCCCTGATAGCAGAGAAGTGAGACCTCCGCAGCCTCAGGTAAACACTCGACTCGCTCTTTTACCCTGGAAATTGAATTTGATTCACTGGCGGGCCCACCAACATAACTGACTTTTATTGCATCTGACTCATATCTCTGCCTCTCACTCACGTTCTTATGAGCATAAGATGAGAGCAGCTGCAACAAGGCTTCTGATGAGCATTTAAGCCATATAATAATGCGTTGGTTAAATTTGAAATACTGATGACATGCTATCAAAAAAACTGGCATGTTTAATTCATAATACAAGAATTTGTGATTCAATTTCAGACCGTGCAATTAACAAGTGTACATTTTAGCTCATGATAATTTAGTTTAAAGATTCAAAAACAGTAAAAGTTCTGCCTATTTTGTCTGACTATAAATGCTCTTGATGGATAGTGTATCAAAGAACTTGCTGAACGACTGAAGCTCCATCTAACAGATACATTATAGAAAAAAGGTCTGAAGATGTTTTGCTATGACTATTTAAATCTACACTAACTTATTTTATGGCCTATTGGGGGAAGCAGAAACAAGTAGTAAACACTGACATATCATATAGCAAACGTCAAACTGCAGCTTATTTACACATGTAGCAGATACTTAGAAACATTAGCATTCATCTGGAGTTGAGTTGGAGTTGTCCACTCTCCCTTTAGCTGTGTTTAGTCTCCACCAACTCTTGCTTTTAGCTGCTAAATGCTTCACTATGTTAACTAGCTAGCTGGCAATCTCAGAACCCGTTGGCTATCATCTGACAATAATTTAGCCTCTGGGGGCAACAGCAAATGTCTCAGAGCTTCAGGTGTAGCCAGTGGATATCCAGAAAATGCATAATGGGCATGCAGGCCAAGACTTCATTTGCAGTCTGATTAGCAGCTTGATATGTGAGAATGACGAGAAAGACTCATTTCTGCTAATCTTGATAAACGGATAACTCTTCTGAGTCTGCATTTCGGCCAATGCATTCTGCCTCTTTTGCACTCCACTTGGACTGTTGCAACCAAAGCTTGCTCAAACATGACTACTCAATACTACTCTACATACAAACAGAAACCATAAGGCTTCTGGTGCTAAAATCCTGGTCCCTTGCCTACAGATTCTGCATTCATATGCAGTTTATAGAGATTAGCTCGATACGTACTCTGAGGGTGTTTTTAACAGGTTTTCTGGTGAAAACAGCTACATGCTGCAACTGAAATTTTTAGGCTGGATCATCAAATATCAATCATGACATCTGCATAAGGAAGAATGTTGCTTGATATGTCTGTGTATGCTATATTTGAGATTTAAGTAAGCAGACTGACAATTCCTGTTGGTGCTACCTACCTACTCCCTAGTCTTGCCAAGTGTTTCTCTTGTTACTCTCATCCAGAGTGGAATATGTCCCATCCTATTAGTGTGAATGTGAATTGCAGTCATGGTTCCTTGCTAGAAGTAAATAAACTATTACTAAAAGCCCTTGAGGGTATGGGAGAAGCCAGAAGGTGGGAGGTATGGAGAGATAGGATGAGAGCAGTGGAGTGGACAGATGAATTAGACTGAATAATGTTGTTTTGGTAGCGTAGCAGTGAGAAGCCTTTGTAGTGAGCTGACCTGACAAGATCTCACTTGTGCGTGCGTGTCTTTTGGTATGCATGTCCACATCTGTTTACGTGTGGATATTAAGTGCATGTTTGTACCTTGAAAAGAGCCCAGAGGCAGTAAGGCTACATGAAAAAGTTTTATTCATCAAAGTTATCTTCGTTAGCACACCTTCTGGGTCTACTTTTCATGCCCTATCTACAAACTTCATCTATTTTCTCTCTCCATCCCTCCCCCACAATTTCCCTTACTGATTTCTTAAATCCAAATTACCACATCAGTGATACATCAGCCCAGCAGTTTTCTCTAAATTCTCTAAACAGTCTTCACTGTTTAAATGCTGAACCTATAATTTATCTTTTATAAAAGACCAGAAGATTCAAAGGAGTACAGCCTGAACACATGGTGAGTGGTAAACTGGGGATATATGCTTGATATTTAATATTTCAGTCACACACTGAACACTGGGCTGAACATTGATATCTAGACACATCTAAGCGATCAACCAGTGGAAAACGAAGGTGTGTGCATGCATGCATTTATGTGTGTGTGATGAGCAAAGAATCGTACAGTTGCTCCGATCGCTTTCTATACCAGTAAAAATGGATGCGTTGTGTTGAAGTGCTCCCTCTGGGGTGATCAGCAGCTGCAGGATGTGATTTGCTCAGAAAATGAAGACGATTTCCATCAGATGTTTCAATTTAATTTTCTTTCTGTTGCAACTTTTTTTTTTTTTACTGTGGTGCTTGAATGTAGGCGATAAGATTCCAGTATAGATGGGGTCATAGCTCCATGTACGGATGCAATGCAATCATTATAGGTTTGTCAGTGTAGTGTGATTAATTCTGGTCATCAATTTATTTCACTTTAATGAAAGCAACTTTCACCACAGTCATTAATTATCACAGCAGAGGGTGACATCGTGACCACTGTGGGCAGAATCAGAAAGAACACAACTAATTACATTTTCAGTCTCTATTATTTATTATACACTCCACTAAATTCTATATATAAGCCCTAAGATCTGACTGACTGATATTCTCTTTATTAAAGCGTTTCTATTTCCATCTTATGTATTTCATTCATTTCATTTCATTTTCATTTCCTGATTGTATTCATTTGAACACCCTGCAAACACGTTAGCATTCATTTACAGTCACTGGATGACTTTGCAAAAGTGTGGAAATTGAATTGCACTAATTGCACTCATTTTTCTTAAGATATCTCAGACTGTTCATCATCTAATTGTAAATGGATGGTTCATTGATACGTAACACTGTATACACTGATGCATAGGGAACAATTTAGTGGTCTTTTTATTTATAGGTTATTTTGCAATTATTTTATTGGTCGGGCCCACTTGAGATGAAGGCTGTATGAGCCCCATGATCTAAATTGAGATTGACACCACTAATATATATATAAATTGTAGATAAGATCAAATTTCATTGATGCATAAGAAGAATAAACATTGCTATATTTTTGCAGTCAAAGAGTGATTAAGTGGTTCTGATTAATGACATACCTCCTTCTAGCCACTAGAGGGTAGGTATGGATATACAGCATCTAAGAAATATACGTACACACGCACACTCTGTGAAATGGGTGAACAGCTACAAATGTTGTAATGTTTAACGCAAGTATAAGTGTGAAGTATTAATGTCAGATTACATGATGTGCAAACTTGGTATTCAAATTGCACATTATACAGGAGGCCATGCTGACAGAAATGGTTGTATAGATCATTTGGTTGGTTGTGTAGATATTAAGTTCAAGAATTCAAGTTGACAATTTTTCCTTTTGGTTCTCATTTTAGAAAAAAAAGACTATTCTTTTCTTGGCAAGCTGCCAATGCAACTACAAAATTTATTCCAATCCGGATGCAACCAATAACTCCGATTTACAGGTGGTTTCCTTAAATTGCAGCCTGTAGCCAAATCTGAGCATTTTAACTGAGAACAAAGTCTGTAATAGTTTAGCTGAATTCTCACTCCATCCTTGACAGCTACTGACTGAGGCTTGGCTGTATTGATCTGCACTAAGCTGTTTAGCTGCAAGAGCACACAAACAACCCCCTGCCAACACACATAAACACCCACACAGATATGTGCAAATGCACTGGTATGCACAAGCACAAACATGCACAGCATCTCTCTCTCGCTCTGTCTCATACACACACAGCCATACACACTGTGCACTCATACAAACACACAGATCGATTCATTCTCTCTGTTGCTATACTTAGGCTGTCTACTGGAAGTGGATTAACAGTGGCAGAGGACAAGCAGTTTCATCACAGCAGAAGACAGAACAGGACACTGCAGGACACTGACTTAATGCAAACCATTCAGCTAACACTCACTGGGCTTGTGTGATTGTGTACTTGTGATTGAATATGTGTGTGTGAGAGAGTTTCGCGAGCATGTAGCTGCAACTGCAATCCTATTTCAGCCACTCCTTGGTTGCTTGTAAGTAGGATCTTGAAATTGGAATGTAAGTCTTTCGGGTTCTTAGCATTAACTAAAAGCCTAAAGTATGTATTAGTGAGTGTTCAGATGTGTGTGTGTGTGTGTGTGTGTGTGTGCGGTCTGTACCTGGATGGTGATGCTTCTGTCGACACGGGACATGTTAATGCTATGTGGCTGTCCATTGGCCAGGTTACGCTGGTCCACATCTATAGCAAATGGTTCCCTCAGACCTCCCAGGTTATACCGCACCTGTAGTGAACCTGAAAACATGCAGGCCAGTGGTTTGAAACCTGGTCTGGTTGTATGAAACCTCACATCTCTGCCCAACATCTCCCTTTCCACTCCTCTAAAATGATTTAAGCATGAGATCTCATCAATAAACACCTGAATAAGAATTATTTGTAGATATTTTCAAGTAGTGTCTGTAAAAACATTATCACTGATAAGTCTGTAGGTACTTAGTGCACTTCTTCTTGATCACTAAATAAATGTTCATACTGATATTTTCTTTCTTCCGAACATATCCTGATTAAACTCAGGCCAAGATTTACTTTCCTCTGAAGTGACAGCGTAAGCAGAAGTGATAAAGAGTGGGGGAAACCCTAAACAATTAACAGGGCTCATGGCTTGACAGGACTTTATAGATATTTCCTGTCTCGAAGGCCTGATAGTGCAGGGGGGGGCGCAAAAACTTCTAGCAGCACCCCTTGGCAATGTGTTTTGTAGTTATATTTTGGTGATGGTGCACATCAATTGCTGAAACGCTAGATGGCACTGCAAATTTATATTATATTTTATCAAAGCAATTCGTATCCTGCCAGCTGCTCAGTGGGAGGCCACAGACTGAAGAGGATTTTTGGAGATTATAGAACTTTCCAAACTGTGCTGCAAGGACAGCCTGCATGTCATCCCCTGTGTCTGCCCTGCCCTTCCTGTCTCTCTCTACTGTCACTATCCTAAATAAAATGAAATGTCCCCCAGAAATATATAAATATATAAAGAAGAAGTACTTGGCAGCACTAACAAGCATCACTCCAAGCAAACTTCTCAGTAGTGAGTAATGATAAATTGTGCAAATGGAGGATGGATCTTACCATTCTGCCTTAAAACAACAGCCAGATAGTCCTGTGTCTTGGAGCTGACATACATCAGAATAGCTGGAGCATTGGATGTGCTGAAACTAAAGGCCAATTCCTCCTTTGTTAGATTCACTTCATGTGGCGTCAGCTCGTGGGTCACAATCTTTGTGTCCCTACTGGCTCCCGCAACTGCTTCAGGCAGGAAGTTGTACTTGACCAATGTTCCTGCCTCAAAGAAACCCCCAACATCTGGATGAGATGATAAAAGAAATAGGAAAAAAATGTATAAACACACAGGTAATGCAAGCAGGTGAACATACACACAAATTAAGACAAGAGATTTTTTTTATTGCACTGCAAACAGTTATTATCAGAATTAACAGAATTATCATATTTGACAAAGCTATGCAAATCCCAACAGATGCATCTATGCATCACAAAGCAAGGAAGAAAGAAAATAACAAAAAAAAAAACAAACACTTTCCATCAGAAAGAAGCCACAGGGAAACTCACACATTGCCGAGAAACAACAGGGTAGATATATTGCCAGACAGAAATAAGCACACACATAAATATGGCTGTGTTCATCAGGTGTAGTAAAGTGGGTGTTAAATTGCTGTGCTCCAGCATCTGAAACCAAACAATGCATTGTTTACCTGTACAACAGACCTAATGACACATTCCAGCCAGTCCAGGAGGCTTATTGATTCGTGTAATCAAGTGTTGCGAAGAAGGGATCTTACTTTTCCATACTTCTATTATCCTCCTTGTTTGTGTTCATTGTGTGTGTATGTACATACATGCACATTGTCCGTGTGTCAGTTACAAAGGAGATATAAGCCACAATGTGCGTGAA
The DNA here is from genome assembly GCA_033000465.1 of Sciaenops ocellatus. Classification (NCBI taxonomy): domain Eukaryota; kingdom Metazoa; phylum Chordata; class Actinopteri; family Sciaenidae; genus Sciaenops; species Sciaenops ocellatus. Next base: position 15,862,048 of record CP136869.1, read on the forward strand.
ATGAAAGAGAATGGCTACAGGGAAAGCAGTGAGCCAAGGGTAGTGTGTGTGTGTAAAGGCTATGGAATATTTCTTGACATGTTTGCCTTTTCTCAGTTGCAGTAGTGAAAATGTATATCTACACCCAATACGCGTGAAGAATACTAAGTGAACACATTTATGCATCTTATTTTAAAGCTTCACTTCACGCATCATCTCCCATCGGACACAGTACAATAAGTACTTCAAGCTACATTACTTAAATTTAATAGAAGGCTTATTACTAGAAATTGGGCAAGTTCTCTGAGTGGTACTGGCGTAAACCTCACCTCTATTCAGCTACACCACAATTTTATTCTCTGTTCTGCTGTGTTATAGTTTCAAGCTTTGGAAGTCTGGAGAGACCCATTTTAGCAATTGTTCTGTGTTAACCAGCCAGAGAGCTTGTGAGGTTTTCAAATAGCCTGCTTCTCACTTCGTTTTCTATTGCGGCTGGATTGTTCACTGTCTGCCAAGAGCCATGCTGCTGGGTATTAACTGAATCAGACTTAAATCAAACAAAATGCAGTATTTCCATCAGAGCAGCATGCTTCTTTGAATTCCTTAAATCAAATCAACAAAACAAACCACAATATCTATTGACAGAGAACAAAAATAGCTTACTTCGTACCTCACAACTTATAAGCTCATTGTTCGTTTAACCTCCTGTGATTATACTGTTCAAAAGCAATACTGCTTTTGTTATAGTTCCAATTTCACACTTGCTGGATTAGGTCATAATCCATAAGGTCCTTTATAACTTCTTAGCAACTTCCACACTAGGGGTTTACTGCAAATTACTTAAGTTAAGTCTTAAACATTTCATTGCAAACTTTGAGAAATTAGAGTTTTAGAGCGCCATATGATAAACTTAACTGCCAGTCTTTTGTAAATGTTGTAGGGATTACTTTGTTTTATGTATAAATGCATACATGAAATACATGAAAAAAATATGTGAGTACTAATAATCATACAGTTAAAATGAGTGTGAAATATCTAATTATGCTAACGTAGCTATCATTTTTGGGATCAATGTTTACTTTTGTGAAATAAAAAGAAAACAATATTTAATGCAGTACATCATAATCAAACAGCATTTTGTGTCAGGTGAGACAAGCGTTTCAAGCATTTTAGAGTGAGTGAGAAAGATCTGATTACACCAATCAAGCTAATGTTATATGACCATTGCTGTTTTAGTTTTTCTTGGTGAAAGGTTATTTAAAAATCTAACCACCTTATGTCGTAATTTAAGATAATTTCATTTCTTTAGTGTCATGTCAGATATTTTGACTAAAGTCCATAGACATCTTTAAGCCTTTAAACCTGCAGTCATCCTAATGACCAGCAATCATTGGTTGCAAAAACAAATGCATTTGCATTGACTGTAACAGAAAAATTACCCTATTTGTCACTTGATTTATGACTTCAGTAAACAGTTTTCTAATGAGATGATGGCTGCTAGTTTCAAATCTTCTTCCATACAGCATGATGTTCATTTTGTAAATTATGGTCCCATTTAGAGTAAAATAGAGGATAAAGCAGGAAATGATTTAGGGTGTGGCTACCTTGTGATTGACAAGTCATTCTCAGTGAGTCCATACTGTGAAAAGCAGATGAAATTCAGATCAAACTGTAAAACTATGCAATACTGATGAAATATGAATCAAGATTCTGTTACTGCACTACCTATTTCAACTGTTTTCACAAACCCCTTTTAGTGTATTGTTTAGCTGTAATATGTGAAGGTTTGTAGCTTGGCAGGCCACCATTGTTTCCTGCTAGAAGGTGCAGCTTAAAAAGCACCAAAACAAAAAAACAATATGGTGAAAACCATTATGTCAATGGGAGACATCACAATGGCATTACATTTAGGTGCAACCTGTTTTTTATCAGGTGGTGTGAAAATTTCTGCTAAGCAAACACATAAGGACTAGGCTTGAACTTAACAAAGAGCTTGTGCAACCAGCCCCAATTTTGCCATCTTGTTCACATTAAAAGCTTTCTTACATTGTATCTTTATTCATACAAACTGTAGATTATATGGAGACTGTCTGTAACCTGTCTCAGCCTTCACTGCCCTGCTGTGAAAAAAAGGAGAGAGACTGACTATCTGCCCAGAGCCTCAGCAGCAACACACACAACTGTCTGAAAGCATAAGAGGGAATGAGAAAACTCTGCTCCAGGGCACAGACTTTTTATGTGTGTGTGTGTTTTATGTCAGCACATGAAGAAATTTTGGAAAGGGAATTTGTGCAAGCATGCAATCCTCTACAGGTATCTATGTATGTGTGTGTCCATGTACATGTGCACACTGTGACCCTCAAGGGCAGAAAAGCAGAAGAATGAGAGTGTATAATAATAATAATACTACTACTACGGGGTCCCCTGAGCAGTGTGTAAATATGGATACAATGGAAATGCACTATGCAATTATGGCTGGCTTCATGCATTTTTCACTCACTGGGAGAATAGCAAGGAGGGAGGGAGGGGGGGATTAAAGAGAGAGAGGGGGAGAAATTTGGAAAAATAAAACAGGAGAGGGGCAACTGGGAGAAGCCCAGAAAAGAAATGAGAAAAGGGAAGAGGTTAGGAAGAAACAAAAATCTGGAGGGGAGTTTAAAAAAAAGGAAGAGCATGAATGTATAAATGGATAATGTATGTATAATGTAACGTATAAATGGGGAAAGGGGAGCAAAGAGGAGGGGGAGGACAAGAGAAAGGAGGAATGAGGAGGAAGGGTAGATTCAGAGATGAATGAGGGGGAATAGAAGGGATGAATAGGTAAAGGAGTTGAAGGAAAAAAGCAGAACAAGAGAAGAGAAAAGCGAGGATGGAGAAGATGGAGTAGCACAAAGAGAAGCAAGAAGAGGAAGGTGTGAATTGTCAATAAAAAGGACAGGAGGAAGAATGGAGATGAGGAAAGAGATGAGGGAAGAAGGTACATGTGTGAAGAATGACAGAAACAGGGGACCACACGGAGGAGAAAACAGAAAAACAAAGAAGAGAAGTGGAAGCAGAGATGGGTGAAAAGGGAAAAAAGAGGAGGCAGAAGAAGGAAGAGGAGAGCCACATGTCATGCACAGAAATAAACAGACACAAGGGTGTGCTCTCTCCCTTTCTTTGCCTCTCTCTCTCTTTTTCTGACATACAAACACACACACACACACACACACACACACACACACACACACACACCCACACCCACACACACACCCACACATAAACACAAACACTCTAACACAGACAGTAATCTCTATTCTCTAAATCCTGAAATGCCTGATTGGTTATGACAGAATTCAGAGGAGGTCTTCTCATGTCTTACACTAGCATATCACCACACACTGTCACCCTCTTCCCTAGCACGCACACACGCACACATACACACACACTTTGCTTTTCTGTCATCTTGTCACCCCCCTGCCACAAGCACAGGGGAAAAACACTATTCGGCTTAGGAAACAAATTAATTCACGTGTCGGGGATCAACTCTCTGACTGGGAGCTAGCAGAAAGCCTCTGACAGCACTGCTGCTCTTCTCCCCAGAGCATTTTATGAAAACTTGTTTTGGGAAGTCAAACTTTAATGCGGTATCTAATGAATCCCTGTGAAACAAACACAATGTTTTAGCAATGTGCCACAATGCAGGAGCTACAGTGTGACATTTCTCATCTCTGAACTTCAAAAACCTAAAGATACCCACCGCTTAGTGAAGTGACTTGCATTTTTGTTTTTTAGTTTGATCTCTCAGCTCTGTATTTGCACAGTTTTATCATTCATTGGGTGCATCTAAAGTCAGGGGGAATTGGTGGGTAAGCACAATATCACTCTCAATCGATGCCTTTTTATCATAAGCCCAAACACTTTCAACACTAACAGCTCCACACTGAATGGGAAGTGAGGACAATCACAGAGCGCAGCAAAAATCACAGTGGGTTGTCAGGCAATGAAGCTCGTAGAAACATAACTACTCCAGCAGTAATACTGCTGCTATTAGACTCTGGTTTTGTGAACTAAAGAGTTACTATGCCATTGATAACGTGGTTTCATAACGGTGCCTGGGAATGAAGGAAAAAAATATTCGGTTATCTGCTACTGTTAGATACCTTAGAGGATTGCAAAAAACCCTGCGGTGCTGGCAGAGAGAAATAAAATCTGACATTAAAATACCTGAAAGCCCACAGAGGGAGGAATAGATTTGTCTTGCAACTGAAGTTTTGAAGAGAAAAATCAGTCTGACACACTTTTAGTGGCATCTATAGTCCCATGATCTACCTATTTAATTAGAGACTGAAGTTGTCTCACCTAAAATGCCTCTCACCTCTAGTGCAGAACGGGCCGTCATAGGCAGTGGCTGTACAGTCACACAAATAGCCGTTGTACTTGTCCATGCACTTCCCTCCATTCCGGCAGTACATCCCAAAACTGGTGCAGTGGCCTTGGCAACCGGGCTTGACCCCAGGTGTGACCTTAGCTCTCTCTTCCAGGTCGAGGGTGATGCCGTTCATCCGCAGAGCTCGGATACAGCCCAGGAACCCCCTCTGCCCCCCTGCAGCACCTGAAGAACGAGGGAAGGTGGCATCAGTGTAGCAAGAATATGTAGCATTGGGAGACAGGAAAGATAACAAAGAAAGAGAAGGGAGGGAGGATAAGTAGGAGCCAGGGTCACAGAAGTCATTTTGATTGCAAGAGGCTGTTTTCATCTCTTTTAGAAACGTTAATATCCTAATGCCTAGAGGAAGCCACTGATGTCACGTTAATCGCTCCGACTGTGACGCCGTTCTTGAAACAACCTTCAACTCGTTTGATTTCTTCACTAATTAAAACAGCCTAATGAACATTGTGTCTTAATGAACATCTCACATGCAAATGGATGCATGAAAGCACGTAAACTACATACAACAGACAAACACACGCATTTAAAACACACCACACACAGTGCACCTGACTTGAATGAGTCAATATAAGCATTAATGCTTAGCCTTGGGGTGTCGATAGCCATTCCTCTAAAGTGCTTCCATCGTCATTCTGGCCTTGCACCATTACAGTCTAACTACCCATTAACTTGGACAGAGTAGGGGGTGTTAAATAGATTAATGTGAACCTAAATGACTATAGCAATAAACACAGTCATAAACATACACCCACAGGTATAGATTCAAACGTACACAAGCGCACCCATTGATAAACACATGAGTGTGTACACACAAACACACACACTATCATTAACAAGAGCCGAGGGGCATTTTAGTTATTAAAATCTCTCAATTGCATCCTTTGGATTACAGAGAGGTGTCCATTCAAGAAGACATGTTAAGGAGGCTTGAACACACACACAGTTTCCTCCCTCAAAAGTTGCATTCTCACACACACACATCTGCTAGCTTAGCCACACATGTACCACCCAGATATAATACCATTACTAATACATGTACTTTGAGTTTATGCAGCCACTACGTTACTCGCATATCAGCATGCAGCTGGGGTTTCACAAGCTTTCTCCACTTTCCATTCCCACAACGGATTTGACTTTATGTAGACCTGTTAATTAATCTATTTTGTACCACTGATTGGCTGGAGGTTTCTGCCACCTGTTTACCCAGGTCTAAATCAGTCTCTGATTAAACGGACAGCAGGCTCTGAGGTCTGCAGAGACCAGGGCGGACACGTACACAGGTACACACACACACACAGGTGCATACAGTTTCTGGACAGCTCACAAACAACGTGTAATAAAGCCTGACTAAAACTGACTGAAGTCAATTTTGGCTAATCACAGATATATTGGTTTTGGTGAATATAGTGGCAAAAACTGCAATATTCAAGTAAACAGATTTTGTTCTTTGTATTTTTATAATTTTCATTACTTACAATAATTTAATTTCCAATGGAAATTATACTATATTTACAGTTACTGTCATCTTTGAGAGTGAAGTTTACTGTTAATTGTTAACTATAATTGAGTATATCAGTACGTGACGCAGAAATACTGACATACAGAAATTCAGTCAAATAAGCTGTAATATGTGGACTGGTAGCCGGAGAAGTGCCAGTTCACCTCCTGGGCACTGCTGAGGTGCCCTTGAGCAAGGCACTGAAACACCCCCCCCCCCCCAACTGCTCTCAGGGTGCTGCTCTGGGTGGCTCACTCCACCATCTCTCTCCACATTTGCATGTCTATGAACCCTTTGTATGTGTGGTTGTATTTCGGGTAAAAATGCATGTAAAAAAAGTGAAAAAAAGTATTTCCCCTTGAGGGATCCATAAAGTATCTATTCTATTCTATTCTATTCTATTCTAAACGTAACACATGTAGCATGTGGTGGCACCTACTTATTCATGGGTGTGATGTGTGTGGCTCAAGGGTATGTTACCATGTAATAATGTGCTAATGAGGAAACATTTACTTCACATTATATAGTATATATGGAGTGCACACACACTCATGCACAATATGGAATCCAAAGCCAAATTCCTAATTAAAAGAGAAGTCGTAAAATGTGACCTTTTGACTTTTCACACAGTGAAGTGTGTATTTGTGTATGTTTGTGTGGGTTCTACATAACTGAGTAATGAACTAATGAATAAACCTGCACTTAAATACACTCCAGTATGCCTGTACATTTATGTGGATCAGTTCATTTAGGTCTGATCCACCCGCAAATAAACCCCCCATTTACACCAAACGCCTCCACATCAGCTGTACTGTTTTTCTTTCGATTATCATTGTATAAGTAGGTTAATAGAATGGTGGTATGTCCCATCTTTTTTGTTTGTCTGCTGCTCAACACTGAAGAGATCCGCAGAACAGTGATTACCCATTCTATGTTTATTACTTTAGGGTGCCATTTGTATTGGTTTGAGTCTAAATGTCATTTCCAAAGCCTTCCTAACCTACTGGAATTTCCAGGGAGATATTATCATATAAATTCCATTTTACCAGCTCTGTGCTTTATATATCTGTTGGTTTACAGCAATGTTTTTTTTCTTACCAACTATCTCTCTTAAAGGTCCATAATGGGTTTGCTTCTGATGGATCCCTGCATGGAAAATGTTCTTGTGTATTGCAATAAGCTTGAGTCTCCAGTAATTCCTCACACCTATGTGTTAATGTATAGTATAAATCAAAAAGAAAATAGCAGCATAAGAGCATAAGCAGTTGCATTTCAAAAGATTAATCGTGGCTAAATTTTAATCACCACTGCAAAAAAATCAGGTGCAACAAAACGCACTCTATTTGAACCGCAGCTGAGGTCTTTATACATGTGTGTTGGTGTGTACTGTGTTGCTATGTCTGCATCAATGTCAAGGAGATATTTCATTGTACTCATTAAATGTTACCTACTGTCTTGGCAGGTGAGCGAGGCTGGTTTCCCTGTGACAGGTGTCACACACATGCAGTGAGCAGCAACAAGCAAGATGTCGATCCATGAAGACACAGGCAAGGAAAAAGAAAAAGGAAATAGAAAAGAAAGACAGAACAATCCAACCATGAGAGAATTGAGGAAAAACATGCAAAATCATAAATAATGTGTGTTTGTGAGCATTAATCAAGAGGGAAAGAACAGAATGAACAGATGGTGACATTAAATGAATAAAATGCAGCAAGATTTATAGTTATGTGCACGTATGAAGTGAATCGAGGAGCTAAAAGTTAACAGTGTGAAGTAAATGACAGCAGGCTGATGGTGTAACATTTACTCTCAAGGCCATTAGAGCAAATGAGCCACTGTGCAGTAAACACTAAAGCAATCAAATGCTTGATGAGGAGCATATTGATTGAGGAAGAGAGAAGGAGATGATACAGAAACAGATATGAGAACAAGGTGAGAAAAATAAAGCTCCCTGTTGGATGTCCCCACTGTGTGTTTATGTGAAATCAAACAAATAGATGTTTTTTTATATCATTTTTAAAAAATTGTTTTTTGGTTTCTGGATTGCGTTATTTTTTTCAAATAACTCCATCAATATCAATCAGAGACAACATGTCAAGAGGTAGAGGATGTTCAAAGGAAGAATCAGGCGAGTTCAGACAAAATCTTGATGCCTGCAAGGCTCTCCTCACTCTTTTCCAAATCTCTTGATCAAACACAAAAGGATCTCTATCTTTTCTGGATGTCAAAGGCCAAATCTAAACCACTTCCCTTTAATGGTTGGCTCACTTCCTGTGTGTCGGACTGTAACTTCCCAAAGCAATCCTCAAATGAGGATTAAGCAGGGATTAGAGATCAGATATGAGAAGGTGCTGTCACCTCAGTGGCTGTTGTATACAAGTGTTCCTTTGCTTTCCCTCTTTCTCCCACTACCTCCTGTGTTTGTCACACACAGCAGACCTGAACCTTCTCCTGCCTACCTTTGACAGAAAAGCAAGAATACACACATGCAAATGAGGTGACGGCTGAGGCGCTATCTGGAAGCCATTATGTTCTCGGTTTCATAGCCTCGAGTCTGGCTGTGACGAAACCTCTCTCGCCCCTTTCCATTTCACTAAATGAAAGTACAAATACACTGAGAGGCAAATTGGGACATGATAAGGTGATGGTATTTCAGCAGCGTTCGAATCAGCAAAAGTGATGAGACGATGAAATTATATTATAAATGGGGATCAGGGCGGGTAAGGCTATCACATTGGGATGCCTGATTGGAATTTGGAACAATCTCCTTTGGGCAGAACTTTTTCCATGAGACAGTAGGAACTCTGTGATCCGGCTCAGCAATTTTCCTTTTATTCGCAAATCCCTGAAACTATTTTAGCCTGAGAGTATTGACAGCTCAGCACAAAAAGTAGAAAGACACAGACAAGTGAAAGCATAGAGAGAAATCTAGACAGATCTTCTGCCATTTGAACTCTTGATGAAAGGCATTGTGTGGAGAGAAGAAAACCAGAGCTCTTTAATAAAATGTAGGCATAATTAGTGTGATATTAAGGGCTTGATTTTTACGATAACTGATGTACAATGTATGTGTGTGGGAGAGAGATAGTCAGCGGGTTGATATCCTCTTTGTGCAATAATAATCCAAAGAAATATAAAGTCAAAGTATGAAAGAAATGACCTCTACAGAGTAAGTGAATTAAGCTAGTTTTAGTCACAGCCAGCACAGAGTTTTAACTGTACTAAAACTCTGATCACTTACACAAATGAGTTTCTGAGGACGTGTGCGTCTGTGTTTCCACGTGTGTGCCTATTCTAAAATGGAAAATTGATGTGTGTGTGCATGTATGCGTGTGTAATGGATTAGCATTAACTTAATTAGCAGTAGCTGTGGCTAATCTGGACTGAAGTCTCTTAAGAGAGAACCCAGTAATTTCCAGTAAAGGCTTCTACATCTTCAACTTTCGAAACAATGTTCCTCATAATGGATGTCTGCAGTTTTTAAATTCAGTCCAATTACATGAATGATGTGTACTTAAGAATTTGCTTTCCACACATAAAAGCTCATAATTATGGTGTGTTTGTCTCTGTGAGTGTCCCTCCTACACAAAGCTGATATCAAATGTACAAATTGCAATCAAATGGGTGTACGTGAGTCATTCTTGCACATATGGGTTGTTAATTGTGTGTGTGTGTGTGTGTCTTACCCACGTAGAGCTGGCTAAACAGCTCTAGCCGTGTGTGTCCCTGTGCAGGAGCAAGCTGAGATGCTCGATATGTCTGATCCAGCTGAAGGACTGCCTCTTTGACGTTTCGCTCGGCCATCACCCGATGCCATTGGTCGTCATTGAGGGGTGTGGCCGAATGCACCGTTAACTCCACAGGTCCGTTTCCGACGTCGAAGGAGAAGGAGACGACTTTAGTAGCTGCAGAGTGTGAGAAAAACAAAGAATCAAGTCAACTGAAATCTTAACTAACATCACAAGTTTCTAAAACCCATAACTCCCTGTTCTGTCAGAGTCCTCTCTGCAGGTAAATATGCGTTCAATTTCTAATCTAATGGCTCATTTGTTTCAAGGCCATTCATTTGGCTTGTATAGATTTCAGCTTTGCAATACACGACTGCTCACAGCTTTGGACAGGACTAATCTCACAGACAGTCAATAGATGCCAGGAACTGTTGATTTTGCATGACATAAAGTTGTATCGCAGCAGTTTCCATGTGTTTTTTTTTTTTTTTTTTTTTTTTTGCTTTCCTTGAACTTTTAGAGGTTTTCCTAGTTTTATTGGAGAAAGCAAAGCTAAAATAAAAGAGCTGAAGATAAACAAGTGAGTAAATGAACAAAGAGAAGGAGAAAGAAGGAAAATGAATAAAAAAAAGAGTCAAAGAACAAGATGGCCTTGTTTTTCTGCATGATTCATTTTCATCATCTCAAAGTAAGTGGATCTATGTGTGTTTGTCTTTGGGTGTGTATGTGGAGGGGGTGTGAGTGTGTGTGTCTGGGATATGTTATGGGGAATTAAGGAAGTTGAAATGCCATAAAGTTTATTGCTACTCTATAGCTACGCAGCCTAATATTTCATCAAACCAACAGGGGGCACTGTTATATCTTTTATGACCATTACAGGTCAACCGTTCATCAATATTTCTGAATTACAGTGTGTGTGTGTGTGTGTGTGTGTGTGTGTGTGTGTGTGTGTGTTGGTGTTTCAGCCTTCCACCTGCCCATTCCAGATGTTTTAGCTACTGCATTGGTGAGGTCAGTGTCTGATTGCTTTTAACCTCACTGCAGGGAACGGTGATCAATTTATACACTGTGTGTGTTCATGTGTGTAGATGTGTGTGTACTCTTATTTCCAACTCCATCTCAACTTGATACAGTGAAGCAAATAATCCTCACAAGGCCAGATATTAAAACATTTATTCTGAGACTCTACTAACGAGACACGTTGGATAATATAAATATATAAGTCTTAAAGCTGTGGCACTTCTCTCCTCTGTACTAACTGCGAGATGGCTGATTCAGTTTCAATCAGAGTTAATATGTCGTCGTTTTCACAACATTTCCATTGTGTGTGGACGAGCAATGTTCAATTAATACTTGTCACTGCAAAATGTCAGAGGAATCTTTTTGCTTTGACCTATGAAAGGAATGAAGCAACAATGAGAAAACAATGAGGGAATTATTTCTGTTGCTTGAAAGATGATTTGTAACTGTCAAATTAAAACCCAGTTTGACTCTTTTCTTAATGTTTGGTACTACTGTGAGACTGCTGTATAAAAGCTATATATTCTGGGTGGTGCCATATTGTGGTTATTGGCATCAGTGTCCTGCAGTCTTAGAGATGATAAATAACCTGCTCATAGCTCTATATGTTGCTGCTTCATTATGGCTTTATTAGGCTCAGATATTAGAGTTGATAATTTTATGTAGTGGTCAATGGGGAAATGAACTTTCTTATTCCCCTTTGCAAAATCAATATGCCTGGATTTTTATATTGCTTTCATCTAATTATCTTTTTTCACTTTATTCCCTTCTTCTAACTGCATCCCTCCTACAGTACACATTTATTTATTTTTATTTCCTCTCTCTTGTTTGGTTGTTCTTTAATTTTTTTCTCTCACTTCTTTGTTCTTTTGTTTGCTTGTTCTTTCATTTCCTCTTTTTATCCATCGGTCCCCTGAGTCTATCCTCCCTTCCCTGTGTATTACTTCTTTCTTTTCTGCTTGCTTTCTTCCATTCACTTGCTCATCTCCTGCCAGTCTTATCAGTCACTTTGCCTTCCTTCTTCACTTTCTCCCTTGACTCCTTTTTTTGTGGACATTATCATTTCCACTTAGAAGAGACGCAAAGACACCAGAAATCATCTCAGCACAAGCCTGTCTGGATGTGCTGAGCGCACTGACCCACAAGATAAATCTGAAGAAGTGCTTAAACATTCAACTACCCGCAACACACAGCAGCGTGCAGACAAATAGATGTATGCACACACAGTGAGACACAGAGTATAAGCTCTCTGACAGGCTTTAGTACACTGAATTAATGATGCCTGTATGCACAGAGCAGGTCTGCGGGGCTGGGAGAAGCGACATCAGTTATTTTAAATGCTGAAAGAAAGCCAAACATATATCAGAATATCACAATAGAAGTAAGCTAAAGCAATGCCGCTATAGCAATGCTGAATGGCATGTGTGTGTTTGATTATATGTGTGTTGTTTTAGCCCTGTAAAGCAAGATGGATGCCCTACAACTTTGTTTTTGTACTCTGTCCACAGGCAGGAATGAAAACTAAAGTGCCCGCAGAGCACAGAGCTTGTCTCATCTATTTGCATAGCCGTGATGGATGTCATAAGTGTTGATTGTGTGTGAGATGTAATTTTCTGTGTGTGAGATATTCTTGCATGTTGGCCCAAAGAAACCCCAGCAGAGCTTTTTATTTTTCGCTATTTGTTTTTCTATTAATCTTTTAATATTGAGGCTGAAAGAGCCAAGTCCTAAATTATGTGTCAGCACAGCACAACGAAACAATGATAAATAGTGAAAGAAATTGTGTATTGTGTGTGTCTTTGTGTGAAAGACCGCTTGCTTGTCTTGGTGTGCATATATGTGGGTGTGTGTTTGTCTAATGTTAAGTTTCATTTTGCCGTTCGTCTATTTTCAGCTGGCTGGCAGTGTATTATCTCTTCGATCTCTTTCCTCTTATACTTGCTAATTCTTTGTTTGTCTGTTTGCCTTTTTGCTCTGTGCTTTTCACTCCGGGGATGGCTAAAACAGTCTGGCCCATTTAAGGAGGAAAACTCTATTTAAGGCGAGCCAAATTCAGAGTGCAAACCTGCTGCTGTTGATGCTGAAACAAGATTTAAAGCAACTTCTCAGAAGCTAAGCATGTCTTTTTGAGAAATAGGCTCTTTAGATAAAACATTTTTATGCTTATCAGCGAAAAATTGCATGCTCACAATGCAAAGAATCCTGAATATTCCTCAGTTTGGACATAGACACACAGGCAGACAAACAGATATAATCAGACAAACTTCTGACAGTTTGTTTTGAACAAAACTCTCAAAGAAACACTGGTGCCTTGTTGCATTTGTCCTAAGTAGATATTGTTCAACATGTCAGAGGGACATCCAACAACTTTAAAAGGCCAAAGCTGCGTAGAGCACGGCTAAACTTCAGATGTAAACTTTGTGACTGTCTGGTCTTCAAATAAAAAGGCAATAATACAATTTTCTAAGCCAATGTCTCCAGTGGGAAAGCACATTTTTCAACTGGATCCCAGACTGAAAACATTTATAACCTTTGGGCTCGACTATCACTGAAGTTGCAGCCCCTTAAGGGCTCAAAACATGTCACATACATATTTTCCACTGAGCTTCAGAGCACCCCAGAAGTAAAGCATTTCTGTATTAGGGGACCTTTCTATGTGTCCTTAATCCTGTTACCAGTCCATGGTTCTAAAAACATCTTCAATGCTGTCTCTCAAATGTGTCTTTGCCTTCTTCTTATCATTAAGATTCAAAGAGGAACAGTGTCCACCTGCATCTGCTAAGGTCATAGCAATGTATGCTTTGTACAAGGTCATGTGTGTGTATTTGCAAGTGTGTGTATATGCTTTGAGCTCCTGCAATAGCAAAGCTATGCTATTCTGGCCTAACGCTAGTCATTTCATGCCCTGACGGGATTGTGGCAGATACAGTTTTTGCACCAGCAAGAGGGCAGAGATTATGTGTGAGTTGGTGTGTGTGAGCGTGTGTTTGTGTGCATGCAAGTTGTTTTGCGGTTGTGTATCTAAACGTGTGCTTTGGGGCAAAATGCAAGATGATAGCAAGGGAGAAGAGAGAGGAAATCGATGTGGGGGCATTTATAAAGCCTCGGGAAACACACATACACATACATACACACACACGCTCCCTATCTCCTCTGGCCTGCTGTGCAGCTGTGACAGGCTAGAGACTTACTGTATCTTTGTGTGTGTTTTTTTGTGACCATTTGGAAGACAAATACCAAACCCCTTTTGGCAAACTTGTCACTGTACTTGTATGTACAGTGTCAGTACAGTTTTTTTTCCTGCAGAAATAAGTGTGTGCATGTATGGTGGTGTGTTTAACTTTGTGTAAATGATAGTTTAGCTGTAAGAGGGGAAAAAAAAAAAACTTACAGAACTTTTGGGCCACACACCAGCTGACATAAATCAGTGTAGTGGATTTTGAAACACTTTGGCTTAAAAATCATCTGTCTCTATACATTGATTGCCATTTTGAAACCTAATGGTAGGCCAGGCACACCAGCAGGAAACGGTAAGCGACCGTGTGTGACCCCAGATGTTCAAAATCCCAATGAAATGCAATCAGTTATCTATCGACAGCCATGCTGTGCCAAGAATCTCCTTCACAATGCAGCTTGTGGATTAATTTGATGCCCGGGATTTTAACATTCTCGACCAGAGCAGCTCCACCTAGGCTGCTTGGTCGTAATTTGAGCTATTGGAACAGGATCACAGAAACCTGCTGCATGACATGTCAATCATTAAGTCTCAGAGAGGACTTAGAGAATGTGAAATGGGGTGGTGCAGAGCTGCACATTGTTTGGTATTTAAAAGTGTTGTGCTCCTCTCCTGTTGCCATCTCAGGTAAACACTGAACACTGAAATTCATACGTTTAACTGGCAGCATTGTGGATGTGTGCTTTTGAGTGTTGTGGTGGAAACGATTATGGAGGTGAACTCTTAAGAGATTTAAACGCTCCTGTTTACAAGAATGGAAAATGAAAAATAGAGAAGACAGAGATACTGTCTCTGTGTATGTCTGTGTGTGTAAATGAGAGGTTGTGTTTTGTCATCCCTGAAAATGGGTGATTTGGTTAAACAGAGGTTCATAATGGACATAATTATTGCACACACCAATTACCTTAAATAAATGATTGCTCTCTCTTGCAATCACACAAAGTAGTGTGCCATAATCAGGAAGGCAATTGACTGGTATGTGCATCTGCATCAGCCCGTGTGTCTATCTGACTGAATGCTGGATTAAACATCACATTATGCTAGATAAGGAGTTAAGGGGAAACAGAGAATAAGAGAGACAAACATAGAGAGAAATGACTCTCATGCACACACACAGCATCACCCAGATGCATCTTACATTTGAGCTCCAAGCGAATGAAGTCAGTGTTGCCCAGGTTTTCCAAAAAGACGCCGTAGGGTGCACTGGTCTTGAAATAGAAGGAAATGTCGGCGCTGGTCTCACCCTGGAAGGTAGCAAAATGCAGGTAGGATGATGGGGTGGTGAATGATGCAGCGTTCCAGTAGTTATCTGTGAAAAAAACAAACAGAATCACAACTCTGCACCAGCTCGTTCCACATGCATCTCCTGCACCCTCCATTAGCACTGTGACAAACACTATAACACATTCTGATCTGATAAGCTGCAGAATAAATTCAATGTAGAAATGGTTTCATTTCAAATGGTTACGCATCCATTTTCATTTCATTCCAAAGAGCTATCAATCTATTCTGGATAAAACATTGTTATCTCACGTCCATTGTTTAATGTGGCTCATTTAATATCTCCCCGGTAAGAATGATTTCATCACCTAAAGCTGCATTTCTGTGCAGAAGTTTTAACGCAGCCTGTAATTTCCTGTAACTTCAATATTCAAAAGAAAGTTGATCATATCATAATAGCAGAGAGAGGCCATTTCTTTTTCTCTAAATGAGGAGCTGAGAAGGGAATAAGGGTACATGGACAAAGTGTTGCAGGATTTTGGATAACAACTTTTCTAATGACTTTCATGAAGCGAAACCAGTGACTACTAATGAAGACAAAGTAGCAGCACGCTAAACAGCTGCTGATGGATTATCAGACTGTGGTTGATGAAGTGACTTCTCTGCTGTCTCCTCTCCTCTCGCCTTGCCATGTCTCTGTCTTGCTCCTATCACTCAAGGAAGATGAAGAGGAGGCAGGAAAGAGGAGGAGGAGGAGGAGCAGAAGAGTGGAGAGCGTGGAAAGGACGGCTGAGGAGAATAAGAGGAAAGAGGCCAGGCACGGGTGAGAGGACAGAATATTGAATAAGTGATGGAAAGAAAGGGGAGTAAAGTCATGCAGAGGGCAGGTGACAGAAGGAGGAGCTGGGGGGGGGGGGGGGGGGGGGGCGTACAGAGGGCAGAAGGAAGAGGAGAAGAGTGAAGGCTAATGTGGTATCAACTGGGTGAGATCTCTTTGATGCCTCAGAGGACTGGCCTCACAACCTCTATCATAACCCTCTATGAAAAGCAAGTAGACACAGTGGAGCACAGGAGACACATATGTGTGTGTAAGAACTGCAACAAATGATTAATGTAACTATCAATGAAACTTCAAATAATTAGTCTGATCTGACATGCATCTATATGTCTCCAAGATTACATCTTCACACCGATTTTGTTCGACCAGTGCAAAGATATTCAATTTATGACATTCATAAAAACAAAGGACAGCAGCAAATCCTCAAAATCACAGTGGATCCTGGAGCTGGATCCAGAGAATGTGTGTCATTTAAAATTTGTTGCTGATTAATTTCCTGTCAAGCAACTAATCAATTAATTGACTTATCAGTTTAGCTCCACTTTGCTTCCTTTCATGTGTGAATTTATACCCATTTGAGCATGCAAATGCATTCCCGTGTGTTGTGTGTGTGTGTGTGTGTGTGTGTGTGTTTGTGTGACGGCATGTGTATAAGTGTAGGTATGCACCAATGTCCACCGAGCTCTATGTGTTTGTGTGTGTCTCCTGGTTCAGTGCGATAAGCGCTCCCCAATGACAGGGCTGAGCTCCTCCCCTCTCCTCCTTGCCTCACATCCTGTCACTAGGGGCAAGGGCAGATAGCGGCCAAGCACACACACGCAGACACAGGCACACGCGACCACCTACTGATGCTGTCTTTGTGATTAGTGTGTTCGAACTTGGAATACTGTTCATTTCTCTGCGGGAGGCACAGCCAACTATTGAACAGGGTTAATTGAGGACTAAATAGAAGGAAGTCTGCAGAGGCCACAGAAACAAATAATTATCTGTTTACTATGATGTTCCATCATCAAGAAGAAAAACCAGAGCTACATAGTTGGTGACAGACAGATGTGCAATCGCTGATTGGATACAAAGGAACTGGTTTCATGATTGCAGCATATGTATGGGCTTAAAAGTAGAATAATGATGGAATATAATCAAAAAGTTGTATTGATACACGTACACACAAAGAATTTGCTTAGCTCTCTTTTGTGTTTACTGCATAAATAAAATCTCTCACAGCACATCTGTGCAATAACATCACAACACACAAATGAGACAACAACATGAGAAAAGTGCTGTGATCTGTTTGTATACACTGAATGAGACCTTAATAGCTTCGCGCTAAAAAGAAGGCTGACAAAGATATAGATGCAAGAAGGACACAAAGATATAGAAAAACAGCCAGAAGGCGAGTCATGCTTCAGAGGGATGGAGAGAGAATAAAAGAAGGAAGCTGGAGGTTAGACTGAAAAGACTTAAAAGACATCCATGGTGTGAGAAGAAAAGGAAAACAACAAATAAAGGGTTGACAGAAACTGTGTGGTGAGTGTTGGAGGGAAAAATAGTGTTAGAGGAGTAAACATGGATGTCAAATCATAAACCTCGAATTGCCCCTGTGCCAGATCCACAGATGCAACTGTCTGGCGAAGTTCTGTGGCACATTTATCACTCCCATATTGAAACAAATGTTTAAATTTATGCAGCAAATAAATGTATTTCCTGACCGACAAACCACAAATATTAAATTGTTAACCATAATACCAGATAACATGCTTAAAAGCATGGCAAATTAAGTTTATACAGAAGCAGACCAACCTGGGAAGACAGACAGTTCAATCATGCACCACCTGCTATGTAAAATCAAGCCATTTTTATGTATGCATACAGTATATAGAAGACTAAAGTATATATAAACAAGAAACCACATTTAAACCACACTTATAAACTGTGTCATTGGTTAGCAATGGATGCTTCAAAGACGGACGGTTTTCAAATGGAATCTGAAGTGGTTTTCTTGACAAGCCATTTTTCTCCATCTAATTGGTTCTCTCAAGGTGACGCCAATTCAGAAATTCTAATCCTGTCACTTTTTCTCCTGGGTACCCTTGGTCTCATTGTGTTGTGCGCTGCTGTGGACAATACAGCTTAGCTAAGAGTATCACAGATCTTCTTTCAGGATGTCTGTGGCCTCTGCTGTTACTCGATTGTTAGATGCTTAATTTACTGGAGAAACAGGATAATGGTCGATTTACATCCATTTTCTTTCCTCTTTCAAAGTTTATACACATTTTTTTAATGTCTAATGTAAAGCTTCTTGGTGAAGGCCTCTAATAAAAGTGTGAAGTGTTTCAATACATTGAAACACTTCACAATGCATACAACGGCTGAATACACCACACAAAGCAAACCACAGTGAAAACCACCACTGTGCTGAATGTTGACATAAGACTTTAATGTTGTTATGGAATTTTCTATACTTAGGTTACACAAGGTCACGTGTGGGCCTTGAGGTCCTCAGCAGTATTAATTGTTTGGCTTTGACTGGGAACAGGAGGTGCCAGTCTATCTCAACACTGTGGTGGCCAGGGTTGAAGAGACCTATTGCTGCCTTCATAGACGTAATAGATAGCTGGCTGTTGACTTTCCAATCTGCGTAAACAGACATCTGTGTCTCCAGACTAGAATATGTTGACAATAACACCTCCATGGGTAAAGACATTCTCTTTGACTAATTCTGGGTGTATAGTATTTGTGGTGTTATCTTGGGGTTTAAAGTCTATCCACCAAGATGAGTTGGGCAGAATGTGAGACTGACTCAGGCACTTCTGATGTACTTTGAGAGTGTCTCTAATTCTCCTTGGCCAAGTGTCAATAAATATTACAGCATAAGACATCAGAGGCTCCTGAACACTTTCTTCCCTCCTGACCTCACCATTGACCTTTGACTTCAGCAATTTCTCCACAACAAATGTTTATCCTCTAGATTGTTGGTGCAGAGACAGAGATGAGTTGTGTGATGAGGAAAAGTTTTTAGCAAGCAAATTTTATGTTATTCTGCTGGTCCACCATTTTGGTCCGGACTGAGGCATCTGAACAAATATTGAGTGGACTGCCATGACATTTGGTAGAGACATTAATGGTGCCTACGTGATGCATCCTGCTAACTTCGGGGATCCACTGACTTTTTCTGTAGTGCCTTTTATTAGGTTGGAATTGGGACTTTCAGTGAAATTTCTCAACAACTATTGAATAGTTTGCCATCCATTTTGGTACATTTTGGATCCATGGAAAAACAGCACATCTGCACCCCAGGGTCTTCTTAAATTATCAAATTATAGTTAATACGTTTCACACTTCATGAGTGCATGCTATTTACAGAAAGATGTTTCTTTACAAGTGTGAACAGCTCTTGGAACGATCAACTAATTTCACTGAAACATGGTGTTGCATAAACCACTGAAAACAGCTGTTGACCTCTGGATTAGACCAGAGGGATTCATGTAAAAAACAAAAACAAAACAAACAAAAAAAAAAACTCAAACCATCTGAACTGTAACGGCCGACATGATGCGAGATGCGGTTTGAGGTGAAGTTTGCGTCTGGAAGCCAACTAGATGATTCATCTGTCTATGCTTGACCAGATGGGTTATGTGCCAGTATCAGCAGATGGTAAGGATGACTGACTGACTGCACTGTCTCAGGTCATTAACAAGGACATTTTCAGGCACACACATAAACAAGTACACATATAAAATATATGTCAATGCACATTAAACATACAATTTCACATATACTGTTGGCTGCAGGCATAATAGACTGCACTTACTGCAAAAATAGCTAATATTAATAACCTTATTCTCACACATCCTGTACGTACTCACAGTGTGAAGTGCAGTATCACTGTAGATCGTGACATTTGCGATCTCAGACCTGCCAGAGCTCTTATTACTCAGTTTGTTGGAGCAAACACATGCTGTGCCATCTCATTAAACTTTTCCACTTGCAACTTATGCTGCTACCTACTTCAGGTGCACAGTTGTTGGGAGGCCTTTTCATCAAAGTACTAACAATAGTGTCATCTAACAAGAGAGGTAGCAGCCCCTATGTTGGAAGGTGATGCATCTGACTTGCCCCTAAGGGCAAGGCTCAGATATCATTGTTCAAAACATAACACTTGAACCTACATATATAAATCTGAAATGTGTTGCACTGTGGCACAGCACGCGTATATTTCTACTCCACTGAGACCTGCATTTCATTTGTGCATAATTGAGCCATCTGTGGTGTGCAATTTTAAAGTCTAGGTACTGTATACTCACAGTAAATGTAGCATTTGAAACTTCAGGTAATGTGTAAATGTCATTTGAGATCTGTGGAGCCTTTAACAATCTTACTTTAGTTGCTTCTCATATATTTTTATCATCAAACTTCAGAGAAATGTATATAAATGGAGGGACGAAAGGAGACAAAAGTCTAAGAAAGAAGGAGAAATAAGTAAAACGCTATGCTAAAAATTGTAAGTGCGTATGTGACTGTAAAATGCTGGTACACACATAACCAGGTATTACACCATGGGGATTAGAGGCAATTTTATGATCATCTTATTGTTTTCCTCCTTCAGGGCTACTGGAAGTGGTTGAGTTTCAGTGTTCAGAAACATTGGCTGTTGTAGAGAATAAACCTATGACCTTTCCATTTGCAGATTTGCTGACACCTGTTGACACCCGGTCTATTGAATCAGTACCTTGCTCATTAACTAATAGTAACGTTAACGCTAATGATCCTGAACAGATTGTCACTGAAAATGTTAAAAAAAATTATCCACCATAGGTTACAGTAAACAATGACCTGTCACGAGGTTAGTAAATAGCAAAAGTAACAGTAAAACGAAGTGATGAGAAACAGGAGAATAATTCACAACAAACAGTTAAACAACAGCTTTGTAATTATGGTGCAAACGGTATTTTTAAAATAGCATTTTTATTTCTTTATGCATTTTACTTTACTCTTAAAATTCACAATAAAGAAACCTAAAGGAATTAGCCCTATGTAACGTACACTAGAACCTTAACGTCTTAAACGCATGTTGGAATGACATCAATTACATAGACACTCTATGTGGGCATATGAACAGTGACAAGTGGGTACAAACCAATTAATTAATTTTGAACTATCATAGGTCAACCTTGTGAGTTTTCATTTGTGGTCAGTCACGAGGCCAAGCATCTCATAGTAGGTGCATTACATTATAAAAACAGAATATGTGCTGCTTTGCTTCATTTGCTGTCATTTATTTTCATTCCCATCTATTAAAATGTCCAAACCCTTTTAACATCAATAAATGGGACTAATTCTTCTCTGTCTGCCTGTGACTGTATAGGCTGCCATTAAACTAGCCATGGAAATGGGCTTCATTAATGCTGGAGCACACACACACATAGAAAGTCACATTTTTACTTGCTCTTGTGCCCACCACAGAAAGACAGGCATAAACACACACACACAAAAGTGTGCACATGCACATACACACAGGCACATAAGTACCTCCGTACTAAAACTTTCCCTGACTGCCCAATACATTAGTCATTTGCCTATGAAAACCCATTATATGGCAGCCAATCATCATTGCTCTTACTGAGACAGAGCTCCATGCACAGTATGAGAAGCATCAATCATACACGGAGTACCTATTCACGTGTGAAATTTTTAATATATGTTTAATATGCCTTAATGGGCCAATATATAATGTATGCTTCGTGTTCCGGTGTCTTGGCCAGCACTATTACAAACATACCTCAAAGTCATCTTCATTTTAAAGTTAGTTTGTTAATTTGGTCACTCAATATGAAAGAGGATGACTCTCTCTTTGTCTCTCACACACACTCAGACACACAAGGTGGATAATAGAGTAAGACAAAGAGAATATGGCTCCTTCCAACTGACAGAAGGATCCATCTTTAGTAATTGTGTCTGCCATACTGCTACATGATAGACCCACACACACAAACAGATGTGATGTCATGGGTCATTAAATCATGGTTTGTTTAGATGTTGGCAGCTCTGTGATGAAGGGACATTAGTGAGAGTGGCACCAGATTGTTGATGCAGGGACCATAATGAGTGTGCCACCAGTGACGAGTGAGGGCAGGTGTTCTGTCATGTTCTGCGCCCTCGACAGAACCGGGCCACTTCCTGTCTCCCGCATGAATGGATGGACGGATGGACGGACTATGGTATTGTTAGCTATATTCCTTTAAAGTTTTAAATGCAGCACCATCTCTCTGTAAAACAGGCAGAATGCATATCTGTACTCACAGTCCACTGAGATTACATAGCTCCACTCTATTATTGCCTTTACTATGAAAAATGAGCAGTCAATAGATAATATATGAAGCATTATTATCGTAATGATCATGCTGCCTTGCACTAAAGATTAAATCCATGTTTGCTTTTCCTCTCTACAGGTTATTACTTCCTACAAAACCTCTCTGGTATTTTGTTACATCTCACAGCAGATGCCGACGTTACTTATTCTCTATGCTGTTTTAATCTATTTCGTCTTAGGAGATAGAAAAAAATAAAGAGAGAGGGTGAGGGAGGCAATCTCAAAAGACAAAACCACTTAATTGAGGAATTCACACAGTTCTCTTCCGAATCCTCTCAACAGGGGATTCATGTGGGAAGTAAGAATCAGAGGTTGCTTTCATACTAGTTTGGTGCACTTGTTTCAGACCAGAGAAAAAATTATACACTGAAATACCTTTTTTTTTTTGTAATTGTAGGGGTTCAGGTCACCATCAGGATGATGAGAGAAAAGACTCATAGTTGGCCTGAGGCATATTAAACTAACAAAGAAGCTCCTTGGCTACTGGCGAATTGATGCCAATAGCATACATCAGACATACCATATTGACAAAAGAAGTACTCAAGGTACAGTAATCAGGATGTGCTGATCCAGGGGAGGCAAAATTGCTGTTTTTCTGAAGCGCTGATAATCTGTGGTGAAGTAGGACAGTGACTGACATGTTGACGTGCGTCAACCTGCACCATCTTCAAACTGCCTCCCTGACACCCTTGGTGTGCAGGCTGACAGAAAACAGCGGGTGTTGTGTGTGTTTTGGTGTGCGTTTTTTCAGCCCTACAGCAACTGAACATCCTCTAGTAAATGGAGCTATTCTTTATGCTTGTGTGGCTTTACATCATTAGGATAAGGTTTCCATCATCCATTTGACTTTTATGAGTTGGTGTGAAAGCCCACTCAGATTCAGAATGAGAAATGTTTCATTTAGCCAAGTATAACAGATGCATCAGGAATGTGATGCAATTAATCCACGCTGACCTGACAGCACACACTGCAGGACTGATACACTGCAGGTTCAGGACAAAGTGAAGCAAAGCGATACAGCACAGGTTCATAAGTTAGAAGGAAAGAAAAGTGGTCAATAAAATAGAGCAGCAGAATCTGTGTGTCTTCTAGTTGAACCGAAGTCCCACAGAGAGCAGTGTGCCAACACTGATTAGAAGAATAGACAGGAAGAGAAACAACAAGGACCGAACCTCCTCCCAGTGTGTGTGTGTGTGTGTGTGCTTCTGCTGTATCTGATATCTGATGTTTACCTGAGAATCAGTCAAAACTACAAGGACAAGAAGGAAGAGAATAAAAGGATGAGAGGATGACTGTTTATATGGAAAGTAAATGAATAGAGTTCAGATACGTTAATCTGGCCACACACATGTACATATGCACAAATGCATGTGCCTACAGACACATAAA
Organism: Sciaenops ocellatus; assembly: GCA_033000465.1. Lineage (NCBI taxonomy): Eukaryota > Metazoa > Chordata > Actinopteri > Sciaenidae > Sciaenops > Sciaenops ocellatus. The sequence goes on from CP136869.1 coordinate 15,885,758, forward strand.
ACACATACAAAGAAGTGCACAAACACCCACACATCCACACATATAGTCATTTTAGTAGACAGTAAAGATAAAACAACAGTTTCTCTGATTGATTGGCACAATGTGAGTATGAGCAATGTGTGATTTTCACACTCAAATGCAACCCCAAAATAACAATGTGCCCAACTGTACTCCTCTATGCACGAAGTGTTTTCCCTTGTTCTCACGATGGTTTTTAATTAAGACCCTGTTCAAATCATCAGCAGCAAATTCAAATTGTCAAAAGATGTTTGTTACTTTCTAAAAGTTTGGCTAACAATGTCTGAATGTATTGTACAATCCAAGACATACTAATAATGTTTAATTTCCACTGGGATCAGGGATGAAAAAGGAGGCTTTCTTCCAAATGGTACAGTGATGTTTACAAACAGAGAGATAATTACCATATCATTAAGTATTCTCTGTACGTCCTTGCTTGAAGTGAGATTTTTTTAGATTATATGAAGGTTTTCTATGTGTAGCTCTCCTTGAAGCTTCAGCAAATTACACACACTGCACCTACCACTTAAATAATAGTAATACAAGTGTGTAAATGTGGGCAGCTATCATTCTAAGATTCCTAGCACTCTTTCTGTCCAGTATTACACAATCCTGTCAGTGCGTTGAGAAAAGAAGGCAGAGTGCAGGGAGCGAAAGAACCCCTTCTTGAGGAGGCACACGACATTGTCCAACAGCCTAAACATGTAACCTCTAGAGAGGTCATAAGTCAAAAGTTTCAGTTCCTGACTGGTGTTATTACATTGTCATCAAAGGTTCTTTATAATTCTCACAGTTAATTTATTCAGTCTTAATTAAATTTTAGAAACATCCTTTTAGGTTCCTTGCCTGCATAAGAGACAGTTCTCCTGAGGGCCACGAATGACCTTCTTTAGACAAAAGATATAGGAGAATATGATCCTTATTGTTTTATGTTTTATGTTTCATTGTCCATGCATAACTACCTGACCTGCTTCGGCAAAGAGCTGACATTTCAGACACAACACTGCCATGGTTCAACAGACATCATAGAGCAGTCTTAATAGGTAAGACAACCTTTATCTGCTCCTATAATGTTCAGCTTAGAGACATTTCATTTTCTTTATATATTCTTCCACAGTGTAAAATGATCACATGCTATGAACTACTTTAAGAGTGTGCTCACGTACCATTGCCTGTTTGTCCAGGAATCACCGACAGCCTAACATCAAATAAAAAATTTCTTTTGCTCCCCCGACTGTTCAAAAGCTACACACAATGTCAACAGGGGAATTATAATACGAGCCGTATTAAAGAGACTGAAGGTGTTCTCTTGATTCAACCTTTGATGAGCCGTTCGCAAAGGGTATGCAGTCGTGCCTCTACACCCAGCTGATAATTATTTTGAAAATGAAACCACCTCTCTCAGCGGTCGACCTGGAGAAAGTCATTAATGCACATATTTCCTCTCAATTAGGCCATTGTGACTGCAGTCATCTTGCCTTACTCATAGGTTCCTTTTGCACATGCAGCTAATACACAATGCTCACACCAGTTTTCATTTTCCGGTGCAGGCTCCCTGTAAAGTTTGAATTTCTTTTTAAGATCTTACTGATAGCTCTAATGCACAGTGTGATTTAGCTCCTGGGAATGTTACTGACCTTTTCACTCTCTTTGTAGGACCACTTGTGTCTCCCGCTAGGTCTCCATTTGGGTTCAATACTGTGTATTATCAAGTCAGATCAACACTATCTACAAATTTGGACTTAGTGCTAGTTCTCACATAGATTGCTTACTCTGTTCTTATCCACTCGTTATGTATTCTTGGTTTATAATAGCTTTATTATAAATCAGTAACCTCCACTATTATCAGCACAGCTTGAGCATGTCCCGTTAATCATTCCATAATTACATTTTAAACACCTTGTAGCTGCAACACATCAATACATCAAGCCAATCATTCTGCATTCTGGCGTGTTTAGATAATTACCAGGCTGCCTGTAACTCAAAATGCTAAAGATTGCTACCAATTGTTGCATCAACAACTTAAACTCCACAGAATACAGATGTATGCATGACACAACACTTACTATCTCCTTGGCAATGGAGTGGTCCAACAGTCAGCTTGGCCTCAGAGCTTGGTCTGTTGGTGTCACCCACAGCAACTTGGCTGACTGGCAGATGCTCTTTATACACCAAGAGACCGGAATCTTCTCTCCTGTGTGAGTGAGAAACATGCAGACGGAGGTAAGTGGAGAATCCAAATGAAACGCTGTTTCGTCTCCTCATCTTGTTTTTTTTTTTTTTCCAATCTGCAGTTTCTGCATCTTTTGCTGTTATGAAACCTGCTTGAATTTTCACACTTGTGATTACAGGCTACACTAGAACTATGCCAATACTGATTTCCTAAAGTAACTCATTGGCTTTGAGGGAATACATGTAGTGTGTTTAGAGTTGTCAAACAGAAGGGATTTTGAAATGAAGAGGGGAAGACTAGATTGAAAATGGAAAATGTCCCCTTTTATGGGAGGCAGAAAAATAGTTTTACAGCAGGATAAACATGTATAGCATATGATAGCTGACATTAAACGCTGTGCCAGTACTGTAGAAGTATAACATATAGATATATATGACATATATTTATAACATATAAGTATAACTAAATGCAACTTGTGTTTCAGTTTTTTGGTAGTAGTAGTAATAGTGTATGTGTGTAAATATCTACTGAATGTGCCTCCGTAGAATGTGTTTTGGAGATATGGTTATTTACATAATTACATACAGTATATATATATAATTATGTTGTGGTCACTGACTCTAAATCACAGCCTTTAGGGTGAAAATGAGTGTGAATACGGCAATAGTTTTTCACAGAACTATTTGATTTTAATTGTTTGCCATTCATTGCAATTTAGAAATGAAACAATAGAATCTAATTTATGGCTTATGGCTTTGTGTATGCATGTGTGTGTTTCTATGTTCTGCCCAAATATGGGTAATGAGTGGAAATAGAGTTACATGGGTAATATTTCAAAAACTCACTCAACCAAACAATGAGACATTAATGCAGACAACATTAATGGAGAGAACGAAACAGAGAAGGACTTATTTGTAATCTCATTGGTTTTAGAGATGAGGGGGAGAGACATGAAAGCAAATGAAATCTCTTCTTCTTGCTAACATGCAGTATGCGCGCACATGCACACATCCACAGACAGTGATGCAATTGGTTTAATGAGAAGATCCATCAGCTGGCTAAAAGAGCTTTGAAATACAGACTGTTGGTGCTGGAGGCAAACGTCCCTCTTAAATAAACACATCATTGATGGTGGCATTCATCATTCAGTCATTTCAGTTGTTCATGTTAGACATCTCATCAGACCGTCCAGCAAAGGCATTAGCATTAGACTAGCAACAGTTTTAGATTTACAGTAAAACTATGACATTAAAATCTCCTTGGCTCTGATATATTTCACTAGATTCAGTTTATATAGCATTACAATCAGTTTGCAGTCTTTCAGGCAAAGTATTCTGTTCTTTGTTGTAGGGATTCAGAGATGTATTTTAATACATGAATGTCACCTGAATGAAAATCTCACTGAATACGTACTTTTAAAACATAATAGGCACTTAGTAGGCAGACTGACCTTTGCAATTTCTTTTTAAAACTGAGATGAATTTAGAAACAGTGGCACATCAGAAGTATAGTACTTAAATATTCAATAATAAGTAAAACATAAGTTCAAATAGTTCATTTGACCAGCTGAGAAAATATGTGGGTGAGCTAACTTTATGACAAACTCTTATGTCCATTGTTCCAGTGAAGCTACTTTGTGGCTAATAATAAGAGAATCTTTATTCCATAACTTTTAACAAAGTAGTTAAGAAGAGCAAATGTCTTCAAGTTAGTTAGTCTTTAGTTACTGGTATTATGCATATCAAACTTTCCACTCAAGCACTGGACATGTGTGGTTTACAAGTGACAATGACAACTTTCTTTAGCACATTTGATCAGCTCTTGCTAGCTAGAAACTCTCTGTGAGCTGGTTGAAAACATGCTGACTCCTTAAATATGTTTGATGGCTACATACATGAGGTGCTAAAAGACTAAGGCTAAAGTGACATGTCCCGTGCAAAAAAAATCTGCTTTCCCACCAGTTTATGATCTACCGAAAAGATGTGAGTAAATAAGTAGTATTGGTCTTGTATTGCACTCAGGTGTTAAGATTTACTTGAAGTAACAATTTTAAGTAAAAAAACAAGACAATAATTAAACAAAGATTTTAAATTGAAACTGAAGCAAACGTATTCTTTTATACAGCATATGTAGAACCTCTAAAAAAAACAAACTGTACTGTTGCATTACCTGTCAAACTGAAATTGGATGGATACAGCTGGATAATCAAAGGAGGATTAAGCAGAATGATGTAAATAAACAGATGTGCTGACTCAGCTGTATGAATGTTCCTATGTGACACTGCATACTCAAGTGCAAACTTTTCAGTGTCAGCTGTTGCTGTTTTAGCTGAAGTCAATACAAAACTGATACTGTAGAGAAGTGAATCAATACAATACAAATTGTTTGTGCTCCTGCTGAACTTTCATGCAATAGTCTGACTTACCATTGTTTGTGGTCGGCGTCACAGTTGCAGTCATACTTGGGGTCAGTGCAGTTCCTGTCGATGCCACAGGCACATTTCTGGATGCCAGGCCCTGAGCCCCCCCAGTAGAAATGCTTCACGCCGCCCCGACCCACCCACCACGTGTAAGGGCTCCCATCTGGGGAGCAAACAGACATACACAAACAAAAAACAATGTGTAAGTTCCTTTTAAGAAAAAGAACAGTTTTGGCCCTGCTCAAACTCCCTTCACAGAAATATACTGCAGAGACAAAGACACAAACCTTTGTGACGGCAATTAAGTTGTGTTACTGAACTGTCCAAACTCCTTCCCATTACAAGTGATTAATTGTTAAATCATTAACTGTTTGAGGCTTTTGTCGCATTAATGTGATTTATATTGACAGCAAGCAGCTGCATGGTGAATGTAATTCATTTGCACAACATGTTTTACACAGCTGGATGGTAAATGCCTTTGAGACTGGCAGACGCACTCCACAGATCACACCTGTGATTCTGAAGATCTATTAAAACACTGAATCAGTGCTGCATTTACAATTATCCACTGCACTGTGTGTGAATCTGTGTGTGTATATGTGTTTGTGTGAACGTAGGTACCACTGAGCACAACAACAGATGTGCACAACAGAAGTGTGTGCCTGTCAGAGAGTGTTTGTGTGTGTGTGCTTTAATGAGTGGATAAAAGGTGAAGGATCGCCGCTTTTCAATAAGAAATGTAATATTCTTTTCTTTGCCTTGAATAACATATTCTGGCATGAGGCAGTAACTAGGCAGAGAGATAGGTGTAAATATTTTGGTGCCAGGAAATACATCACAATAACAGCAAGAGAGAATGAAACAATATTACATTTCCCTCTTTATGCCAGGAAAATAAGCTGCATTGTCAATATCGCTTTGTCAAATTCCATCGGAGACAATGAAATCTCCAGAGCCATATTTTACAGGAGGGGATTGAAGCGGACTTGATGCAGCACAATTGCATTGTGAGGTGTGATATACTGTATTATTACACTTTTGATTTTCTGAACTGGGGCTAAACTGCAGGAGGAAGCTATGGATGTGTCTGTACGTGTATATATATATATATTGTGTGTGTGTTTGGCCTTAGTGACCTGCAGGTTTATTGTCCTCATAAAGAGAATTAGCCTCATCTCTCTTCAGGCCACTGTTCAGACAAGCCATTGTCAATAGGATTAACATTGCCTCCTCAAGAGACTTCCCAATCCTCTCCTTTTGAGTGGACTTGTGTGTGTGTGTGTTGTTGCACTTCTATACAAGTGAGAAACAAGTTTGCGTTTAAGACCTTCACATATAGGTCAGAGAGGTCCCTAACCACAGCCAACCAAGCTAAGCCCCCAGCCTCCCAAAACGCCATCCATCTTGCCCCTCAACCCAATTAGTGAGTGTCAAGTCATCGTCCTTGAAGCAGCTCTGCAGCCACTTTTCTAAGTGAATGACAAGTGGGTGCAGTTATGTTGCCTCTAGGATTTGTGTAACTATGACGGAAACACTGAGTAAAACAAGTCGATAGAATAAAATGATGAATGAAAAGGAACCAGTATCAAACATCTCAGAACTCACAAACCTATTTCTATTGCAAAGATGTCATAATAAGAGTAACGTAAAGGACCAGTGTGCAGGATTTAGTGGTGTCTAGCTGTGTAGTTGCTGATTGCAACCCTGTTGCCTCACCCTACCCATCCTAATTACACACTAAGCTTTTAGACAGGTGAGGAGCAAGTATATGACTATTTTATTTTCATATAAAAATGCCTTTTCATAGAGAGGAGAGGAGAGGAGATAAGGTATAAAAGTAAAAGCAGGGCATCAGGTGGAATAGAAGCTATGTATTGTTCCAGTATAAGTCTCCTGTGTGATTCTGTTCAAGCTCTGCCAAAACAAACCACTGTGGAGTGGAGAGTGAGGAAGAAAGTGGAAGGTGAAATGGGAGAACAACAGCACGGATGGATGGAGATACATGGGAGGAGAGAGTCATACAGAGAGAGAGTTTATATGGAGAGCTCCAGAGAGGGCACTGCTGAGATGAGGATCCGCAGCATGTTTGCGTGTGTGTGAGAAACACAGTCTGTGTGTGTTTGGGTGTACAAAAGTCCTGAGTGTACAGAGCAGGTGCACAGTAATTATCGGAAGTCCCACTAGAGTATGATTAGTCCTAAAAGAGGGATCTGTATGTGTGTATGTGGATGTGGAACACGTCAACATTGCTGAAAAAAAGTAAGATTGGGCCAGAAACACAAGCGGTTGATCATACAGATTTTAAAAAGGATAGCCAATAACATTTGGAAAAGAAAAAAAAAGCCAGACCATCTTTCTAAATCATCCACACTTGCTGTAGTTATGCACACACACACACACACACACATGCACATACCCTGTACCATTAGATTTTATTATTATTACCTGAGTTTACCTCCAGAAAAGTTCTTTAGATAATTGGGTAATCATCTGATCACTGGACCCCTAATGTTTCTTGCTCTGCCAAGTTCATTCTAGCAATATTAAAGTATTTCTACTAGTCTCAGCGATTACTTTGATGAGTAAAATGCTGTAATGACAGGGACAAACAATATCCAAAATAACACCTAAGTTGTAATAACACATAATTATCCATTAAACCTCAAAAGATGAATAAATAAAATAGCACCCCAAGCTCAAATTTCCTGTCCTTATCATTTTTATGATCTTACGCTCTACATCTGTCCTTATCCCTACCTTTCACTCTCACAGCAAAATCATCAACATCAACATGCTAAATGGTCACATGAGAGGAGAAAACACACGACTGTGATAAGGCCTGTACTGTGTTCCTATTCTGTCTGCAGGGACAGCAACACATCCCTAACTATTGTGATGGCTTTATCTATCTGTTATTTCAGCAATGCACAAAAACATGCATGAACTCACACCTACACACTCAACCATCTATCTCCTTTTTTATCTACAGATGTCTACACCCTAATCTTGTCTGCTGTATTACAGAGACTCATACTCCCCAAGCAAAGACAGATAGACTTACAGAGGGAAAGACAAAGACACAGAGATTGTGAGGCTGTATGATGAGAAGAATGACAGCATAAAAGGAGGAAAGCAATGAAAAAAAGATGGTGAGAGCAAGAGAAAAAGCGTGATCGCTGTCTTTATAGTGATAAACTGTAACTGAATGTCATTCTTATTGTTCATTTTTGGCCTTGTTAGTTGTAACACATGTGCACCAGATGTATGTTGTGACCTGCTGACTGTGAATCGAAAGTCGGTTTATGGAAAATACAAAGAATAAAACAGAGAACTTTTGACAGTCCACAATTCATCAGGTTCTCTTGTGCTGTTTATATCAAAGCAAAGTGATGAATGAGTTTTGAATCGCTGAGCAATTATTTGTTGATCAGCTGATATAGCAGCAGATTAGACTGTGTCTTTATGGTCTGTTGCATTGAATACATTTTTGATGTCAAAACACTGCCTTTGGGTTTGGGTAAAAAATGTTACTAGCTGTTGGGTCTGCGCCAGGTTAAGGTGGAAATTTCAGGGTATGAAGCAGCCTCTTCTTTGATCCCAGAAAGGAGGAAAGGTTGGTTGCTTCGAGCTTATCACAGATTTTCTGATTCAGCAGTACACAGTGTTCATACCCAACACAACACAAGTCCATAGGACACACTTAGTTCATATCATGGGATCACATCACACCACTGCCAGTCAGACTGTGAACAGAAAGGTCAGTGGATCCAAAATGGTACTCGACATGCTCAGTCGCTTATATCCACCGTCTGGGAAAAGACAGCTTTTAGGAAAGGCGGTCAAGTTGGAACTGAAATGCCAAAATGACATTCAAAGTCCTTTGATTTGGATTTCTCATAAACCTGTCTCAGACATGAGTGACAGGTGTCTGTCAGAGGGTAAATGTACTGTAAGAACAAACACACACATTGGTACATGCATGCACAGGTGATAGTATAAGCAGCTCTCTGCACTCTTTTCTCTGAAGAGTGGGAAAGTGAATCAATAGTTTTCTTCTTCTGTCTCCTCTAACAAGAGCAGCCACTATATTATTTAGAAAAAAAAGAAAGGGCAAGAATAAGTCTTAAGCACACTGTCTTTGCTGAAAAACACCCATCAGGAGATATAACAAAAATGTGCACACCATATGCCCCTGCACACTCTCTCAAGGGCTCCCCCCCCCCCCCACCCCAACATGCAAGCACACATACATTTTAAGTCTTGGGTTTTTACACTAAGTCATGGATCAATTCGTCTTTGTCAGGGTGCTGTTAGTTTCTGTTCTTTGTTGTCATCGTTTGTTGGCATTTGTGTTTGTTGTGCAGAGTGCTCGGTGTCTCCACTCTGCACCCACTGGTCTTTGTTAGCCTCCTATCCTCTTAACATCTCTGTTTTTGAAGGGAGACTGTGGGGAAGCATATTAGCCATGCCCCAGGATCTCTCTCTCTCTTGACAGAGAGCTACAGATAATACAATGTGTGTTGGTGTGTGTGCATATGAGAAAAAGAGAAAGAGAATTTGTGTGCTTTTTTCTTTGTCTCCATCCTTTTGTTTGTCTATACGAGTGTCTGTGTGTCTGTGTATTCTCCTTTTTTCTCCTTTTAATCTCTCTCAGAGTCTTTTCCTAACTCCCCTGTCTCTTCCTATTGTCTCAATCTTTCTCTTCTCCCTGGCCACCTATCCATCAATTTACTTCGAGAATCCCTCCTATCTCCTGGCCCCACCACCATTTTCTCCATCTCTAAGGCTCCCACATATTTAGGCCTCTCTCTACTTCACGCTCCCCACCTTTTCCTTGCTCTCTCATATCTCTTGGTCTCAGAGGCCTCTTTCTCTTTATCTCTCTTCCTATTATGTCTTTCTACCTTCTCTCTGCTCTCGTGGATCTCTTGCTCTGCCAGGCTACTTTTTTTTGCCCTCGCTCTCTCTCATATCTGCCTTGCACACCTTTTCCTTGCATTCTCATATCAGTTGGTCTCAGTTGCCTTCCTCTCTCTCCCTGTGCTCCATATCTGTCTATCCCATGTCTCCACGATTCTTCCCTGGCATCTAATCTCTTTATGTTCTCATTAGTCCCACTGTAATCTGCCCTTTAATCCATGCTAATTGCAAACTCCCCCTGCCCCGATCCTGATCTGAAGTTGTATTTGAAACACATCCCGCCCTCCCTGCCTATCCCTCATGGTTTATCTGCAAAGGGCTATGATGCATACCAAAATATCAAATCTGTGATCTGTAAATCCTTGTAATTCTTCACCCTTGGTTGAGTAAATGTAGGTGAAATAAGGTTTATGGTAACTTAAAGGTAGCCTGCGAAGTTTCTGACCACTAGTAGCGCTATCAAGCAATATTTTTAAGAATAAGTTGTTAGTATCTTATCCACAGCAACACTCTGTTCTGCCAACGTTTTTACAACAGTTCACTGATCAAAAGTTTTGAATTTTACTTAATTGGGCTAGGAGCAGGCTACATTGCTTGTTTACTAGCCTACTTGCTTTTAGCATGCATTCAGACAGGATGAGGCACTGGTGGGTTGCTAGGGGTGTGTCTATTTGTGCTGAATATAACCCCTGTGAAACAATCAGGAAAAAACTTTATATTTCTCTGAATAATCAGCTATATCGAAATCAGCGCTCGCTCACCGACATTGACTGTATGTCTCTCGACACTTCGCTGACACCCTCGCGGCGTGGACTGCCAGAGCCTGGGCGGCCACCACTCAAATGAATGGAAAAACTGAATGCAGCCTTAAAAAGACTGTGATCACCTGCTGCTGGTTTAATGGAGGTTCCTAGCAACAGCTGAAAGAAAATTGGGGATGCAGCCTTTGTCAATTATGCCCTAAAGCTAAGGAACACACTACTTATAGATATCAGGGAAGCCAACTCGCTAATTATTCTTAAAAGAAAGCTAAAAACTATCTCTTCACTTTAGCCTTTAAGTAGTAATGCCTTTCCTGAGGCTGAAACGCTTCTTTTGCACTTTGCTTTGCACTTACGCACTGCTGCACTGGGTTTTATTTCTCACTGCATGTTATGCATTTTTTTCATTTTTTATCATATTTTTACCATTATTATAAAGTAGATTTTATTATCCATCCTTATTTTCTATTAATTATGGCTTTCTATCCCTGCTTTTATGTTCATTCTATGTCTTCTTTATGTGAAGCATGGTGCATGTAATTTCTTGGTTGTAAAGCACTTTGAGCTAGAATTCACAATTGGTGGAATAACTGGCCATGGAATATAGCAATGCAAACAAAGACAAGAAATCAGAAAACTGCTAGTGCGCAAACATAAACAAAGTACATTTTTAATTATTCCAAAAATCTGCTCTGTAAATGTTTTATAAGGAAGGCATTGCATTCAGCATGTTTGTCAGGCTTATGGATACAAACAATGTATGTTGGTGAGAAACACAGACACAAACTTTCAAGTCTGTCACAGATTTGTAATG